>CM019178.2:38106132-38706132 GCA_009739505.2 Apolygus lucorum
TTTAAAAGTTGTTGACCCTCTTGGTCGTTGGAATTTCCAACTAAGCTCTATCACCGCGTCAAGGTGGGGTCAATCGATAGTTTTTTTTTTGTTTTTTTTAAATTTATTTTTTTTTCAACATGAATTAATATAATTTTATCAAACAATATACATTTTTTAATAAACAATATTTGAACATGAACGATAAACATAATGTATTAGCCTAATAGTTTGAGTCATCATTTTTACTGTCTTTTTCCCCTGCCGACCCTCTCTCCCGAAGGGATTTTCACCGCAACCTTTGAGAGGGTTACTCGGCCGGTCCTCACTACTAGCACCATACAGGATTTACCGTTCAGATACTTGGACCAAAGACAATAAAGGATGTTACATCTCAACTTTTTTTTTTCTTCAAATTTTTATTACAATTTAAACAAAATTAACAAACAATATTCAAACATAAACGTAAACACATTTTTTTAACATTTCAACTTTAACTATTAATTATGAAAAACATATTTACAAACAATCAGTTATCATCCAGTCAGCTATTGCTCTACATTTATGGAATGCACATAATGTTGGTGCCGAATTATGAAAAATACAATGCTATCCTATCGCTAAAGGTTCAAGTAATGAAGATATTTTGGGGCATCCAATACTTTCACACAATGTCAAACTATTCGTAGGTTTCTTGGAACCAGCTGTTGATGAAGTCAACCTTTTGCTTTCCTTTCACATATATGATATCATAAATAGAAGAGATGCGATGAAAAATATTGATAGCTGGCTGTATTCCACATCTCCTTCATCCACGGAATTCTGTGTACGTGCTTTACGATCCAATTATTAGCTTTTCGAGCCTTTGGAACGTAAATGTACAATCCCTTGGGTGGTTTGAAAATCCAATGTTGTGCTGAGAAAACATTGTGATCACTCAACGATAACTCTTTAACGATATGCTTCATTTCATTGTTGAAGAACCAGTGGAGATCCAGAACAACCTCTCTCTTTGACGGCATGATGATGACTGAAGGACAATCGATTATGGTACTCCTTTTATATAGGCTTCACGTGACAAATGTCAGTGGTGAAGTGGTCCAGCTGCTGAGGTTCGATGATTCGCTAAATCTCCTTCAAGACGTAGGATTCATACCTACATGCAGTCTGACAACATTTTTATACCATTCGACGAACTATATTGGTCAAAGGGTTGTACTCCACTGATCGGTCGTGAATGATGAGGCAATACGCTGTTGTGTCACCGGGAAATGCTACGCTCGCTTCAAATTCTAACATCACATCTATAGGTCCAGATTTGATGGATTCACTCTGTTTTGAACAATCCAAAACAACTAAAGTTCCTCTTTCCTTGAATTGGTGAAGTGAAAGTAATGGATGATTGTATTCAACCCCGTAGTAACTTTGTTGAAATGTGGCATACATTCGGTAGAGGACAGAAAATTGATTTCTGTCAAAGTTGATATTCAGATCATCGTATGGGTATGATTTTGAGTTCAAAAATAACTTAACATTGATCAGATTACAATGGTCGAAACGGCATGACAGTTTCCTCACCGTGTTCTTTCTTCCAGTTTGAAAAGCTAATATTACGTATCTAGGTTTTTCAACTTGAGACGACGTCTTGACGTTCCATACATGCTTCTGGGTTGTCGGAAGTAGAGGGTACTCGTAGAGCTCCAAGCAGCGGAAATCCATTCGTATTGCCTTTTCCTTTTGAAGATGACGATGAAGTTCCAGTCGATGATGGTTGTCGAGTGTGAGGTAGGGTACACGCCAGGAGAGGTGAGTCAATTCGATTTTGGCCCGACCTGGTTCGGCTCCTGCAACTCCTTGTGCTAAGTAGCAATTTTCATCTCTTCTCGATCGTAGAAATATCAGTTCTTGCTTGACGTTGATAACTACTTTTTGATAAGATTCGAAGAATCCAAGTAGCATACTGAGGGGTAAACAGACGTTGAAATACCCTTCAGTTGATACGTTGAGAGTATCAGTCACTACCCAACCATAATTTTCAATCTCGTTCTCGGTGCCTTTCATGAACGATGTGTAGCCTTTCATCGATGATGTTATGCCGGGATTCCTCACTCGGTCGATTTCTGTGGTACATATTTCGTAGCGTATCTCATCAAAGAGAAACGGGAAGGCGTTGCTAGTCATTGACATAGTAGCTGGCGGCGGTGGTCCTGATCCATCTTCCTTCAAGAAACGTCCTTGTAGCTCCAGGAAACTTTGACTCGGTAGGGTGAAGAGGTCTTGATGCTGTATGGCGATTCGTATCTCCTGTCCATAGTCCAAGGATGAACCGTAGGGGTAGTGAGTATGGTACTCCACCCGTTCAACTCCTTCCTCCTCATTAGATAGGTGCTCTTCAACGTTCAACATGTTGACTCTTCGAGATCCAGTTGACAACTGACTGATTTCAGGGTGTGCAGCTCCTTATATACTATCTTCACTGAGCGAAATTCTCGGTATTGATCCAACTATTATGTCTCGAGTCGAATCCCAACCATTTTACATAAGCTCGACCCTCTCCATCTCGTCTCAGTACCTTCTCCACAAGATATACTCTTGGGTACTTGGTCAATTGTAGTTCTTCTTGATAAAATCCTCCGGCGACTTGTTTCTTCTCACTATCCTCCAGAATGTAGGTGGGTGGTACAGTCTTCTTCACTCGAATGATCTTGAATATTTCAGTTGACCACGAGGGAGTGTATCCCTTTTCAAATTCTGCTTTCCTCTTGGATATCCTCACGTAATCGTCAATCTTGAATTTTGGCTGTTGTTTCTTCCTCTTCTTCGGTGCGAATAAGGTCTTGAGTGCCAACTTCTCTTTTCGTTTTCCTTTGACATCTGCAGGGTGCCATCTTAATCGAACTGTGTTTGGTCTTGTTATACAGTCCAACGATTTCTTCTATGACATTCACCCATTTGTAATGTCCCTGCATACTGAACTGTTTCCAAAGCATTGTCTTCAGAGTGCGAATCACTCGTTCCACTATTGATGCTTTCAGATTGGTGAAGGTAGAGTAGTGGTTGATGTTATGACTGTTCAGTAGCCCTCTCACAGTGGCATTATAGAATTCTTTTCCACGATCAGTTTGTAAATGACGTGGTAAACGTGGTGCTGACTTCTCGAATATCTGCTGGAATCCCATACTGGTTGCTGTGGCTGTCTTGGATTTGAGTGGAGCTATCCAAACGAATTTCGATAGGCAATCTATTACAACGAGTATATATCGGTTTCCTCCATTGATTCTCGAATACGGTTGAAGTTCCAGTAGATCTGCTTGCCATAAATCGTCTATTCCTTTCAGAATCACTCTTCTTCTTTTATAGTTCTTCCTGGCTGGTCGATGAAGCTCCTCAATGATTTTTCTCTTGACGTCTGTCATGTTTCGAGGCTTGACACTGAATGATGATGTATTCTCAGATACTGATGTTTATATAGGTCGAGAAAATCACGTTATATGCTGACCCTCCCATCCGAAGGGATTTCCACCTCAACCTCAAGGAGGGTTACTCAGCAAAAAATTAGAGATTTTCTTTTGATACCGTCTATTAAAACAGGTCCTCACTACTAGTGCCTCATAGGACTTACCGTTCGGATACTTGGACCCAGACGATTATGAATTATTTTCAGATGAAGTACTGGGCTTCTTTCTTGGGTAGAATTTCCTAATAATAGCCCATTTCGGATGTGTCCGTTCAATGTTGAAATTCTCTGTTGAACTAAATCTTTTCTTATGTGCATTGGTCGCATCCAGTATCTTTTTATAGGATTGAAGATCATGGTCCCTGATCATTGTCTTGTCCGGATTTTTCATGAAGAGAAGTTCTAATAGTCCGAGGGTGCAATGGATTTGCATGTCTGTTCCTATTCGCATCACATCATCTCTGATAGTTACATAACTGTCTCCCAATGTGAAGCGGTCAGATTCTCTGTGGTAGTGGATTCCATAAAGGTCATCAAATCCTGGTTCTCTATCAATTTTCTTCCTGACGTACTCTGATGCATAATGTCCATATGATGGCTCAACTGGTGATGACGATGCAAATGGTTCTTGAGGGGTTGGAATAACTCTCACGTCTTCTTGCGTTGTCGATCCAGTAGGTGGTTCCTCTTTAGGTGACATGATGTATGGTATCGCAGTAGAATCTGATGAGATATCGGTTTCTTCTACTTTCCTTCCGAATAAGTCAAAAATACGTCTTGGTCTGGTTCTTCTTCTCCTCCTGTTAATGTACTTCCATGGATCAATTGTAGATGACCCAGCTGTCTGCTCCAATTTCGGCTTCTTGGGTGATGGCGGATTCAGAATAGCTTCTCGAATGGGTTCAAACCTCTTCTTGAGATGTTCTTCTGTGTCCTCCCTGCTCCTCCTTATCTGGTTATACCTCGCTCTAATGTGTTTACGAACCTCAGCGATCTCTCGCTCAATAGATGTTACTCCTTCCATGGTTTGCAATAGACTAACTGATTTATCCTAATTCAGGGTATTATATAGGTATCGAAACCTAGCCTATATCTCCCACTGCTGACACCACACTCTTTGTCTATGACCAAAAACCCATACCTACTAGTTTCCCAACACCTTGAACAAATGTCTTTGAATTTGACGAATGACATATCCATGTTCACATGGTCCTCGTATATCTTTTTCATATTTAACGTGTCTTGTCTAAATACAACGATTAAATTGGCACAATCCCTGACCAAATGTTTAGGTATACGACAATAACTTTGGGCTAAATAAAAGCTATCTGTCTTACTATGTCGACCCATGCTGAAGAACATCCTAATCCTATCTTGTTTGTCGCAAGCTACGTCATCAAAAATCATTACGGAATTTGGTTTAGTTTGAGAGGGTAGTGGTACTTCATCACTATTTTCGTATTTGAAGAAGCCGATTTCTTTTAGGGGTTCCATGATTCTAGTCAATTGGACGTATTGAGGTTGGTGGAGGGTTCTACTAAAGAGATAGATGTTTTCAAATCTCAATCCCTGAGGAGAGTATAATAGATTGAGCATCAAATTTGTTTTGCCACCATTCGAAGTCGCACACATTATGCACCTTATACTATTGGGTAGCAGTGAGCTATGCCTTGTTCTATCGGAGGTATTCCCCTCTAACTTTGCCAAATTGTGGACTGGGAGACCGACACCTTGCTTCACCAACTGCATGTTGAATACTGAGGACGTTTGTGAGAGGACCAGCCCTTATATACTATTTGCAACCCACTATTACCACCACCACAACTTAAAAATTTCATCAACGCCCTCCCAAATTCTCATCACAAGTCCATTGCAATAACTTTCACCCCTCCCTTTTTGAGAGACAACGACCTGGTTGCGTACCCCGGGCCCACCCTCGCGTAATGGAACGAGTAAACCAAACATAGGTTATTACAAAACAAATATGAAGGATTGTGAATAAAATCAAAGTGGAAAATAAAAGATAAAGAAAAAATAAAAGCAATCCTTTACATAGGTTCCGCTAACCATTGGTTGTTTTACTCGTTCCGCAACCCCCGGGAAATCCCGAAAGATTTCCAGCTACAGTGTGTAGCTTTGGTTGCTCCACTGGTACGCAACCAGGTCGTTGTCTCTCGTACACATTTACTTACCCACCCTTGTGTACATTCGATGATGAGAATTTATAACAGTGATGAAATTTGATAACCTAAGACGGTGATGAAAATTTGATAACCTAAGACGGTGATGTAAATTTGATAACCTATGACGATGATAAAATTTGACAGGACCAGCCTGTTTAAAAATTTGATAACCTAAGACGATGATAAAATTTAAAAGGACCAGCCTATTTAAAAATTTGATAACCTAAGACGATTTTACAGGACCAGCCTGTTTAAAAATTTGGTATGGTGATAATTAAATGAAATTGGATCACTCAGGAGCCAGCCTGTAGTGTCCTAAAGCTAAGGTGGTGATGCCATCATCTAAAATATGTCTCTTATCGTCATTAGGGGACAGTGATATTTTATTGGTCACAATGGACTGTAAATTGTGATTTTTCGATCTAATACGACTACATATGTCTCTTTTAATTGATAATGATGACAAGCAATCAAGATAGTGGTCGACAGTGATTTTCTTTTCAACTACACACCTTTGCACCCCTTTTGCTCTCTTATATTCTTTCCCATCAATGATCATGGCATACATTTTCGGTCTCAAGCCAACAAATAAATTAATAGGTTTACCCTCTGCTTCGTCTTTGAACTTTCCCAGAACTTTTTTATTTATATTAGAGTAAAGTGGGTGGTCTTGGGGATAATTTGAGGTGTCTAGATGGTTGAGCAGGTGGTTCTTCATGTCTCGATACCAGTCATCGGTTTTTATAGACATGATGAAGCTATCAGTGTCCATATATAAGAGATTAAGTGCGTCAGGGTAAAGGGGTTTTAGAACATCATAAAAATAGTTGTACATAATTGTTTTGGAAAGATCTAAGATGGCTTGTCCTACAAATATTGGACGATTGAATGTAAGGGTAGTTTTTCTCATTAAAATGCCGACTAGATTTTCGTTAAAAATAGTTGAATCTACGAAATTAGACTTAGCAATTAGTTTCTCAGCCTGCTGATAGCTAGTCACAAGTCTAAAATCGATTCGATTTCTAATACATTCCATTGTTTTTCCATATACTGCGTTATTGTATAATTTGAACTGGTCTTTATCAAAATCGTTGGTGGCTTTCTTTCTTAACTCATTATTTAGTTCAATGTAGGGTTTTAACCAGTTTGACTGTCGGAATTTTAGTGCTCTGTTAATTTTTACTAATTTTATGCCATGATCTAATGCTTGCTTGAGAGCCATGTAGTGTAACGACATAGTTTCTCCGACTACCGAGATGAGCCACCAACTTTCCACCAACACTTCCCAACTTCTCAGGAAGGAAGGGGAGATCATTATGGTGATCGTGTAGCTCATCTGGGTAGTCGAGAGAAACATCAAGAAGATATCCGAATGGGTCGTCAGCAGTGAGGGATTTCGAGTTTGATTGAATTTAGATCTTGTACAAATGAAAATTCTCCAATGGGTAGAGGCATGGTCATTGCGGTGGAATAGAGCGCGTTACAGTCTTGGTAGGCCAGAAACAAGTCCTCTTTATCAGGGTTGTAGCCCTCGATAAAGCGGTTATTTGCTTCGGCCATCCTTCCTGGAACTTGAACTAGTCCACCCCTAATGCCAGCCTCTACCATTAAAATTTGATTGTAGTCTGTTAGCAACTCAATTTTGACCTGAGTGCATTTGAGCATCGCATCCCAGGTCATCATTGGTGATGTGAAGTAGTGAGCAGGATCAAGGGAATGGGATTTGATTGTTATGTTTCTGAATGATTCAAATATTTCAGCAAGGAGGAGTACATCGATTTTCATGTAAAGATCGCTATACTCCCCCATGCTGGAACAATTGAATACTTCCCACACTTTCTGCGCATGCTCATATTCTACATTGGTTATACCACTATGTTTCAGTTGGCTATAAAATTCATTTATGGGAGGTAATTGGGTTTCATTATATTTCTCCCATGAGTTCATATACTCGTAGGGGAATACTCCTTTCCTTTTCACAAGATCTAATTCATTATTATTAAAAAATTTAGGTAAAATATTAAAATTAGTTAAAGATTTGGCAAGACCATCTAAACTGTTTGATAAAAATCGGAAACTATCTAAAAATCTCAATGATATTTTTTTATTTACTCTTTTGGAGAAAGTGATAAAATTTTCTGAAGTGGATGCTATGACATCAATTTGTTTTTTGTTGTAGCCTAATTTGGGAATTATGAAGTGGGCGTCAAATCCAGAGAGGTTGTGGAACAGGACGGGAAGGAAGGAGGGGGGTTGATATTGAATATTACAATTACGATGGGCAGCTCCCCGGTAAGTCCCTAGTATGTGACAATGATCACGAACTTTGGGATTTTCCGGGGAACTGAAGGCTTTATTGCACATGAAGCATGTTGTAGCACTATCATATTGATTTTTCTCTACTTGGGATAGAATTGGCATTTTTTTGTTAGAACTATATATTTTACTCACTTCTTCAGCAACATGATTTAAAAATTCCAACAGTTTTTCTACAACGTCTTCCCCTCGATATACGAACAAATCTTTCGGTATTCGATCACTGATGGATAAGAACTCCTCTTGAATATGGACATAAGCACATGCAGAAGTGGGGGTATGCTGATTGTAGGGGTGGGTGTAAGATGTATCTGGGTTTGGGAGGACAGTATGGATATCTTCACACATGGATTCAAAATCTGCGTATACTACATAGGGGACTCTCATGGATCTACCCACTTTCTCGAATTCCACGTAAGTTTTCTCAGGGATCTTTGGAAGGGCTGGTTTGTTTGAGTTGCATAGGTTTTCATGGGCTTTAATGTCACCAGAATTGTCCGTCTGCTTGTACCACAAACATCTTTTGCAGAGGTTAATCCTACTTACATGAGCAGTTATCTGTGCACGTACTAATTTATTAAAATCTTTAATGTATACATAATGGTTGTTTATAACCTCGCCACTACCTAATTTTTTCTCTAGTAATAATAAATCTCTATGGTCTTCTAGTTCCTGCTCAACAATTTTCTTGGGGTATACGTTATTGTTTTCATCCAATTTAAAAATGTTTATTGAGATATTATTGATTTTTTCAAATTTTTTTGATGTCATACATTGTGGCAGGGAATCTAATACAGTCGAAATTATATCTATGATTGAGAGTTGTGTAGACTGAAACTCTTTCTGGATGTCTAGGTACACACTTGGCTAAAATTGAATATTTGAAACAAAAATTGTCCTCATTGATCACATTGATACATGCTTTTCTGCTTTTAATTTTTTCTGGGAGATCAATGAACATGCCACCTCTCAGTGGGGAGTACTTATTGATTTTAACTCGTAGACCATAAATTAATGCCAACTTCCAACCACTTTTTTTAACTTCCAACTCGGATAACTCTGTATTTAACTTTTCATTCATTGATCTTAGGATTGAATCTATTTGAGTGTTGTGCAATAATATATCATTCTTGACTTTTAAATTACAATCCATCTCTTCTCCAAGAGAGTTATTTACTAAAATATCAAGAACCAAGTTGAATTTAATCGCCCCATGATCACGAAGAGAGTTTTTGAGGATTTTAATCAATTTTGGTCTTATGTCGGAAAGGAATGAAGGCAGATCTAATGCAAAATTTGATTGTATAAAAAACGAAGCAATTCTATTTGTGAAAGCAGAGATGTAGGGAATGATCTGTTCATCATCAGGAGCATTAGCCAATATTTCTCTAACATTTGGGTCACCACCTTGTCTACCATTATCCACCTCTTGACCACAGTTGATGTTATGTGCTTCAAACAAATAAGCGTTCGAGAAGTTAGCCCCACATTTTTCACACACTAAGTTAACAGAACAGTCTATTTCATGATTGATCCTTTCTAAATTATTGGGGAAATACTGGCCACATTTAGTACAAAAATCTCGATTGTGTCTCACTGCTTCATGTTCTTCTCTTTCATCTCTAGTGGCAAAATCCAATCCACAATATCCACAAACATTGGCAAAGTAAGAGGAGAATAAGTCATCTGTGGGAGATATGTTCCTCTTTTTGGAAGGAGAGGGAGAAGATGAACCAGCATGAGTTTGTTCATGCCTCAGCCTCTCCTCCATTGAAGGAAAATAAATCCCACAGAATCCACACAAATTTGAGAACATTGACAACCTATCATCAATGTCAGATGCTGGCCTCTTAAAAATAATGGGTGGAGAAGTATTGGTGGTGGGGAATCTACTTTCTCCACATTGGGTTTCATGGGCTATCAGCGTGGTCAAACTGTCAAATGCCCTCCCACAAAAGGTACACAACTTTGATGTACCTAGCCATCTCTAGCTTTAAAGTATTTGAACTAAAATATTTTTATGGAAATTTGTAATCAATTTAACTCAAATTGAAAACGAGTAAATTATTGAATGAAAAAAAAAAACTGGGAAAATTAATCCACAAACCTCAAGCAAAATAAAAGAATATGAAGAAGTAAATCCAAAACAAGGATAAGTGAATAATAACCAAACTTTCAATCAACGGACTGAAAAGAAAAAAAAAATCAGAAAATTACTAAACGAAAATTGTTTTAGAAAAACTAATAACCAAGACACAATTTTTTATTTTTTTTTATTTTTTTTTTTTATTTTTTAAATGAAACAGAGAAAAAACCTAATCAAGTGATTGAGGAAAAAGAAATAATAATAACGAAATTTTCAATCAACGGATTGAAAAGAAAAAAAAAACTTCAGAAAAGTAGCTATTAAACGAAAATTGTTTCAGAGAAACCAAAACAACGAAATAATACCGGAATTATTTACAAAATAGAAAAAAAAAACAATCGAGTGATTGAGACAAAAAAAGAACTTATCAAGTTCAAACTTGAACAAAGAAAGAAAACACAAAACCAATCGAGTGATTGAGAAAAAAAAGAACGTATCAAGGTCAAACTTGAGTGAAAAAAAAAACTTATCAAGGTCAAACTTGAACGAAAAAAGAAAACACAAAACCAATCAAGTGATTGAGAGAAAAAAAAAATGACCTATGAAGGTCAAACTTGAACGAAAAAAAAAACACAAAACCAATCAAGTGATTGAGAGAAAAAAAAAGGACCTATCAAGGTCAAACTTGAACGAAAAAATAAAACACAAAACCAATCAAGTGATTGAGGAAAAAAAAAGGACCTACCAAGGTCAAACTTGAACGAACAAAAAAGTTATCATGGTCAAACTTGAATGGAAAAAAAAAGGAAGTGTGGGTTTTTTTGGGAGAGAGGTAGACCTAATTTGCAAACCAGGAGGTAAACTAATGAGGTTACTCACTTATCCCAGAGGAGCAGGGGACGATAGCTGAAGAGCAGGTCTGGAGCTGAAGAGCAGGTCTGGAGCTAAAGAGCTGGTCTGGAGCTGAAGATGAGAGCTGGAGCTTGAAGAAGAGCACTGGAAAACTAGTGAACACTACAAAAGCACGAGCAAGAGTGGGAGGAGGAGAGGAGGAGCAGCTCCTTATATAGGGTGGGAATGGAGGGGGGTAGTTCCTTTGAGAAGGTATACAATTCGGTTAAGAAGGATAACCCTAAAAAATGCGTACTGAGAAGGAATACTTCATCACGGAGAAGTAATACATGAATAAAGTTTGATAGGGGGTGTTTGACTATAGGCATTGAGAAGGAATACAATTTCATTGAGAAGGTATAGAATTCTGTTTAGACGGATAAATTTAAAAATTACCTACCTACTGAGAAGGAATACTTAATTCACAGAGAAGTAATACAAGAAAAAAGTTTGAATTGGAGTGGAGTTTGACTCCAGGCATTGAGAAGTTATAGCATTTTGTTAAGAAGGATAAGCTCAAAAATTACCTACCTATTGAGAAGGAATACTTATTAACAGAGGAGTAATACAAGAAAAAAAAAGTTTGAATTGTTGGGGTTGTTGACTGAAGGTGCATTCAGAAGGAATACAATTTCATTGAGAAGTTATTGAATTCTATTAAGAAGGATAACCTTAAAAATTACCTACCTAATGAGAAGGAATACTTATTCACAGAGAAGTAATACAAGAAAAAAGTTTGAATTGGAGTGGAGTTTGACTCCAGGCATTGAGAAGGAATACAATTTCATTGAGAAGTTATAGAATTTTGTTAAGAAGGATAAGCTCAAAAATTACCTACCTATTGAGAAGGAATACTTATTCACAGAGAAGTAATACAAGAAAAAAAAGTTTTAATTGTTGGGGTTGTTGACTGAAGGTGCATTCAGAAGGAATACAATTTCATTGAGAAGTTATTGAATTCTATTAAGAAGGATAACCTTAAAAATTACCTACCTAATGAGAAGGAATACTTATTCACAGAGAAGTTATACACAAATTAATTTGACCTTGGGGGTGGTGGGTGGTGGGAGGGGGAAAGGGGGTGGTTGATCTTGGGTATATAAGGGGCTGCTCTTGGAGGCGGCTCTTCATTCTGCTCCTGCTCTTCAAGATGATCAACTCTCTCTCATCTCAACTCAACGCAGCCAACAACCAGAACAACGGAATCTGCCGTCTGTCAGACCTTCGCATTGGAGTTCCCTACGAAGTGCTCTCATTTCAAAGATTGCAAAGTCGGTTTGGTGACACTATCGTGGCTTCATTGATCCCCATTGGCTGTCTTCAAGAAGCTTCCATTAGAGTCTTCCTACCAAAACGGTTCAACGACGTACTCACCGAGGACGAAATTCAGAAGTACAACAACAAGGTCATCAGATCAGTCAACCTCATCTACAGAGGCCTTGTCAACAGACAGCACGACTTGCAATTTGTGTGAAAGGTAAGTTATCATTTACCGCATTCAAATTATGAGTTTCATCCATATTCAACTATCGTAAATATAAATGTTTCATCGGAACTTTTCAGATGGCTTCTTCCAGTAAGCAGTGTTCAATTTGTGGTGCCAACTTTGTCACAGTAAGAGCATGCCAGCTCCACGAATTATCCTGCACTCGGGCCTCTCCACAGGAAAGATCGCCCAGTCCTGCTTCTCCATCAATGTGGGTTACAAATAACGAATTCTCAACGCGATCCACTGATGAAGAGGAGTACTCTGACCCCATGAATAAGGTAGATTCAGTTTCATAGATACTTTCAAGTACCAATTTTAATTTTTACTGCTTACTTACATAATTTTTATGGTCATTTTCCAGACGTATGCTGTGATGCCATCTTCCAGAGAGTCGCCTCCCAGGAAGAAGATGAAAACTTACAGCCCATCTCCTACTCCCTCGTTTGAAGACTACTCTGTCGTCGAATACCCATACCTTTCTCCCTCATACCTTCTTCTGCATCTACTACCTCCATCTCCGTCCGTTGATAGATACTCACCAGTACCAGAAGACGACTAGCCGCTATTGAACAACAGCTTAGATTCAGGGTTTCTTTCGTGGTGTTCCCAATGTTTAACTGACCACGAACACTAATTTTTCTATTCTATTTCATTGTATCGTTTATTCTTGAATTAAAACTTTTCATCGGTCCTTTGGAGGACCAACAAGTTCAATTTATACAAGAGAAGGAAAGACTGAATAAAAATAATTATTAAAAAAAGTGTGTGATTTCGTAAAGAATAAGTTTTTTCATCGGTCCTTTTGAAGACCAACATGTTAAATTTACATAAAAGAAGAGCTTAGTTGGAAATTCCAACGACCAAGAGGGTCGAACAATGTTACTAATTGAATCTTAATGGTAAAGAAATTAGTTGTACTTACCTTAGATCCTTTGAACTGTCCTTTTCAGGACAACAAATTTCAGTACAAATTTCTCTTAGTTGTACTGACCTTACTTTGAAACTTAAAATAGAGATTGAAACATGATTACAAGGTAGGATAGATCGACCATAGTGCCATCTAGTTAACCTATCATGAAGCTCCATTCTCAACCTAGCTTAAATTATAGTTTTTACCTTATGGCATTGGTAGTTAGGGTGAGAATGAGGGGTGAGAGTGAGGGGGAGTTTGTGGGGTATGGGGGGCAGTGTGTGGGGGTATGTATGGGGGAATATGTGCGGTAGGTGTGAGGGAGTATGGGTGAGTGTGTTAGGAAGTATGGGTGAGTGTATGAGGGAGTATGTGGGGTAGTGGGTAGGGGTAAGTATGGGGGAGTATGTGGGGTAAGTTTGGGCGAGTATGGGGGAATATGTGGGGGTAAATTTGGGGGAGTACGTGGGAGTATGGGGGAATATGTGGGGGTAAATTTGGGGGAGTACGTGGGAGTATGGGGGGATATATGGGGGTAAATTTGGGGGAGTACGTGGGAGTATGGGGGGATATATGGTGTACGTGTGGGGGAGTATGGGGAGTGATAGGAACGAGTCGGGGGGGAGGGGGGGAGTGAGGAGTAAGAAGCGAAAGGCGTAAGGGGGGTAGAGGTTAGAGGCGGTAGGAGTAAAGGGGCGGCAGGAGTATGGGGGCAGGAGAAGGGGGCGGAAGGAGTAAGGGGCGGGAGGAGTACGGGGGAGGGGAGGAATAAGGGGGCGGGAGGAGTACGGGTCGGGAGGAGTACGGGGCGGGAGGAGTACGGGTCGGGAGGAGTACGGGTCGGGAGGAGTACGGGGCGGGAGGAGTACGGGTCGGGAGGAGTACGGGGGGTGGGAGGGGGCGGTGGCGGGAGGGGTCAGGGGGCGGGAGGGGGGTGGGGTGGGGTCAGGGGGTGGGAGGGGGGTAGGGGTAAAGGTCAAAGGTCGTAGTATTAATAGTTATGGGGTAGAACCGCCCTTTTCTCTCTACTAAGTTGCTAATTTCCTACATTAAGAAACAATACATTGCCCAGAATATTTCAAATTCCTTTCCAAATTCAATTCTTTTCCAATTTTTCTAGCATGTCGGAACTTACTTTTGGAACAACCGTCGTATAATAACTATACAATGTCATTGGAGTATACTAAGGATTTAATCGCATTTCAGACTTTTCCGTTCAATGAGGAGAAATTTTGTATAACTAAGAAAGTTTTTTAATTTGGAAACATTTAAAACCCTAAAGGGCCTCAGGAGGTATTTAATAAAATTGCATGCCAACTCATTTTACAGTTAAAATTGTGTACTCTTCACTTATTCTAGACAAATCCTTCTCCGTCGCCCAAAAAACGTCGAATACGAGATCCCGATCAGGATGAAGATTACAACCTCTACCTCGTCGACTCGAATTCCTACGCGCCCACAGACGATGACACAATGTTTCTCATGTCGCTGGCTCCCAGCCTCCGCCAAGTACCACCGTCCGCCAAATTGGACGCTCGCATCAAGATATTAGAAGCCCTCAAGCCATTCATTCCTTATCCCAAATGACGAATAGATTAGGAATAGTTACATAGCCTGACTTGTAGGCTAGACAGGCGCCTAACGACTTGCAAACTTGAATCGCGTACTTAGTACTATCGCTAAATGGGCGATTCTCAGAAAAAGCTCAATAATAGTGTAATGGAAGGGCTCTATCTGGCGTTACAAATTCTTCTTCATGTTTCCAGGAAACTTCATGAATTTTTTAAAACAGAATTGTGAAACCAATACGATATTGTCAATACCAACTGCTCTTCTCATTAACATCACTTTAAAAAAAATCAAGTTCTCATCACCGCCGCGCTATAAATATTCAAAATTGAAATTTGAGACTAAAAACTGTGAATTGAGCTTTGCCTTGCATTACATATTCTTCTTTATGTTCCCTGGAAACATCATGAATTTTGCTTCCGAGTCTACCAAGGTAGCAGAAGTTTTGTTTTCACTTTTCAAGGTTGAGAAAAAAATTCCTCCAAAATCACAATTTCCACTCGCGTTTTACGTTTCAGACCTTCCAGAACAAATTTGGTTCCGTGTCTGTCTGTCTGTCACGAAATCCTTGCCAGATAGTAGCCACTGTGCATGCGTGAACGTGAATTCCTTGTAACAGCCATTACACTTACATTTTTTATCCGAATTTGATGAAATTTTCTAGGGTTGTTCAGATTGACGTGTAAATGGTTCCCTATGAACATCATCTCCCCCAGACTAATAGTAGTTGCTGCGCATGCGCAAACGTGAATTCCTGTAGCAGCCATAACTTCCACATTTTCCATCCGATTTCGACGAAATTTTTTAGAATTGTTCAGATTAGCGTGTAGATGGTCCCTTATGAGGGTTGTGCAAGGTACTTAGTGATTGATGTTTTGAGAATAACTACCTACTATGCATCGGATCATTTACACAATCGGGTTATGGATACGAGGAAGCTATGTGCCACACCCAATTGGCAGACGTTTTCAAAATACGATTTACTTACTCAAGGTTTGACCCTGGAAGATTGAGCTTTTTTTGAGAATTACCCAAATATCTACTCAGCTTATAGAGTAGGTGAGAGGGAAGTTCCCGCACAGGTAATTTCGTGATAAGACGTACAAAAAAAAAAATTCAAATACTCGTAGGTACTTCCTTGATATTTTCCCAGTAGTGGGGGATTTTCAGGGATCGTAACCAAGGTTCTAACAAACAAGAAAACAATAAAACGGAACGGTTCTAGAAAATTGTTTATGTCTTATCATTTTATTCAAAATTTTTGAATATAATAAATTTGAATTTGCCAAAACTCACCCATTTGAACCTGCGGAAACTTCCCCCCAACTACTCTATTGCCAACATTTTTTTTAAATTGTAATACTTTTATTGTCGGAGTAATTTAATGTTTGACTTTACATCATTCATGAGGGAACAATGATTTTGATTCAAAACTGAAATGGCATTGTGCACTTCAGAGGGCATAAGTTTAACAGCCAATGATTGTCACTTGAAGTAATTTCCTATTGTTTACTGTCCTACTGTAAAAAGTGTTAATTTGTCAGAAATAAAGAGTTGAGTGTACAGTATTTCTGTATAACCCTTTTTCACCTACTGACCTCAAGTTGTTCACTTGAAATTTTCTGTCCATGAATAATACACACATCACATGCTGGTCTGATTCAAGCCGGTTTCAAGTGTCTCAATAAACGAAAGAATTATTTAGGCAGCTCTACAATCCTCTTCTCGACGATTTAATTGTACTACTGATAGTATGATTCGTTGTAATGAATTTCACGTAGGTAGTGTAATAATATTGTTAATTCAAAAGAAGCACGGTTTTAAGCTATGAAAAAAGTGTTCACCCAGTTTCACAGCTTCTCAACGCATGAAAGTAGCTGGGTTTTAGCAAACAGTCTTCTAGCAAACATGTCTCAGCCCTTGGTGTGTAAACGAGCACGTCAAAATTGTCTCAATTTAACTCAAATACCTCGCGGAAGAAACGCCCAACCACATAATTTTGGAATGCTCAGCCATTATACAGCTCGCGAATGTCTCCTCCAAGCAACCCAAAGCTCCACGACTCACCCCTTCAACCTAGACACCCTACTGGCCGAGAACAACATAGACATTTATTGTAAAATTCATGACTTTTTCATTGAAATTGGCATGTCAATCTGAACAGCTAATGTAACTATAATTTTTCTGTAGACTGCAATTATCACGTAATTTTCTTGTAAATTAATGTATCAGCAATCATCTCTACATTTGTTTTTTGTTTTTTAATACATAGGAGAGGCTGTATAAATTAATTTTGAAGCCAAAAAAAATACATGAATTAATAATTTAAAAAAACTCAAATAATTCGATTGTAAGACCTACTCGTCATATTTGCAGCGAACGAGCCCGTCCTTGATCGATTTGAAGAATTGAGGAAAGTTCAACCCAGCGGACCTCTGATGAACTCGCAGTTTTGGGTATGACGTCCAAAAATATATTTCTTTCATGTGCAATATTCATCGTGTGAAACTATCAATCAACTATCAAACCCACACTCAGAAGATTTAACAACAAAAATGCAATCCATACTCTTCCACCTTTTAAGTAGGTTTTGGTTTATTATTTTCAATAATGAACCTTTGGAATCGACCAAGAAATTTTTTTTATCATCCCCTCAAAATTTTTTGTTGGTTTACTTTTCAAGGTACGTAGAATCCAAAAATCGAATAAAAATTCGGCTGTCCGTCCGCCATACGCGGCACTTTCCCCACTTAGCATTGACCGATTTTGATGAAATTTGGTATGTAGGCTCTATTTGGGGTCTAGTTGTGCCCCGAAGATTTTGGTTGAGGTAGGTCACTTCTAGGGTTCCAAAATCAATTAGAAATTTGGAAAACGCCCTAACTCAAAAAATGTTGATATAAAGGTATTGGTTTTCCATCAATTTAAGATAGTATAGAATTTTGGTTTATTATTTTCAATAATGAACCCTTGGAATCGACCAAGAAAAACCATTTTTAACACCCCCTCAAAATTTGTTGGTTTACGTTTCAAGGTAAGTAGAATCCAAAAATCGAATAAAAACGCTGAAAAATAATTACACAATGGTTTATTATTTTTATATAGATCACTCGTCTGCAAAGCCACCAACCATCCAACATGAAGAAAAACCGATCGCATTTCGGTCAGCTTTAATTTGAACGGAGATTAGGCCTCTTTTGCGATTCACACTCGTGTTTCTGATTTATTGTACGTAAAACCCTTAAATTCTCGTAGGGGGCGAACGGTTTGTCCTACAGGGTTGCGCCTGGTCTCAAAAAATTGTAAAAATTCTATACTATTGTAATAGTCCGAAAAATCCATGCTTCTCTCAACAATAAATTCAAGCAACTTCCATAGAGCAACCATCCAATGATGTCCGCCATTCACCAGCAAGGACAAGCGAGCGCGCCACCGTCGCGGCCTTTCCAGCTCAAGCCGCAAGATGGCCGAGGGGTTAAAAGGGCCTGCCCCCTCCCTCGACCGTCAGTCTGAAGCCACGCGTCTCCATTGGAGTGGAACCCAACTTCACGTCTCATCCCCCATAACATTAGTGTCGGTGTACGAACTGAAAACCCTGAAGTGAGTGCTCCACGGAACATTTTCACAATAGTCGTCACTGAATCCGCCAGTCAGTGTTCTTGTTGATTTCCGAGTAGCCAAGGCGCGGAACTTCAAGACCTGCTACCTTTTCTCCATTTCGCCAACCGAACCGGTACGCAGTTCGACCCGGACCGAGGCACGCCCGCCCCGATCCCAGGCTCCCCCTACAGCACTGCAAGAAGAGGCCCTGAAGCAAGAAACCGCCACGGAGATTCTCCCGAATCCAAGCTAGGCCAAGGGTGAGCATCATTCCCTCTCAATCTTGTAAGCGCTTACATATTTCAAAATCTGGCAAATACCCCCCATACATAAAACGCCCTGTAAAAGTAAAGTAAAGAGTAAAGTAATAGTAAAGTAAAGTAAGATAAAGCATATTGTGAAATAAGTAAAGTCGTCAACAGAGAAAGTATTGTGAGAAGTATTATTGAAAGAAGCATTGTATTTTTCAATCAGTCATTCGTAACAAATAAGTTGTATAATAATATTCATAATTCAAGTTCCTATATCGTTGTATAGTAAAATCGTAACTCACTTATTAATATTGCAAATAAGACAAACTGCAAGTGTAATCCAAGTATATTTTGATATAAATTATCTTTGCAACTGGTTCCTTCAGAACCAGCATAAACCGCCTCACGGTAAAGAACAAGATATATTCTTTTTGAATAAACGTCCTACGTGTTTCTTAAATCGTGTTGCTTATTTCAGAGGTCTTAACCCCTACCGACTCAGAACGGACTCAGGTACATTGCAATTACAAATTTTTGGGTATTTTTCCTGAGGTCAATACTCGACCCAGGTGGTGGCAGCAACCCTAGGTATCCCTCAGGTAGAACCAATTATCCTCTGAACCTTCGGTCCAAGATACTCTCTACCTAGAGATCCCTAGCCTCATTATATTAAAGTTTTCAAGTCATTTGAAGGTGTTAGGAAAAGTCATACAAGTAATCGTCAAGTATTAGAAATCTTTATTCACCTAATATCATATAACAGCAAATCAGTTCTTGTACGCATGGTCACACGCAACTACCATAATAGTAAAGCCATATTCACTCTCGGAGATCTACTCTTCGTCAGTAAACTCTGGTAAGTACAACAACCTAACTAACCTTTTTGTAAACTTTAAATTTACCAATTGATAATAACATAAATTCAACTCAAAATCTCATAACCCAAAAACGAGGTAACACAATTGGTGGCAGCGGTGGGATTGATTCTCAACAAAACCACTAGATTGATAATCGATTGGAAATCAAAATCATAAACCCTTTAAATTCGTAAACCCAAAACATTTTAACACAATTGGTGACCAGCGGTAGGATCAACGAAAATTACGATTTTCAGAACCCACAAACAAAGCAAGTACCAGTACCAGTTCGAGAGGTAGTTGAGCCACTGAAATCTGGAACGTTTATATATAAGGAATATTAATAATTTTGCATCTATTCTAATTTATTTTGAAAGCAATTATCACATTTTGTACGCACACGTTGTACAAACAAAAGAATTCAGCCCGAAAGTGAGAGGAGAGAAGAGAGTCCAATTCAGTACGCAATTCGTACTAATATTGTGCATGTTGTCAACTATTGCCACTCCACACTCCGCCGATTCCGTTTCTTACAAATAATTCGCTCGAACCACCACGTGTTTGAAAGTCATAGTATTTTGTTCGAACCACCACGTGTTTGAAAGTCATAGTATTTTGTGCGAACCACCACGTGTTTGGAAACCATAGTATTCTGTTCGAACCACCACGTGTTTGAAAACCATAGTACTCTGTTCGAACCACCACGTGTTTAAGAACCATATTCCCTTGTCTGGACCAAAAACCCTAGTCCGACCCGATCTCAAATCATAACCGTACCGCGTCCGAACCATATTTCAGTTCGAACCAGGTACAGTACGCAGACCGTACTCATAACATACCAGTTTATAGATCGAACCGCATCACGGTTCGAACCGAGTCATTGTTCGTACCGAATCGAAATTCGTACCGATTCGCAGTCCGAACCATTAGTTTTTTTTATTTAGCATAAAGAACGAACCGCTTCACAGTTCGAATTAAATTCATAACTTAACTTGGTGCATAGTACGAACCGCATCACGGTTCAAAACTACATAATTAAATCATTTAACTACGTTTGAAACAATTTAATCTAATTTGAAATACTAGAATTTTAAGTAAAGAAATTTTCTTTTGATCATTACAATTAGAATTGACACCGTTCAGGAAAGGTTCCTTTGGGTAGAAATTTGTTTGGGATCAGATTCGCCTAACCTCTTCGACTATCGATTCAGCGTTGCGGGAAGTGAAGTGAATTATTTCCTAAATATTGCCCGGGCTTTTCTTGTTCATTTTCTTTAATTGTGACAAATTCGGACCACGACATCATGGACGCTGGGAAGAACGACGCAACCACAGAATTGGTCGATGCCATGACGGAGGCCATGACTAGGATGGGAGAGTTCTTCCGAACTACGCAAAACCCGGCTCAAGGTCAGAATCAACCAAACCGAGACCTTCCACGATCCTTGTTCATGGAAATAGAACCCTGGAATCCGGACGAACCCGATTCCATTTCAGCCGCCTCATTCTTCGCTGAGGTAGAACAAGCCACCTACGATCTGGATCAGGAGCAGAGACTTAGATTTCTCCGTACTCGACTCCGTGGAGGAGCCAAGCGATTCCTTCAAGAAGACCTGGGAGCCCATCCCTATGACAACCTCCGCGACGCCATTCTGAAATGGTACGAAAATGAAGACCCCGAAAAAGCCATGATACGTCTATGGACCACTAAACGACAACCTGAGGAGAGCATACGACGTTTTGCGGAAAAGCTCATAGCCACCGCGAAAACCGCAGTCCGCAACGAGATAGACCTTACCGCAGCACAGCGAAAGGAATGGGTAAAGACGAAAACTCTCCGAGCTTTCGTTAGAGGAATCAATAAGGAGATCAGTCCTTTCCTTCAGAGTAATTTACCCGACACCTTGGAAGAAGCGGTCAAGCGTGCAGAAGATCTCGATGATACAACCCAGAGCGAGAAAGCTACCGACTTCAAATGGGATATAGCTGGAGTTGTAAACAAGGACTCCATGAAGTGCTATACATGCGGGGAAGTTGGACATTTCGCCGGAAAATGCCCTCAGAAATCTACACTACAAGGATCAAACCGAAGTCCGATGACGACGCCAACTCAGACCGGGCAAAACAGACACAGTTGGAGGCAGCCTTCACCAAGCCCCCGATACCCATGTCTATATTGCGGGGACTACAGTCATTTTCCAGTAAACTGTCCGCACGGAATACAGAGTACTATTTTCTGCGACTTTTGCGGAGCTCGAGAGCACCTGGAAAGTAGTGAGTGTTTGAGGAAAAGGAAAACGTTGCCTGTATCACAACCTCGAGGAGGAGTCACCAGTCCCGCAGCCGCCGTAGTAACACTACCGCCGGAAGACATCCCGGAGGAAGAAATCCGTGGGGACGAGATCGTAGCCTTCCAAGCCACGGTGAACTGTAGAACACGCCCGATGATCCGGATGAAAATCGGTTTGGGTAAATACAACCGCGACGTAATTCTGGATACCGGCGCCGCCGTTTCCGCGTTGTCACACCCAGTACCGGGAGTTCCAGTTAAGCCTACATCTACTGAACTTTGGGGAGCAGATGGTCAGAGACTACCCCTGATGGGAACACAGGAACTACCCGTGCGCATCGGCGACAAGCGAACCTCGCATCGGTTCTACATTTTTAAGAGACCGGATTCGCACCTGGACCTGATGGGCCTGGACTTGTTGGGAAAATTCCCTATCGAGATCCGTACAGATACCGGGCTTGTCACCATGATGAACAGCGATACCGGCGGTCAACTGATCCTTGGCGCAGTTTGGGAAAGTCCCAAGATATTGACGCGTCTACGCCACTTGAAGATCAAGACCAAGAAGGTTGAACCTTCTGAACCTGCGTATACGACGAGTAAAACCGTAAAGAGACGACCATCATCCAACCCGAACCCCCAGCTGTACAATCCACGTGAACCCGCACCGAAGACGTTCCGACCCACCCCCGTAAATACCGCGGCAGTAAGAGCAGTGATACCCGAGAAGGTACAAAATCTAGAAGAACTTCCCACCGAGGTTTGGGACGAACAGCCATCCCGTACTGAGACTTCAATGCACATCCATCAACAACTGAGTCACCTGGTTGGTGACGACCGAAGAAGGATTGAAGATTGTCTTCTACAAAATATTCATCTCTTCGATAAACCCGGAAGAGAGGGTTGCCATATGGACGTGTCGCATGAGATCGAAACGGGAGAGGCTGGGCCCACCTGCAGGAAGCCTTACCCGGTACCCCACGCTCTAAGAGGATTCGTCGAAGAACAGGTTCACGACATGCTGGCGGAAGGAGTCATAAAGCCATCACGAAGTCCGTGGAACGCGCCGATCGTGGTCGCTAAGAAAAAGACCCCACCCGGAGAACCCCAACGTTGGAGGTTTTGCACCGACTACCGGGAACTGAACGCGATTACCAAGGGAAACAAATACCCCTTACCAAGACTGCTGGAGACCCTTTCCTTGATGGGAAACAGTAAATGGTTCACCACCCTTGACTTAACAATGGGTTACCACCAGATACCCGTCGCCGCCGAGTCGCAAGAGAAGACCGCCTTCACTGCTCTAAATCGACATTTCGAGTACACACGCATGCCGTTTGGTTTGAAGAACGCGCCGGCAACCTTCCAAGCAGCCATGAATGACGTCCTGGATGGAGTCATCGGGAATGGATGTCTGATCTATTTAGACGATGTCATCATCTTCACCGAAGACGTGGACTCTCACTTGGAACTGTTGCAAACGGTGTTGAAACGCTTTGAAGAAACGGGATTCAAGTTGAATCTGCGAAAGTGCGAATTTTTGAAGGATCGCGTCAGGTTCCTTGGACACATGGTGACGGCTGAAGGAGTCGAAATGGATCCGGAAAAGATAAGCGCGATCCGCGATCATCCAGTGCCAGCCACTGCTCGCGACGTCCGTTCTTTCCTCGGTCTAGCCGGATTCTACCGACGTTTCATCGAGAACTTCTCTGAAATAGTGGTCCCGCTAAACCAGCTTTTGAGGAAGAACGCGCCATTCGTCTGGACCGAAGCGCAGCAGTCCGCTTTTGAAACACTGAAGAACGCACTGATGACCAAACCGGTACTCGCATACCCGGATTTCGATCTACCCTTCGTGCTGTCCACCGACGCCTCTGGAAAAGCCATCGGTGCCATTCTATCCCAAGAAAAGGACGGAGAAAGTCATCCAGTAGCATATGCCAGCAGGGTATTAAACGACGCCGAAACACGATACTCAACCACCGAGCGTGAGTTGCTTGCTGTGGTCTGGGCGGTGCGCCACTTTCAGGAGTTTCTCCTGGGCCGCCGATTCATCCTCCAAACCGACCACGCCGCACTCACCGCTGCGATGAATATCCGAGACCCCACATCCCGCATCGGAAGATGGATTCTCAGACTCACCGAGTATGAGTATGAAGCAAGATATCGGCCAGGTTCGAAGATGAGCCATGTTGATGGGCTGAGTCGAATCCCGATTGGAGCCATCACCAGCTTGAGCATGCCACGAGAATTGCTCCTTGCAGCGCAGGCGCTGGATCCTTGGATTCGAACTCTGGAGAACAGCAACACCAATCCACGAATACGAAAAGAAGGGGAATTCTGGAAGTTCGCCGTCGACGTCAACGGGCGTGAAGAACTAGTACCCTTAATACCGCAAACCTTGAGACGATGGTTCCTGACGAATTGCCACGAACAACTTTGGGCAGGCCACCCGGGCATCGATGTAACGGAAAGCATTGCGCGACGCTATGGATACTGGCGAAAGATGGCAAAGGATGTTAAAAGTTTTGTACAAGGCTGTCCGCAATGTCAAAAACGTAACACTCCGAGCAACCTAAATCCGCCAATACAACGTCCCGAACTTCCCACTCGGGTAGGCCAGATCGTCGGAATCGACTACGTCGGTCCCCTGAAAGGAGCCCAGACCACCAAGTACCTGCTGACAGTGGTCGATCATTTCTCTAAGTACGCCGAAGCCTATGTAACACCAAATTGCACGGCAGAGACCACGGCCCGACTGTTGACCACAAGATATCTCCCAACGCACGGAGCGCCGGAAATACTCGTATCAGACAGAGGAGCCGCGTTCACCTCCAGCGTGATTAAAGAACTCTGCGAAAACTGGAATATCCGCCACATCCAGACATCGTCTTACCATCCACAAAGTAACGGTGTTTGCGAACGATTCCATCGTACGCTAGCAAACATCGTTGCTAAGCTTCAGGAAAGCGTGCGAGGATGGGAAGCCGCACTGCCGTTCGCCTTGGCAGCCTACCGGAACTTACCACACCATAGCACTGGATATTCTCCATACCAGTTAACTTATGGTCGAGAGGTACGGCTCCCAAACACCAGCGAGCTAGTTAGCACCAACGGCACTACCAGCAAACCATCCGAGCCCTGTTTCCAGAAAATCCGAAAAATTGCGGAGAGCCAAATAAAGCGAGCTTGGCACGCCAGAGAAAAGGCGATCAACAGCCGACGTCATATGAGAGAATTGGAGATAGGCCAGCATGTGTACGCACGCCAAATGGTCGCCCCACCTGACGCCACACGAAAGTTTTGGAGTCCATGGGTAGGATCCCTCACGATCGTACGACGACTCACCGACGTCAACTATGAAGTAGAAGATGCCATGGGGAAGACGACCAGATACCACCTCAGTCGTCTGAAACCAGCCTTTGTTGGAAGAGAACCGGATGAGGCTATAACCCGGGAGGAGCCGCACACGCGCGAGGCCCCCGCACCAGCTACACCAACCGGAACTCCACAACAGGACCTGGATCCCTGGTTCGAGTCAGAAGATGAGGATGGACCCGAACTCATCGAGACCACCTGTGTGACCCCAGATCTCGAGCGCTTGCAACAAGCCAACACACCGTCACCGGAACACGCCACAACAGAAACCACTTCACCCAACACCACTACCAATACCAGAGCAACACCATATAACCTCCGACCCTGCAGAGTCGTCGATTACAAGAAAATGCATACTGGCATGGTCACAGTGGTGGACATAGGTCCCGAGGAAGAAGCTGGATAACCTGCAACAAAGAATTTACAAGAATTTACAAAGTGCATTGATTATATATTAAAAAAAAAATAAAAAAATAAAAAAAAACACAAAGGACTGTTGTTCAATTGTATAAGTACTTAATGTAATAATGTCACCTGTAATCAACAAAAGAATAATAGCATACTCACCATGTTTCATTTCCACTCACCCACAAATCTGAATCCAGTGGTCGAGGGTTATGGCGATCGATCCACCGATAGGGCCCAAAGGGAATAGATTGGGAATAGGCGAATCCATAAATACCTAAAACACCATCGGTAGGGCTCGCGAGCACGTGCGGATTGTCGGAGATGTGGAGTGTGAGGATGCGAGGCCGGAGTAGTCGTTAAGACGGCTGATTCTTTTGTTTCAGGAAGATGGCGTTTCCCAAACCACGATTAGAGCCAGTACCCGACATAGAGGTAGGAGGTGTTGATTGGGTGGAGCGCACCGTCGAGTGCATCGCACAACTCCTGACGTGGCTGGTAAAGTTCGGAGAAATGCCGGAGCAGAGAAAGGAGATTTTGACGTGTATCGCCAATTTATCCCACAACATGAGCAAAGCAGTTCGCTCCAGCGCAGCAAACCTCGCCCCAGCTGGGACGCCAAACCCTATGGAGGAACTGCGATGCGAGTTGCGAGGACTTCAGCAACGCGTGATGGCCATACAGAGCAGCAACGAGCTAAACCAGTCGACTGCTTCCCTGGAACATGCATGGGAGTCAGCAACCGGTGAAACCCAGACATCCACTCCAAAGCGGAAGACTAGACGGCCGTCATCTTCATCCTCTTCATCCTCGTCCGATTCCGAAACCGACACCAAGGACGAAGAGAAGTCAAAGCAACCACCAGCCAAACGCACTGAAGTGGAGGAACCGTCGCCAAACTTCTCCCCAATCACTCCAGTACGCACCGAGGAGCCAGTCCAGCCCACCACAAGTAATGCCGCACCCTGCCCAGTCTGCGATCGAACACCGAAGGAATTCTTGAAATTCAGATGTTCAAGCTGCAAGAGTTTCTGGAATCGCCTGGTCTCCTCCTGCCAAAAGTACGCCGTCGACCATCCATCCTTTCCACAACCGTGCCTCCGCAAAGAACATGAGCAACTGCGCCCACCCAAGTGCCCTGGATGTAGAAGATGGCGCTATGAGGTGGCATTGCTGACTATCACTCCAGACGCCAAGTTACCCATCCCCTCGGTTACCCAGAAGAAGTAGCCGATGAGGGCATCGGCCTTGGGAGAAGGGAGGGGTGTAATAGTCCGAAAAATCCATGCTTCTCTCAACAATAAATTCAAGCAACTTCCATAGAGCAACCATCCAATGATGTCCGCCATTCACCAGCAAGGACAAGCGAGCGCGCCACCGTCGCGGCCTTTCCAGCTCAAGCCGCAAGATGGCCGAGGGGTTAAAAGGGCCTGCCCCCTCCCTCGACCGTCAGTCTGAAGCCACGCGTCTCCATTGGAGTGGAACCCAACTTCACGTCTCATCCCCCATAACATTAGTGTCGGTGTACGAACTGAAAACCCTGAAGTGAGTGCTCCACGGAACATTTTCACAATAGTCATCACTGAATCCGCCAGTCAGTGTTCTTGTTGATTTCCGAGTAGCCAAGGCGCGGAACTTCAAGACCTGCTACCTTTTCTCCATTTCGCCAACCGAACCGGTAAGCAGTTCGACCCGGACCGAGGCACGCCCGCCCCGATCCCAGGCTCCCCCTACAGCACTGCAAGAAGAGGCCCTGAAGCAAAAAACCGCCACGGAGATTCTCCCGAATCCAAGCTAGGCCAAGGGTGAGCATCATTCCCTCTCAATCTTGTAAGCGCTTACATATTTCAAAATCTGGCAAATACCCCCCATACATAAAACGCCCTGTAAAAGTAAAGTAAAGAGTAAAGTAATAGTAAAGTAAAGTAAGATAAAGCATATTGTGAAATAAGTAAAGTCGTCAACAGAGAAAGTATTGTGAGAAGTATTATTGAAAGAAGCATTGTATTTTTCAATCAGTCATTCGTAACAAATAAGTTGTATAATAATATTCATAATTCAAGTTCCTATATCGTTGTATAGTAAAATCGTAACTCACTTATTAATATTGCAAATAAGACAAACTGCAAGTGTAATCCAAGTATATTTTGATATAAATTATCTTTGCAACTGGTTCCTTCAGAACCAGCATAAACCGCCTCACGGTAAAGAACAAGATATATTCTTTTTGAATAAACGTCCTACGTGTTTCTTAAATCGTGTTGCTTATTTCAGAGGTCTTAACCCCTACCGACTCAGAACGGACTCAGGTACATTGCAATTACAAATTTTTGGGTATTTTTCCTGAGGTCAATACTCGACCCAGGTGGTGGCAGCAACCCTAGGTATCCCTCAGGTAGAACCAATTATCCTCTGAACCTTCGGTCCAAGATACTCTCTACCTAGAGATCCCTAGCCTCATTATATTAAAGTTTTCAAGTCATTTGAAGGTGTTAGGAAAAGTCATACAAGTAATCGTCAAGTATTAGAAATCTTTATTCACCTAATATCATATAACAGCAAATCAGTTCTTGTACGCATGGTCACACGCAACTACCATAATAGTAAAGCCATATTCACTCTCGGAGATCTACTCTTCGTCAGTAAACTCTGGTAAGTACAACAACCTAACTAACCTTTTTGTAAACTTTAAATTTACCAATTGATAATAACATAAATTCAACTCAAAATCTCATAACCCAAAAACGAGGTAACACAATTGGTGGCAGCGGTGGGATTGATTCTCAACAAAGCCACTAGATTGATAATCGATTGGAAATCAAAATCATAAACCCTTTAAATTCGTAAACCCAAAACATTTTAACACACTATCATAAATTGAAGGAAAAACAATACCTTTATATCAAAATTTTTTGAGTTAGGGCGTGTTCAAAATTCATTTTTGAACCCTTAGAAGTGACCTACATCAACCAAAACCTTCGGGGCACAACTAGACCCCAAATAGAGCCTACAAACCAAATTTCATCAAAATCGGTCAATGCTAAGTGGGGAAAGTGCGGACGGACGGCCAAATTTTTATTCGATTTTTGGATTCTACGTACCTTGAAACGTAAACCATCAAATTTTTGGTTGGTGGCTTTGCAGACGAGTGATCTATACCGAAAAATAATAAACCATTTTGGAATAATTTGCAGCGTTTTAGAATTTTTCGAGACCACGCGGAGCCCTGTAGGACAAACCGTTCGTTCCCTACGAGAATTTAAGGGTTGGACTTACGATAAATCAGAAACACGAGTGTGAATCGCAAAAGAGGCCTAATATCCGTTCAAATTTTAGCTGATCGAAATGCGATCAATGTTTCTCTTCATGATGGCAGGTGGTAACAATGGCAAAGCCGTGTTCTTTGCAGACGAGTGATCTATATAGAAAAATAATAACCCTTTGTGTAATAATTGCTTTGTGTAGGGTTTTTTTATGAGGCAATAAGTTTTCAGATACAAAAGATGGGAGGAGTTCGTTGGACATAAATTTTGACGAGTTCTTGAAAGTCAAATTTGGATGGCAAAAATTGATTCAAACATTAATTAAAAAGGTTTATCTTAATAATAGGGTTATAAAGTCAACTATTTGGATTCAGAATAAAGATTCCTGTGAGAAAAGCCCACCGGATGCAAACAACGTCAATATCTATCCAGCTCGTAAATAGCCCAGCCCGAATAGCCCGAATTCACTCGCAGGTACCGCATAAATGGAATTGGTATGTAGGAAGGTAAGCATGTTTTTCAAATTAGTTGTGAATCCTTTGTGGACAGGTGGGGTGCCCGACGTACTGGAAAGATCCAGATTACAACAAACTGGATGTGGAAGTGATAAAGGAAGACCTCCTGCAAATGATTTACACGGGTGTCGGCTTCAATCTGTACATGTTTCACGGGGGCACCAACTTTGGGTTGACCTCAGGTGAGAATAGCGTCGTACGGTGTTTCAAATTAAGGAGGTAAAAACGAAAATGCACCAAACTAAAAAGTATAATAATTTTTTTAAAAACTACGTTCGTCAAGTACAAGGAAAAACATCTCCTGTTTAGTTACACTGAGTAGCTATGTTACAGGATTGAAAACAGAAGGCAAGTACTATTTGACTTCACACGACTTTGATGCCCCAATCTCTGAATCAGGAGATATAACACCCAAATATTTGGAAATCCAGAAGCTTCTAGGAGATGTAGTGAGTTACCATACTTACATTTCCCTAGTACCCTGATAGATTAAGTACTTTACAATAGGTAATAGTTACAAAAATAGGCAATAGGCATCTCTCTTCATAACCGAGATACGATAAACGTATTAGGTATAAACGTATTTGGATACCTATTAGGTCACCTATTGCACATACTTAGGAGCACTGAGATCCCGGGGAAAAAGTTTCTATGCTTCCATGGTGGACAGATCGACTCACCATATGCTGAATTCCAAATTTGGGTATTTTGGGATGAGTAGAAGAGTAATAGCTCTATCGTTTCTGAACTTTTCTGAATGACCCAAGTAGTTGGCCATATTCCATGACGACAGTAATGGCTTCCCTCGTTTTTATGCTTATTACGGGAAAAATATTTTTAAGATCCCGAAGACTCGTTTCAAAATGAATTACTAATAATTAGTAATTATTGCACGATTTTTTCAATTTTAAATCGACATTCATCTCGTATTTTACTGGTTCAAAAATGTATGACAAAAAGGATGGACAGTCTAGCTTTGTCAAAAATATAGCTAACTTGTGTTATTAAGAAATACCACTGATAATTTCCCAATACAAAACTTGGGTTTTCACGATCATGTTGATAGTTTTCTTGAGTCGAAAATTAGTAACACGATTGTGAAGTCATTCGTATTATGTTGATATTTCTCTTTTTTATGTTCTGTTAGATCCTGAGGTTTTCTGGTGTGAAATCACGAACAAAATTTGACGAATTTCCAGTTTTCAATTTAAGAAAAAGTTTACGATTCTATTGAATGGTACATCAAATTTTTGTTGAACAAACAACTGTTTTTGGGAACTAAAAATCTGAAAATGTTCAGCAATTTCTCGAGGACAAGAATGTAATGTATTGTGAAGTAGAAGACTCTGTTTTCCAGTGAGAAGGACTTGACAGGTGAAGGAGGAGTATTTTAGAAGCATATAAATCCGAAATAGTTCATACCTGATGCTGATATATTTTCGACTTTTACAACCATTCTCTTGGGGAGTCACCAAAACCTTTGATTGGTGAAGGAATTCGTCTTCAATTTTTACGTAGTCGACATTTCATGAAGACGTCTATTGTTATATTACGTTAAGTTAGTATGTGGAGACCAAGACACTGATTATACCTATGAACTATAATATAGTCAGTTGGTATACACTTAGTAGACTTTATTTAATATTCATTACCCTACATTCATACTATAGTTCGGAAGTGATGAAGAGGAAAAGCCGGAGGAGGTAACAAACGAAGAAAACTCTCAAATGTCGGAAGACGTTGAAGCTCCTCAAGCTCCTGGAAAAGGTATTCATTCTTATCCTTTTGTGAAACGGTTTAGATACTCTTAGGGGACCATCTTGTGTTTATCCCAAGTATTGCCAGAAAAAAATCATTAAAAGTGGATTATTCTTTGTCTTGTTTTGCTCGAAATAAGGAATTGGACTGTTTTGGTTTTTTACAAAGTAAAAGTAAATAAGTAGAGTAAGTACTTAGCAGTTTTTATTTATTTGTTTATTTTGTTGCTATGGCGTATTTTGGTTTATTATTTTTTCAGTATGCACCTTTGGAATCGAGCAAGGGAAAACGAAGTAACCCCTCTCGAAATTTGATGGTTTACATTTCATGTAGAATCCGAAAGTCGAATACAAATTTTTCGGCCGGTCCGCCGTACAAGGCACTTTGCCCAATTCATGTGGACAGATTTTCATGAAATTTGGTTTATCTCCTCCATCTGGTGTCTGGTAGTGCCCCGAAGGTGTTGGTTATTGTCAGTCACTTCTAAGGAGTAAAAGTAGAAGAAAACATTGTCAAAACGCTGTAGCTCGAAAACTTCGGATACACAATATCGAACAACATACATCGGGTATACTTTTTTTTCATTAATTTAAAACAACGACGATTTAAAAGAATTTTCCAAACTATGAGCTCTGAGGGACCAATTGTCAGCTAATAGGAAGATAATTAATTCCACCTAATTAATGCATTTTCTATAAATCTTTTTCTTGCAGAAACTATTGAAACCCCCCATGACGATCAACAATGACTGTTAAATACATGTTTATTCTGAAATGAATGAGGGCACATCTTCTCCAACTCCTTCGACCCTTCTCCAACCACACCTATTCCTGGTCTTTAGAAGGCAGTTGGTTCTTTCCCAAGGTTAGTTTTCCCCCTTACCCTGAAGGATGGACGAGTGGTGAGTCAGAAAAACGAGTGCGAATGAACTTTGCTGTAGGAAGTGAACCAAATTTCAGCTGATCAAATGCGATCATTTCTGTGCGACCAGTTGTGCTTCCTTAATAACCAAGAATCAACTTTCGTATTGAAGGCATCCACAACTTTTTAGAATCGAATGAGACCGCTCAAAGCTCTGTAGTACAAACCCTTCGCTCCCTGTGAGGACTTACGGGTTGGACTTAAAATAAATCAGAAACTAGAGTGTGAAGACAGAAATAGGACAGAGTTGTTCACGATAGTTGTGGAAGCAGAGGGTTCACGATAGAACATGCCCTAAGCTGCAAGAAAAGAGGCCTGATTTCACGGCGGCATAATGAAGTTAGGGATGTTCTCGGTGAACTAATGACGTCGGCATGGGGAAACTGTTGTAAGGAGCCCATCATTGCAGAACCAACTCAGATGCAACCTGGTCTTAGAGGGGACTTAGCATGTCGAGGGGTTTGGGAGGCACAGAGGGAAGCATTGTTTGATATCCGTGTAGTTGACACAGATGCTCCCTCATATGTCTCTCGACCCGTCGTAGCCGTCCTTTCAGGAGCAGAAGAAGAAAAGAAACGAAAATACCTGAGTGCCTGCGAGGAACGTCGGGCTTCATTCACTCCTCTGGTGTGTTCAGTTGATGGAGTTTTTGCCCCTGAAATGGTAGCTTTTGTGAAGGTGTTAGCAGAAAGGCTATCAGACAAATGGAGTCGACCACAGGGTGCAATACGAGGATGGCTGAGAGCTAGAGAGCTAGTTCGCTGTGCTACGAGCCACTTCAATGTGCATCAGGGGCTCGAGGAAGAGATGGCGGAGTACTGAAGAACTTCTAGGGTTTAGCGACGGAGCAGCTCTTCAAATGGGTCTCGCTCAGTAACTGGTCTTCCCTTCCTCCAGTGACGTAGCCGACGTTCAATCAAAATCATTTTTGAAAGTGAAGGAGCAGCCCTTGGAGCCTAATAATGAACCAACCACTTTGACGATTACAAAGTGGTTCACAGAGGTGTTAACCTGGAAAGATTAAAGAAAACGAAGAGGAATCTACCTAGCTGATAAACAATAGCAACACAAACTAACTCAGCCTGCAAGCTGTAACCATATTGGAAACAGCTACCTATGCCTTACTAACCTTTTTTGTTGTGGTATCTGTAGGTTTAGGAGAAACTACATAGTAGCAGATGTCAGTATTTAGGTTACCAACTACGTTACTTGGATGATTCTATTTAAAACAAATAAATTACTTTTGATCTTGAATTTAAAAAAAAATGAAATAGGCCAAATATATCCGTTCAAATTTCAGCTGGATGGTTTACTTCCGGCAGTCACAGGTCACTTCCAAACGAACTGAAGAGCCACTTCTAAGGTCTTTGGGGAGATGAGGTGAGGGGGACACATGTCCTTTCGAGCTAGCTAAGGGAAACACGTGGGTGTGATTAATTTCACAATAGTTACTCACTTAACAATAGTTGATCGGCTTAGCGATTTCATTCGTTTAAAAAAAATTAAACACTTCTTCAAATTGATGAAGAAAAGTCAAACATTCATTAATTAGGTAATTAATTATCCTCACCGACTGGTCCACAGAGCTCTGGTTAGTGTGAAAAAATTCGTTAACATTTTGGAAATTTAAAATTAATCAAAAAATAATACCTATTTGAATATTGAAAGATTTCGAAGTAGGACGATTTGAAAACGTTTCCTATTTTCACCCCAACAAGTGACTGACAATAACCAAAAGCTTCGGGACACAACTAGACCCGAAACGGAGCCGCTATACCAAATTTCATTAAAATTGGTCCTCGGGAACTGGATAAAGTGACCGAAAATTTTGAATTAAAAAAAAAACTTTTTTTAACCCTATACTTCGCAACGTCCAATATACCATACGTGATTTCTGTTCCATATGGAAGCTTTTTCAGTTTTACCATGTTTAATAAGGGCCAATTTAAACAATTCGCCATAAGGAAAACTGCCAACATTTTAGATAAACTTGTTACATCTTCGATCGAGACTGCGTAGTTGTATTTGTGTACATTTACGTTTACTACTTTATCAAATTTGTGCGTGCAGCAAGTGAGAAGGTACAATTACTAGCAACTGTTCCATTATTTTATTTTATCGATTCTTTTTTTTTTGTTTAATTTTATTCTGATTGAAAGATAACGAAATAATTATATTTTATTTAATAACAATTCTTATTCGTCGGTGACTCGGCAGTGTAAGATAAATAGGTATTCAATGTACCATACGTGGTGAAAATTTTTTCAAATTTGAACATTTTGGAAGCTTTTTCAATTTACCATGTTTTTGGAGGGCCTTAAGTTAACTTAAGGGGGACATTTGAAAGAATCGCCGTGGGATAGTTTTGCCAATTACAGGGTTAATAAAAAATTAAAATTTGATTTTTTTTTGTTTTTAATTTTTGAATTTGGGGGAGAGGGGGGGGGTGATGGACGGAAAATTATTCGTTCGATATTTGTATTTTTCATAAGCAGGTACTTCTTACCTTGAGACGTAAACCATCAAACTTTGAGGGGGGTTACAATTTTTTTCTCTCGATTCCAAAGGTTTATTTCCTATTCATTGAAAATAAAAAACCAAAGGTGACTGAGAAAATTTGAGCTCAGCTTGAGCTGAAAAGAAAATAATTTCATATTCTACGGGGTTTATTTTATGTACAAGGTTAGATTGCTTTACCTGTACTTTAAAGATTTCTCCAGTTACTTCTCGAATTCAGGTGAGTACGGCAAAGTGCTGTTAACTCCGGTTGAAGCACTCCTCGACTCTCAGATGGCCTGCTGCCGCAAGTCCTGCATCTCGCTCTTCCCCAAGTCGATGGAGGAGATGAACGTGAGAGACGGTCTCATGGCCTACACCACCGTTTTGAAAGACGGCGCGGAGAAAGATGCTGAGCTCAAGGGGACAGTCAGGGACAGGGCCTACGTTATCTTGAATAATACTGTAAGGAAATTTATCATCTTTGATTAAGGTGAGGAGGCTTCTCTAGGATGGACGTTCCCAGCAAATGGTTTCTGTTATGACCCACATATCAATACCTAAATTAGTTCTTAAATAAACAAATACAAGAGGATCCCTGAGTGAGACACCACCCACAGGGGAGGGACGAGGTACGGGGAGAACACGTCATATGACGTCACCCTTCCACCTCTCTCTCCCTCAACTAATCTCACGAGTATATAAGCTCACTGAGGGATGCTCGAGTATGCCTTCTAGTCCAGTCTTTCGTCTTGTTCATTTCACTCTCCAACTTCTCCTTCATCAAGGGATCTCCTTGAAGTATTAGGCTCACTAGGTAAATTTCCCGCATCCCGCCGGTAGGTTTCTATTAAACGCCGGGGCTGACGGGCTAGCCTGCACCTCCCAGTACTCCGCATGCCGGTCTGGTTCAATGAGCCGCCGATGCGACAGTACTGCATGTTAGGATAGGGACTTTTCTCTCTTCGTTGAGTAGGGGAAAACACAAACGCCGCATCGAGAAGGTCATTTCCTTCACTCGACGACACAACAGTTCCCTTGTCGCTGAACGACGGGACTTCAAAATTTTTAACAAGGAGGTTAACAGATTTCTTTGGAATGTAATTACTTACCTGACATTAACTGGTTATATGTTTTATGTTGTAACCAATAAAAGATCAAAACAATTTCTTTGGCTGCTTAAGCAAACTTCATTGACCTTCTGGAGGAGACCCGCGAGAGGTTGGCCGGTCAACAGGAACCAAATGGGGGGACAGCAACAATTGTGTGCTCATTCCCTATAAACGATGACAGTATTGGATTCGTAAAACAAATTTTACCTCAGGAGTCCAGTATACACGAATATATGGTCGGGATGCAGGCTATTCTTCCAGCTTTGAAAGGTGGAAGAATTTCCTTCAGGTTACCCCGATTCCCACAATTTTTGCAGGATACGATCGGTATAATGGAAAACGAAGATGTACTTAAACTCCCGAAGCCCGTGGAAGAGAAGTCGACATTGACGTTTCTGGTTGAGAATCAAGGGCGGCGACCTTACAAATCAGGACGCTCATTAACGAAAGTAAGTATAAGCAGTTTACCTATACCTTTATATGAGCCCACTATTGTAAGGTAATTTTAGTAATAGTGCAATACCTTTCTCAGGAATATTGAGTTCTTGATACAGTAAATTCGAATCGTCACAAAATGTCACTGAGAAAAGCCAGGTTCACGAAAGAAGTGGATTCAGAATAACTTATAATTTTTCAAGTGTAGCCATCAGGCATACAAATTAGTATATATTCATCGTGGTTGTTCGATTTAGACGGATATTAACTGTTATCTGTCTTAATGACAATATTTAGAATAAGGGTCCAAAAATGACACTTTAGATCATACATGAAATAAAAGTGAAAAATGCATTGAAAAAACAGAAAAAAAAATAGTATTTATTCAAGAGGTTATGTTGAGGGGGGATAGCTTTCGGCAATATCTTCGTGATACATTTTATTAGATGTTAAGTGCACTCTTGCTATGTTGGCATCATCAGAAATTCTGGCTTATCTCATGTACCTACGATAAAATCCTCAGTCTTATATTGCATGTAGATTGGTAGGTAGGAATTTACTATTGACCTCGGTGAAAAAATTGGGATGATAATAAATGCATTTGTGGTAGGTTCCAAGTACCCAGGTATTCTTATATTGGCTGAAGAAGAGTTCCAAAAGTAGGTTTCAGTTTGCAATTTGGGAATTAAATTTTTTGATACAGCTCCGGTGCCTTGTGAAAGGTAGGAATCAATACTGAGAATCCATTCTTCTTAGAGGTTGAGATATAAAGTAGAATAATATATCTGGTTTTGTAGAGAACAGAGATGTACCAATGCTGACTCAGCCAGTCTGGGACCTTGTTTGGTTAATATCCTTATAGTTTTAAAAGGCTTTAGCATAGATAGTAGGTATATTCAACAAAAATTTTGGTTTGAAGAGAGCACATGTTCATTTTCAAGTTCTGACGATATCAACATGGCGAAAGTGCCCTTAACTTCTAATAAAATAAATCACTAGTATGTCGCCGAAATCTATCCCCCCTCAACATAACCCTCGAACGAAGAAAGGCCTTACAACCCAGAATCACTATAAAACTTATTTTTATTGTAGTCCCAACTTTCTATGTTTTTAATCAAATTCCGATTTCGCATGGAATTTTACGCTAATTTTTTTCTCTGCATAAACAAAAGACCCCTTTTCCAATCAAATTTAATTTTTTTCCGGCCAAATTTATTAATTTTTTTCACATTATTATTATTACCTCCTATTATCAATTTATTATTTAAGTGTAATAATTTTTTGAACAGTTCGAGTTTTTCATCAATTTAATTCAAGAATAGTTATTTATTGTTAAATAAATTATTATTTATTATTAAATAACATATAAATTATTTGGATTAGAAAAAAATTGAAATTTGAAAATATGATAGATTGAGAAACAATTAAATTGGAGAAGAACAATATCTGATAAGAAACGTAATTACATAAGTCAAGTTTCTCATTATATTATAAACTCCAAAATCCTGATGTCAAAGGTTTCCCGTGTTTACAGTTTCCTTTCCTCTTCTGAATCACATTTTCGTGCTCTTGTCAATTCCCAGGGACTTTTCAACATGTACTTGAACGGTAATTTATTAGACAACTGGGTCATCTCTGTTTTCCCTTTCACCGGGCCTAAGCTGATCATGAAGTTGCAGAACAACTTGAGGAAAAAAGTGAGGAGAGCCGGCCGATCAAAAGCCGAAGATACTCCCATGATGAAAGGTAACTCAATGTACTGAATTTGTTATTGTTGAAAAATTATTAGTAAGTATACGTACTTATCTATGGACAAACCAACTTCGGTGGTTGGGGAAGGATTAGCTCGAGAGAAGTTATCTTCATCTTTTTTCCAGTGCTTGAATTTGGTAAATTCTGCCTGATTACTATTGTGTGAGGCTTCGCGAGGCTACTGTCTCGCTTGATACGACAATAAAGAACTAAACGCTGCAGATTATTTCATACAAATGTTTATTATTTTACCGTTCAGATCACCCGTCTGCATAAGAACGCGGCTTTTTCTATACTACCTGTACTAGCAATATCATCGCTCTCCGAGAGTTGTGGGTGCCTTCATAACAGAGATTCTTGATCGACTTCGATAGGCTAAGATTGGAACGGAGATTAGGCCTATTTCCTTCAGTGAACAGTCTTTTGCGATTCACACTCGTGTTTCTGATTTATTGAAAGTCCAACGCTTAAATGCTCATAGGGAGCGAACGGTTTGTTCCACAGAGATCTTTATGAGTTACGACGCTATTTTAATTAGTTCGGGTGGCGAACTCTACCGCTAAATTTGGAAGGAAGGAAAGACAACAAAATTTAGGGGTAGAGTTAACCATCTGAACTAATTAAAGTTGCTTCGTAACTCATAAGGATGGAAAAAGAGCGATGTTCTATTAAAAACCACCTAATTATTGGCCGCCGTTTCGAAAAATTCCAATAAAATCCAAAAATGGATACCACCACGTGATTCAGCGTCGAAAATTAATGAAAAAACATGTATCACACTTGGGGTCTACCTTCATATCAATTTTGGCACAATCCAGGGATTGCGCATCTTTGAGCGCGCGCTGAGCGGGTTGTGCGCTACCAACAAAATAGGTTGAGGGGTCTAAAATTCGTGTAATTTCACGTAGAATCCAAAACTGCAATAAAAAGTAGGGGTCCCCATTTGAGATGACAAAGTTGGTGTGCGTTGCGCACGATTGCACACAGTGGTCATATTTAACCCCTGGAGTGTATAAAGTGTCTGACAGACACGAGAGAAAATCCATTTATATATGTTGACAGTAGTGAGCATCTAGAATATACCAGGCGCTCAGTACCTGCCCCCTTTTATAGATGGTTCATTTTCAAACCTTCAGCTGTAATCTAACCGCCACGAAAAGTATTTTGTTCCCTAGTTTCTGAAAACCACCGTGTCCCTCAGACACGTTATGCACAGTCAACTAAAAAACGCACGTTTTCGGGCATAATTTTGTGTAATCTGATCACGCCTCAATTTCCAACCGATTTACGAAATTCTTTTTTAGTTTAGATGACTTCCGAGTTCCACATTATTTCACCAGAATATCAAAATTAGGATGAGGAAGAGGACAAAAGGGGCAAATATTCACAAAATATCCGATTTTTCAATATTTTGGTTTCTTCATAGCTTACCAATGTACCCAAACTATGAAATTGAGTGGACATTGTCAATATAGTTCTGAATTTTCATGAATTAAATATTGTTTGTTCCACCTTGGAACAAATCAGTGGTGGCGCCATGGTGCTAGGTCACCTTGAACACGGATGTGAACTTTTGCGGAGCATGGGGCATTCATTACCTTGGAGGGGGGGGGGTGAACTCGAATTCTCATGTTGGCTATCGTAGATCATACTTTTTGAAATTCTGTTAAACTTGGACTCCTTGAGACCTCCATAGACTACTTGGGTAAGACTACTTTATTTTAACCAATAAATGTCGGTTCGACGAAAAATATGTTAATTAACCCATCATGTGTCTCAAAAACAACTGTGCAGTTGCTGCGTGTCTGCCAGACCCTTTATCCACTGGGATTCTATCAGAGGGTTTATACGGCATGGAAAAATCATGCAGATTAAACAACAACAAATTTGCCACTATCTGGACGATTTTAGCAGGGGGGGGGGGGACAACTCGTGAGCCACCCTGTATACCAGATTTCATCAAAATAGGTTCATGGTAACTACTTGTAGTAAGAGAAGTGCCGCATACGGCGAAGGACGGATTTTTTCATAATAGATTTTTGGAGGCGTTAATTTTTTTTTGTTTTCTCGATTCCAACGGTTCAGTTTTGAAAATACTAAACCGAAATGACCAAAATTCTTGACTCTGACTCTTTCTGGACCATTTACCAATGAACGGCATTTTGTGACAGATGGCAGTGAAAATACGCCCAAAAAAGTCGACGCTATCGTCCCACCAGCCCTGTACATCGGGACCTTCACTTTGCCTCAGGAAAGCGAAGAAGACGACGCCAACAAGGATAAAACTCACGAGCTCGACTTGGAGTCAGAAATCAGCTACGAAGATCTGGGGGACACGTTTAAAGATTCCTACCTCGACATGACAGGTTGGAAAAAGGTGAGTTTTCAAGTCTTTTTGCAAAGATATCGCTGCTGTAATGAATCTTATTATAGACTCAGAAGTAAATACTTTTACTGTTTATTAGAGACTCAAAAGTAACTACTTTAACTGTTGAAATGTAGGTAATGTTTTGTTCGCTATTCTCATTCGTATGAAGTGGCTTGGCTTGGGGCGAATCTCAGGTTTTGTTGTTAAGGAGGTCTCAGTCGGTCGCCAATCGTTCTTAGTATTTCTTGAAATTGAAGGGGCAAAAACTTAAAAAGTTCATTCATGCAGCATGAATTAATGAGCGAATTTTCAAAGAAATCATTCAGTTGAAGGTATGGTTAAGAAAAGGAACAATGGTGTTGCATTTTCTTTTAGAAAGTTTTTTTCACGATTCTTAGTTTTTTGATTTTTAGTATACCATGCCAACATACTGTATGCTCAGGGTATGCTTTGAAGATGTCAGGAGTCCATATACACGTTCTCCTCGTCTCCACAAACTCATAGAGTACCCACACGGCTATTGTTGGTTTTTTTCGATTTTCAGTATACCATACCAACATACTGTATGCACTGGGTATGCTTTGAAGATCATAGGAGTCCATATTTATGATCTACTCGTCTCTACGAACTCATAGAGTACCCACACGGCTATTGCATTTCTGGGTACAACAAATATACGCACGTATTCATTATATATATAAATAGATACATACTTGTCTTAATTTTGGATAATTTTCATTTTTGAAAAACGCATTGATATGATAAATTTTGTGCTGAATCCGAATATACCATGTATTACAATGATTTCGAAGGTAATAGCCACAAAAAAACGGAAAACCCCTTGTTTTACTTTTTTTGAATTTTGGACCACTTTGGATTGTCCAAAATTGCTGGCTAACGAACTTGACCTGTTGTTTGTTGTTACTAACATTTTGGCAAAAACATCTAAAAAATTTCTAAACAATTACTCAAGTTATCGTGCGGAATGACACACACACATATGATTTTTGGAAAAACTTCAGGGATCGTTTCAGAATGTTCCAAAACGGATTTTAGTGTAAAAATTTTTCGAAAAAGTCCATTCTAAAAATTTGAGGCCATTGCAATAGCTTCATTTTTCTTTAAAATTCGCTAAAAGTATTATTTTCAGGGAAACTTGTTTTAAAAAATCGATTTTTTAGGAAATCATAGAAAAAAACTCCTCTCGATCGGTGGCTACAGCTTTCGTACAAGTACGCAACCACGAGAGACATTTTATGTAAGCGAAAATCATCAGAAATTTCCGCGTAACACTCCCCGCGTGACGATTTTTCATTTATGTGCCATAGTAAAGACATAAAATGTCAAAAAATCATGAAATCCGAATACGGGGGAAAATCGTATTCAATGTGTGAATGGAATATTCATTCCTGTATTTGTATTCATAATTCATAATCGTATTTATGAATAAGAATTCGCCCATCTCTGCTGAGACACCTTTAAGTCCTCATAGGGAGCGAACGGTATGTTCTACAGAGTTCTGGGTGGCCTCACTCGATATTTCCTCATAGAATGCTTCTTCTTCATAGAATGCTTTCGTTGTTGTAGGGAATTGTATTCTTGAACGAATTCTGCTTGGGACGCTACTGGAACGTCGGGCCGCAGAGGGCGCTCTTCGTGCCGGGCTCCGCCCTCCTCCCCTACCCTTGGAAGAACAAAATTACATTCCTCGAACTGGAGGCGGCACCAAAGTCGCTCACGACGAGGTTCATCACCACGCCAGAGCCGGAAGTCGTCGACGTGATGGACGAATCGGTGCCTATCGGTGGTGAGGCGACAGTGAAACCCGACGAGGGGACAGCGAAACCTGATGAGGCGACAGCGAAACCCGAAGAGGCGACAGCGAAACCCGAAGATGCGACAGCAAAACCCAAAGATGCAACAGCGAAACCTGGAGATGTGGAAGGTGGCGCGCCTGAAGGCGGAAAATCCCCGAAGGAGACGGAAGCTGAGAAGAAGCTGAGCCGTGAAGAAGCGACCACTGAAAAACCGGCTGAAAATGAGGTAGAGAAGAAAGAAGAAACTTAACATTCTAATGAACTGTGAACAAATAAACACCTGGTGCGAGGCTTTACACTACTTTCCTCACCCATATAAACCCCTAAATTCCTAGTTTTTGTGTTTTTGAATGAATGTTTTATTTGCCATTCCACACAAAGTTGTAAGCTGCTGCTTGACAAATTGGATACCAGTGATAAGAGACAAATCCCACCGCTGCCACCAATTTGTAAGCTGCTACTTGCTTAGGTAATGATTGGTAGAATGAAGTTAATTACCCAACTCAAGTAGTTGTCGAATAAAATCCTGAAGTGATTTTACTCTGTGTTTGACTGTGAAATGGGGGAGTAAAGAAAAGACCAAAACAAACTTAAAGTTACATTAAATTTAGGATAAGGAATGATAATTACCTGTTGAAGTTATGGTAGCGCTTTGAAGGTGTTGACTCCGTCGAATATAATAATAAAATGCTGTTAAACCTGAAGGGATGTTTGTTATTTACCTTGGATCACCTATTGTGTCCTCAGCCGAAGGGTGTGTCCTCTGTGTGTCCTGAGACACGAAGTTAACCTGGATGTCCACGTGGACGTGTTCTCTGAAACGTGTCCTAAGGACACAACCTGAAGGATTTAACTACGAGAAATGATTGAAATAAAGAATGGTTTTATTTACCCCTAATTTCACTGAGCTGATTTGATGCAGGGTGAACGCATGAACATCAACGAAATAGAGTAAAATACCAGACAATGTTTAATACAAGAAAGAATATGATATGATTGGTTGCAAAGGTACAAGCCTGAGGGGCGCTGTTATATTGACTACAGTTAAAATTGAAATGATATTTGCAAAATGATGGTACCTTGAATAAAATTACTTTCCACGTTCAATCTCAAGTACAATTTGGAATGCCGTGTCTTCACTGTGTTCTCGTGTTTTATCAATACAGATCGTGTTCTACTGGTGTTTCATTTACAATTTCCAGTTTCTTTACCAATTTAACAAAGTTTTCAATCAATTTTACTACTACACTTGTTTTTCACCTGCCTAACTATTTTGGCCAAAATAAGTTAGTATGATTTGCTTGTGCACTCACTTGTTGGGCCCAAAGGTAACCTCGATGGTCTTGATGCAGAATGAGAAGAGTCCTCCAGTCGGTGTTCTTTACAATTTCCGAGATGGAGAATGATGGGATACGACTCAGGCAACTTCAGGGGGTATTCTACTCTCGCGCTGACTATAGTGAGAAGGGGGACAGGGATGATTTTCGGCCAGAACGTACTAATTGGCTTTTAAAGGGTGGAGACTTTCAGCCAGAACTTACTCGTCGAGCTCTGTAAGGAAAGTGATCATGGCTGCCTTTGGTAATAGGATATTAAGCTCTCCCCTCCCTTTGTGACAACATTCAGTGCCTTCCCAATATGGCATTCTGCCAACTCATTCGGGGGTGGTCCATGTTCAACGATGTAGACACAGGTGGCCTGCTCCAGTCATGGAGTGTCATGGTTGAAGTCTGGGTTGGACGCCTAAGATGTTGTTTGGCGTCCATCAGTGGGGCGGAACACGCCCCCTGGAGCTGGCCCAGATTGCCCCTCCACAGTCCTTCACCACACGTGGCTCTGTGGGGGCGGCATCTTGGGGTTCAGGAAGGGGGGTGTTACATTACCCCAGCCCCGTCACTTTGGTGTTGTCATCAGTGAGCAGGAGCTCACAAAGTGTATCGACAATAGTCTATAAAATATGAATATAAAACAAAACATAACAGAGTACAGAGATTTTTCAGTTTATGTGCCAAAGCAAAGACATGAAAATGTCAAAAAATGCGAGAAGCACAAATTTCCCATGAAAATGGAGAAGTCGGAAAATTCTTTCAATTCTGTCAACAATTTTGTGACTACTGCGGCTGAGGCCGAGTCAGCTAAACGACAAAAGGAGGGTGATAAGAGTTGATAAGATAAAGTTCTCGGAAGTAAACAAGACAAGAGTGTGAATTTTGTTTGCAAGTGAATAAATTGTGTAGAAATAAACTATTCAAGTAATTCTTTGTTTTAATGTGGTGGTTCAAGAACTATAGTTCAAAAATTGGTTAAATGAAGAAAGAAGACCTGTTTTATGAAAGATATCACTTGTGGATCGTAAGGGTCCTGACCTAAGGACAAGATCCTTGTCACCTCGTCAAATGTTTGGTAATCTGTGATTCGTTTGTAGATATTCTTGTAATTTATTGTAAGTATTTCGTTAATTATGGAGAGCCCAAACTCGGAAAGAGAAGATGAGGGTGAAGAAGTGCCCGTGATTTTAGACATATCTTCAAGCACTGTCACGAGTCACGACAAAGACTTGAACAACCTTTATTTCGAAAGTAATGAGGATGATCAGAAGTTAGTGAGTCAGTTTTTGGACGGTGTGATAAATTTTAACGATTACATAGACAATATCAAAGGTCCTGAGGCTGAAAGTGAAAATGTTGAAGAAAATACGTTTTTGGAAGAAATTGAGCCGGTGGAGCCCTTAGAAGTTGTGAATGAAGCGCCCAAGCCGAGTACGAGTAGGTCGTATAGAAAGAGCGTGAAGAAGCTACCTCCGGCTCTTAAGGGTTTGATGGGGCAAGCCAATTTGTTGTACGCGAAAGGTGAGAAGGAAACTGCGGTAAAAATATGTTTGGAGATCATCAGGCAAGTCCCCACAGCTCCAGAGCCGTTTTTGACGCTGACTGGCATTTACGAGGAAATGGGAGAAGAAGAGAAATCCCTGCAGATGGCGCTTGTGGCGGCGCATTTGACGTCTACGGATGTAGATCAGTGGATCCATCTGGCGGAGACGTCGGAAAGGATGGGGCAGGTCAAGCAAGCGATAACTTGCTATAACAAAGCCATCAACCTGGACCTGCAGAACTTGGATATCCACAGGAAGCGGGCTGTGTTACTTGAGGCGACTGGGGACAAGAAAACTGCCATTAAAGGCTACATCAGGCTACTGTCTTCCCTCAAACCCGACCAGGGAGATTACATCATCTACCTAGCTAAGTTCGTCGCTGAAATGTGCCACAAGGAAAACGACATCTCCAAAGCCAGTGAAGCTCTGGACGTCGCCATACAAAAATGTCCAGACCTCGTTAATTTGGAATTCGTTAATCTCCAGCTTGAGCTCTGTTTACAGCTTAAAAATTTTAGGAAAGCCATGAATTTGATGGAGAGGTTTTGCGATTTAGAAGTGGAAAGCAAATGCGAGGGAGATAAACTAGAAATTATTAAAGCAGCTATTCCAGATGCTACTGAAATTGACATAATTGCGAAATTAATTGTTGTATTGATACATTTGGACGCCAAGAAGTTCGTACCTGAGCTCGTCCAGCCGATTTTGAATTTAGGACCTAGTGAAACTGGAGATTTATTTTTGGATATTGTCGATGCTTACACGGAGGAGAGCTTACATGACGAAGCAGAACCTTTGCTGCAACGTTTGGTTGGTTGTGACGAATACGATTTACCAGGAGTGTGGTTGAAGTTTGCTGAAAACCAAAAAGTATTGGGGCACAAAGAAGAAGCGTGCAGAGCGTTCTACAAAGTGTTGGAGCATGCGCCGCAGCACTCGGAAGCTCGATTGACTCTGGCGTCTCTGCTGGTGGAGCTGGGTCGGTCTGACGAAGCTATTGGAGCACTCACTCAAACGGAACACGATTTTGTGGACGTCGCTCTACTTTATAAAAGATGTCTACTTCTTCGAGAAGATCCAGCGAGAGCCCAGGAACTTATTATGGTCGCTCAAGTCCTCTTCTCACGACATTCCACTCAGATACGTAATAAGGATGAATTGACGTCCATATCTATTATACAACGCTATGAAAGGAAAAGGCAAGTCATCAAGAACGTACGAAAGTCCAGACAAGAGCCTGAATTGGACGACGACACTCCGGCGTTTGTCAGTGATGGTCCGAGCGTCCTGGAAGAATGGGATCTCTTCAAGTATGTTTGTCAGCTGTGCATCAATCTTAAAATGTACGTCATTTTCCAACGATTGACGTTTACAGCTCAACTCTCCACGATTTTCCACGTATTCAAATTTGAAATAGACGTACTAAGCGCACTTTCTGCTTACTACAACAAAGATTGTTATAACGGTTACAATATAATCAGAACTCTGGTAGCCAAACAGACGTCCAACGTCAAACTATGGCACCTGTTCAATATGATCATCACAAAATCAGACGATGCGCGCCATAACAGGTTTATTATGAGACAGTTGGCAAGAAACAGTGAACACCCTGCTCTTGGTATCCTCCATGGCAATAACTGCCTGGTTTCGGGAACCTACAAGTACGCTATGCACGAATACAGCACGATTTTCAGAAGGAATAAGCATCCTTTGATTGCTCTCCTGCTCGGCCTCACTTATCTTCAGATGGCAGCACAAAAGTTCACGTCCAAGAAACACCAGTTGGCGGTACAAAGCGTCGCTCTGTTGGCACAATATAAGGTTAGTACATTGATTTGTATATTCCAATTTGCTTTAAAATGGGGTATTTCGGTGGATCGGAAATTCAGGTTTTTGACCTCAAATTTGGATTCAGCACCCTTGAAAACCTATACACTCCAACTTTTAGCCCAATGATACAATAACATGTGGTAGAAAAATTAATTAAAGAGATCACACGTTTGAAAAAAAGAGGAGCATCTAGGGAAAGAAAGTGGTGGAACGGCCTGAGCTCTATCTAGCGACGATTAGATGAACCTTCTCCTATTTTTTTTTTTTTTTTTTTTTGGCAAGATGGTTGCACCTCTGTTATCAACTGGTAATTTTATCTGTAGATACCTGCCTAATCTATAGGAAACCAGAAATTTGCCCTCAATGAAACATATTGTTTAGTAATGCATGCATTCCAGGGGACGTCCCATAGGATAAGCATTAGATCAGTTTAACCAGTTGGTAAGCGATAAAACTGTTTCACTCGATGTAATTTATTTATTACTTTAGGTAAGATCCTCTCCCCCCCTACCATTATACACCTTAACATTTCTAGCGGCATGGGAGCCTCGAATCTGAAGAGCATTTTAAAATCCATGATCTACGATACCCAACATGCGAATTCGAGTTCACCCCCCCCCCCCCCCTCTAATGGTGCTAGTGTGGCACCAAAGTGGATATGGGTCATTTTCCTAGAAAGGGACAATCGGTATCCCAAGATTTCAAAAAACTTAAAGTCCGACTCAAGTTCTGCCAAAAATCAGGGATTAACCTCACACCATACTGATTGAATTTCAACGAAAGAACACACAGTGGGACACTTAATTAATTAATTAAAAATTAAAGAAGAAAACCTATAGAAAGAAACCTATTGGCGTGGTTTCCGCGTAAAGGAGAATACTCGGAACCCCATCTCCATGAGTAGCGAGAACTTGGAGTTATTCCAAAAATTGAACCAGGGCGGGACGCAGGTGTAGAAAAGAGTTAAACTGACGTGGAACACGGTTTTTCTGATAGCATCCTAGAAACCTCCTAAAGTAACCAAGTAATCTCAATTTATCGGTTTTTCGAGCCAAAACTTGGTACCAGGGGATTTTTACGGTTGCTGAATACAGTTTTGAGGTCGAAAAATGTCAAGTTTTTAAATTGCAACAGAAAATTCAAATTAAATCGTTAACAACTTGAAAAAAGTCTTTTATCTGCCACCATCACCGACAGATGAAAGACACAAGTTCCTGGGTGGCACTTAGGTTTTCAGCTTTTCCCGTGTTCTGGTGCTGTTCTGCTGAAGAGTAACCATATCGCTGGAACCAGCTCGGTAGAAACAAGAACTAGAGACCAAAAAGAAAAAATAATTTTGATTTCTTACCGTTTCACAGAGGGCAGATGAAAGACAGACGGTGACTGTGACACCACGTTTTTGCAACTGAAACCACCTGTGCACGCCTCCACATAGAAGAAATACGATTCCCACTGCTTTCTTTGATAACCTAACGACTAACCTCGCCTCCTACAGTGGTAGTAAAACCGCGGGAAACGATAAAAGCCGCCAAAATACGAAAACACAAAAAAGGCAGATTAAAGATAGAAACCTCCGGACAAGCTCATTTTATCCTCCTGCTCGCTTTGTTTGCTTCTGAAAAATCTGCAAACCCATTTTTTTTTTTCACGTCTAGGTATATGCAATAAAGAATCACTACAAATTCAGGCTGCTCCTTTGATCGGTGATTCACAGTGTTCAAGCAAAGTTGACTACCTAGGGGTCCGGACATGGCAGATTACTGGACATTTAGCAGTTTAAACTTTAATTTCTATATTTTAGCGTGAATAAGTGCATATTTTATTGATTGCCCGAAGTAGAACAAAGTTGATAGTTTATGGAGAATTTTTTTAAACGCCTAAATCATAAATGGGCATTCGGAATCTTCTCTGGACAACGATTGGCCCTTTCTAGGAAAATGACCCATATACGTCGGACAATCCGGGTATAATGAGAATTTTTCCTCAATTTCAAAGGTTGGGTACAATTAGTAAGCAGTAAAGGTACCGAAATATTGAAAACTACTCTGGTAAAATCATGTACAACTCGGAAGTTATTTGAGTCAAACAAAAAAAGGAATCACGCAAATCGGTTGGAAATTAGGGCCAGGGCAGATTTTACAAGATTACCCCTGCAAACGCACGTTTTTAAAGCATCAACCCCCCTTTTCCCCCCTTAAAAAGCAAAAATCAAAATTCCGGCGCCGTAGTGCAGAATTAGATAGTTTTCTGCGTCGAACAAAAAAAGAACCACGAAAATCGGTTGAGAACTAAGGCCTGTAGGTCGATTCTCTAACTCGTTATGGGATAATAGCGACAACGAAGTGTCGGTATGATAACAATAACGACTAATAGCGACGATCGCGATTCTGCAGACGCGAAATAACGACACCTGTCGCTCAGTCGTCGCTATTTCGGCCGAAAAGTGTCGTTAGCATCCCGGCGGCTCGAAACCCCCCGGTATGGATTACGACAACCGTCTTTATGAAAAAGTAGCTCAAAACGCTCTTTAATTCCTAACCTATTCGAAGTCATATTTCAGTTTCCGAGTTGCTGTGTGCATTTCCGTATTGTGGGTTATTAGTTTTGTTAATCAAATCATTTTGAGAATAAAATGTATACATTCGTACTTACATAATTTCTGGTGAATATGTAAAAAATAATATCCGACCCTCATAATGAGCAGTTTATTCGCCGTTTTAATTTGTGTCTTACTTGATTTTTTTCTACAATTGTATTAAACAAAAATCGTAGTATTTATATTATTTCAAGCTGTTAATTCGTATAGAAATTCATGTACTCTGTTGATCATAGTAAAGGGAGTATTTTCAATGGAATTGAGTTTTTGACAAACTATCAACAGCATTTTTTATATCAACATTGAATGATGATAAAAATAATTATGCTGTCATTTTCGGAAATTGGTAGGTAAGTACATAAAATTAAAATAGTTAGCTTATAAAATAGGTAGATTCTATTTGAATTTTTAACTATTTTATTAAATGTGTGCCTGCATAAAAACTTCCGAAAATGAAGAAAACCCCTAAAATTGATAATTTTTTGCTAAAATAATTGTGATGATAATGCTCTTTTTTATACCAACTTACCTACCTGCTATTACCAAATTACCTTAGAAAATATTTACCACGAATTTACGATTGTTTATATCCGTAATCGACGTCGACGGTAGGAGAGAATATGACGTGGTAGATGAAAATTGTAACATAAAATTGAATCAAAGAAATATGTATGTGAAGGTAGATAAATAAATTACGTCATGAATCTTACGTTTTATTGAATACAATAATATTATGTTCATTCAGTCTTGTAACGTACATGAAACTTTACATGAGTAAAACAGCGATTCATAAATTTTGAAGTGATATTAGTTTTTTTTGCCCTTGAGAGTGAAATACATCTATTTTGTTCTGAAAAGACATCGAGAACTCCGAAATTTTCGTTAGTAGGGGTTAGGTACTTGTTTCCCGGAATCTGTAACAATAATGTATACCGCACACAATTAGGCAGTTAGCTATGGACTTCTCACTCAAAGTAGTTGAAGGTACCAATAAGTATGGATGTGTGAGTATGTATAAACGATAAATAACAAGACGATTCTTACCTTGTAGTAAGATGGACAGGCAGTTGATTATTCGAAGCATCGTGGACGGACGTAATTCATACCAACGTGACTGATGAATTCGATTTATGGAAAGTAATTCTTTCCATTTATCATTATTCCATGATACAAAAGCACGAATCACGAGAAAAACTCCGTTTTTACGCGTCATTCCTTTCTTTATTCACCACGGCAAAAAATATGAATCCGACATTTTGCAAACTGCAGTGATCTTCTACCCGTGATAACAGTTGGAAACTATTATCAATACGTCTTCCGATTGGCTAAAAATCATGCGTTGCAACGTTTCGCTCGCCCTAGAGCGAAATATTGTCGGATCACATAGCGACGTCGTTATTTTGAAATGCAACGACCAAACTTCGTTATGCCCGATTATAGAATTCCAATGTCGTTATCGACCTGTCGTTGCACGGGAGGGATACCGAATCCAACGCGATAACGTCAACCAAATAGCGAGTTACAGAATCGACCTGCTGGGCAGACGACACAAGATTATGCCCAAAAACGCACGTTTTTTTAAGCATTAACCCCCCTTTCCCCCCCTTTAAAGGCAAAATTCGAAATTCCGGCGACGTAGTGCACAACTAGATAGTTTTCCGCGCCGAACAAAAAAAGAACCAGGAAAATCGGTTGAGAACTAAGGCCTGTGCAGACGACACAAGATTTTGTTACACACACACACTGACATACACCTATGTTTTTTTTCGCGGATTTGGATTCAGAATGGTCTAAAAACGGATTACTGTGTGGTTATTATTTTTTTTTTTTTTTTGTTGAGTTTTGTCCTCCTTCACCCCAGATCGATCGCATAAGGACGCCCAAGTCTTACTGTGGGACATCCTAAAAAGAGAATCAAATCTGTTTGAGGCATCAATAATAAAGGCATTCAGTCTGAAATGGAAATCTATGTACTCGTAGGTAAACAACATTAATTTTTAAAGCATTCTATTATTTATGAAAGAATTAGAAACACAGCACACAATACCTACATCACATAAGCAAACTGATAAGAGAGATAACCTAGGTTTTTGAGCTCCGTAAGGTTCATCTTATCTTTGCTAGGCAGCGCTCACACCGTTCCACCACTTTCTTCCCCTAGATGCTCCTGAAAAAAAGGCGGGCCGCCATAAATGCACACACACTATGCAGCGCGCGTGTGTGAGTAGTATTTTGTAGTATCCAAGAGATTCTCATTTTGGATAGCGTTACTTAATGGTTCAATCGTTAGCGTTACCTACGAGGGTAGTTCGGAAAGTAAGAGTACTCAATTTTTCCAGACTTTGCAAAAATTTTATTAAAAAAAAAATAATAACAGGGTATTACAGGCATACATCTAAGTTATTTTTCCATGTAATCGCCTCCTCGATCAATGCACTTTTGCGACTGTGAAATGAGCTTTGTAATCCCCTCGTCATAAAAACTTCCCGCCACCTCCTTGCTCCAGTTTGTGACAGCTTTTTGAACATCCTGGTCGGTTGAAAAATGTTTCCCACCAAGGTGCATCTTCAGAGAAGTGAACAGATGGTAATCAGAAGGCGCCAAGTCGGGGGAGTAAGGGGGGTGGTCTAAAATGTCCCAACCGAAGGAGTCCAAAAGAGCCTTGGTGAGGTTCGCCGTGTGCGGTCGCGCATTGTCATGCAAAAAACAGACTCCCTTTGTCAGCATCCCTCTTCGTTTGTTCTGAATTGCCCTTCTGAGTTTCTTCAAGGTTTCACAGTATCGTTCCGCATTAATGGTTTCTCCATGTGGCAAATATTCGATCAAAATGATGCCTTTTCAGTCCCAAAAACCGAAGCCATGATTTTTTCGCCGAAATTTGGGTTTTGAATTATTTTGTCGACGGTGAGGTGGTATGGCGCCACTGTTGGGATTGTATTTTTGTCTCAGGAGTGTAATGAGCTACCCAAGTTTCATCGCCTGTCACGATGGAGTCCAGAAATGCCTCACCTTCCACTTCAAATCTCTCCAAAATAGCTTTGGAGCTGGCGATCCGCTTCAATTTGTGATCCTCAGTAAGCTGTTTCGGCACCCACCGTGCAGACAATTTTTGAAATCCTAGTGTTTCAGTGATCGTCTCGTACAGTAGGGTTCCTGAGAGCTGAGGAATCATTGCGGACATTTCGTCCAAAGTCAATCTGCGATCTCTCAAGACAGTTTCCTCAATTTTCTGCACCAACTCGTCTGTCAAAATTGAAGGTCTTCCACTCCTTTGATCATCATGGACAGAAGTTCTTCCTTCCTTAAACTCACGGCACCACTTGTAAACATTAGTTCTGTTCATGACACCTTCAACATAAACGTTTTTGATGCGCGAAAAAATTTCGAGAGGCGTTCTTCCGTCTGTAATCGGTTGTTTTCTGTTCGCTTCGTTTGTGGTTTCAACTTATCAAATCAGGAAAGGGTGTCTTCACCTCTTCTCTGTGCATGGATACTTTTTCAAAGACTGTTTTGGCTTTCTACGTCACAATTGGCTAGCTTCGTCACACCATTCAAATCTTCAACTTTCCTTAGCTTCTCTGATTTTTTAAAAACATTTTCTCGACGAACAGACCCGATTACCGTTATTCCTGAGCCATGCTCTTTTGAAAAAAAAAAAATTTTTTAAATTGACTGAAATATCCCATTATGCATTCATGTTCCAAATCTTCTGCGTTTGTGTAAAATGCATTCAACTGAATGTTCATGGTTCTCTTAATTTTCAGGACCTGAGGGGACCTGAAGGCATTCAAGAAGTCCACTACAATCTTGGAAGAAGCTTTCATCACCTCGGCCTCTACACGCCAGCTATCTTTCACTACAAGAAAGTACTTGAAATCCGGGACCTTCCCATCATCAAAAGCAAGCCTGAGATCTTCGATCTAACGAGAGAAGCCGCCTTCAACCTTCACCTCATCTACGTCCAATCTGAAAACTACGACTTAGCCCGAATGTACCTCGACAGGTATGTTGTAGTGTGAAGTTTTATTCCCTTTTGGGCTCGCTATGAACTATTTGACAAGTTCCAGCACCCCTGAGACATTTGGAATCTCATCGTGTAGAATATGATGTGTATGACGCAAAGTTGTGGGACATTTCATTGTCTAGGTACCTTTGGCTAGCCTGCGGCAGGCTCTAGGTGGACATTTACTGGCTGATCCATCTCTCTTCTTTCCATTCCTCTACATTCTATACCAACTCCTTCTCTTATAACAGTATACTATACAAATTATAGGTATTTTAAAAATTAAACACCATCCTACTGTGATTTTACTCTTACAACAGTCTCACTGTTATAAAAATCGCCACCAAAATGTTCTGAAGCAAATTCTACGAGCCCAACGATTTCCTCTAAAGACCTTAGAGGCCAGTATGTTTCAGTTTGACCAATTAAAATACAGCTTGAGTCTGTTCACATTTGACAGTAATTATTATAGTATCTGCGTTAGTTACTTGAAATGGCAATGTGGGTTCACCTTGAGCATTTATCTACTTACAATGCTGACTACATAAATTGTTGACGTATTGCTGAGTTTTTCATTTTCACTCAAGGTTCGTAAATGTGTGTAAGGCTATAATGTGCTGTTGTAGAGGTTGATGATCAATCAGGTTCAATCTTCAACAAATATTCCACTTTTCCAGAGAGTTGGCGCAGAAAGTGGATAATAGGCCCACTTCATTACTACCTATTTGGGGGAAAAAACGTAGGAAAGGCAATGAGTTTTTTGTACATCCATTAAAATATTTTTCAAGACTAAATCAAGTGTAAAAATATAATTTTCAAAACTGAACTCGTTCACATCCTTCTACCTTGTCTCCCAGGTATCCGCATAATGTGGTATTTCGGTGGGTCGGAAATTCAGGTTTTTGACCTCAAATTTGGATTCAGCACCCTTGAAAACCTATATACACCAACTATTAGCCCAATGATACTATAACATGTGGTAGAAAAATTAATTAAAGAGATCACACGTTTGAAAAAGGCGGGCCGCTATAAATGCACACACACTAGGCAAGGACTACGCCGTGGACAGCCCCACGTGCGTGTGTGAGTAGAATGTTGTAGTATCCAAGAGGGGTCTCTGTGCATGGATACTTTTTCAAAGACAGTTGGCTAGCTACGTCACACCATTCAAATCTTCAACTTTCCTTAGCTTCTCTGATTTTTTAAAAACATTTTCTCGACGAACAGACCCGATTACCGTTATTCCTGAGCCATACTCTTTTGAAAAATAAAAAAAATTGACCGAAATACCCCATTCGTATTGCTGACCTATAATATAGTATTTATTATCATGGTAGATGTAATGACTCATACTCTTAACTGTGTAGTTCTCCAATAAAGGTCGAGGGAAACCCTGAGTGACTCACCATGCACGGTAGGTAAGGTGAGGTACGGGGAACAGTGACATCAGTTGACGTCACCTTTTTCCACCCTCTTCTTACCTTGTCAAGTCCATATAAAAGGAGGACTCAGGGCTTCCCCTTCATGCATTCGTCTTCGAAAACTCGACTTGTTTATTTCTCGATCTACCTCGCCTCTTCTCTGAAACCCACAGTTCATCGACGGGTCTCGGTATGCGATAAAGCTCATCGCGCCGGCTTCTGCTCCCATTTACCCTAGTCGTCGTCTGCCCCCAACTAGGTATAGGTAAATGTGGTGCATCCCCCGGGTCGGCGAGCAATCGCGCCTAGGAATGTATCCGAGCTGGCGATCTTAACACTCTTGCACACGGTCTGCGGTTACCCGCGCCGGGCATCGAGTGTTGTCCCGTCCTTTGTCTTCGTTGAGTAGGAACCAATCAAACCGACCATCCGAAGGAAGCCGATCGCCTTCACGCTCCGACACGCCGTCATAACATTGGTGACCCCGCACGTCTTTGGTTTACTATTCAACACGAAGCTAACTCGAGGATTATGGACCCACCGCTACCGCCGCCCGCACCGGACTTCGCCGAGGCCACGAAGGTCTCAATCCCGCTCACGCTTCCGCCGTTCTACCGAGAGGATCCCCGGCTATGGTTTATACAGCTCGACGCGGCTTTCACCGGCGCGCATGTAAACACGCAGCGCGCTCGCTTCACCCGGACCATCCCTCTACTGCCCTACGATGTGGCAGTTCAAGCGGCGGACTTAACACAAGCCCAGCTTGTGACACCATACGACGACCTCAAACAACGGCTCATCGAAATCTTCGAGCCGTCTCGGCATGCGAGGATCACGGCACTAACCGAGCATCGGCCACTGGGGGACCTCAAGCCTTCCCAGCTTTTACGCCAAATGCGCCATCATCTGGGGGACCTCACGCCTAACGACATCCTAAAAGCATTTTGGATCAAGGCGCTACCCATCGCGGTCCAAATGTCTATTGCTCCGTGGATGGACAAAACTCCAGAATTCCTCGCGCCGATCGCAGATGCTACGCACGAAATACGTAGCGCCGCAGCGGTTCATCAAATCGAACCGGACTGTAATACTGAGGCGGTAGCTACGAAGCGACCTCCGAGACGAAATAGCCCCGCACGACAGTACCAGCAACCTCGTCCGCAATCTCCGGCTCAACAAAAAGGTATGTGCTGGTACCATTTTAAATACCGCGACAAGGCGACTAAATGTCGACAGCCTTGTTCATTCAAAAAGGTACGATGGCAGGAAAACTAGCGGGCCCGCCTGTTTACAAGGCGGGCGCCCCTTTCCAAGACATTTCCAACCGACTATTCGTCAAATGTCATAAAAACAATATACCTTTTTTGATCGATACGGGGGCTAGCATCTCAATTCTTCCGAACTCTTTAGTTCATCGGAAGAACAAAACATCCGACTACCTACTTTTCGCCGCGAATGGCACCGCCATAACGACTTATGGTAATTTTACAACGAAGGTTTATCTACAAAACGACATATACGAATGGACTTTTGTAGTTGCGGACGTAAAACGACCCATTATCGGAGCTGATTTTCTCGGATATTTTGGCTTACACGTTGACCTAAAAAATCGATCATTATTCAACCCTGATTCGCAAAAACCTATACGAGGGTACGTCAACACGGTCAATTCCGGCGTCACTACCGAACCTACTCCGCCGACCTTCATCAACATGCTCGCTAAATATCGACCGGAGCCTCGATCTTCGTCACATCTCTCCACGGTCAAGCATTTCATCGAAACGAAAGGTCCACCTGTCACAGCGAAAAGTAGACGTCTTCACCCCGAGCAACTCCGTCAAACGAAAGAACATTTCAAGCAACTCATCAACGACGGAATAATTCAACCTTCGAAATCACCTTGGGCGAGTCCACTTCACGCGGTACCTAAACCTAATGGTACTTGGCGTTTTTGCGGTGATTATCGACGACTGAACGAACGCACTGTCGGAGACCAATACGCCGTTCCGCATCTTCGAGATTTTTCGTCTCACCTCCACGGATGTACGGTTTTCTCCACGCTCGACATATCGCGTGCGTTTCATCACATCGACGTGAATCCTCAAGACGTTCCGAAAACAGCGATTATAACGCCCTTTGGGTTATACGAATACCGCAAAATGAATTTCGGATTGAAAAACGCTGCACAGTCATGGCAGCGATATATGGACCAAATCCTTCGAGACTTCGACTTTGTCTTTTGTTTCTTAGATGACGTTTTAATCGCGTCCCGAAACATCAAGGAACATGAACGCCATGTACAAGCGGTCCTCGACGTCTTCGCTGCTGAGGGTCTCACTGTAAACAAGGAAAAATGCGTCCTTGCGAAAAACGAAGTGACCTGTCTCGGTCATATTGTGAACGAAAATGGGATTCGACCGGTACCTAAGAAGGTGGACAATCTCACGACATTCCCTCTTCCGACTACTGTCACCGACCTACGCAGGTTTCTGGGAATGTTAAATTTTTACAGACGACACATTCCGAACGCGGCTATACACCAACAGCCGTTAATAAATGCGATTCCACAGCCTTCCAAAAAGAAGGATCGTCGCACGATTGAATGGACGGAAGAAATGAAATCCGCATTCAATAAATGCAAAAACGATTTGCAAAATGCAACTACGCTGGCTCATCCTTCTCCGAAAGGTCGACTCTCCATTACTACGGATGCCTCGGACGTCGGAATTGGCGCGGTGTTACAACAGGAGGTCAACAACGAGACGTCACCCCTCGGATTTTTCTCTAAAACTTTATCAACAGCTCAACAGAAGTACTCCACTTTCGATAAGGAGCTTCTGGCTATTTACGAAAGTGTAAAGCATTTCAGAGACTTCGTAGAGGGACGTACTTTTCATATTGTGACTGACCACAAACCGCTCACCACTTCGCTCCATCAAGACCGGAAAACGGCCTCGCCTCGTCGTATTCGGCAAATGGAGTTTATCAGCCAATTCACGACTGATATCCGATATACACCGGGCACCTCCAACGTAGTCGCTGACACATTATCTCGGCCTTCGCTCGAACTTCACGAGCTCACGACCTTTCCGTCCGGAAAAGATATTTACCTAAATCAACAGACCGATGAATCACCCGAGTTCCGCAACCTTATTTCAACCGGGCGTCTCGAAGAAACCCAGGTACCTGCGCTCGACCTCTCACTGTGGTGTGATACGACATCGGACATGCCTCGCCCGTTTGTTCCTAAACGACTTCGCCGCAAATTAATTGAACACTATCATTCATTTAGTCATCCAGGAATACGCGCAACACGAGACCTAATTCGCGCGAAACTTTTTTGGCCTCGAATGAACACGGAAATACGGGAATATGTACAGGCATGCGCCAAATGTTCGAAATTCAAAGAATTCCGCCACCCTCAAATTCGCCCAGCGGAATTTGACGATTCGCTTCCCTTCGAGGAATTAAACGTTGATCTCGTGGGGCCTCTTCCGGATTCGCAAGGTTATAAATATCTATTAACCCTAATCGACAGACATACCAGCTGGCCGGAATGTATCCCATTACGAACGATAACGACGAAGGCGGTCACTGACGGCATCCTTAACAATTGGATAGCGCGATTCGGTTGTCCTTTAACGATTATTACCGATCAAGGCAGGCAATTTGAGAGTGCAGAATTCTCCGAATTCCTAAAAAAATTCGGCATCAAACGCAATCGCACAACGGCCTACCATCCTGAATCGAATGGAAAAATCGAGCGATGGCATAGGGATTTAAAAAACGCCCTACGTACTGCCACTTCCTCGCCATCATGGTCTAAGGATCTTCCGACCATTTTATTAGGGCTCCGCACTACCATTCGGTATTCGGACGGTTACAGCGCCGCCGAACGTACTTTTCGTGCGCCCCTCCGCCTCCCGGCTGACCTATTTCCGCCTCAACCGACGGAATATCACCGACCGCCCGCAAAACCCTCAACGGACAAACGCCCACGGGTTTTCCCCGATACATTCCAAAACGCAAAAAAGATGTTTTTGCGTGAAGAAGGGCTTCGGAAAGGCTTGAACCCCCTCTACTCCGGCCCCTACGAAGTGGTTAACAAAGGAGAACGAACGGCTACGCTGCTTATTGACGGCTCACAGGTAACCGTTTCTCTCAGTAGGTGTCGGCCGGCTTTCGGTATTTCCCCCACCACAACAGGGACGGATTTACCTGAGGTACCTCCGGATACAAGCCTACTCGATTCATTCGACGCAAGTACCTCATACGCTAGAGAGCTGCTCCGCATCGAACTCCCGACCAACCACTCGATCGCCTCGAACGCTTCACCTAAGGCCGATCACACTCCCCATCGAGGACCGACTGCCTGCCTCCCGACAACGGACCCGCGTAACTCTCGCCCTGATGCCGCGAAGGACTCGCCTCTGCGCACTTATGCCCAAGTCGCAGCCAGTGATCGGGGACCAACGGCCGTTTCGGCTAAATGTGGAACATCTCCAATTACCACAGCACTTCATCCATGCACACATTGAAGTTATACATTCACACTCAGTGCTACGGGACAAAACACAACTTAACATGGACCCCGCCTACGCCAGGACATTCAACATACACCGCCTCGTCCATGATACAATGACAACATTATTCCCACCAACAATCCATCCCATCAAGTTTTCCGGAAATGGAATCAACACTACACACGATGTGACCATCAATCGCGGGGAAAAGATTGTCATCGAACTTCGAATCATACTCCGCCGACTCAACAAATCCACCCGCAATGACTCCTTCAACTTGGCAGTCATTACCGCAAAGATGGAGGACGTCAACGTTTGCGGTCTCCGTTTTTATTACGTCATACGCGGACTCCCTGTGTTACATCATTTCTGTTTTATATTCTATTTCGAGTTACCTATTTATATGTTAACGGCATGATCGCCAACGAATTGTAAATTATTTCACTAATTTTGTTTCCCTTTATTATACGAACTGGGGGACCTATGTAATGACTCATACTCTTAACTGTGTAGTTCTCCAATAAAGGTCGAGGGAAACCCTGAGTGACTCACCATGCACGGTAGGTAAGGTGAGGTACGGGGAACAGTGACATCAGTTGACGTCACCTTTTTCCACCCTCTTCTTACCTTGTCAAGTCCATATAAAAGGAGGACTCAGGGCTTCCCCTTCATGCATTCGTCTTCGAAAACTCGACTTGTTTATTTCTCGATCTACCTCGCCTCTTCTCTGAAACCCACAGTTCATCGACGGGTCTCGGTATGCGATAAAGCTCATCGCGCCGGCTTCTGCTCCCATTTACCCTAGTCGTCGTCTGCCCCCAACTAGGTATAGGTAAATGTGGTGCATCCCCCGGGTCGGCGAGCAATCGCGCCTAGGAATGTATCCGAGCTGGCGATCTTAACACTCTTGCACACGGTCTGCGGTTACCCGCGCCGGGCATCGAGTGTTGTCCCGTCCTTTGTCTTCGTTGAGTAGGAACCAATCAAACCGACCATCCGAAGGAAGCCGATCGCCTTCACGCTCCGACACGCCGTCATAACAGTAGATATCTACTAACTTTTGCCGTCAACCTTCCACAAGGACCTAGGTGTCATAGAGAGAAATGAACATCTGTTATATTACTCTGTTCTGTAGCTGTCGTTGTGCCGTTTTAATTGGGTCTGGCCAAAGAGTGACAAGAATGCAATATGGTTTAGTGAATGGGCCTGTAGATACTGCTGAGGGTTGTATGTAGTAGAGAAGCACAATGTAACTCTACTAATCTGTGTATTTTGTTAAATAGGTAACCGATAATAAAATATAAAAAAGTACAAAAAAATCTCGGAGATCACAGTTTTTTAATCAGGGACTAAGGAATGAATTTTCATTTTTGTGTGGTGGTTGCTGTCGTTGATTGTGTGTCCTGGCGTGGCCATTGTAGACACTACATGGTCTTCATAACAACACACGAATGTCAGGGAAACATTTGCAGCAGTAAAAGAATGTTGAAATACACCGACTAACCCTCACAGATGCTGTTTACCTCGGGAATGAGAACTAAATAAACCATACTGGTTGAGAACTAAAACGTTATTATTAAACAGAACGAATAAGGGCAGGTAAAGCAGATTTATCCGACAGCCATCGGGTAACTCAATCGTACGCGTTTATCAGTGCCCAGATAGCCGTTATCCGTAGTTTAAAGTTAACTGGTCGTCCGAGGACTGGATAAAAAATTACCGGAGGGTAACTCGATTTATGCAAGGCTTTTTAACCTCAAAGAGTCAGTTCTCGTGTTTTTGTTTCCCAGAACGTTTGTTTTTGCAAATTGCGTTGTTGATTGTTAGTGAATTATGCTACAATCGAAAATGAATGTGTGGGGCTCTTTTTCAGACAGCAACGACGAAGATGTGTGTTTATGGTCGAATTCCTGCAGTGGGGAAGAAAGGCGGCAACATAGATCACGGATTGACCATTTGGAGAAGTGGGATGATTGCGATTTTTTGATGAGATTCTGATTGGATAAAAGAATAAAAAAACCATATTGGTGTCTGTCGACGACATTACGTAGTGGCGTCAGTAAAAGCTCTGCCTGTAAAATTGTCAAGCAGGTACAAGAAATATAGAGCGCAGAGTTAAACTTGGTAGATAGTACGTTGACCCGGAGGGGTATCTTCACCACAGCCGTCTTGATCTGCCTTGTGCGTTCATGTTCTATGTTGTTCTTAATCATGATCGTCCTTGGTCTACTAGTTCATCAACTCTTACAGATCTAATACTGGTCTATTAGTTCTGAATGCAATAACCCATTGAATGTACGAGATGATCTCATTTGGTTCATTCTTAGGGAACTACTTTGTTGGTAAAAGGGACTACTTTCTCTTTGGACCAACTGCCCACTTTGGGCGACGTTTCTAGAACCGATTTGCACACATTTTCCTTTGCGCTTCACAGAATTAGAAGATGTTGGTAAGGCATGACAATGACAATACCCCCCCCCCCCCTCCACTCCTTGTCCTAATTCAGCAGGAACTCTTATGGTTGCCAAAAACATTAACTCGATTCTTTCTCATCAGTTAACCGCCAAAAATCACCTATTAGATAGGAGGTCCCTATCGTCATCCCCCCCACTCCCTACCTTCAAAATCTGATTTTTTTTCCAATGCAAGTTGGCCAACGAATGCAGGTGTTGTTTTACCCTCACCAGCTGGAATCACAACCTCTCCTTGTTAACCAGGTAAGTCATTCCTCATAACTAGTCTGTCACATTCTGCTGTCTCTTTGTGTTGTGCCATCGCTATTCTCCTTTTTCTTCATTTACATTTCATATACATACATGGTCCTTACACCAAAATTCTTTTTGCGGGAGCCAGTAGGTATGCAGAGCACCCCCCCCCCCCTTCCCATTTTTTGAAGAGACTTTTTGAGTCTCGCTGGGAGTCAGGGTGTATCAACCTTGGCGACACATGCGGGAGTCAGTAAGTAGTCCCCCAAAGGAAGGTTTGTTGGCACATTCAGTGCTGGTGTCATGGCATACATGACAGTTCTCACTGAGGACTGGCATCACGAAATCCTGTCTCCTCCGTTCTTTGAACCCGTCATTTCTAGCAGAAAGTCATTGAAAGGGCTCCTCCGTTGATGAAATCTCTTCCGGGTGCATAATGTTTTAAATCCAGGTGTTTCTTTCACAAATGGAAGGTGCCTATCACCCCGTTCACATAATAAAGTTTAATTTTTTGATTTTTGCTTGTCATATTTTGCCTCAGTGCGTTCTAATGAACTTGTACTTATGTACGATGCAAAATGAGGGTTTCCTATTCGTTTTTTACCTTCCACAATTTGATTAGATTCAGTCCTAGGGGTTTGGGCAGTGGCAGGGTGTGTGTTAAACCGCAAAAAAACCATTGTCATTATTCAACTTCAATTAGCTTCTTATGAAAGTTTATGAACTCCAGCAATTCACCGTTCTACTATGCTTCCAGAGATGGCACCACTGTCAAAGAAGGTAAAGATCTACCCACAAAGTTGCCCTTCTTCCCCCTTATTCCATGGCCTTGCATTCAGACTCCTACTAATCACCATTTTGTGTACCGTCATACTCTTACTTCATTTAGCGAATTATTTAACTGTGCTTTTTCTGGGGAGTGAAAGTAGAACACTGAATGATTCTTCAAAACTTTGTTTATTTCAGTTCGTAGAAAAAACAATTTGTAAGGCAAAGATGAGTGTCAAATATGACACAACTTATTGACCTGAAGTTATTTTGCAAACTGGATTGCTAGACGCTACTCTAGGTACCTATTCACAGTATTTTATTTATTATCATAATGCTCATAAATGATCCATTCAACATTAGGCACATGAAAGATTTACATAATTATAAAATGTTAAATTTATTTACGTAGGTACACGGTTTACAACTTGTGAGTTCTTTGTAATAATAAGCAATACCTACTTGCATGTACAGTAGATGTAGACAGTTTTAGAAATAGGTACATAATCATATATAATTCAAGGATAACATTTAAATCACGATGACTGGACTGAATAGTATGAAACCAGAGAACAGTTAATAATGGAACTAAGTACCTTAAAAATATGTTTAATTTGGGTGTACTGGGAGACAAGTACCAAAATGAAATTGAGAATTTGAACTCACAATTTAACAAACGTCTAAACCACACTGACAGCATTAGTTCATCTATCCTCCACTAGGGACAGTTTTGCGTTTTTCCTTTGAATCAGCTGCTTCGCATTATCTCGAGTTTTATCGAAAACCTGAGCTTATCTGATCTCTCCTGTCGTTGTCATTCTTCTCTAGTCATATCTTTCCAATTAACAATGATGCTTATTTTGTGCAAGAGGAAGTGTGAATTTTGTGGTGTTACTTACAAACTTCGGCTGAATTTGAGTAGACACTAACCAGTGGGGGTAATTTCTCATGAATTCAACTTTTTCTCCTAATGATAACCATTGGCGCCCAAGTGGAGGATAGATGAACTAATGCTCTCGGTGTGATTTGAATGTTTGTCACGATAAACAACATTGGATCTTTTAATATTAGTTTACTTTTAATATTAGTGTTAACGTTTTGTTGTTTAATTTTTAGTGGAACTAGGATGTTTAAAACCATCGAACGACTCAATTGCAAGTAGGTTATAAAAATGATTAGAGACTGAGTGTAGTTGTCTGAATGAAAGTTCCAGTTAGGATGTTACTTAGGAGAACACAAAGATGATGCGTTTGAGTGTTATGTCATGGATTAAGGAGAGGAAGAATCTAAGAGGATCTGTTTGGTTGTGGTACCATCTCCGGAAGTGCAATGGGATTAATTGCCTAAAGGTGAAACTCTTGAATGTGTCAATGAAAGAATGATTTTGAGAAAATTTGTTCAGCCTTCATGTGTAGTTATTACAGAGTTTTTGCTGCCAATGGGCGACATTAGCTCAATGAGCCCGGGAACATCAGCCTAGAGTGTGCAATCACATTGCTAACCACCCCTGGCAATTAAGCCAGTTCACATGGGAGTGTAATGCCCGTAATCTGTAATGCGCAAGAAGAGAAAATGGGGGTGTTTCATAATGCAAAAGCATGCTGTACATTCTACGCAGAATTGTTTCAAACAGTGATTCAGGTTGTTTCGTCAATTAAAGAGACCGAATCGATAAACATGTTTTGAACAAACGACGCGAGTTTGTTAAGAAGTTTATCCGTAATGCGTAAAATATCCTCTTTTCAAAACGATACAGTCTGCTCCCAAAGTACGAAATTACAGACGCTTAAGCCAGCTGGAAAAGAGGTGGGTCCGTCGTCATTGATGCGCAAGTGATGCTAAGTGCCACGCTTTGTTTTTGTTTTCTTTGCTTCGTGAGGGATGGCAAATCACGACAGTTGACAATCGAAAAATGTACTGTTATAAATAAAAAGCCACCATCTAGGGATTCTGAACAGACTCCACCAAAATTGGTAGCTGGCTTGTCACCAATTGTCAACGACGTCTCGTCAAGATCACAGGTTCTGTGGATACCATTCTATGAAAAGGTTCTGTGGGCACGTTAATGGCGTGCAAAATACTCTCTAATTATAATTGTTTATTGGTATTCATTGCTATTGAATGAACATGTTCCCTGAGTATTGCAATAACCTACCTTCCTATCCCCAACTTCTTTACCATATACTCGTATTTATGAAATGGCTTAGCCATGATCAAATTATTTACTTTATGTAAGTTTGGCTGGTACCTTCTTACATTTATTTTAAGACGAAACAAGGAATTAACTTGGACCTGTCTCTTTGGCAAAAACACTTCCAATAATACTATGATAAATATTTCTCGCCTGGTTTTGTCATATTTATGCACAAAAGCGATGTAAAACAACCTTTAGGAGCTGGTTTGTTCAATAATGCGTTCCCGCACAACGCAAAACTTGGGAATAGCCTCTGATAGAGGTGTGTCGGTACAGATGTACCAGGACTGTGGAACCAAGTATCAACTTGTTAAGCTGCATCCACACTTGCAACATTAGGCCGCTCCGAACCTCACTCCGATCCTCTGGCATGTTTGGGGTGGCAAAACTTCAAAGGAATGAGGATCGGAGGAGTGGAGCGCAGTCTGATCGGTCTGTTGGCGATTTTTCATCTTGCATCAAAGAAATGTTTGGAGTGAGGTGAGCCTTGTAAGGGTGGAGCAAGGTTCAGAGTGCTGCAATGTTTGGTGCAGAAGAGCAGAGCAAGGTTCAGAGTGGCTGAATGTTTCAAGTGAGGACGCGGCTGAATGGTTTCATGGGGTGACAAAAACTCCAGTTCCATGTACCGGGAAGCGCCCTAACCACGGACAGAGTAGGAATGGAACAGCTCTGGACTAGGAAGGGGTCTTCTGGACTCATTAGCATGGTGTTGTCTCCAGTATTCTAGTTCTTATGTTATGTTCTTAATCTGCAATGAAAAACTATTCTTTCCCTGAAATGTCTGGTCACTATTGTTATATGATATTCTCTTTTTCAACACTTGTTTGTATTCTTTCCTTCTGATTTGCAAGTTGTGATCATGAGAGTGGGAATTGACCACCCTCAGTAGACAGTACCTACCAGTAATGGAATTGTACCGGTAATTTGCACAACAACCGTTGGAACCATTCCAGAGAAATACCTGTACCAACACACCCCTAGCCACCAACATCTTTTTAATTTGTCATTTCTCTACAAAAACTTCTCATCAGATTTATTGCATGTCTGATGGTGTTCGCATGTTGGCCTCATTTTAGTTTCATCACTAAATTCTAGAACCTATTAATTAAAAACATCCTACAGTATGTATAGATTATCTAAATAACATTTTCGCAGGTAGTTTTTCGTTTCATTATGAAGCTTAATATTCTTTCTTTCCATAACAATGGTCTTTCACACTTTAATTTGTTTTTCAAGCAGTATAGTCTATAGAATGCGCCTTGTCACTGTCCACTTTGGATGGGACGCATCACATGGAGGAAGACCTCGTAACCTGGACAAAACAACGTTTCCATATGAGAAATCAATCATTAGCAGTTTAATACACAAATACGTGCTTCGAACGTCACATCTCCTATGGATGTGTTTTTGACATGGATGAGTCCATTGGCTGGCCTACGAGAGCATGAAAATTAGGACAAAATGTTGGTTGTCCCGAAGATCCTGTAGCCAAGTGATCGAGTTTATTTTGTATTGTGTTAGTTTCTACAAAATGTTTTGTGCTATGAAAGTTTTGTGAGCAAGATTGTTGAGGAAATAAAGGTTCTCTTTCAACACGGGTTATGGGCGTTCCATAGTTCTGCTGCGCTGGAAGTTTTGTCAAAACATGTCTCAAGAGGGAGAAGAACGCGAAGAGGTGAGTGTTGTGAAAACAAACATTGGTGGACTAGTGAAGCTCAATCGAAAAAACTATAAAACGTGGGCCTTTAATATAAGATTAGAATTAGAGGATCAAAAATTGTGGGAAGTTGTGTCGACAGATGATGATGAGAAGTTTGCCACGATTTCTGAAGAAACGAAAAGGAAGGCGTTCCGAATCATTGCCAGGTGTATTGTCGAAGAGATCCAACACGATATATTGGATATAGATTGTCCGAGAAAATTATGGAAGCGATTGGCAGGTCGATTCCAGCCGATGACTCGACTTAGGAGACTTCAAGCCTCTAAAAGTCTGTATTCTGCAAAATTTATACAAGAAGGAGAAGATATGGAACAATACGTAAATAGGGTTTTTAGCTATGCATCCGAAGTCGTCAAAGCAGGGAGTGCAAAAATTGACGACGAGCAGTTATGCAATGTTCTTATTAACGGACTGCCAGATGAATACGAAACTACGGTGAGTATGATTTGTACTTTTAAGGACGAAGAATACACACCAGAAAAATTAGAAAGTATATTATGTGGGGAGTTCAAGAGAAAGGCGTTAAAGAAAGATAATGAAATAGATGAATCAAACGCACTGTATGTCAAGAAAAATTTTCCTGCAAAAAGATGCTACAATTGCAACCGAGTGGGACATTTGGCTAGGTTCTGTCGGTACCAAAAACAAACAAAAGCTGAACATGTAGATCAAAAGTCAATGAGTGCAACATGTTTTATGGCTGGATGTCACAGTAAAGGAGAATGGTTGATAGACAGTGGAGCCAGCAGTCATTTCACGCCTCACCAAGAAGATTTTGATCAGTATAAACCAATAGATGATGTTAGAACTGTAACCATAGCCTCAAACACCACTTGTAAAATTGTAGGGGTTGGCACTGTAAAGATATTTTCCAAAACAGAGTGTGGTGAATTCACGATAACCCTAAACGAAGTCTATCATGTGCCCAATTTCACTTTCCGATTAATATCTATGGCTAAGATCGAAAGGAAGGGTTATGAGATTAAGATAGCCAATGGTATATGCAACATTTTTGATGGAGATGAGTTATTCATAAAAGCTTTTCGCAATGATTCCAACATGTATGTATTAGATTGTATCCACAGTTATCCCCAAAGTGAAACTGTCAATGTAAGCAAAGTAAGTTGGCATGAGAGGCTAGGCCACGTGAACTTCGATTCGATTAAAACCATGTTCAAAAACGAAATGGTACGAGGGTTGGACCAGGGAGTGCTAAAAACCTACGATGGCCTCTGCGAAAGCTGTATGAAGGGAAAGAGTTTTCGAAAATCATTTCCGAAAACGAGTAAGATGGAGACACGAGTGTTATTGGAGCTTATTCACTCGGATGTTTGTGGGCCACTTCCAGTGGATTCGATGTCGGGATATAGATATTTCATCACATTCATTGATGACTACTCACGAAAAGCATTTATATATTTCATTAAATCCAAGGACCAAGTCTTGAGCTGCTTTAAAAGATTCAAAGCGATGGTTGAGAAACAAATTGATAGACCAATAAAAATGTTAAGAAGCGATAATGGCAAAGAGTACATCAATAAGGAATTTAATAGATTTTTGGATGCGAATGGAATTCAACGTCAACTATCGTGCCCATATAGCCCTCAACAAAATGGTATAGCTGAACGGTATAACAGAACAGTTTTGGACCTTGCCAGGTGTATGTTAACAGCAATGAATGCTCCAAAGAGGCTCTGGGCAGAAGCGGTCAATACTGCATGTTATATCCGTAATAGATGTCCAACCAGTAACAACAGTCAAGTACCCGAGCAAATCTGGACTGGGAGAAAACCAAGTGTACAACACTTGAGACCTTTTGGGTGCAAAGCATTTGTTCACGTCCCACAACTGTTGCGGAAGAAACTAGACGATCGTTCTTCAGCGTGTGCAATGGTGGGGTATGGAGGAGCATCAAAAGGTTACAGATTATGGGACATACACAAGAAAAAATTGATTATAAGTAGAGATGTTGTGTTTGATGAATCAGTTTCTGCCTTCAGAAACCACACTGAAGAGCAAATTTCATATAGTGATGTTGATTACGTGTCAGTCAGTCAACAATTACTGACGAGAGATGTAAAACGTAATGATATTAACACGATAGAAGTTATTGAGGAACTCGTGAATCGAGGAAATGAGAAAAACGTTCAAAATGGTTGTTTGAATGGAAAATTGCCGATTGAAACAGAAGACGAAGATCAAGATAGAGGTGAAGAAACAGAAGTTCACATAGAAGCAGAAGACGAAGTTCTAGAAGGAACAGATGGATTAAAGGAGTATATCACGAGAGAAGAAGATAACGAAGCCGACCGAGTTTATCCAAAGTTTTCAATGAAACTTAGAGATAGAATGAAAATTAAACAGCCTGAATATTATTGTGCATGTTCACAGGATGCAAAAGTTGAACCCAAAACTTACAAACAAGCCATGGAGGGACCAGAAAGTGATCTATGGAAAACGGCAATTGAAGAGGAACTGAGATCTTTGGAATTGATGAATGTTTGGGAGATGACTGAATTACCAGCAGGAAAAACTGCAATTGGGTTCAAATGGGTATTCAAGATAAAATACATGGCGGATGGGACTGTTGAGCGATATAAGGCGAGACTAGTTGCCCAAGGGTTTACCCAGAAACCAGGAATAGATTACGACGAAACCTACAGCCCCGTTATCAGCCTCCCAGCTATAAGATTACTTCTCAAACTGGCGATAAATAACAGGTGGTTAATTCATCAAATGGATGTCAAAACTGCATATTTGAATGGCGAGTTAAAAGAAGAAATCTATATGAAATGCCCAGACGGAATAACGGGAGTAGAAGATAAAGTTTGTAGACTTTTACGCAGTTTGTACGGTTTAAAACAATCGGGTCGATCGTGGTATGAAAAATTGGATCAAAAGTTACTGGAAGGAGGGATGAACAAATGCAAATCGGAACCCTGTATGTACTATCGAAGAAATAATGGAAATGTAAGAATAATATTGGTTTATGTTGATGATCTTATACTAATATCATCGTCAGAGGAAGAAATGATTGACACAAAAGAAATGCTGAGAAGAAATTTTGACATGAAAGATTTAGGTGAGTTAAATTATATATTAGGTATTGAAGTCAAGAGGAGGGATGATTCGGTTTGCCTAAATCAAATGAAATACATCAAAGAAATTTTGTCTGAATTCAATATGTTGGACTGCAAACCAGTTTCAACCCCTATGGAAACCAACTTTGGTAAAGAACACTGTCCAGCAACTGATGAAGATAAGAAATACATGGAGAACATACCTTATCGTCGACTTATTGGAAAGCTCTTGTATCTATCTCAGGCCACGAGACCTGACCTCGCATTCGTGGTTTCAAAGTTGGGACAATTTTCTTCGAATCCAGGTAAATTGCATTGGTTAGCGGCAAAGAGGGTGTTGCGGTATATCAAAGGAACTATGAATTACGAATTAGTAATTGATGGAAGAGAAGACGACTTGGTAGGATATTCGGATTCTGACTGGGCCGGATCTACAGATGACCGCAGATCAACGACAGGATTCATAATTAGGCTAGGAGGATCAGCAATTATTTGGAAGTCATCCAAACAGAGGACAGTTGCTTTGTCAACCATGGAAGCAGAGCTCATGGCATTAGCTGCTTGTGCCATGGATATGGTCTGGCTTCAGTATGTCCTGGATGAAATTGGCTGTAGTTTGAAAAGGCAACCTGCAATTTGGAGCGATAACCAGGCTGCAATAAGTTTCACGAGGGGCAACAACGTAAGTGCTCACTCAAAACACATAAGTATAAAGCTCTTCTACATAAAGGACTTGGTGAAGAATGAAAGATTAATCATCGATTACGTTCCCTCTCTCGCCAATGTCGCAGACATAATGACGAAGCCTTTGACAAGAAAGAGGAATTTGACAATCATGGAGTCTATTGGGCTCAACAGGATCTGCGGAACGGAGGGGGACTTTGTTGGTTGTCCCGAAGATCCTGTAGCCAAGTGATCGAGTTTATTTTGTATTGTGTTAGTTTCTACAAAATGTTTTGTGCTATGAAAGTTTTGTGAGCAAGATTGTTGAGGAAATAAAGGTTCTCTTTCAACACAAAATAATAATAACATGGTTTTAAGGCTCTCTTGGTGGTAAGAGTCTACTTACCGATAATATTTTCAGTGAGTATACAGTAATATGTATCTCGGAGACTAATAACCCTAATTTTGAGTAATTAAATAAAATTCGCACCAACTGCAGGTTTATTCATCGGACAATATTACAGAAACATGTTAGTAGAAACGTCGAGTTTATTTTGGAGGCGTTGGAGCTAATCTGCTAGCGCAAAATGAAGCGTCCAAAGTGGCTCTCAAACGAAAACTTGGGAGAAAACATATTGTTTAGTAATGCATGCATTCCAGGGGACGTCCCATTGGATTAGCATTAGATCAGTTTAACCAGTTGGTAAGTGATAAAACTGTTTCACTCGACGTAATTTATTTATTACTTTAGGCCAGAAATACTGACCCTCCCCCCCCCACCATTATCCACCTTAACATTTCTAGAGGCATGGGAGCCTCGAATCTGAAGAGCATTTTAAAATCCATGATTTACGATACCCAACATGCGAATTCGAGTTCACCACCCCCCCCCCCCCCCCCCCCCCACATCATAGTCTGGCACCAAAGCGGAAATACGTCGTAACATTGAACTTTCATCTGTTAGTTTTGGTAGGAAGTCCGTCGAAGTTCACATCCGTATTCAAGGTGTACACAAAAAAAAAAAAAAAAAAAACACGAAATAAGCAGTTTATGGCATCATGGCACCATGTCCTGGCACCATGGTGGCACCACTATTAGTTCCATGGTGGTACAGAGAATAATTCATGACAATCCGGAGGTATAATGAGAATTTTTCCTCAATTTCAAAACTTGGGTACAATTAGTAAGCAGTAAAGGAACCGAAATATTGAAAAATCGGATATTTTGTGAATATTATCCCCCCACTCACCCCCTCCCCTTGCGAATTTTGGTACTCTGGTAAAATCATGTACAACTCGGAAGTTATTTGAGTCAAACAAAAAAAGAAACACGCAAATCGGTTGGAAATTGAGGCCTGGGCAGATTTTACAAGATTATGCACGCAAACGCACGTTTTTTAAGCATTAACCCCCCCTTTCCCCCTCTTGAAAAGCAAAATCTGAAATTCCGGCGCCGTAGTGCACAACTAGATAGTTTTCCGCGTCGAAGAAAAAAAGAACCACGAAAATTGGTTGAGAACTGAGGCCTGGGCAGAGTACACAAGATTATGCCCAAAAACGCACGTTTTTTGAGCATTAACCCCCCCTTTCCCCCCCTTAAAAGGCAAAATTCGAAATTCCGACGACGTAGTGCACAACTAGATAGTTTTCCACGACGAACAAAAAAAGAACCAGGAAAATCGGTTGAGAACTAAGGCCTGTGCAGAGTACACAAGATTTTGTTACACACACACACACACACACACACACACACACATACACACACACACACACACACAGACATACACCTATGGTTTTTTTCGCGGATTTGGATTCAGAATGGTCTAAAACGGATTACTGTGTGGTTATTTTTTTTTTCTGTTGAGTGTTGTCCTACTCCACCCCAGATCGATCGCATAAGGACGCCCAAGTCTTACTGTGGGACGTCCTAAAAAGGCCAGAAAATGAAAAAAAGGCGGTTGGGCCAAGCCTCTCTCTCAAGTGACCTGCTGGGTACGAGTCAAAACACTAATGACTGTGATCCAAGCAGTGTCGAAGAGACTTCGCGGATGCAGAAGGAGAGTGAGATGCCTGGGATTAGAGGACGGTGCCCTGATGCCCATATAAACTTCGACTTTTTAGATTTCAAATTAGTAAATTCAAAATTCAACTGATGTCATCATCAAAATTTGACATTGAACTCACCCACTTGTTTTGGTTAAGTTATTGTTATGGTTGTTGAGCTTACAAGTACCTGTAATGTCCCTAGGCTGAAAGTTATTAAGCGTGAGCCTGATGAGGTTGGGTAGCCTGGAGCGTCTCTCCTCTCCCGGCTCAGTTCATGTCTAGGCCTGAAGCCTCTAATGATACGTGATAGAATAAACCTTCTAAATATAAAATCTTTAGTTCAATTATTTTCATCTCCTCCTCAAAACATTACGGTACCTATGTCCACTCGGGGTTGAGAAATTCCTTAATAAAAAATTAAATTTGATCAATTTAATTGATTAAAATTATTAATCAAATCCGTAAAATAATGTGAAACCTTTGTAACATCCTTTTGAGGGTTTTTCTCGTATTGCGCATGCAGGGTCCGAATTTGTTCTAGAAATTCATAATCCCAAGAAACACAGGGTAGTTGAAAAGATAAATCATGTTTTAGTTCAATTTTATGAAGCCGTTTTATTCAAAAACTGTAGTTGTAGGTATCGCAATCCGTGAAGAGGAACAACACAAGTCGGGCTTTCAAACTCGTCGTTGGTTATAGGTAGGTATAGCACAGCATGATTTTTAATACATTCAGGTCTTTATTAAAAGTCGATAATTCCAAGTAAATAGGAGCTAAGAGTACATTACGATTCCCAGTAACGTTATTTGCTCCAAAGTATTATTCACTACATTCCGCCAAGTGCCATAAACCAGTATGTACAGCAATTAAGTACCTACCTGTGTGATTGATGTACCTATAGAGAAATTAGGAAGATAGTAAATTAAAGTGTAAAAGGAGCATCTAGGGAAAGGAAGTCTAAGCGCTATCTAGCGACGATTAGATGAACCTTTTCTCTTTTTTTGGCAAGATGGACGCACTTCCGTTATCGACTGGTGGTAATGTTTGTAGATACCTGCCTAATCTATAAGAAACCAGAAATTTGCCCTCAATGAAAAAGGTAATCAAATCTGTTTGAAGCATCAATAAGAAAGGCATTCAGTCTGAAATGAAAATCTATGTACTCGTAGGTACACAACATTAATTTTTAAAGCATTCTATTATTTACGAAAGAATTTGAAATACAACACACGATACCTACATCACATAATCCAACTGATATGAGAGCTCAGAATTGTGGTCAACTGGAAATATAACACCTTCTTCGTCGAGCTTTCAGTAAATGTATTACCTTCTTGTTAGAATAAACTCTAACAATCCTTTGAGTATAAAAACAACAAAATTAATCAACCTGTTTTGTTTTATAGGCCCAGAAGAAGGTAATAAATTAACCAAAAGCTCGGCGAAGAAGGTGTTATTTTTCCAGTTGACCACAATCCCGATCAATTGACCGATTGATTGATTGAATTTGATTTTTGTTGGGTCGATCTACTTAGTTGCTGATAAGAGAGATAACCTAGGTTTTTGAGCTCTGGAAGGTTCATCTTTTCTTCGCTAGGCAGCGCTCAAGCCATTCCACCACTTTCTTCCCCTAGATGCTCCTAAGTGTATAAGTGTTAACTATAGATACGGTAAGAAACTGTTAAAACTATAAGAAGTCAACTATACCAAGTTAAAAAAAAAGCGAAACAACGTAAAGTTCAGTTCAGATGTGATCAGAATCTATGTGTACCTAAAGAGGTAATTTAAATTATCAATGAATTTGAAACAAACAAATAATGAGAACGAGACAGTAACACAATATACGTGAACCAAAAATGTTCATTAATGACGGTTCTAGCCAGAGTAATAAAACGTATGTAACATTGCAGGTCAGCAAAGAGTGATAGATAACTACCTAGGGTGGTAGTACGATGCTTACATGAGCATCGTTAACATTTGAGAAATAATCAACTAAAAGGTATACAAAACGGTATGTTTCATTACAAAAACTGTACACACATGCTGGCTATCTATGTGTTACAAATGAGGGAGAAAAACCTCCTTGGGAGGCATAAGGCCTGAAATTACATCAACCCAATATTTGGGAGAACAGTTACTGGACAGTAACAGCAGCGGAAGGTCAGCTCGTGGCATTTGAATAATATTCGATATATTATAAAGGTAGTTCATGGAAAATACGGAATACAAAGATCCAAATCTCTATAATTCTGAGGTTGAACCAACGGTAATTGTCTACTTATTATTATTTCAGATCTTGGAGTGGTTGACACCGAGAACATAGATCACAAACAGTGGGAATCAAATTTCAAACAAATGAGGGGATGTCTGGAGTAAGAGCCTATTTAGCTTCCTCAATAGGTGTTTGCCAAATTTAATGTAGAAAAGTCAGCAGCGACGCAAGTATTCTAACCAGGCGCTACCCAATGATCGATGCTGTCGAATGAACGATTGGAACCAGAGATCGATACAGGACGAGTGCATCGATGTAACGAAGTCACGCCTTAAATGATCCTGTACGGTCTCAAGTTCACTTCAAGACCAATCACCGGGTGATTGGTACATTTTTAGGTAGCTGAACCCTAAACGAGAAGTGAACGAACGTTTCTAAGCCAAAGGACTAGGCATAAGAAAAGATATTTCTGAATTTATTATAGCCGGCGCTCTCATAGGTATACAGGGTGTTCCTTGTTATAGGCACGATTTCCCTGGCGCGGCGGGGGGCTGCAGCCAAACGCTCCCCACTGCTTCAGTGGTTTTAGATTAAACTGATTTCCCTGACGCAGCCGCGGCTCGTCTCAGCGGCTCCATGGGCCATTCTGGGCGGCTACATGACAGCCGCTGTGGCTGCGACCTGACTGGTCTAGCGAGCAGTCCAGCCTTCGTGGCCAGGGTATGCAAACCCGCAATGTTTTTACATTTTACTGTGAGTTACAGAATTGAGCTTGGAATGTATGCCAAATTCACTATCAATCTACACAAACTCGAACAATCCCCGAAAATTTCATCGAATTTGGACTGCAAGTACTAACTACAGTTTTGCCCATTACAAGGATTTACGGACACACAGACTGACTACAAAGTGACACGGAACCAAAATTGTTCAGTTCTTGCTGAAAACATCGGTAAGTGAAGCTTCCTCCTCTGGAGCTTGGTTCACATAGGTGCAAAATGCCCATAATCCGCAGTGTGTAATTGGATGCTATTGGCTGGAGCCAATTGAGGGGGCGGGACTGATCTTTGCGGATGTCGACTTTTGGAGCTGAGTGTATCGTTTTGAAAAATTGGATATTTTGCGTATTACGGATGAACTTCGACAATCTTCGGTAAACTTCGTAACAATCTCTCGTCATTTGTTCACAGAAAGTTTATTGACTCAGTCTCGTTTATTAACAAAACAACCAGAATCATTGTTTTGAATCATTGTTTTGGAAACAATTCTGCGCAGAATGTACTGTGCACTTCTGCGTAATCATTATGCCATGTGAACGCTCTTTTCTGCATTACGGAACACCCCCACTTCTCCTTTTGGGCATTACGCATTACAGACTTTACGTACCTATGTGAACCCAGCTTTAGTATCCATGAGTCATCTTCCAATATTTTCTGCTTCCAAGGACACGAAACAGCTATTCGATTGTTTGCCTTTGCTTACGCTGTTATAGTGGAGGTATAGGAATACTAGACACACTTACTGAAGCTTGGTTCACATAGGTGCTAAATGTCCGTAGTGCGTAATTGGATGCTATTGGCTGGAGCTAATTGAGGGAGTGGGACTGATCTTTGCGGATGTCGACTTTTGGAGGTGAGTGTATCATTTTGAAAAATTGGATATTTTACGCATTACGGACGAACTTTGACAATCTTCGGTAAACTCCGTAACAAACTCTCATCATTTGTTCACAGAAAGTTTATTGACTCGGTCTCGTTTATTGACAAAACAACCAGAATCATTGTTTTGGTTTGGAAACAATTCTGCGTAGAATGTACTGCGCGCTTCTGCATAATTGCGTAATCATTCAGCCATGTGAACGGTCTTTTCTGCATTACACACTTTCTGCATTACCGACTTTACGTACCTATGTGAACCAAGCTTTAGTATCCATGAGTCATCTTCCAATTTTTTCTGCCTCCATGGACACGAAACAGCTATTCGATTGTTTGCCTTTGCTTACGCTGTTATAGTGGAGATATAGGAATACTAGACACACTCACTGACTCTCTGCCGATCGTCTTTTCTCATCCAAAACAGTCTCGCAACTTCATTTCTTAGAACTGTTTGCCTTGCATCGCCAGTCCCTACGCTAGTTCACACATCCACAATCGATCGTAGTTACCGATCTCTACAACTCTCTGGTGTGTTGCAGGCTAGTATTCAAGGTAAAATACGTACTTATTCCATACTTATCTAACTTCCTTGGTTATCATGAAATAGTCCCTAAATTTTATAAAATTTTTCCAAAATCGGCTAAATATAACTTCCAAAAAATGGAAATGTAGGAGAATCTCAACAAAAATCAATTTGTTCAATTAGCATATTTTTAGTACCTAGGGCAAACAGTGTTTGCTATGTTTGGCTGGAGGAGACTTCATACGAGCATCTAAATCACACCTATAGCATTAGTTCATGAATCCTCCGCTTGGGATAATAAAGCGTTTATCCTTTGAATCAGATGAGATAAGCTCAGTTACCTATTTTGGTAAAGCTTGAGATAATGCGATGCAGCTGATTCAAGGGAAAAATGCTTTAATATCGCTAGCGGAGGAAATATGAACTAATGCTGTAGGTGTAATTCAGACGCTTGTGCCACTGCCTGATGGGTGAAAAATCGACTCGTAAAGTAATTTTCGTCAAATTGGCAAAATTCCCTATTTCGTCTTTTGGTTGTGAAGGTTTTATTCCCGCATTATTTTTCTTGTAACTCAATGAGAAAAACTGCACAATGATCTCAGCTTTCCAATGGTGTAATCAAAAAATTTCACAATCGAATTTTGGGGAGAAATTTGTGTTTAAACGCAAAAAACGTGACTTTTTAAAAACCCAAATCGACGTCTTGACGGGAGGTATCAGGAGTCTACTCCGCCGCCACTTCTGTCACCATTCATCCAACCACGGAGTCCTCCGACAAGACGTCGATTTCGTTTTTAAAAACATCAAGTTTTTTGCGTTTAAACACAAATTTCTCCCCTAAATTCGATTGTAAAATCTTCTATGATTATACCATTAGAAACGTCAAACTATCCAATGTCCACCATATTCATAGCTGAGTTACTTGTATCATCAATCAAGGGGGTCATTCTTTGTTGATTAGAGAGTTTTTGGCAACAACTAACGGGCCAGTGGAACCACTTCACAAAGCTCGGAGTTCGCAGGTGACAATGAATTTGCCTCCGGACAAAAGCGGGCGACGATGAAAGGGTGCCCCAGACAGTCACCTGTTTCTGGAGGCCCACCGTCACTAGCGCCTCCCCCCCCCCTTGTCAATAGTTAACGGGCTTCCTCCTCCAACTGGGTAGCATCCTCCGTTGCTCGCGCTAGTCCCCTCCTAACGGGGCCTGTCAGATTCTGCCACCAAAAACTCTCTATTACTGCCGATCCGAGTTATGCCGGCCCTAAAGGGCTCCGAACTCCTTCCTGAGTCCTTGAACAAGAGAAAACAACTCTGTGGCCCGAAGGCTTCTGGGGCCTACTAGGGACCAAAGATATTGATACTCCAAAGTATCGATACTCCGATATATCGGTGGTATTGTGCCATCCCTAGGCTTTGGAAAACTATTGGTTGGAAAAACGAGCTATCTGCAAACTTCAAATGCTTGCTGCGCTTCGAGTGAATTATTTTAAAAAATCAAATCATAATTATATAGTTGCTATCCGTCCTTAGTCATAATTAATTTAGTACACTTGAATTTTTAAAATTTTGAAGCAGAAATTTCTGAAACTTTTTTCGATTCCCAGCAAATTGTGAAAAATGCATATAGCTCGTTTTTTGAGCAAGGCCTTCAATTATGATTATCGAAGCATTATGTACGGATCTTGACTACAGAAAATTGGAAAAAAGTGGGTAATTTAACCGGATAGTTAACAAAAAAAAGTGTTGAGGAACTCCTTGGGGGAGCTTTTCATGTGCCTCGATATTCTGCTCCTTTTAAGCCGATTTCAAGGATTTCCTCAACGTCGAGTTAGGATTGTGAATACGACGCTGAGGAAATGGTCATACGACTCGAGGAACTCCTCAAGGATTTCCTCGACATGACGACTGTGAATAGCGCAGAGCATGCGACGGTTCCTCATCGCCTCCTTGAGGAGTTCCTCGGCGTTGAGGAATGACTGTGAATTCCACCCTTACTCTCTAGCACATAGTGAACCATAAGCCAGCACGATCAAATGCCAAATAAAAACAAACTTGTAGCTCTCTACTGAGAGGAATGGATAGTAGGAATAGTAGGAATGGATAGTAGGAATGGATAGTAGGAATAGTAGGAATGGATAGCTCTCTACATAACAACTGACATTTCAGTAACTTTAAAATTGGATAACATAGTGTCTTATTCTAGACATCCCTTCAAAGCATTCTATCTCACATTCAAATGTTCGTTACAACTAGGGAGCTTGGGCGCAGGCACAAGGGAGTTCACAGTACTAAAAGCACTCCAATAGCACTACGTTCATTCATTCAACGTAACCTATTTATACGAATTAAACTTATTGAAATGGAATGTATTATGTACAGTCATTATGTAATTAGGAAATGTGGAGTTTGAAAACTGGTGTAAAGCATGATGGGGAACTTGCCTGGGTCTCACAATGGTCATAATAATTCGAGTAAGGAGCAGTAGGTATGGAGCAAGTACTACTACTGTTACTGTACAGCAATCATGGTTTGCAAGGTAAATTCATTGAAAATGACGAAAAATTATTCATGAAAATACTCTCAATTTGAAATCACTCCCAGAAGGGTACGGACAAATCCATCATTAAAAAATGAAAATAATTGGATACACGAGAAATTATCTTTAAAAACAGTTTTTCCCATTCCAAAGTTTTTTTTATCTAGCCAGAATTCAAATTTAAGTAGGTAGTTAAACCAGTTTTCAGCACTGAATTGTCTCAATTTTTTTTTAATTTCCCCTTTTGATTGTATCTCGTATTTTTGAAGGATGCGAATCATTCTTTTCCCATAGAAGTAGATTGAAGCAGGTGGCGACAAGACATTTTTTTTAGTATTTATTACAGATCAAGTTCCCCATTTTCTAGTTACCAGGTAAGTGAATGAGCTTAAAAACTATTCTTTTACGTCAGATTACAAAACATAGGACTTGTTAGAGAAATAATAAATATGAAAAATATCTTGTAATTTGTAATACAATGCAAGCTTTCCAGTATACTTAGTAGCTATCAATTTAAACGAGTTAAGTAGGTATTGTAATAATTCCGTTTTTTGATGGGGATCCTGACTAGAACGTTTCTTTTTATTTTGCCTCATCATCGGAACAATGCCTCTGACTAGATGTTTTTCACTATAAATTATAAACAATAAGTGGAAGTTATAATATTAATCATAATTTTTGATCGTTAAAATAGGTACATTGCACTAAAACAAAGCGGTGATTGCGGAAACTAATCATTCATAGACAAGCGATATTACATAAAAAAGATCAAACAAACCAGAACTACCAACAACAACGTATCACTCCATCTAAAGAGACCAGAGGTTTTCTAGTCTCTTTAAATTAATCACTCATTATTTTACGAGTAACTAGTGGACACAGCTTTAGAAAAATAGTTAACACTGGGAGGAATGTAACATTCTGGAGACGGCTCGGTTCTGACTGAATGGATCTCATGTAGTTTTTTGGATTGTTTTCCATCAACCTTGCGATGATCTGATCATCTTGAAAAGGATTGGGTGATGGACAGGGACGGCTGGTCTGGGGAGCTTATGGGGCTCTGCCCATCCCAAATCTACAAAACAGAAAATAAAAACATGAATCCATCTCGTCTGAAGTAGCCTGAGACAAGAAACCTTCCAAAGAATAAAACAGGTACAGTGGTTTTAATTTGGAGTTTACTCGTGGTAAAGTTGGTCTTGTGCACTGTTATTCGGTAAGGGCCAATATTCGTAGGAAAAAGTTGGTATTATGCGAGTATTTTGGTAGGTGTGAGCAAAGATGCTCCCGGACGAGCAAGCCAAACAAGAGCCATGGTCAGGATGTCATAGTATCTGCCATAACCTTGGAAGTTCGGGTCGTCAATGGCAGCCCATACCAGGAACGTAGTTTTTGTACTGTGTGTGTGGACATGCTCGAACACGCTAGCCACTGCCACTGAACTTTAATACCACTGTGGGGTGAGAGGCTCAAAATCATTATATCACCCTTTATAACACAAACATACATTTTCCCTTTTATCATAATTGAACCTGAAAGCCTTGTGTCATGAGCCTTCAACCACTGCTGCCAGTGTCCACGCAGCAACCACAGCTGGGACATGGATGAAGGGTGGTAGTGCTGATAGTGGTTGATAAGGGGCTGTCGGCCCCCACCACGATTCCAATGGAAAGACCGCAAAAGTAGGCCAGTCCCCTTCCAAAATTATATGAAGTGCAAGGAGTGCAGAAAATATGTAAAAGCACGATTTTGTAAGTGGAAAGAGGCCTCATTCTGATTTGGACTGACGATCAATACAGTGTCAAAAAACATCGATTCCCCTCTCATCCGTGTGATTTATTCAAACACCTAGACCTACTTGGACAGAGATTGTCACACTAGAGTGATCAAGCGACCTTAAGCTAGCCACAGGTCACACAAAAAGGAGTGATGAATCAACAAATAACCAACCACGCTGCATTCAATTGTCTATTGCTTTGGGGTCTACCACGAGTAGGCTAGCACCATCCATAAGTTCCCAAAGAGCATGCTTTCGACCAATCATGCACACAGACAAATTCAAAGATTCAAACTTATCCTAAAAGTTGTCCTAATTCAAGCATCTTATGGTTTATTTAAACCTTTGGAATCGAGCAAGAATAAATAATTGTCCCCCCCCCCCCCACTGCACTAAAAATTTGATGATTTACTTAATTATTTTCTACGATCTTCCAGGGTGTAATGTCCATTACAAACCTCACGATATTGCATTCACAGAACAGTGTATATATTCCTTGAACAGTTTAAGTGTTTTTTTCTCTAATATCATTGTTTGTCTGCGTTTTTTGGTCAGTAGTTTATCCTTGATCCAGTAGGTAAGTTCTGATCCAGCGGCACCTTAAACAGTTGGTTCTCTTTGATCTTCGCCGATTTGGTCACTGTCTTCTTCTTGTTTTTGTTTTCCAACCCTTATAATTCTATTTTGGTATTTTTGGCGGTAGGCCTGTCAAAGATATTGCTGCTTTTCAGACATTTCACCGCCTATTTGAACTCTGCTCGGGAATATTCGCAAAAATGTTTTGTCCCTCTTCCAACTTTTGGTTTTCTCCACTATGAAAAGCTATCAAATTATAGGAATTTTCCTAAACAGAATGTAAGTGGAATACAATAAATTATATTGAATGAATTTAATAGAAATTGGAGCGAGTCTTGAGGTATCATAATTATTCTACATTAATTCCATTATTTCCATTATGTTTAACTGGCTAGTAAATGAATAAATAATGCACATAATCTCAATAATTCTCATAAACTCATAACAGAAAGTATCACGCGAAAAATAAGTACAATAAAATAATGCAAGGAAACAACTTCGGACGACCCACCGAGTCGCCAAAATAATGCGGTACTGAGGGGACAGAAGGGGCAGCCAGCGGGCGGGCTGTGAGGGACAGCAGGCTCTCGAGAATCCGGGCGCGAAAAGGCTAGATATCTTACAGAGATCACTATCAACTTAATCTTAAAGATTTCCTTAAATAAGTAAGAACATTAAGAAGGTATCCATTCAAGACTGGGATTCGTGGTTAATTGCCCACTTCACCTCAAAACCTAACATTTCCAGTATGTTACATTTCCCTTCGCCGCAAATTACTAGAAACTATACGTCAAAGTAACGCACCCAGTTCAATATAAACTTCAATTTTAAAGGAAAACTGGCAGAAATAGGGAGTGGTGATCAGTGGTAGAGGCAAGGTGTGATGATAGAGGTGGGGCGTGATGGAGGGGGCGGCACTCCCCCCGTCACATGCCCCAGGGCGGATCACTACTGTTCCAGCCAGGAGGGGATAGATGTGTCTGGGCCGCGTACCTTGATGTTGAACTGCTTCAGCGTTGCTTCCAGAGCCTGCTGATTCCCCGAGAAGTAGGCGGAGATAGCGTTGTGGAACAGCAACAATTGCTTGTGCATTACTTTTATCTGCAACACAAATGAGTCAAAGGTTAAGTAATTATTAAAAGTTGATCAAAAATGTAGTGAGAATAAACCTGGAGATTCCCAGTCATTTGGAATCTCCACCACTTGGCTGGTAGTAAATTGGTGAGCCCGTGGAATATCCATATCCAAGGTTTATAGTCAGGAATAGCCGAGGTTGTCAGTCTAGTGATATAAACTTACTGAGGAAACCCCTGTAATGGGGTATTTCGGTGGGTCGGAAATTCAGGTTTTTGACCTCAAATTTGGATTCAGCACCCTTGAAAACCTATATACTCCAACTTTTAGCAAAATGATAATACAACATGTGGTAGAAAAAGTAATTAAAGAGATCACACGTTTGAAAAAAAGGCGGGCCGCTATAAATGCACACACACTACGCCACGCGCGTGTATGAGTAGTATTTTGTAGTATCCAAGAGATTCTCCAAGGGTTTCATCTCTTCTCTGCGCATGGATACTTTTTTCAAAGATTTTTGGCTAGCTACGTCACACCATTCAAATCTTCAACTTTCCTTAGCTTCTCTGATTTTTTAAAAACATTTTCTCGACGAACAGACCCGATTACCCTTATTCCTGAGCCATACTCTTTTGAAAAGAAAGATAAAAAAAATTGACTGAAATACCCCATTCCTCCATCCATCCAGTAACTTGAACTGAAAACTTCCAAGAATGAAATCCCCAGGAGTACCCCATGTAGAACACCCGAACTTGTACTCACCCTATTCTCATCGAGGAATTTCAGCTTTACAGTCAGATCAGAACGAAGTTTTTCGAAATTTTCCTTGTGGGCATCGAAAGCCTGCTGAGCTTCTTCCAGCCTTTGAGCAGTAGCTTCGCTCCTTGGCGCTTGAGCCAACATTTCCAAATCAGTTCGGTAAGCGTCGTACTCTATTCTGCAAGTCAAACAATAATAACATTGATCAAATATGTACTCAATTTTATACAACTGTAACGTTATGGATGGACTATCTAAAGATAGCTCCTTGCATTTCCCTCGATTATTGAGTTAATGACAGAACGGATTTCTTCTTTTTTTTCTATCACTTCTCTCGCTGAAACTTCAAGGCGCGTTCCTCACAGAATAGAATGAGGTGATTTGTTAGTTCCACCGAATTTAGATCAATTTACCTGGCACTTTCATATTGTCTGATCGTCAGCAAAGTATCTTCAATAGTCTTGTTGCAGAGAGTGTTGACGGAGGACACAAAGAAATTGAGGGCAGAAAGGAGCGTTTCTCCATTTTTGGTGAGGTTTCTTTGTGTTTCTGAATTGTATAGGAACTCTTCCTGAAGCTCAGGTGACTTCTGGGCCAAATCCGAGAATGCTTCACCCAAAGCATGCTAGAATAATAAAGGAATACAGTATGATCAAGGGTTAATAAGCAGGATTGAGGGGCTGCACAGTGTTGGAGGCTGTATATTACCTTGAGTTACTACCTAAATCTACAGTGGTTTTCAATGGTCACAAAGCACTTCAGATCGCTCCAATGCATTCCAAATTAAGCTCAGTCGCTTTGACGAAATATCTGTTGTACTTAACACTTTCTGATTTGAAGAGAGAAGCAAGACTGAATCAATTGAAGAGTGCGGCGAGGTACTCATTTAAAACTGTGAGCCCTTTGCCAAAATATTTAATATAAAATTGTCCATAAAATTAACGTACACCTGTTACCATCTGACATAAAGCTCAAAGTCAAAAGAATTTTAAACGTTTTGAAGATCTCAATGTTGCTTACCTGAGTTTGCACTACATGGTAAAAGTGACTAGCCAGTGCTCGGGAGAGTCTCAAAATATTGGAATATTTCCTTTGGGTGTCTCGAAGTAATTCAATTTGGCGCTCCAACTCTGAAATCAATAGTGTTGTGTGTAAATACCATGGGAAACTTGATGGACTTCGAAATTATTGCAATATTCATTATTGGATGATTGGCAAGCCTGCGTTCAACCACCATGTCAGCTTCTATGGGTGACATGAGAGCGGGGCCTGATGGAAAAAACGTGAGCGACACGGTGAAAACTGGAGCCTCATAGGACAAGCACCACCCTCGGAATACGCCTCTCTTGGCTCTCAACCGGGTCTATTGAGAGAAGCAGAAATTCCTTAGATATGAGGATACCCTTACCCTACAACCTTGCTTTCGTAGCCATTGGCCACATGCATTTTGGCGGGCAATAGAATTGTGTTCACTCAACTCTTGCACTACAGAAAATTTGTAGGGATGAAATTGGAGGTCACTATGGAGAATCCGTGGAACAATGGTGTTTGGAATCTCCAGAGCAGCTTTGGTTTCGAGCCAAACAACAGGAGAAGCGCAAAACTGACTGCCTCCTGGAATAAGTACTCCATACTAATGGAGGAGTATTCCATGGAATACTTTTTCCATGATCTCACTCTCTCACCCTTTTCCAGAGTTATTGAGGTCCAGTTCTGTTTCTGGCGACACTTTCACTCACCCGAATGTGGTAACCAATGACCAAATCGCATTCTGACCAGGAACTGCTCCGCGAGGACGAATTTCAAAGCGTGCATGGGTGGCTCGTTGAATTGCAATGAGCGAGCCAACCTCTGGAAAAGAGGGTTTCCACAGCGACTGCCCATGGCTCTTTTGTCCAAAGCATGATGGCAGCTAACGATACATGAAACAAAATATGATCCCTCCCCCACCCTTTTACGACCCTACCGGGCCACACCGAGATTTTTATAAATGTTTCAGTGGCTCACCGTGAACTTTAACTTCGGCAATCAGAATACAATATAATACGAAAAATAGACTAGTATGTGGTGTGCATGATAGACTTCCAACGTTGTCGAGATCAGTCTTCTGTCACCTCAGACAAGGGAATAGAATAAAATGCGCAATTACTGACATTCATTTTTAATATACTTAGGTATTAATACTTATGATAAATAAGCATGTTTATCACTTTCTGCGTACAGCTTCATTGATTTTCTGAGTTCTTGTGAAATGCTTCATCGGTTCAATGAAAGCAAAAAGTAGCCGATAGAGTTAACGTTACCTGTAGTGTTGTAAAATCTAAGGTATATCTGTAATTTTATGACTTTGGGATTAAGTTAATTTATGAATTGATTCTTGAACGATCAAGCTTCGACTTGAATTTTACAATTGTTAAAAATTAAAGTTTTCTAAGAGGTAGTTAGGATGAATTACTTACCAGAGCTTACTGTCATTAGTAGACTGCTGAGAGTGAAGATGGCTTTACTAATTCGGGTGGTTGCGTGTGACCATGGGTTTAAGGTTACTGATTTGCTGCTATATGATATTATGCGAAATAAATGTTACTAGTAAATTGATTACTGTTTATATGAATTATCCTAACACCTTCGAAAATGAGTTGAAAACTATAATTGGATGAGGCTAGGGGTCTTGAGGTAGAGGGTTATCTTGGGCTACGTGCTCAGAGGATAAAGAGATTCTACCTGAAAGACACCTAGGGTTGCTGCCACCACCTGGGTCGAGTATCGACCTCAGGAAATACCCAAAGTTTACTAAATGCAATATACCTGATGTCCGTTCGAGTTGGAAAGGAAATACCTTCTGAAATGAGGAACACAAGTTGAAAAACACGTAGGGTTTTTATTCATAAAATTTATAAGGTTATCACCGTGAAGCGGATTTTAGGGGCTCGGAAGGAACCTCCTCAAATAAGAAAATATACTTGATTGAATTTATATGTCACACTTGACTCTAAGAAATGGTGCACAAAACTTGCAATAAATTGGCTTCTTAAGTACTTAAATTGACTTAGAACTTTTGACTGGAATATTACGATTAATACAAAATATATATATATATGATGTTACTTCTCCTTCCTCTATTCGTATTGACGAATTTACTTATTTCACAATTTGCGTTATACTTAATTTACTTTTACTTTACTCTTCGTTTCTACTACTAATATAATTTCTCTTTTCTTTACTTTTACAATTTCTCTTTACTTTACTTATACAATTTCTCTTTACTTTACTGTTACAGGGCGTTATTGGTTACAGGGGGGGTTTGTTGCCAGATTTGAATGAGTGTAGCGCTTACGTGGTGTAGAGAGAATGGGCTCACCCTTAGCCGAGCTTGGATCCTGTAGCGAATCTCCGTAGCTGGTATCTTGCATCCAGACCTCTTCTTCGTAATGCTGTAGGGGGGGTTGCCTGGGATCGAAGCAGATTTGCCCCGGTCCGGGTTCGTTCGGCGTACCGGTCGATTGGCGAAATGGAGAGTTGGCGGCAGAACTGTAAGACTCGCCCCGTGGCTACTCGAGATCTTACAAGGACTGACTTGCGGATTCGATGAACGGCTATTTGGAAATGTCCCGTGGGTTTCACTTCACTTGCACAAATTCTCAGTTCGTTCAACGACACTACGTTAGGGGGGGATGAGACTTGAAGTTAGGTTCTATGCTTAGAGACGCGTGGCTTCAGACTGAGGCGCGAGGGAGGGGGCAGCCCCTTTTATCCCCTCGGCCATCTTGCCCTTGGGTGTTGGTAGGTCCCGATGAGGGTGCTCTTGGTGTCTCTAGCGGCTGATGGCGGACAATGCTGGGTTAGGTTGAGGTTTGGCGGACAGCGATGTGGAGTCAAGTGTTGCTGGTATGGATGTAGAATGAAGGAACAACGTTATAGGAATGGACGGAATTTTTGAGTCCATTACACCCCCCTCTCCCTTCTCGGCCGATGTCCTCATCGGCTACTTTTCTTGGGTAACCGATGGGATGGGTAGCTTGGTATCAGGAGCGGTCGTCAGCAGAGCCACTTCGTAGCGCCATCTCCGACATCCGGTGCATTTTGGCGGCCGCGTCTCCTCGTGCTCCTTGCGAAGGCACGGTTGCGGATATGACGGATGATCGGTGGCGTACTTGCTGCATGATGCGACTAGCCGGTTCCAGAAGCTTTTGCAGGAGGAGCACCGGAATTTCAGAAATTCCTTTGGAATGCGGTCGCACACCGGACAGGGTGCTGGCTCCGGCGTGGTCTGCTCCGTGCGGGCTGGGGTGATGGGTGAGAACATCGGTGAAGGTTCTTCTTTCTCGGCTCGCTTGGCCGACGGCTGCTTGGCACCCTTAGCTTTGGTCTCATTCTCGGAATCGGAGGATGAGGAGGACGCGGAAGATGATCGACGAGGTCGACGTTTTGGCGTTGAGGAGGGGCCCTCTCCTGTCGCAGACTCCCACGCGTTCTCCAGGGATGCAGAGGACTGGTTCAGAGCGTTGCTACTCTGAATCGCCATTACTCTTTGCTCCAGCCCACGCAATTCACAACGCAGCTCCTCCACAGGATTAGGCGTCCCAGCTGAGGCGAGGTTTGCTGCGCCGGAGCGGACTGCCTTGCTCATATTGTGGGACAGGTTGGCAATACATGTCATCACCTCTTTTCGTTGCTCCGGCATTCGGTCGAACGTTTCCAGCCAGGGTTTGAGCTGTGCAATACAACCCACGGTGCTCTCTACCCACTCGTCACTTCCTACCTCTACGTTGGCTGCTGGCTCCATTCGGGGTTTGGGGAACGCCATACTATCTGAAACAAAAGAGTTCAGCCTTCTTACTCACTACTCGGCTCGCATCTTTCACACTCCACCGTCCGCCTACCCGCACGCGTTTGTATACTTTTTCGCGATTTTCCTAGGTGTTCAGAATCTTACAGGTCTCAAACTCTTTCCCCTATTCTATTCTGGATGGATCAATCGCTTCTACCCGTTATTCGATGTTGGGACTCAGGTCTTGGGCAAGTGAAAGAAAAAGGACGTTACGTAAGTATGAAATTTTGATTTGACATGTGACAATACTACGATATGAACAAATGAATAATAACCCTTTGTATTTTATGTCGAAATTTTTTTTTTTTAATAATAATAATAAATTCTTTAAATTTTCATTTCAGGTTATCCAGCCTCTTCTTCAGGACCAATGTCGACGATGGAGACTCTGCCGGTATGTAGGTGTTTGTAATTTATGTCCTTGCGAGGTCGGAAGTTATACGGAGCTGTCCTGGCACCAGCAGGAGTTGTGGGCAATGCGTTCTCCGTTGCGGTGGGTTCCGGTGATGACGTACTCGGCTGCTGCAGTCGCTCGATATCCGGGGTCACACAAGTGGTCTCTATGAGTTCCGGCTCGTTCTCGTTGTCGGACTCCAGCCAGGCATCTAGGTCGGGTTGAGAGGGTCCGGGCGACGTAGCTGTTGCGGGGGCCTCGCGCGAGTGCGGCTCCTCCCGGGTTATGGCTTCGTCCGGTATCCTTTCAACGAAGGCCGGCTTCAGGCGACTAAGATGATATCGTGTCGTTTTTCCCGTTACGTCTTCAACCTCGTAATTCACGTCGGTGAGTCGTCGCACGATCGTGAGGGGTCCCAGCCACGGACACCAAAACTTCCGCGCGGCTTCGGTCGGAGCGACCATCTGGCGGGCGTACACCGACTGTCCCACTTCTAATTCCCTCATATGGCGTCGGCTGTTGATTGCCTTCTCTCTCGCGTGCCATGCTCTCCTTATCTGACTTTCCGCAATCTTCCGGATTTTCTGGAAGCAGGGCTCGGACGGACCGCGCGCGGCGTTGCCTGCGACGGCCAGCTCGTTGGTATTAGGGAGCCGTACTTCCCGACCATAGGTCAACTGATATGGGGAATAGCCAGTGCTATGGTGGGGTAAATTCCGGTACGCTGCCAGGGCGAACGGCAGGGCTGCCTCCCATCCTCGCACACTCTCCTGAAGCTTAGCAACGATGTTGGCTAGTGTACGATGAAATCGTTCGCAGACACCGTTACTTTGCGGATGGTAAGATGAGGTCTGGATATGCCGGATGTTCCAGCTTTCGCAAAGCTCCTTGATTACGCTGGAGATGAATGCGGCTCCCCTGTCTGACACGAGGACCTCTGGCGCTCCATGTGCTGGAAGATATTTCGTAGTCAGCATCCGGGCCGTGGTCTCTGCAGTGCAATTCGGCGTCACATACACCTCGGCATATTTGGAGAAGTGGTCGACCACTGTCAGGAGGTATTTGGTGGCCTGGGTTCCCTTCAGGGGACCGACATAGTCGATACCGACAATTTGTCCTACCCGAGTGGGAAGTTCCGGGCGTTGTATTGGCGGATTGAGATTGCTGGGGGTGTTACGCTTTTGGCATTGTGGACAACTTTGTACGAAGCTTTTGACGTCCTTAGCCATCTTCCGCCAGTATCCCTAACGTCGCGCAATACTCTCCGTAACGTCGATACCCGGGTGGCCTGCCCAAAGTTGTTCATGGCAATTCGTCAGGAACCATCGTCTCAGAGTTTGCGGTATCAACGGCACCAATTCCTCTCGTCCGTCGACGAAGGTGGCGAACTTCCAGAATTCTCCGTCCATTCTTATGCGTGGGTTAGCGTTGCTGACTTCCAGAGTTCGAATCCAGGGGTCCAGTGCCTGCGCCGCGAGGAGCAATTCTCGTGGCATGCTCAAGCTGGTGATGGCTCCGATTGGGATTCTACTTAGCCCATCAACATGGCTCATTTTCGAGCCTGGTCTATATCTGGCTTCGTACTCATATTCAGTTAGTCGAAGAATCCATCTCCCAATGCGTAATGTCGGATCTCGAATATTCATTGCAGCGGTGAGTGCGGCGTGGTCGGTTTGAAGTATGAATCGGCGGCCCAGGAGAAACTCCTGAAAGTGGCGCACCGCCCAGACCACAGCAAGCAGTTCCCGCTCAGTGGTTGAATATCGAGTCTCAGCGTCATTTAATACCCTGCTGGCATACGCTACTGGATGGCTTTCCCCGTCCTTCTCCTGAGATAAGATGGCACCGATGGCTTTCCCGGATGCGTTGGTAGACAACACGAAGGGCAGATCGAAATCCGGGTACGCAAGCACTGGCTTGGTCATCAGCGCGTTCTTTAAGGCATCAAAAGCCGACTGTTGCGTTTCGGTCCAGACGAAGGGCGCGTTCTTCCTTAATAACTGGTTCAGCGGGACCACGATTTCTGAGAAATTCTCAATGAAACGTCGGTAGAATCCGGCCAGACCGAGGAAAGAACGGACGTCGCGAACAGTGGCCGGCACTGGATGATCACGGATCGTGCTTATCTTTTCCGGGTCCATTTCGACTCCTTCGGTCGTCACCACGTGCCCAAGGAAATTGACCCGGTCCTTCAAGAACTCGCACTTTCGCAGGTTCAATTTGAATCCCGTCTCCTCAAAACGTTTCAATACGGTTTGCAACAGTTCCAAGTGGGAGTCTACGTCCTCTGTGAAGAGAATGACATCGTCTAGATATATCAGACATCCGTTACCGATGACTCCGTCCAGGACGTCATTCATGGCGGCTTGAAAGGTTTCTGGGGCATTCTTCAGTCCGAAGGGCATGCGCGTATATTCGAAATGTCGGTTGAGGGCGGTGAAGGCGGTCTTCTCCTGCGATTCAGCCGCGACGGGTATCTGGTGGTAACCCATCGTTAGGTCAAGAGTGGTGAACCATTTGCTATTTCCCATCAGGGACAGAGTTTCCAGTAGTCTTGGTAGGGGGTATTTGTTTCCCTTGGTGATTGCATTCAATTCCCGGTAATCAGTGCAGAACCTCCAACGTTGGGGTTCTCCGGGCGGGGTCTTCTTTTTAGCGACCACGATTGGTGCATTCCACGGACTTCGTGATGGCTTGATGACTCCTTCCGCCAGCATATCGTGGATTTGTTCTTCAACGAACCCTCTCAGCGCGTGGGGGACCGGGTAGGGCTTCCGGCAGGTCGGTCCTGCCTCTCCCATTTCAATCTCGTGTGACACATCCATGTTGCAGCCTTCTCTTCCAGGCTTATCGAAGAGATGAACATTCTGTAGAAGACAATCCTCTATACTCCTTCGGTCGCTGCCGACCAGGTGACTCAACTGTTGACGGATGTGTACCGAAGTATCTTCACGGGAGGGCTGGTCGTCCCACACCTCCGTAGGAAGTTCCTCCAGACTCTGTAATTTTTCAGGCACCACGGCTCCCACGGCTGGAACGTTTACAGGGGTTGGTCGGGGTTTCTTTGGTGCCGGCTCACGTGGGTCATATAACTGGGGGTTGGGGTTGGTTGATGGTCGTCTTTTTGCGGATGGACTCGCGGGGCAAGGTGATCGTGAAGGTTCAATCTTCTTTGATTTTATCTTCAGATGGCGAAGATGTGTCAACATCTTGGTACTCTCCCAAACGGCGCCAAGAATCATTTGTCCGCCGGTCTCGTTGTTGATCATCGTGACATGCCCGGTATCCGTACGTATTTCAATGGGAAACTTCCCTAGTAGATCTAGGCCCATCAGGTCCAGGTGTGAATCCAGCCTCTTGAAAACGTAGAACCGATGTGAAGTTCGCTTGTCACCGATGCGTACGGGCAGTTCCTGCGTCCCTAACAGGGGTAGTCTCTGACCGTCTGCTCCCCAAAGTTCTGTGGACGTGGATTTGACTGGAACTCCCGGTACTGGGTGTGACAACGCGGAGACGGCGGCGCCGGTATCCAAGATCACGTCGCGGTTATATTTACCTAAACCAATTTTCATCCTAATCATCGGGCGGGTAGTGCAGTTTATGGTAGCTTGGAAGGCAACTATTTCATCCCCACGAATTTCCTCCTCTGGAAGGTCCTCCGGTGGTAGGGTTACTGCCGCGGCTGTGGGACTGGTGACACCTCCGCGAGGTTGTGACACCGGCAACATTTTCTTCTTCCGCAGGCACTCACTTTCCAGGTGCTCTCGAGCTCCGCAAAAATCGCAGAAAATAGCACTCTGTATGCCGTGCGGACAGTTCACAGGAAAATGCCCGTAGTCCCCGCAGTATAGACATGGGTATCGAGGGTTCGGTGAGGGTTGCTTCCAACTAGGTCTGCTCTGCCCGGTATGAGGCGGCGTTGTCATTTGACTCCTATTGGGTCCTTGTGGTATTGCTTTCTGAGGGCATTTTCCGGCGAATTGTCCGACTTCTCCGCAGGTGTAGCACTTCAGGGAATCCTTGTTCATTACTCCCGCTATGTCCCATTTGAAGTCGGTCGCTCTCTCGCTCTGGGTGGTGTCGTCGAGATCTTCTGCACGCTTTACCGCTTCTTCCAAGGTGTCCGGTAGGTTACTCTGGAGGAAAGGACTAATTTCCTTGTTGATTCCTCGGACGAAGGCCCGAAGGGTTTTCGTCTTCACCCACTCTTTTCGTTGTGCGGCGGTAAGGTCTATCTCGCTGCGGACCGCGGTCTTTGCGGTGGCGATGAGCTTTTCCGCGAATCGTCGTATGCTCTCCTCAGGTTGTCGTTTAGTGGTCCATAGGCGTATCATGGCTTTTTCAGGGTCTTCGCTTTCTTACCACTGTAGAATGGCGTCCCGGAGGTTGTTGTAAGGTTGGGCTCCTAGTTCTTTTTGTAGGAATCGCTTCGCTCCTCCTCGGAGTCGAGTACGGAGGAATCTGATCCTCTGCTCCTGGTCCAGATCGTGGGTGGCTTGTTCTACTTCGGCGAAAAACGAAGCGGCCGAAATGGAATCGGGTTCGTCCGGATTCCATGGTTCTATTTCCAAGAACAGGGATCGTGGAAGGTCTCGTGGTTGTTAATTCAGACCTTGAGCTGGGGTTTGTGCGGTTCGGAAGAATTCTCCCATCCTTTGCATGGCCTCCGTCATGGCATCAGCCAATTCTATGGTTGCTTCCTTCTTGTCAGATTCCATGATTGTGGTTATAGGGTTTTGTCACAATAAAAGATTTATAAGAAAAGGCCCGGGCAAAATTAGAAAAATAATTCACTTCACTTTCCCGCAACACTGAGTCGGTAGTCGAGGGGTTTGGCGAATCTGATCCAATCCTTTTACCCAAAGAAACTTTTCCCTAATGATGTTAAAAGACTGAAAATAGTGAGACGCTATTATTAAAGGAACTATTAAAATTTTAAATTGTTCAAAAGGGTTGTTTGTTTAGTTCCCACGTGGGGGTTCGAATCGTGACTAGGTTCGACCTACGTACTGGTTTGAAACTGAATTTGAATCGAACCGTGAGGCGGTTCGTTCTGTCTGCTGAACGAAAAGAAATCTAAGGGTTCGGGTTGCGAACCGGTATGAACTTGGTTCGGTCCGAACAAGGGTGTGGTTTTCAAACACGTGGTGGTTCGAACGGTTTGCGACACGATGGTTCTCAAACACGTGGTGGTTCGAACGGTTTGCGATACGGTGGTTCTCAAACACGTGGTGGTTCGAACGGTTTGCGATACGGTGGTTCTCAAACACGTGGTGGTTTGAACGGAATATTTGTACGAAACGAATAGGCGGATTGTGGAGTGGTATAAGTTGACAGCATGCACAATACAAAGTAGTACGAATTGCGTACTGAATTGAACTCTCTGCGCTCCTCTCACTTTCCGGCTGAATCTTTTGTTTGTACAAAATATGTGTGGTGTACTGAAAGTGTGACAAATACTTTAAAAATAGTATCAAATTCAGAATATATGCGAAATTACTGGTATTACTTATTTTAAAGTTCCAAATTTCAGTGGCTCAATCACCTTTCGAACTCAGGACTGGTATATGCTTTTCTTTGTGGGTTCTGAAAATCGTAATTTTCGTTGATCCCACCGCTGCCACCAATTGTAATTTTATGACTTTGGGATTAAGTTAATTTATGAATTGATTCTTGAACGATCAAGCTTCGACTTGAATTTTACAATTGTTAAAAATTAAAGTTTTCTAAGAGGTAGTTAGGATGAATTACTTACCAGAGCTTACTGTCATTAGTAGACTGCTGAGAGTGAAGATGGCTTTACTAATTCGGGTGGTTGCGTGTGACCATGGGTTTAAGGTTACTGATTTGCTGCTATATGATATTATGCGAAATAAATGTTACTAGTAAATTGATTACTGTTTATATGAATTATCCTAACACCTTCGAAAATGAGTTGAAAACTATAATTGGATGAGGCTAGGGGTCTTGAGGTAGAGGGTTATCTTGGGCTACGTGCTCAGAGGATAAAGAGATTCTACCTGAAAGACACCTAGGGTTGCTGCCACCACCTGGGTCGAGTATTGACCTCAGGAAATACCCAAAGTTTACTAAATGCAATATACCTGATGTCCGTTCGAGTTGGAAAGGAAATACCTTCTGAAATGAGGAACACAAGTTGAAAAACACGTAGGGTTTTTATTCATAAAATTTATAAGGTTATCACCGTGAAGCGGATTTTAGGGGCTCGGAAGGAACCTCCTCAAATAAGAAAATATACTTGATTGAATTTATATGTCACACTTGACTCTAAGAAATGGTGCACAAAACTTGCAATAAATTGGCTTCTTGAGTACTTAAATTGACTTAGAACTTTTGACTGGAATATTACGATTAATACAAAATATATATATATGATGTTACTTCTCCTTCCTCTATTCGTATTGACGAATTTACTTATTTCACAATTTGCGTTATACTTAATTTACTTTTACTTTACTCTTCGTTTCTACTACTAATATAATTTCTCTTTTCTTTACTTTTACAATTTCTCTTTACTTTACTTATACAATTTCTCTTTACTTTACTGTTACAGGGCGTTATTGGTTACAGGGGGGGTTTGTTGCCAGATTTGAATGAGTGTAGCGCTTACGTGGTGTAGAGAGAATGGGCTCACCCTTAGCCGAGCTTGGATCCTGTAGCGAATCTCCGTAGCTGGTATCTTGCATCCAGACCTCTTCTTCGTAATGCTGTAGGGGGGGTTGCCTGGGATCGAAGCAGATTTGCCCCGGTCTGGGTTCGTTCGGCGTACCGGTCGATTGGCGAAATGGAGAGTTGGCGGCAGAACTGTAAGACTCGCGCCGTGGCTACTCGAGATCTTACAAGGACTGACTGGCGGATTCGATGAACGGCTATTTGGAAATGTCCCGTGGGTTTCACTTCACTTGCACAAATTCTCAGTTCGTTCAACGACACTACGTTAGGGGGGATGAGACTTGAAGTTAGGTTCTATGCTTAGAGATGCGTGGCTTCAGACTGAGGCGCGAGGGAGGGGGCAGCCCCTTTTATCCCCTCGGCCATCTTGCCCTTGGGTGTTGGTAGGTCCCGATGAGGGCGCTCTTGGTGTCTCTAGCGGCTGATGGCGGACAATGCTGGGTTAGGTTGAGGTTTGGCGGACAGCGATGTGGAGTCAAGTGTTGCTGGTATGGATGTAGAATGAAGGAACAACGTTATAGGAATGGACAGAATTTTTGAGTCCATTACATATCCAGTTCGCAATACGTAAAACTAAATAGGTATGTCTTACAGTGAACTTTATTTCCATTCGATGCTCACCCTAGCAAATGGGTACGGAATGACGGTTCCGAATCTCGCTGTAACTCTCTAATGAACTTCCTGCCCTGTGGATCGATCCCAGGCCCACGATATCTGCCAAATACTGAGATATAATAAAAAGTTCTGGCTGCAAATGAATCAGCAGGTATTGACCGAAGTTCCCAACATTATGACCCACTTCCTATCAGTTCAAGTATCCAATGTGTCCTTGGCACAGAGTACTGGAGACAAGTTAACAGAGGAGAAAGCTAATGTTAAAATGGCGTGCAAGCATTTTTGAGGCTGCCTCAGTTGCGCCACCTCTTCAAATGTTCAATCGACAACTGCCATCCATAGAAACGCTTAAAACCCAGTGTATTATCAAAAATCGCTCAATTTTTTCATACATATCGAGAATACAACTAAATGTTATCAAATTAATTACTTAGATGCGGCCAGTAACGCTCTAAGGAGAAAAATATGTGTTAAACAAGGTGAATTGTTGCAATGAGGTTAGGAACAAGCGATCATGAACGCGATCTGTTGCACTCATCTGGAACAACGTCCTGGAGCTCCACCAATCAGAACACTAGTGTCCACAACCAGGCTATTATACGCACCAGTGTCAACAGTGCGAGATGTCTTCCCCAGCTTCTCAAACATCAACTGCTTGGTGCATTTATAGGTAGAGATGGACCAGGCTTTGACGGCTTCAATTTTTGAAGAGGGAGACTTCAGGAGTTGAGAGTCACCGTTTTGAGCAGTAGGAGTAGTCGGGGCGGAAACTGTAACCACAATACTTACATAAATTCGAAGAACACTCGATCAAAACAATACAAGACAAACAGAATAGTCTTGAAAGAAAAACATATAAAAACATTAGCTGGTCACAATATCTGTTACCTGATCTAGAATGAGGTGGCTCCATAACTTGATGAACTGGCTTGCTTACTTCATTCATAATAATTTCCCCCTGGAATACAACAAAAATATAACAAGGATGTTTCGTAAGTGCACGAGGATTGAAGTACCCATAAATCAATACAACATTAAGTATTAGAAGCGATTAGACTTTGAAAAGAATAGAAAGTCGGTAGTACTTTAAACTTATACCGACTAAACCGGACTCGACTATTTTACAGAAAACATAATTTGAAATACGTAGGTACCTACATGGCTGGAAGAATCTACCTACTGGGGAGATGCAGACGTTGATCGACAGACAGATCGGCTTACTTACAAAAGAGATGTGTTTTCTAAACTAGGTCACACCTACAGTAAGAATGTTTGACCCAAAGTTCATGATCTGGGTTAAAATCTAGCAAATCCACGAGTTGGCCAGAAATGTAGTCTAGAGCTTTCAAGTGTCGCGTTGGAATGGATTGAAATACAAGTAAATATATCTTTTCTCTCTTTTCGATGGGATTGCCAGACTAGCGAGTCATTGGATGTTACATACCTACCTAGCAGAGTAACGTGAGTTTCATAAAGATATTTTAAGAAATATTCATGCTATACAGAGCCCAAGCTCTTCTAACCCATAGAAATTCGCCCACCAAGTAAACGCACAAGCTAACTATTTGAATAATATAGGCGGATATCTGGATTTGATACAGGATTCATTCATCTACCACTTGGCGCATACAATGTAAAATCTACCGAAAAATAAGACGTACCTACGGTACCTAGGTACTTAGCTATTACACTAGGCTTAGGCACTTGCTTTATAAAGTTAAGTAATGAGTCATAAAAGTAAATTGATAATTTACGAAACATGAAAACCAACCCTCAGAGTTCACTCCCTCGCCGATGCCTTCCGTGGTTTGAGTTAAAATTTCGAGTTTCCAAGGAATATCCAAGACTCAACTTTTCAGAAAAAACACTTCAGATCCCTAAAACTCAACGAAGCACTAGAAAATTAATAAAATAGATAGGGAATAAAAATTATTGATACTAGTGTCAAACTTCGCCTAAAACGAGAAAAGAGAAAACACCTTTGCTGTTCGAGGAGCTGTCAAATCGATAATCAATAGGAGCATAATGAAGAGATGCTCGGCTTATGTATTTCTTCATTATGGTATTGTGTTCAGATGAGTACACTTTCGGGATAAAACATGGAGAGAAACCGATCAAAATATTTTCCGTTCATTGATAATTATTTATCCATTGAAAAATGTCTTTCTATTGCAAATTTCAATATAATTTATGCGGGAAAAGTATTTAGAAGGGCGGGACCAGACTTTTCTAAGATGTCGTAGTGGCAACATTGTAGTTTCAGTCAGCTGTTTCTGTTTTGTTTATTCGACTTCCGTCCCATCCACCATTTTTCCAATTTTCTGCTGGAGTACAGCTTATTCTTGGAGTTTTGCTCTTGATAATATTCTTCCTCGTAAACCTACGTACCGCGAGTTACATTTATGTAGGGTTTGTTCAAGAGTTTGCCTCGAGTGGGTATGGTGAAACTTATCGGAGTCGTGTTGATCGGGTAAAGACCTAATTCGGAGTCCTTTCGATCGCGATTTCACCTTGACGTTCGAACATAATAATATTCGTTGAGTTTTGAACTAGAAATATGTGGACGAATTACAATCACTACAATCCAACTATTCTGCCAGTTCCGAGGAATCTGACATGTATGCCTTGTCGCATACCTTCGTCTGCAGAAGTCCGGAGAGATTTGCCTTCGACGAAAAGGAAAATGCACTCGGAGTTCTTCGAAACTTCCAAACCAGCCAAGGTTTTGGTCACGGAGGAAGTTATGGCCAACCAGCTCAATGGTATGTGAACTACGGCATTAGGATTTCTTTTGTTTGAGAAGGCTGGTACTCTTCAGAGACATAAGTGTGTACATTACATGCCTACCTACTCTATCAAATTTACCCAAGCAATGTTGGGACCCTGAAGTGGACCTAATCACCTAACATTATTTGATATTAATGTACATGTATATTATTATATCATCCACCGGGAATACTCAGGGAATTTCATTTTTTCTCCGGAAACCCCTGGAAAAAGCCCTAGCGCCAAACCTTTAAGTGGGAAGTTCCGGCAGTCTGAGGGGAAAAAGTTTTAGTACGGAAAATTACTCACACATGAAAGATTGAATTGGTCCCAGAAAACTCAGGGAATGTTTTCTCGGGGAATCGCTGGACACCCTAGTCGCCTCTCGAGTTTTTTTGATTGAAGGCAGAATAGCCAAAAACACTTCAAAATGCATACGGCATAAAAACCTTAACTTTGTTGATTTTTTTAGGGCTTCATTTGAGCAACAACTACACGACCCATGGAGCCAAGAAAAGCCCTGAGACATCCATTCCTTCTACTTCTGGTACTTCGCTTCTTCATGACTCCTTCCTCCCGAAGCTGACTATTTGTGACGAACTCAGAGCTCTCAAAGACTCTTTGAACATTCTTCCCAAAGGTAGTTAATAATTTGTGTCCTATAATTTGTATTACAACTACTAGGTATTCTTCGTATTGTCTTCTAATTCTCACTTTTCTATCTGTTATTAGCACTTGAACCTGAAAGACCGACGTCGGCGTTGATTCTATGGCAGCCTCCTGCAGGCGATTTGGGAAGGTTAGTTTCTTTTCAGTCACCCCAATTGGAGTTCATATAGTTCATTATTCCTATTTTATTTATCCTGTCTAGGATAAAATTCATAATAATGGAAAAATGGTGGTTCCTAATTTGATCAAAAATTAAAGTTACAAGATAGACAATGACGATGGTAAAGATTGAAGGCATTACAATTCAATGGTACGATTATCGCTTTTTAATCAGCTCATATTTCGTGTGGCAATTGGTTTGCCCTCATATGGTCTGAGTAAGGTATCAGATGGAAAAAATTAATTTTCCGGAATTCCGAGCTTGAGAAATTATGAAAACTTGATATCCGAATTTATGACTAACACTACTAGCAGTATAATCAATGTTCACAAAATGTTCACAAATCCTGGGGATAACCGAACCACACCATATTCAACCACTGCTCAGACCATATTTAATCAATCCGACTTAGTTTCTAGCAATATAATTCCTAGAGCACTAGGAAACTAGTAAATGGGGGATTCGCCTCAATTTTAGATTCTGGAATTTCAAGTCAAATTCTATAATAGGGCCCTAGAATAACATTCAACACCCGGAGTACCCAAGGGAAAAAAAATAAAGATCATTGGGTCTGTAAACTTCAACGAGATTTTTTCTTAATATAATTATTGTAAAACTCAGATTTTTGTAAAAACTTTATTTGTACAATGTACATTTTTGTTTTGCTCACTTGCAATATTAGTAGACAAAGTCTAATTTACTTGGAACGTGGCGAGAGGTAAGTGTCCATCGATACGTCTCTCAAAAATCAGGTACATTTTGTGTTAACACTCTTAACAATATTCAAAAATAATAAATAGGGAATAAATTAGATGTAGTTTTAACAAATATAACTGTGTAACATTAGGGTATTAAATTTATCACTGATCACTGAGTATCACATTATTGCATAGATCAAGTATTAATCAGATCAATGGTTCTTTTCCTTGTTGTCCGATAGATGTTGGATTTGCACGTTATGGTGGGACTGAAGAGACTCGAAGTGGCGACTCCCCGTTTCCCTAAGAGCCTCAGTTACCGTTGGCATGTCAAGATCAGAGTGTAGGGTCGAGTTTCGAACATACTACGGAGCTTTAGTGATTATTCTGAGGATTTGATTTTGAAAAGTTCGCACTTTTTTCATTTGGGTATCTGAGGCTGATCCCCAGATCTGACATCCGTATTGCCAAATGGGCCTAATAAGAGAGAGGTTCAGCAGTCGCTTTGTGTGAAGGGTTAGAGCAATGCTAGCGAGTAGAGGCATGAGAACATGCATCCTGGAGCTTTCTTGATTGTTACGTTCAGATGCTCTTGCCAGACGAGTTTCTTATCGAGTACCAGTCCCAAATATCTCACATGTTCAGCCTCAGGTACATTTGTTCCGTTCATGACAATTTGGTGGTGGGTTGTATTCCGGCGGTATGTGAACTAGACAAGAGTTGATTTGGAGGGATTCGCTTTAACACGCCAGTTACTGGACCATTCCTCTATTGAGTTGAAATGCTCTTGCATCATTCTACATGAACTCTCACACGAATCACCTCTCGAAAGCACAGCTACATCGTCTGCAAACAAAACTCAGATTAGGAAAGAACGATATTCGGAGAAGACAAGAGCCACGGAGAAAGAATTAGTGAGTTACAACAAGCGGTAACCACGCTCTGCTACCACTTGTAACTCACTAATTCTTCTCCGAATATCGTTCTTTCCTAATCTGAGTTTTACAATAATTATATTAAGAAAAAATCTCGTTGAAGTTTACATACCCAATGATCTTTATTTTTCTGAACACATGTACCTAAAAAGAGTTTACAAAACATGTGAATTTGGACAGGGAAATACTGAAGTAGTCAAACAACAAATTTAGGAATAATTTAGAAACCATAATTCTCGCAGTTGCGACACCCCTGTCAAAAAACACCGTGAAAATCGGGGGATATCGTTCATGTCTCACGAAAAAAAGGACGCAAAAACTGACCGGATTCACATGCTGTACACTCTGGCACAGAACTCCCAGATAGTACCGCAGATTGACAACAGGTAGAGTTCTAAGCACCCTTCTTAGTTATAAGTGCAACCACAAAACGATCCAGTCAAATGAACACTTAAATAATTTGATTCAAATAACGAAACATAATATAGAAACTAAGTAAGAGAGGATGAAGACTAAAAATGCTTGATAAACTAATAAGTAGAATCGGATTGTGAAAACAGTGAGTAAAATTGCTTCTTTTGGTCACTTTCACGTCTAGGTTTTTTTCTTCCCCAGTGCACGCTCCTGTGTTTGATCACGTAAGCTACAGTTTCATTTGTGCTTCCAGAGGTAGCGCTACCTCAGAGGGGCACAGCTCCTCCTATGAAGTCCTCCTCCTATGCCGCAGAGGCGGGCCTCGAACTCACGGCCCCTGCAACCGGTTCGAGTCCCGTCTCCAGAGACACATGCCGTAGCTCGCTCGGTCACAGCTGACCCAAGCAGGCCTCATTTACTTCTAAAAATCGCAACATTATTAACACCTTCAATGCGGGTCCCAAAGTCGTGCAACCCTGCCGTACTGAACATTTTTCGAGCTTGAAACTCGATATTGGTGAATTGGAACGCAAAATTCGTATTAAAGTTCGGCATCAAAAACGAAACAATGTTTTAGACAGTTGAACTCATACTGAAGACGAAAAAAAGCAAAAAATGGAATATATCAAAAAAGGGAGGTACCAGGCCCCCTCTGCAAAGAGAGTTGAAAAGCTAGGTATGACCGGTCTACCGGTCGTCCGTATGGCAGGTATGCAGGGATGACCGGTCGACCGGTCATCCGCACTGAAGGTGTTAAGCTAATATATTAGCGTATAGTATATTAATAGTTGCCTTTCTTATGGAATTGTAAACATTAAGAATTGTCGTATATCACTGGTGTGTCCATGCGAGGAGGAAGAGGACTCAGCTGAAAACTTCCTGTGTTTCTTCTTGAAATACAGAACGGAATCATTACGTGAAATTTCGTGGAAACCATTTTTTTAATGTGCCGACCTCACCAAAAGATATACTGACTTCGATAATACAGGGTGGAAAATACAGTGTAAAAAATTCCGACCAACGCAATTCTTCATGATTTTTTGTGAGGATCTCAGGAAAAATACTTTTGCGCAAAAAAGTTGTGCGCAATTGACACTAACTTCATTTTTTCAAATGGAACCCCCCCTTTTGGTTTATTATTTTCAATAATGAACCTTTGGAATCGACCAAGAAAATTTTTTTTTTAACCCCCCCTCAAAATTTGATGGTTTACGTTTCAAGGTACGTAGAATCCAAAAATCGAATAAAAATTTGGCCGTCCGTACGCCATACGCGGCACTTTTGCCCTTGGCATTGACCGATTTTGATGAAATATGTTACCTATGTAGGCTCCATTTGGTGTCTAGTTATGCCCCGAAGATTTTGGTCGATGTTGGTCACTTCTAAGGGTTCAAAAATGAATTTTGAAAACGCCGTAACTCAACAAATTTTGATATAAAGGTATTGTTTTTTCTTCAATTTGAGATTCTATAGAATTTTTAGATTTTTTTGAGACCAAGCAGAGCCCTGTAGGACAAACCGTTCGCTCGCTACGGGAGTTTAAGGGTTTTACTTACGATAAATCAGAAACACGTGTGTGAATCGCAAAAGAAGCCTAATCTCCGTTCAAATTTAAGCTGACCGAAATGCGATCGATGTTTTTCTTCATGTTGGATGGTTGGTGGCTTTGCAGAAGAGTGATCAATATAGAACAATAATAAACCATTGTGTAATAATTTGCAGCGTTTTTTCAGATTCGGATTCTACGTCAAATTTCATGAAAAATTCATACCCGAACTAATTTTTTTTTGTTGCGCGCAACCTGGCTTTTTGAACGTTCTAAGTTGCGCAACTCCACAATTGCACAAAAATTAGATTTTGGAGAACCCTAGTGTGGCACATGTTTTTTCATCATTTTTTAGGACGTCCCACAGTAAGACTTGGGCGTCCTTATGCGATCGATCTGAGGTGAAGTTGGACAACACTCAACAGAAAAAGAAAAAAATAACCACACAGTAATCCGTTTTAGACCATTCTGAATCCAAATCCGCGAAAAAAACCATCGGTGTATGTCTGTGTGTGTGTGTGTGTATGTGTGTGTGTGTGTGTGTGTGAGACAAAATCTTGTGTCGTCTGCACAGGCCTTAGTTCTCAACCGATTTTCCTGGTTCTTTTTTTGTTCGACGCGGAAAACTATCTAGTTGTGCACTACGTCGCCGGAATTTCGAATTTTGCCTTTTAAGGGGGGGAAAGGGGGGGTTAATGCTCAAAAAACGTGCATTTTTGGGCATAATCTTGTGTACTCTGCCCAGGCCTTAGTTCTCAAACGATTTTCGTGATTCTTTTTTCGTTTGACGCGGAATACTATCTAGTTGTGCACTACGGCGCCGGAATTTTGGATTTTGCTTTTTAAGAGGGGGAAAGGGGGGGTTAATGCTTAAAAAACGTGCGTTTGCGGGCATAATCCTGTAAAATTTGCCCAGGCCTCAATTTCCGACCGATTAGTGAGTTTCTTTTTTTGTTTGACTCAAATAACTTCCGAGTTGTACATAATTTCACCCGAGTACCAAAATTCGCAAGGGGGGGGGTGTAGTGGGGGGATAATATTCACAAAATATCCGATTTTTCAAAATTTCGGTTCCTTTACTGCTTACTAATTGTACCCAAGCTTTGAAATTGAGGAAAAATTCTCATTATACCTCCGGGTTTTCATGAATTATTCTCTGTAGCACCAAGGAAATAATAGTGGTGCCACCGTGGTGCCAGGACACCATAAACCGCATATTTTGTGCTTTTTTTTTGTGTTTCACCTTGAATACGGATGTGAACCTCGACGGACCGCCTACTAAAACTAATAGATGAAAGTGCAATGTTACGACGCATTCCCCCTTTGCCAGTCTGGCACCATTGGTGGTGGTTGGGGGGGGGGGGGGGGTGAACTCGAATTCGCATGTTGGGTATCGTAGATCATGGATTTTAAAATGCTCTTCAGATTCGAGGCTCTCATGATGCTAGAAATGTTAAGGTGGATAATGGTGGGGGGGGGGGTCAGTATTTCTTGCCTAAAGTAATAAATAAATTACATCGAGTGAAACAGTTTTATCGCTTACCAGCTGGTTAAACTGATCTAATGCTTATCCAATGGGACGTCCCCTGGAATGCATGCATTACTAAACAATATGTTTATTTGTAACTCCACCGTAGACGGCCCCAAGCCCGTGATTCAAATCGAGGCGACGAAATAAAAAATAAACATGATTTCGACCACAAAACTGATGTTTTCATGAAAGAAATGTTAATTTTTCCTCTTGAAATATATGACAAAAGTCAAATGAAATATAAGTCAAAATATGACACATCGGAAAAATGTTGAATTTAAAAATATTGTAAACTAGTTACTTAGGTAGGTACCTACCCAATGAACAAAAAATTAATGTTATAAATGAAAACGTAACCCTTAAAACGTTCACTACTGCAATGATTAATTTGCTATAACTAAATATCCTCAGTGGCAACACGCGATAACTCTTGCTCGACGGGGACTGTAACTAGCTATAACTCAGAGTGAAATGAGGTAACATGCTATAACTCACGTAACTTTTGGTTTATTATTTTCAATAATAAGCTTTTGGAATCGAGCAAGAAAAAAAATTTCAACCCCCCCTCAAAATTTGATGTTTTACGTTTCAAGGTATCGTATAAAAATTTTTATACTACTTTTATTTTTATATTTATATATTTTGTATAAAAATGTTTATAAAAATCGTATAAAAAAATTTCCGTCCGTACGCCGTACGCTGCACTTTTCTTAGCAACACTGGACCGATTTGGTTCAAATTTGGTATATGGGCTCCATTTGGGGTCTAGTTGTGCCGCGAAGCTTTTGGTTGATGTCAGTCAATTCTAAGGGGTGAAAATTAAGGGTTGAAATTTTCAAGAGTGCCCTAGCTCGAAAACTCTCGAAATAAAGGTATCGTTTTTTCACCAATTTTAAATAGTATTGAATTTTTAAAAATTTTTGAGACCACCCGGAGCTTTGTAGGACAAACCGTTCGGTCCCTACGAGTACTTGAAAGTTTTCCTTCGATAAAACAGAATCATGAGTGTGAATCGCAAAAGAGGTCTAATCTCCGTTCAAATTTTATCTGACTAAAATGCGATCGCTGTTCATTTCTTCGATTTGTATACAGTTTTGCCTTCTGCGTAACCAGTAATCAAATTTCCATATGAAGCTTTCTATTTTTCGAATCGAGTGTGAAGCGTTTAGTTCTTTCTAATAAACTTGACTGTGAAGGTGTGAAGCAGTATGGTGTGGTAGGTAGTACCTACCTGTCAATAGTTGGTAGGTAAAAAAAAGTTGGTAGGTAAAAAAAATGTTGGTAGGTAAAAAACGCTGCTCTATTCGGAAAATAATAAACCTTTGAGCAATGATTTGCAGCGTTTTTAATTAATTGAAAATATAATATATTTTCAGCAGCATTTTTTTGCAGCGTTTTTAATTAATTGAAAATATAATAGATTTTCAATTAATTAAAAACGCTGCAAATCACTGCTCAAAGGTTTATTATTTTCTGTATAGAGCAGCGTTTTTTACCTACCAACATTTTGCTTCCGAGTCTACCAAGGTAGCGGAAGCTTTGTTTTCACTTTTCAAGGACGAAAAAAAAAAGTTCTCCAAAATCAAAATTTCCACTCGCGTTTTGCGTTTTAGACCTTTCTGAACAATTTTGGTTCCGTGTCTGTCTGTCTGTGTGTCTGTGTGTCTGTGTGTCTGTCATGATTTCCTTGTAACGCGCATAACTATACGAAGTTATTGTCCGATTTCGATGAAATTTTCAGGGATTGTGCGGGTTGGTGTGTAGACGGTCCCCTATGAAAATCATCATCCTCGGACTGATAGAAGCGACTGCGCATGCGCAAACGTGAATTCCTTGTAACAGCCATAACTTCCATATTTTCCATCCGATTTCAATGAAATTTTCAGGGATGTTACAGATTAGTGATTAGATGGTCCCCTATGAAAATCATCACCTTCGGACTGATAGTAGTCACTGCGCATGCGCAAACGTTAATTTTCTTGTAACGGCCGTAACTTCCACATTTTTCATCCGATTTCAATGAAATTTTCAGGGATGTTACAGATTATTGTTTAGATGGTCCCCTATGAAAATCATCACCCCCGGACTGATAGTAGCCGATGCGCATGCGCGAACGTGAATTGCTTGTAACAGCCATAACTTCCACAATTTCTACCCGATATCGATGACATTTTCAGGGATTACGCGGATTAGGTTGTAGATGGTCCCCAATGAAAATCAAGGCCTTAAAATTTACAGTAGCCTCTGCGCATGAGCAATCGTAAAATACTTGTAACAGCCGTAACAGTTGCGTCTGAGGTGAGGATCTCAAAGCCAATCTACAAACCCCTCTGTAGATCAGTAAGCAAAGTACTGGACTCACACCAAGGAATTCCAGGTTCGATTCCCAGTCTGACTATGAAATTTTTTGATTCCCATCACTAACGCACTTACATTCTTCGTCCGAATTTGATGAAATTTTCTAGGATTGTCCAGATTAGCGTGTAGATGAGGGTAGTGAAAGGTACTTAGAGATTGGTGTTTTCAGATTAACTACTATGCATCGGATCATCTATATAATCGGGTTATGGATACGAGGAAGCTATGTGCCACACCCACTTGGCAGACGTTTTTTTTTTACCTACCAACTTTTTACCTACCATATTATGGTAAAATCCGACAAAATTGATGAAATGGGTCTAATTGTTTATGGAATTGTCATAAGTTTTTGTTTCGAGGAAGTAGTGTTGAATTTAGACAGTTTTTTGTATCTCCTTAAAACTTGGGAAAATTGAGATATAGTATGTTGCCGCTTCACCGACGATATATTATTCGGATGGGGGGCTATATGTCGACACATAAACTGGTCGACAAACGGGCAAGAAGCCTTGTCGACATCTTTCAACACCAAGGGTTGACCAAAGTCGACTTCACAGGCATTGGAAATATGACGACACAAAAATACAGCGACTAGTCGACAACTTTCAACACCCTTGTTGAAAAAGGTCGTCTAAGTCAACCATGGGGATACGACGACATATTTACGTCGACATCCTTCGTATACCTGCGAAATCTCGAAGATAAACGGCATACACTCTTCCTGGCCGATTATACGTCAACAAACCCATAAACAGGGATCATAACCAACTATCGTTGGTAAAGATATAATAGCAAGGGATCACTCAGCTCTAGACTACAGGCCGGGGGACTGGAGCGATGAGTCATCAAGGGTAGTGTCTCGCGGTCCTCCTGTTCCTCCCTTCAGAATAAGGCTTTTCACTCTCTTTTTAGGACGTCCCACAGTAAGACTTGGGCGTCCTTATGCGATCGATCTGGGGTGAAGGAGGACAACACTCAACAGAAAAAAAAAATAACCACACAGTATTCCGTTTTAGACCATTCTGAATCCAAATCCGCGAAAAAAACCATAGGTGTATGTCTGTGTGTGTGTGTGTGTGTGTGTGTGTGTGTGTGTGTGTGTGTGTGTAACAAAATCTTGTGTACTCTGCACAGGCCTTAGTTCTCAACCGATTTTCCTGGTTCTTTTTTTGTTCGTCGCGGAAAACTATCTAGTTGTGCACTACGTCGCCGGAATTTCGAATTTTGCCTTTTAAGGGGAGGAAAGGGGGGGTTAATGCTCGAAAAACGTGCGTTTTTGGGCATAATCTTGTGTACTCTGCACAGGCCTTAGTTCTCAACCAATTTTCCTGGTTCTTTTTTTGTTAGTCGCGGAAAACTATCTAGTTGTGCACTACGTCGCCGGAATTTCGGATTTTGCTTTTTAAGAGGGGGAAAGGGGGGGTTAATGCTTAAAAAACGTGCGTTTGCGTGCATAATCTTGTAAACTCTGCCCAGGCCTCAATTTCCAACCGATTTGCGTGTTTCTTTTTTTGTTTGACTCAAATAACTTTCGAGTTGTACATGATTTTACCAGAGTACCAAAATTCGCAAGGGGTGGGGGTGAGTGGGGGGATAATATTCACAAAATATCCGATTTTTCAATATTTCGGTTCCTTTACTGCTTACTAATTGTACCCAAGCTTTGAAATTGAGGAAAAATTCTCATTATACCTCCTGATTTTCATGAATTATTCTCTTTACCACCATGGAACTAATAGTGGTGCCACCATGGTGCCAGGACATGGTGCCATGATGCCATAAACCGCTTATTTCGTGTTTTTTTTTTTTGTGTGTGTTTTACCTTGAATACGGATGTGAACTTCGACGGACCTCCTACCAAAACTAACAGATGAAAGTTCAATGTTACGCGTATTTCCAGACTGGCACCATTGTTGGCGTTGGTGAGGTGGAGGGGGGGGGGGGGGTGTGAACTCGAATTCGCATGTTGGGTATCGTAGATCATGGATTTTAAAATGCTCTTCAGATTCGAGGCTCGCATGCCGCTAGAAATGTTAAGGTGGATAATGGTGAGGGGGGGGGGGGTCAGTATTTCTTGCCTAAAGTAATAAATAAATTACATCGAGTGAAACAGTTTTATCACTTAACAACTGGTTAAACCGATCTAATGATTATCCAATGGGACGTCCCCTGGAATGCATGCATTACTAAACAATATGTTTTTGCTTCCTCACTACCGAAGGTAGGGAAACTTTTTATTCGTGAAAGAAGTGAAAAAAAATTGTGTCCTCCGCAGACATGTAGAACCATTCCTCCAAATCGGATTTTTTTAAATCAATTTCGTAGGAGTCGCAATCGTGATCATACACATACGTAGGTCATACACCTACATACATACGGACTTACATACACTTTTCCAAAACGTGGAGAAAATTGATCAGATGTCGATTAGGACCAGTTAAAGGTGGCTGTTCTAGAAATTGTGTTTTCTGCTGATCGCAATACTTTCCATTCACCTTCAGGTGGGCTGAGGAAATAAAAAAAGATGGGCAGGAATCTGAATCCAGGCCTACATTTCTTGAATCGTCCTAATTGTTTTCTGTTTGGTTGAGGCCTGCAGTTGGCAAGGCAGTGTCAAGGACCCACTTCACAATAGTGAAAGTGAACCCAGACAGTAATTACGAATAATCCTCGGATTGAAAGACCCCATGGGACCAAGGTTGAGGACAGGTAGTGGCCCAACAACCCTTTTGTCGTCGTTTAGCAGTAGACCAGTTTTAAGAGGGGTGTTTTTAGCTCATGTTCAACTCCAGTTGTTGAAATACGTCGAAAAACGGATCTCACATTTTTCGACATAAATCCGTCGACCAGTTTTAAAGATGTGCGTTATCGACGTTCTTCAACACCTGGTGTGGAAATATGTCGACAGGACGTGTCGACCAGTTTATGTGTCGACATATTGCCAAGTGCCCTATTATTCATGTCGAAAAAGCAGATTCCTGCATACCTATTTTGAATATTAGGTCGAAAACTGACATTTCACATAGTGCTCTCCATATTTCTTGAGGCATTTAGCACAATGATAACACAGACAGCAATTTCGGTACTGAGGAACATAATATTATGTTGTTGAACAATATTATCTTAGGCAAGGTTGTGCGATCAAGTGTCAATCTGTAGCTCTATTGAATAAATAAAAAAAACCTTTAGAGTTCACATTTAAAAAATTTAAACAACGCTTTTCAACTAAATTCTAGTCATCATGAGGTATAAATAATATTTGAATTTAAAACTTTTTCCATTGGAAGAAAAAACGAACCCTTGTTGAATTGCCATTCTGTAGCATAAACTATTCGTTCACGATTCATTTTTGAGCTACATAGAAAATTCTCCCGAAATGATTTCACAAATGCTGTAAACGATAAGTATCAATATCGATGTATAAATATTGATACACATAATTTCGATCCACTGTTTTTTATCTGTAGTTATCAGTGAATCAGTGGTATCGGATCGTTGGCGATGTTTTGTTTACGTGATTTGTTTACATGGTTTGTTTACATAAAACCCATCCTTTCTTCTAGATTCTTGTAGTGTTCTTATCAGTTCGTGTTCGTGAAATTGTAATCACCGACGGGGCGACGGATAATTCCAACCCTTGCTGACTTTATTCCGTGAATTACATTCCTGTGATGAATCAAAAATTAGTTGTTTTGGTGGAACCGGATACAGTGGTGCCTTTTTCCAGTTGCAGGAAAATAATGGACTGGCATCTCAGGTTGGGACACTTGAGTGAGAAAGATATGAAGATGGCTCTTCGAAGATGCCTCATCTCCGGCCTCAACTTCGACCAAGGGACTGAATTAGGGAAATGTGATACGTGCGATTACTTTGAAAAACTCGGCTGCTTCAGAAAGAATAGAAAAATTAAGGGCACCCGTTGTGAATCGTTGCAGATAGCGAGGATTGTGGTGCCTCCAACATCTCGAACTCAATTGCTTCAGTCAGTCCACATAGCATCATCGAAATCCTGGGTTTCGCCTGAAGGGCGTTATTTTGTATCCTTCGTGGATGAAGCATCGAGGTATACTAAGCTTTACTTTATTGCCAAAAGATCTCAAATTTGTGAGAAATTCAAGGACTATAAAAACGAAATGGAGTGTTTGTCTGGGAAGGAAATTAAAAATCTTCACTTCGACGACGGTGATATTGAGTATTTCGATTCCGAATTTTCGAAATATTTGGAAATGTGTTGCATAAATATGGTTCGCAATACGAATCGCCGAGTTACGGGAAACCGGTGCTTTGTATTTCCTAGAGAAAACATGACATCAAAAATTAACCGGTCTTTAAAGGAAAAAGCAGTGCGTTTGCTACTTGATGCCAATTTGACTGATGGTTTTGGGTGGGTTGCTCTAGAAACTGCGGTTTACCTCATCAATCGTTGTCCTCTTTATGGTCCAACCCCGTTCGAACGTTTTTTTGGCTACCCACCTTCTGCTGAGAACCTTCACTTATTTGGTTCTCGAGTGACTCTCCCTTCAGGAGATTTAAGAATAGAGACGTCGCATAGTTATGAACCTAGCGAGTCCACTCTGCAAGAAGTCGAGCCTCCAGACTCGTGGGAGGATATCGCAGAAGACAGTTCGTCTATCCAGGCCATCAACTCTACGATGAAAACCATGGAATTGAGTGAGTCAGATCCATTCGAAGTCGGACTCTTCGTAGGTTACACTCACCTCCCAAACGCCTTCAAAATCTGGATACCGAAAATCCAAAAATTTGTCTTTAGTCGCAACGTCATTTTCACCGATCGCTTCATGTCGGAAGATACCGAGAACTGCGGTGTTTCTACAAACCGTTTCAATCCTTTCTTTCTACAATCAATTATTTCAAGTTTAAATCGTCTTGATATTTGATTTTTCCTTTGTAAAAATTTACAATTAAGCTTAAGAGCAATATATTTCAGGCAATTGACTTTACTCCGGTTCGAAAATGTCTTAATATTTTCATCCAGAAAAGCTTTGTGTTGCTTTTGGATCAAAGATTCATTACCTTTCTAATTAATTATACGATATTTTGCTGTATAACAATGTGAAATCATGCTGTATAACAATCTGTGACACAAATAAAAAAAAATATAGGTATTTATATGTAACTATCGTGAAGTACCTATGTAATAACGCAACAAGAATTAATAATGTGAAGTATAATTACTATGTATGGTATGTTTTACTTGAAAACTGGAAGAAGTCTCTCCTAAGTGATTTATCTCCATGTTGTCCTACCTAAGTGATGATGTATTATTTTTTTTAAGAGGAATTGTATTATGTTTTTGTTGTCAGGGGAATGGAAGAGAGGGCCTAATGGCCCTAATTTCCTCCCTGATGGTAAAATAAATGATTCAATCAATCATGATCGACCAATCCTAATATTATCATTATCGAGAACCTGCATAAAAATTCCCAAAGTTCAACGAAAAAAAAAATTACCTATTAGATAATACATAATTTTTTGATATTTACATTATTCTTGGTGTTATAGTTGCACAAACCGAAATAGCACTATATGATGATATAGTTTAAAAGTTTCAAATAATGTACCAAATGCAGAATAATCATATCTTATCTTCAGTTGGTAGGATATTTTGCTCCAACCTCATGGAGCAATGTTTCATGCTTTTGAAAGTTACTATGTAGCTCTAGTTTTCTGTGATTGTGACCTTGCTCAACTTACAAGAAACCTACATCAGCCAACAAGACAGGAAAATGAAGGTAATTAGATTCATGAGGTGAAGGAATAAGCTCCTCACCTTTACAACAACACCTCGATGCTGGGTGACCAAAAGTAGAAGTGATGAGAAAAGCAGAGAAAATAGCACGTTTCATTTGGGCGAGGCAAACTGCATTGTAATCTTCAATTAACCTGTTATGTGCCTATTTTGGTGAGGTCATAACACAACAATTTATTATGGGTCTCAGTCGGTCGCCATTCGTTCCGAGTCAGTATTTCCCTAAATTGAAGGGGCTCAAAATTTAAAAGTTGTACCTAAATTTGAAATGTTCAAGGATTTTCGAAATTCATTAGTGCATGGGTGTAGGGAATTGAAAAACTAAAAGATTCTCGCTGGAATCATCAAAATCCAACACTAATTGCCAGAGAAATATGAGAAAAACCAAACTGAATAAATGGTTTTCTCATATTTTTCTGGCAATGAGGAATTTCACCATGTCGGAATTTCCCATTTCTGATACCAAAATCGGATTCAGCACCTCGAAAAACCCCCTACGACAAACTTTCAGCCCGTACTTCCTAATTTATGAATAAACAAATCAGTGTTGGAAATATGAACGTTTAAAAAAACCGGGAGGATGACGTCAACCTGGAATAGTTCATGTACGGCCGCTTGAAGCGCTGAGATCGTGAAATCTATAGTCCTCAGATGCAACATTTCACAAAACCAGTAAAGATCGAAATTGAACAACTGAAGAAAAACTCGGCGCTGCGCGCCTCGGCGGGGGCTTCGCCCCCTGCACCCCCGGATGATTTCCGCTTAGAGCCTAATGGCTAAAATGTTACATACCTTGAAAAGGTTTTTGCTCCCTCTCCCTCTTTATCTTTCTTCCACTGTAATATTTAAGATACCTCCTTATTCATAATAACATCAGGTTGTCAAGCATATTTGTCGTCAAGCATATGATAAATCATAGCGCTACTTTCCTGTCGCTTTTTACTGTCGATTTTTCCTGTCGTTTTTCGGCGGGGGGTCCCATCGCTAAAACCTTTTCAAGGTTAAAAAAAAAAAAAAAAATAGAAAAAGCAAGATGGGAAAAATTAGGTTTCCCCTGTTTTTGTTTGATAACTTTCCTCTTAGATAACACGATTTCGTAGTACCATTGGGCAACAATGGGAGGAGACGGGGATCCAATCAGCGAGCATTTCTGCTTCACAAGTCCATTTTCCCAGTTATTTTTTGAAATCATAAATTTTGATTGTCTCCCAAAAATAACAGGAGACTTATTTTCCAAAATCAACCCGATTTTCATCTATCCCACAACATTAACTATTCAGGAAAAATGCAAACAGAATTCGGTGAAACTCCTCATTATTGTTCGATTTTGATGATTTCAACGGCAATCTTTTAGTTTTTCAATTCCCAAGACTGATGCACTAATGAATTTCGAAAATCCTTGAACATTTCAAATTTAGGTACAACTTTTGAAGTTTGAGCCCCTTCAATTTAGGGAAATACTGATCCTGAACGAGGAATGAATGGCGACTGACTGAGACCCCCTTAAGGAGCAAAGTTACTTTCCTTTATGGTACCTACTGCAAAGTTTATGACTGAAACATAACTACGTATTATCTGTTTCACAGGTTACTACAAAATCAGATGGATAAACAGAAGGATAAGGAGAGTGAGGTCGTGGAAGATATCGAATCTGCACCTGCACCACCGACAGATGCTCAAGTCCCCAACACTCCACCTCCTGTTGGACTCAACATGGACGTTGAACTCGAAAATAATAACACCGAAATGTCCTGTGCCTATAGTGGGTTCTCCAGAGCCATTTGAGGATCTGTATCCCATCCTATGTGTTCATTAAGAATCAATCGCGCTTTTGACTTCATAAATTAGTAGCATCCATCTTGGTTGAACATAACCTCACCAATCCTTCATTGTACAGTCTCTTTATGGCCTGCACCATATACAAACTCTTATCGTCAATCGTAAGTGTGATTATTTTGGCTCTGATTGTTGTTCTAATTTCATTTCGTCAAAATACTCAAGGTTATTATTGTTGTGAAGGTATACATCAGGTAAGGCAGTGCCTAATTTGCTTCCAGTTCCAGCTCAATGTTTGGTTTTTTTGAGCAACCCAATTGAGTTCCCATGTTATTGTGAAGACTTATTCATTCTCTCTATTCTGAACACTTACCTATGTTCCATGAGTGGGTTGGTTATCTGCCTACCCAAATTTACGGATATTTGATTAAATCCAAAACCCTTCAGCAACTCCTGAACAGTCACACCATAGTTTATAACAATTAATATTTTTGCCTAACATCTGTTGAATTCCGTTTGGATCAAATCCTAACAAACAGTATTGCCAACAAGATAGAACAGCGAGTTTCCCTGCCTCTGACAAGAATCCTAATATAAAAGAGATTTAGCTACAAATTTTTCAAAAAATTTACTTCTCTCGCTCACAGATCAATTTCCAGACTTCACTCCAGGCTATACAGCAAATCCTGAGTCGGGCTCACTTCCCCTGACCTAGGGTGAATGAACATTGGACATGAATGTGAAGAGATAGATGATCACTTCATCTCTCCTCTGTAAAAGAATAACCACAAACTCCAGAGCCTAAAAATAGAATACAGTTCTCACAGGGTTGTAAAAAGCCGGCCAAAGGCCCACACCTCCCTGACTAGGTAACGGATTACCTAAGATTTCCTTAGCAGTGGAGAGATGTGATCAGCTGTCTCTGCAGCACTCTGTCTTTTCAATTCCTTGGCTCAGCAGTAGCGAGCTTGACTCAGGATTTGTAGTATAGTCAGGGGATTGATCGCTGGTTGAGTGAAGTTCATTTTTATGACGTAACACTATAGGTCTGCCATAGAAACTTTGCTCTCCTTTGGCGCATTCTTCTGGAGAACATAGAACTAATTATCTCTTATCATCAAGCAAATTCCCGCGCGCACATTAATTTTTTGGGAATTTCTCCCCTCAAAAGTGACTGATTCTCCTCCTACTGCATCTTGAAATTCGTGAATTTCCGAAATTGAAATTTCGTGGCACTGCACGAACATCATATTTCTCACCGCTCCAATTTCCTTGTGAAGGTTTCACCATGGAAGGTTGACTCGATCGTTATAGTTCGCAGATCCACTACCTAGGGGCGCCACATGGACGCATATTTTCTGTGGCAGACCTGTAGAATAGTCTTGGAGAAGACTCCGTTGTGGCTTCCTGTGTCCCTCGACCCCTTGAACAACAGTTTAGAATAAGAAATTAACATAATTTTACATGAATTGGAAAAATTATTTGAACTTCCATTCTAAGTAGCGTTGGACTTGGGATTGTTATTGGTTCAACTGGAACCTGATTATTGTTCTACATATTATGTGCAAATGGCGAAAAAAGTATCTTTCAGTCTTGTTCTACGCGTTAGGTCGTTGATTAAAAGGTTAAAGCTTCTGAAATAAGATCTCTTCGTGTTAAGTGTGTTTATTTGTGTGTGTGGATTTATTTTTGAATGAATGCTTATAAAAATACGTGTACTTTCTATCAAAGTGGACGTAATTAGGGATCAGCTTGTATGTTATAGCTTTTTTTCTGTCAGTGCAAAGATTTACATAGTGTTTGAACCTATCATTCAACTCAAAACCCCTAAAAGAATTAGGTTTTAAATTAGGTAAATTAAGATTGTATCGTCCATGTGAAAGGATTTACCTATCTATTTCAAGTTCATTTGTTTTGTTGTGCAGGTTTTCGTTTTTTGCTCTAATAAACCTGTAGAGACGCCTTCACATTCTCTGTAAGTAGACTTTCTCTGTTTTCTTAGACTTCGTACTTGGCTTCGAATGAACAGTACTCTCCAATTGGTTGTTGTGCACAATTCATTTTGAATAGGTTCCCTCTTCGTGTCTTAATATGAACATTTTTAAATCTAGATGTCTGCAAATCAACAAACTAAGACCTGTTCAAAATTATAGTAAGTGATAACGTCCTTATCGATAAATGAGGAAAATGTAGAAGACAGTTCGATCATGTAGGAAATACTTGGGTTTATAACTTACTCTACGTAACTACATTTTCTCCTCACCAATATTTAAATCTTGAATTGAATCTTGAGTTGAATAAACAATTTCGCATGAACTGTTCCATGTGCGTCAGTGTTTTTGCACTACCCCTTCAACCTTGGTGAAATGAATGATAGGTAGGTAACTGAATTCATTAACTTCTCAGAATTAACGTCAATCCGAATCACTCCAAGTACAAAATAGTTGGAGTTGAAAATCTGAAGAAAAACTGATCCCTATTGTTATAGATTCTATTCTGACTCTAATGATCGAAAATTAATTTAATAAAAATTGACAAATTTAGTACCTGCAGGACACACAACCAGCCCTCTACCTAGCTTCAGGTGGGTGCTCAAAACTGGGTTTCTCTGGCAATTATTGGTCGATTTTGTTGGTTCCTGCGGCAATATTTTAGTTTTTCGATTCCCTAGGTAGATGCAGTAATGAATTTCGAAAATCCTCGATCATTTCAAATATAGGTATACAACTTTTACTTATTTTTTACTTTTGGAATTAAACAAGTGCATGGTTGTAGAGATTATAAAAATAAGAATTCCACTAGAAAGATGAAAATTGGATGATTATTTCCTGAGAAAACTGGGAAAAGCTGTTGATGAAAACTGACCAGCTATGAGAAGGCTGGGTGATGAGGGAGGCAGTGTTGCTCCTTCACACAGTGGGCGGAAGGGAGAACCGAGCGCCAATTCGTAAGAGATTAGACTAACCCGGAACGAGGAAGGAACGGCGACCGACAGAGTCCCCACTATACAAAGCGAACTAGGTTTTCACAACAATAATTGTTTTCACTTTTGAAGGATAACAAAAATTCTGTCAATTGGTATTAAAACACGGATATCCTCCGATTTTTTGTTGACTGACCAAAAGACTGATGAAACTGAAAAACAAAAATTCATGAGATGTTGATAACTTGCTTTCCTTGGGAAGGTTCCATCTCAACCAAAAGATTTTCTATTGTGGTGATCCATCACCACAGAGCTCCACCAGATCCATACCCAAGTTGATCCTGAAGAGAAGCCTTCCATGCACAGAGGATCGCATGGAAGTGGAGGGACCGCGGCCACTACCAGGCGGCAGCACCATCCAGGCCAGTGCAAAAGAGTAGCCAGGTGGGGGAAGGTCGCGTAGGGGGGGACACGGCTGAGGGCAACGCCATCTTGAAGACCTTAGTCGTGTCTTGATCGAGCGCTCACCCAGAAGTATGAATAGTGTTAGCAAGCTGTGAGGCAGCAGGAAAAGTGAAAGAACAGTTTTTATGACAGTGAAGTCAAATTAGAGTCACATTTCGATTACCCGCAACCAGATCCTCGAGCCTGGATACATTGGTGTACGATTGCGCCCTCCCAAGTACTCCACGAAGATTCTGGACGACCGCCGCATTTCCACCTGGACCATCCCCACGAACTCTCTCTCTCATAATAGTCAAAACCGGTAAACTAATTTCATTTTGTATTAATTGTTGCTTTGGAGTTCCTCCTAGGTATAAATTTTCTTGTATTTTGATGTCCAAAAGGGACTTTTAGTTGATGTTATCGATCTCGTGGTGTTTCGTAACACCGTGTTCTTGTTCTCGATCTCGTGGTGTTTGGTAACAACCCACCACGTGGACAGGTATAGGTTAACCCCATCAGGGACCTATCTTTATTACTTACCTTGATAATTCTGAAGTTAAAGTCATTGAGATTAAGTCGTTTTTATGCCATTTATTGATTGTTCGAAGTATTTTTCGTTTAAATAGAGATTTTTACCTTTTGTTCCTGAACTGGCGTTCTGACTTTTGAATACTTACCTGAGCAGTTTCCTGGAACGTAATAGGATCAGAAATTACGTCTATTGATAAAATACTTACCTGAATAACTTACCTTGATCGAAGTAAAAGTAGAGTCACTTGTAGATTGCAGAACGTAAATTCACTTACCTGAGTCTTGAAGAACCTGAAACAAAGGAAAAGAATTAATGTTGATCAACCAAGCAAATTATACACAATAACGCAATAAAGAGTCAAATTATACTTACCTGGTAAACTTCAGACGAAGAATATTGTTTTTCGGTGTTTCCAAAGGGACTCACCTAGTCAACGAACATCAACGCCTTCCGCTACCAACTGCAAACCATTGATCCGAAACACGGTAAGTGCACTAGAGAACATACTAGTCCATAAGCGCAAGATCTTTGTAATATCAGTTTTCGTTTCAAAGATAATCCATCGGCCATCGCTAGGAAAACTAGGTATTACACTATCAAGTGTTACATTTTCTTCATTTTCAAATTGTTAGACTTAACGACTAGCGACTTATCTTTACGAAGAAGTTTATTTTTTATCGAAGGAGTTTATCTAATTAATTCATATTTTGGAGTATGTTGTTGTTGGCAGATCAAAATTTTGTTGACCTTGGTTGTAGGCGTGTCTTTAGAGATTAGCTACAATGCATCGGATCATCTATACAAGCGGGTTATGGATCCGAGAAAGCTATGTGCCACAACCACTTGGTTGATTTTTTTGAATCCTTCAAAAGTGAGGTCAATCGAGTATTGATTTATCGAAAGGGAACAAATCCAAATTTTGTAGTTGACCATCTTGTAGACGAGAAAACAGAAAAAAAATTATTTGGCAGCACAATGATTTTTTTTAAATTTACCGAACATTTTTGGAAAATTAGTATATTATGTTCCTTTTTGAGAGATCACTCCTTAATAAATTTCTCCAGTCTCCAATTTCACCCGTCATGACATTCGAAAAAACGAAAAATATCGCATTTGATCAGCTGAAATTTGGCTCATTTCCGTTCATGTGCGATTCGTTTGGCGAGCGTTTACGCGCGATTCAGACTCATGTTTCTGAACCATTATTCGTCCAACAGAGCAAAGGAGGCAACCAACCTTGCAAGAGAACTGTAAACTAGGTACCTTCTAAGGACGGAGGGGGAGAGTTGATTCCTAGGGAAATCAAGGTTACAATAAACGCACAGTAATTGTTGGTATCATTCCTTTCCAAAGATTGAAAAGAAATATGAATAAAATTGTAAATAGGGATCGGATTTTAATGTATTTAAAAATGCAAAATATTTAACATAATATAAGTATTTATTTTCGTATAATATGCAGTGAATAGGTATGTAAGAATGTTGAAATATTTTCAAAAATGTATGTAAGCTCAAAACGAACAGTTGTTCAAAAGAAAAAAATTGGTTAGTTGAAAACGAAGGGTGAAACGTGGAATTCTCTCTTTGAAATTATTCGCCACGACAAGGAACCTCAAATGTTCTAAACCGAAGCGACGACGATCTGGACGAAAAATCGCCTTGTACCTACTGAACGACCATTCAACGTCCACAGAAGTTATCGGTAAGTTTTCGAAGGCGGTGATCTCGTTGGGAGTGAAGGCTGCACAATCACTGGAAATTTCAGACCCTTTGAGGATATCCGCAATAGTACGTAGGGTCAATCACCCCCCCCCCCCCCCCCCCCCCCCGTGCAGATATTTAACGATCAATTGACTGTTTGAGATTTTATTGAGCATGGAACATGCTTTAGCCTTGGACTAACTACCCGAAAAGTGTCACGCGGGTGTTATTCTCCATCCCATCCCTACTCCACCGAAAAGCGCTGCTGAAGTGTGTTCAATGTTTTTTGAATTTTAGCCAAAGGCTCTAAGCAGTAAGTAAGGCAAGGGCCGATTCTGTCCAGGTTTTTTTTTACAACATAAAAAATCGCACTCCAAACCAAAAATTAATCCAAAAGAACCAAGAAAGATCGACGCATCACAATTAAATGGAAATTCATATGATTCACACCCACTCCTATCAATGCAGCAGAAAAACACAAGCTGAAAATGGGTGAGGGGACTGTCGTTCACAGCCCTTGATTCGTGATTCTCAGCTATGACAACCATCTGTGGACTCTCTACAAATTATTATGTTTCAAACGAAGGAATCTTCCTTAAAATTATGAAAAATACTCAAAATGAAGAATTAGTGTTTTTTCAGTTAGATATTTGTAAATATGTATTCACATCGAAATATGTGACAATATTCAAAATAAAAGTATAGGCTTAATCAGTTCAAAAGTTGCTTATTTGAACACTTCTTCAATATTGCTAATATATTGTCTAGAAAAGAATATGTAAAAACATAAGAACCCGATCCTTAAAATAAATAGGCACGTCAAATACAATAAAAACGTCATGGAAATTGAGGGTAATTAATTATCCTCATCATGCAAATGGTCTGGTCCCACAGAGGCCTGGGTAGTTTCATTAAATTCTTTAAAATCGTCACTTTTTTAAATGAATGACAAAAACAATATCTGTCTTAAGAAAATTTTCGAGCTAGGGTGTTTAGTAAATGTTTTTTATACACTTTGAAAAAATTAATTAAACTAATTTGAAAAAAAAATTATTTAAAAAAATTAAAATACCTAAGGGAAATTTTATGTTTTGCACAATTCCAAAGGTTCATTATTGAAAGTAATACCTAAACTAAAATAGTATTCAGACACTTTTGTGACATTTTGAGTGACCATAGGCCATGCTTACCTTAGTGACTGGTTTCCAGAGTCATAGGTCCACTGTTTGGAACGTCACTTCTTCCATGGTACCGAGATGAGCACTATGGAAGACATCCATAAAGTGCATGGAGGATGAAGCAACAACCAGAGCAGCCTGGACCATAAGGCAACACTGCTCATCCCGTTCCCCTTCCTGGAATCAACTTTCCTTTTTTCCAGATCCAGAGGAAAGTCCTAGGGTGGGGGAGTTTCATTCTCACTTCTGTCTTGTTGCTTGGTTATCCTCTTATTTTCCCTTCGTTAGTGAAGTCTAGTTTTACGTTTTGTTCTTGCATTGTTGTTCGTTCCCGAAAAATTCACTACTTCCCACAGCTCTCACTCGTAACCCCTTAATCCCAGTGTTATTTGTTCCGACGGCAGACGCGTTTTAGGTTTTTATTGTTTCCCATGAGTTCCCGTGTTCTTACCTCAGGTTTCCGGGACCTATCCTCAAGATGTCTTCCAAAACAGACCTGGAAGAATTTCTCGAGTCCCCTCTAGTTTCATGGGTAAGTGACATCTTCCGCCAATTTGATCTTGATCGATTTCGTTCAAAAATATGGAACCGTCATGACATTGGTTGTGTTCCCAGTTGAAGTCCTGTCTCCACGATCCTGCTAGCTTCACGGATTTCGATGATCTCGCGGATGGACCTCTCGTTTACCAAGTGCTTCTGTTGATGTAAGTCCCTCATAATATTCAGCATTATAGAAATGTCGAATGTACATTTCACCATTCGAAGACAGAAGGTCAAAAAAGCGAACTACGTGCCGCGACCCATTGACATGGAACACCTGTGTCGTTTTGTGTCAATATTTTTGTTTCCAGTAGATTTATTTATAGAAACAGGCGTTCTTTCAGTTTCCGGGGCAGAAGTATTGTTCGTCACCTCATTGAATCTGTCTGAAGAAAGCTTATTTTTACTCCGAGGACACAGGATACTATTAGTCAAGTTACATCATTAATCTTCGAAAAGAAATGGTTTAGAAAATATTTATGAAATGGTTGGTAGGTTCAATGATATGCTTGCTGGACATGATAAGGAAGGCTGTACATTTCTACATTGATGTTCTTTGCCTGTGCTGTGATGCTCTCTACGAATGTTTGGTCCCTTCAAAGAACTATCCTGATTTCTCCGAAGACATGTTCGAGCGATCACTAGCGATTCACACTCATCTTACAGCCTAGGATTGAAGTACGTAGGTAACACGACCGTGAATTGCCTATATTAACTGGTACTGCAATTTAATTTTATTCTTAAGACAATGATAATTCTGCCTTTGGTCGGTAGGTACCGTTACATGGTCCTCCTCAGATAATATAATAAAACAAAGTAGGTAATTTAGGTGTTTTTTCATGAAATATAATATCGTCTAGAATAGAAGGGTTTACGCATTGCTCTTAAGTTTTCGTTTTCAACTAGTTTTTTTTTTAATGCAATTTTGGTTTATTATTTTCAATAATAAGCATTTGGAATCGTCAAGAAAAAAAAAATTTAACCCCCCCTCAAAATTTGATGTTTTACGCTTCAAGGTACGTAGAATACGAAAATCGAATAAAAAAATTTCCGTCCGTCCGCCGTACGCGGCACTTTTCTTAGCAACACTGGACCGATTTGGTTCAAATTTGGTATATGGGCTCCATTTGGGGTCTAGTTGTGCCGCGAAGCTTTTGGTTGATGTAGGTCACTTCTAAGGGGTGAAAATTAAGGGTTGAAATTTTCAAGAGTGCCCTAGCTCGAAAACTCTCGAAATAAAGGTATCGTTTTTTCACCAATTTTAAATAGTATTGAATTTTAAAAAAATTTTGAGACCACCCGGAGCTCTGTAGGACAAACCGTTCGGTCCCTACGAGTACTTGAAGGTTTTCCTTCGATAAAACAGAATCAATCATGAGTGTGAATCGCAAAAGAGGTCAAATATCCATTCAAATTTTATCGGACTAAAATGCGATCGCTGTTCATTTCTTCGATTTGTATACAGTTTTGCTTTCTGCGTAACCAGTAATCAAATTTCCATATGAAGCTTTCTATTTTTCCAATCGGGTGTGAAGCGTTTAGTTCTTTCTAATAAACTTGATTGTGAAGGTGTGAAGCCAGTATGGTAAAAATGCCAGTATGGTAGGTAAAAAAAATGTTGGTGGGTAAAAAACGCTGCAAATCATTGCTCAAAGGCTTCTTCACTCTTCAGATCACTGATCAGCTGAGTGAGCTCCAAAGCAATTTTCAATCCTATTGAATGGAAGTGCTCTTCCAGGCGTCTCCAGCATTCGAGGAGATCTTCTTCACTCTTCAGATCACTGATCAGCTGAGTGAGCTTCGAAGCCATTTTCAATCCTATTGAACGCAGGAAGCTGAAATTTGAGAGGGAAGGTCAAGGGAGAATACAGATGGTGGTAGGTGCTATTGATGGAGAACCAGTGATCTATACAGAAGGGTGATCTATACAGAAAATAATAAACCTTTGAGCAATGATTTGCAGCGTTTTAAATCTGATTGACTCTTTTGTTTTCGGGTCTCAATAGTCTTGATAACTTCCTATATTACTTTCGCAGCTGTGCAACTTCAAAGCTAGTATTCAAAAGAGATGTCTTGGGACTTGCTCAGAAAAATTCGAAAGTTGTCCTGTTAAGTAGTTACAAACGGCATACCTACTTAGGTACCTCAACTTCATTTTCTGACAAGAAATCTTCATTTTCTTGAAACTTTCGATCTACACCAGCTGGGTGTGAAGCCGAAAAGAAACTTGATGCTATATATTCCGATAAATAACCAATGACCATAAACTACAATTTCATTGAATTGTGATTTATTATAACTTAATTTAATTGTTAACGCTGAGGCTGGTTTTGTGTTGGAGTTTATTTGTTTTGCGATAAAATAAAAAGTCAAGTTGTGTTGGTGAGGTATAAAAGTGAGCAGACATGTCGGTTGTTCCTTGACAACTTGACAATAAGTTGGGTCGTTAGAGAAGTATGAACTATCTTTGATAATCTTATCTGTATTTTCAATCCTCTACTTCTTATCGTACTTTGCCATACTTTGCCCTATAGCTAAACAGTTTTCACGTTGAATTAAACTTTCTTAGTTTCATTTAAACATTTTTTAATCTGAATTACAATAAATTTTTCTATTCCCATGTAGGAAAGTAAATTTTTGAAGAACATTACCGCATGAAAACATAATTTACACACGAGAAATTCATGAAGACTTCTCCAATTCATAATGGGCATCGTCCAATTCGTAAGGGACCATCCTCCAATTCAGAGGTGACCATGGTTGGAATGGGTGACTGTTCATAGGAATACGAATTGGAGGATGCCCTCTGTGGGTCATGTCCACATGTGGTGCCTCCAATTCGTAGAAACATCCTATTCCAACCATGGTCCCCTATGAATTGGAGGATGATCCCCTACGAATTGGAGGATGATCCCCTACGAATTGGAGGATGATCCCCTACGAATTGGATGGTGCCTACTATGAATCGAAAGATGGTTCCCTAAGAATTTCTCGTGTGTAGATGAAGTTGTCATGCGTTACTTTTCTTCAAAAATTTACTCTCCTTCATGGGAATAGAATAATTTTAATTCAAAATAAAACATGATTAAATGAAAGTAAAAAAGGTTTATTTAAAAGTCAGGAAGGTTTAACTTGAGGGGGTCTCAGTAGGTCGCCGTTCATTCCTCGTTCCGGGTCAGTATTTCGCGAAATCGAAGGGGCAAACACGTAAAACGTTGTACCTAAATTTGAAATTTTCAAGGATTTTATAAATTCATTAGTGCACGGCCCTAGGGAACTGAAAAACTGAAATATCGTCAATTATGGTTTGATTTTGATGATTCCAGTGGCAATATTTCAGTTTTTCAATTCCCTAAAGCAATGCACTAATGAATTTCTAAAATTCTTTAATATTTCAAATTTAGATGAAAATTTTAAAGTTTTTGCCCCTTCAATATTCGCGAAATACAAACTGGCCCGTATTTCTCTCAAAAAACGGCGCTCAAAGTTTAAAAGTTGTCCCTAAATTTGAAATTTGCAAGGATTTTAGAAATTCCTAGGGACTTGCAAAAACTAAAAGATTGCCGCTGGAATCATCAATATGGAAGTGGACTAATTGCCGGCAAAAATGGGAGAAACAGGTTATTCAGTTGGGTTCGTCATTCATTTGTGCTTCCCTCGCAACCAAGTACCAAATTTCGTTACGATTACATACGAGTATAGGTATGAAGGCTCTTTAGGTTCAGTCAGATGATTAAATACACTGTTTCGGTATATTTATATACCATCTTCAGGGCTATAATGAAGTTCATTCATTCGCATAATGAGCGAATTTTCAATGAAATCTCTCAATTGAAGCTATGGTTAAGAAAAGTCTATCAAGTGGGTTTGGCACATAGCTTCCTCGTAACCATAACCCGACTAGATGATCTTGTATAGATTGCATAGTAGTTAATCTCACAACATCAACTTAGAGTACCTCGCACTATTAAAGGGGACCATCCGCACGCCAACCCGCACAATCCTTTAAAAGTTCATCGAACAATAACTTATCATAGTTTTGCCCGTTACCGGATTTTGTTACATTGCAAAATAGAAGCAACTCCATCCTTTTTTTATTGACAACATTATGTTCCCTAAATTTTAAATACATTCTTGTTGAAAATTTTGACGGCGTACTCTGTGAGAAAAACACAACGGTTTATTACTTTACTGTAGGGTGGAGTGGGGTAAATGTGAAAATGGGGCAAATGCGGAAATGGTTTTGAAAATGGCGCCATTTGAGCGCCTTGCCTCAGAAACCTTCTCAATGTGTTCCCAGTTATGTTGGTAACCCGTACAGTCAGCTGCTTATTCCTAACTTTATCCTGACTCACTAGTGATTAGCTCTTCAGACAAGTGGCGGGTTATTGCCAAGAAATAAGTTTTCCATGAGGTGCAGTGGGGCAGTAACATCTGTTCTATCTTGAAACTTCTTTACATGAGTCGGTTTAACAGTTTTCATTATGAAATCGTTTATATCACGATCATTTGTAGAAATGATAACATGGGTTGCATTTGCCCCAGCAAAATTGCAGTATGGGGTAAATGCGGAAGTGCAAAATAAGCACCCTATAACAACCATTAGACTGAGTTACCTTTCTGTTCTAGGACAAAAATTGGAGATGAACCCTTAAAAATACACATTTTGTTTCCTACACGTTGAATTTCTTCATTTTCCTCTCCCACTTTCGAAATCAGGCCTCAAGGGAAAATTATTCACTCAAGAAAGAGTCATTTGAAAGATAAAGTGCAAACCAGTTGGCGCAGGAAAGTTCATTTTGGTCATAAAAAAGTGGAGGAGAAAAAAATTAAATATAGCGTTCTGTTCGTATTGAAATGGGCTTTGTTAGCATTTACCCCATTAATGCAACTAAATGTTTTTAAGAGATTCGCAGGCCGTTTCCGCATTTGCCCCGTTTAGTGGGGCAAATGCGGAAGTCGGTCGGAATTTTAAAAAACACAGTTTGGAACATGAGAAGTAAATCTTTTGTACAATTTGAAGAGTGCATCGTAATCTACGTAAAATAAGCTACTCATTTTAAAAAAAAGTGAAAATAGCGTTTTCAAAGGAAAGTTACAGAGGTCAAAGTTGAACTATTGACATTTTGGGTCGCAATTGCCCCACTCCACCCTATATGTAGATTACTCACCTGCAACGAATACGGTATTTTGAATTTCAGTACCTATCACAACTATTAGCTTCATTTTGACAGAAAGTACTGACCTATCAACTTCATTTTGATAGAAAGTAAGTACCTACCTAACAGCAAAATGACGTTAGGTACTTATCCGATAGATGTGGGTACCCTCATATTCATAACAAAATCGATGCGAAAGTAGTATTTTGAAGAAACTCAATTTTAAATGCTTGCATACGAGTCTGCAACACATTGGGATATTTGCATGTGTTTTCTTCCACTACACAACAAGGTAGTGAAGTAAGGTTGTTAGTTCATGTACCCAAGCATCAAAATAAGAAAACAGTTGATTGTTCTCTACGCAACACAGTGAGTCTATTTTATTTATTGGTCGACTTGCTCAGTTTTCGTGACGATTTTTCAGTTCATGTGCCAAAGCAAAGACATGAAAATGTCAAAACCAGAGGGGTATAGACATACAGCAAAACATCATTCTTGCATGGATCATTGAAACTATCATTTTAAATATAGATTAAACATATTTTTACATACCTTGTAAGCGTTGTAAATATAATTCTTATGGACCTCTTATGAACCTCAAGAGCCTTCACACATATATTCAGTATCAAGCAGTCGAAAAATTAGAACCATTGATTAAATACGAGGGCACCCACAAATCCCTTCTACAATGTTTCACTGGTAGTGTAGGTACTTTCTATTTAAAAAAAAAAAAAAGGTTGGTAGGTACTGATAATGGAAAAAGCCGTGTTCTTTGCAAGCGAGTTATCTGTACAGAAAAAATAATGAACGGATGTGTAATAATTTGTTGCAGCATTTTAATTCTCCAATTCTTCTAGAGCTTAAATTTTCCTAAACTTAGGAACATTTGTCCTGATTTTTGTTGTATCATTTGTAGGGTGAGGCCTGATTTGACCATGGGTATTTATTCCCACATTTAAAGTTCTGTTTATTGCTTATCCCATCTGGAACAAAACCAGGCGAGAACATTCAGCTTTTGCAACCTTTCGCCGGCTCTACGAGCACAACGATTATCGTTTGTTATTGTCAAATGAATCGAGGTCAATGTTTCCAGTAACTACTTACACTAATTGATGTCAAATGTGCCAATTTTCAACATGAAATAACTAGTTGCTCTTCGTATTTTTTCCACAGTGACCCAGAACCGCTGCACCATGGTGTCCGACCGAGTTTTGGCGACCCAGCGGTCCGCACAAAGAACTGGGACTGCATCATTAAAAACATCAAAGCACTCTACGAGGTAAGTCGCCATCAACTTTTATCTATGTTAATCTTTAAATGTATGTCAAGTGGGTGTGGCACATAGCTTCCTCGTATTCATAACCCGATCGTATAGATGATTCGATAGTTAATCTCATAACATCAATCTCTAAGCACCTTCCTCTACCCTCTTAGGGGACCATCTATACGCTAATCTGAACAATCCTGAGAAATTTCGTCGAAATAGGATCGGAAATGTTAGTGTTATGGCTGTTACAAGGATTTTACGTTTGCGCATGCGCAGGCTACTGTCAATTTTAAGGCCTTGATTTTCATTGGAGACCATCTACAACCTAATCCGCATAATCCCTGAAAATTTCATCGAAATCGGATAGAAAATGTGGAAGTTATGGCTGTTACAAGGAATTCACGTTTGCGCATGCGCAGCGGCTACTATGAGTCCGGGGGTAATGATTTTCATAGGGGACCATCTACAGCCTAATCCATACAATCCCCGAATGTTTCATCGAAATCGGATGAGAATTGTAGAATTTATGGCTGTGGCAAGGGATTCATGACAGACACACAGACAGACGGAACCAAAATTGTTCAGGAAGGTCTAAAACGTGAGTGGAAATTTCGATTTTGGAAAACTTTTTTTCAACATTGAAAAGTGAAAACAAAGCTTCTGCTATCTTGGTAGACTCGGAGGCAACATGATATTTCCTACCCTATACTCGATTAAGAGAACCGAAAATAACGTCTCCATAATTACGGTGAATTTTGGGATTTCAATAGTTTTGACATTTTCATGTCTTTGCTTTGGCACATAAACTGAAAAATCGTCACGAAAACCTTTTAATGAATTATTAAGTATAGGTATGCTTTCCAAAAAAATAAGCAATTTCAGTGGCATTACACGCGGTGCGGGTTCAAATTAGTTCATTAGCTGCAGGTGTGCCCTCATGAACACTTTCAGCAATTTTTCCAAAAAATTAAGCAATTTCAGTGGCATTATACATTTTAATAACTAAGTATAAATTTTTTTCAAAATTTACCTCGATATTTTGACGTCGTGATTTCAAGGGTCTTGTATTCCTTCCGGATGTTGACACTGACTGAGTGACCACTGATTTACGTATACTTGGTATAGGAGATACTACTTCTTGATAATAGGTGGGTAGGTACTACCTACAAAATTTGTAGGTACATTTAATGTAGCACATGGGTTACAACATCTTGTTTTAGAGAATCTCAACAGTCGTACATTAAGTATAAATAGTTCCTTTTTAACTGAATTCTATAATTTTTTTCTCTTTCTTCATCCATAAACTCATTCCGGGTAGAGGTGGGACACCCTCCCCCCCAATCCTGCCTTGTTATCACCTGTTGTTGTTGGAAAGGAATTCAACCTATAGAATTTGTGTGTGTGAAATTCTATGGATATCTTATCCACTGTTTTGCATCATTCTAGTTGCTAAGCAACGTTACTCACTTGGGGAGTTCTTTCATGTCTTTGCTTTGGCACATAAACTGAAAAATCGTCAAGAAAACTTGCTCACGATACCAATAAATAAAATGAGTCACTGTGTTGCGTAGAGAACAATCAACTGTTTTCTTATTTCGATGCTTGGGTACATGAACTAACAACCTTACTTTCACACACATGATAATGTCCCAATGTGTTACAGACTCGTATGCAAGCATTTATAATTACCAAACATTTGATTTTAAATTAAAAACGCTGCAAATCATTGCCCAAAAGTACAATTATGTCTCTACTTTGGCACATAAACGGAAAAAGTCACGACAATTGCTCACGAAATTTTTTAATGATATCCACTTACAACCAAGTCGTTGCTGCGGAACTTTATCTTCGTCATTCGTGTTCGTAGAAAAATCGTTCATCATTCGTTGGAAAGCCCTAAATTTATGCATAAATTATATACTGCCAAAACCGCTGTAATTATGGATGAAACTGAGATATACCCCTGAGTTGAAAGAACTGTAAACGATATTTCGACAGTGAACTTGCAAAACCATGTAAGTCCGATTTTTTTCAAAAATAAGGTTATTAGCTATTTGGATAGAATGAGACCCCCTTGATCCATCAAACGGAGCCAAACTGGCAAAAACTCGACTATCTCTTCTCTATGCGTCAAAAGCAACAAATATGAACCAACGTGTTAAGTCCACTTTGAAGCAAGTTTTTCTCGTTTCCTGTAAAATTTCTGGAAAACGACTTTAGGTATTTGGATAGAATGAGACCCCCTTGATCCATCAAACGGAGCCAAACTGGCAAAAACTCGACTATCTCTTCTCTATGCGTCAAAAGCAACAAATATGAACCAACGTGTTAAGTCCACTTTGAAGCAAGTTTTTCTCGTTTCCTGTAAAATTTCTGGAAAACGACTTACATGGTTTTGCAAGTTCACTGTCGATTTGCAGGAAGAGTTTGTTACACGTCAACAAACAATTATTGGGAAAGGATATTATTATTGGTAGGTAGCGAAGATATAGGTAGGTTGACGGGTGAAGAGGGGCGGGAAAAAGTAAAGACAAAATGTCCAATGTGTTGCAGACTCGTATGCGAGCGTTTTCTTTTCTTCTCGATTACCTCCCTACAATTGTTGATGCTGTTTTTGCCATTTTATGTCTTTACTTTGGCACATAAACGAAAAATCGTCACGAAAATTTGCTCACGAAAATTTTTAATGATATCCACTTACAACCAAGTCGTTGCTACGGAACTTTATCTTCGTCATTCGTGTTCGTAGAAAAATCGTTCACCATTCGTTGGAAAGCCCTAAATTTATGCATAAATTATATTCTGCCAAAACCGCTGTAATTATGGAAGAAACTGAAATATACCCCTGATTTAAAATAACTGTAAACAACATTTGCAGTAAGAGTTTGTTACACGTCAACAAACAATAATTGAGAACAATATTATTATTATTATAGGTAGGTAGCGAAGGTATAGGTAGGTAGATGGGTGAAGGGGGGCGGGAAAAAGTAAAGACAAAATGTCCAAAGTGTAGCAGACTCGTATGCGAGCGTTTTCTTTTCTTCTCGGATATCTCCCTACAATTGTTGATGCTGTTTTTTAAAAAAAATTTGCAGTCGAGGAAATGGAAACTTTGAAAATTCGTTAATTCAATCATTCATTGATTATGATGACAAAAAATTGTTAGTGTAATGATGAAATTTTTCCTAAGTTTAAATAATGATAATTTGTGACGTTTCATGTTCAAATGTTGGTTTAGAAATCACCTAATTTCTTCTCGATAATTTTGTTGGGCATTTAGTTTTCGCGAGCCGTCAAGCGCTCGAATGTTCCACTTCAATACAAGCGATAGTTGAAAACGGTTCAATCCGACGAATTTAAACCCGTAAATTCGTCATTCGCGTTTCGGACGAACCGGTTCGCTTTGTTGGGTGAAGATTCCTGGCCTGAAGTTGAGCAGAAAGTTGGTGAAAGTGACTCAGTTTGTTGCAAGGTGGCGTTGGGCGACCCGCCGTTGGGCGCTGTGTATTATCGTCACCTCGAAAATGAATATGTATTCACCAGAACCAACTGATTTACATTTTTCCGTAATTTCTGGTTGGGGACGAACTGTTTCTCATTTCGTAGTCTACGTTTGCCGACCCTTAGATACCTGAACTGGCGAAATTGTTTAAAAACGTAATAAAACAAAAATATATTTATTTTAAAATCTTTTATTTTAAGAGAACAATAGAATTCTGTATTCACTCTCATACTATTTTTACATCGAGTTTTTGAAAATTGGACCAACAACATTTTTCATCGATATCTGGGGAAATTTTGGTCATAACGTCATTTTGGTTTATTATTATCAATAATAAACCTTAGGAATCGACCAAGACATTTTTTTAACCCCCCTCAAAATTTGGCCGTCCATCCGCCGTACGCGGCGATTTCCCCACTTAGCATTGACCGATTTTGACGAAATTTGGTATGTGGGTTCCATTTGGGGCCAATTTCGTGCGGCGAAGCTTTTGATTGATGTCAGTCACTAATTTTAAATAGTACCTACTGAATTTTTAGAGTTTTTTGTCATACTCTGTAAGACAAGCCGTTCGGTCCCTACGAGAACTTAAGTCCGACTTACGTTAAATCAGAAACACGAGTGTGAATCGCAAGAGAGGCCTTGAATCTCCGTTTTTTTTGCTGACCGAAATGCGATCGCTGTTCGCTTTTTCGAGTTGTAGGGTGGAGTGGGGCAGTTGCGACCCAAAATTACAATAGTTCAACTTTGATCCTCTGTAACTTTCCTTTGAAAACGCTGTTTTCACTTCATTTTTTTTAATGCGTAGCTTATTTTACGTAGATTACGATGCACTCTTCAAATTGTACAAAAGATTTACTTCTCATGGTCCAAATTGTGTTTTTTAAAATTCCGAACAACTTTCTCATTTGCTCCACTAATCGGGGCAAATGCGGAAACGGCCTGCGAATCTCATAACAACATTTAGTTGCATTAATGGGGTAAATGCAAACAAAGCCCATTTCAATACGAACAGAACGCTATATTTAATTTTTTTCTCCTCCACTTTTTAGGACGTCCCACAGTAAGACTTGGGCGTCCTTATGCGATCGATCTGGGGTAAAGTTGGACAACACTCAACAGAAAAAAAAATAACCACACAGTAATCCGTTTTAGACCATTCTGAATCCAAATCCGCGAAAAAAACCATAGGTGTATGTCTGTGTGTGTGTATGTGTGTGTGTAACAAAATCTTGTGTACTCTGCACAGGCCTTAGTTCTCAACCGATTTTCCTGGTTCTTTTTTTGTTCGTCGCGGAAAACTATCTAGTTGTGCACTACGTCGCCGGAATTTCGAATTTTGCCTTTTAAGGGGAGGAAAGGGGGGGGGGTTAATGCTCGAAAAACGTGCGTTTTTGGGCATAATCTTGTGTACTCTGCCCAGGCCTTAGTTCTCAAACGGTTTTCGTGGTTCTTTTTTCGTTTGACGCGAAATACTATCTAGTTGTGCACTACGGCGCCGGAATTTTGGATTTTGCTTTTTAATTGGGGGAATTTTAATTGGGGTTAATGCTTAAAAAACGTGCGTTTGCGTGCATAATCTTGTAAACTCTGCCCAGGCCTCAATTTCCAACCGATTTGCGTGTTTCTTTTTTTGTTTGACTCAAATAACTTCCGAGTTGTACATGATTTTACCAGAGTACCAAAATTCGCAAGGGGAGGGGGTGAGTGGGGGATAATATTCACAAAATATCCGATTTTTCAATATTTCGGTTCCTTTACTGCTTACTAATTGTACCCAAGCTTTGAAATTGAGGAAAAATTCTCATTGTTGTGCACTTCTCATTGTTGCAAATTCTCATTGTTGTGCACTACGGCGCCGGAATTTTGGATTTTGCTTTTTAATTGGGGGAATTTTAATTGGGGTTAATGCTTAAAAAACGTGCGTTTGCGTGCATAATCTTGTAAACTCTGCCCAGGCCTCAATTTCCAACCGATTTGCGTGTTTCTTTTTTTGTTTGACTCAAATAACTTCCGAGTTGTACATGATTTTACCAGAGTACCAAAATTCGCAAGGGGAGGGGGTGAGTGGGGGATAATATTCACAAAATATCCGATTTTTCAATATTTCGGTTCCTTTACTGCTTACTAATTGTACCCAAGCTTTGAAATTGAGGAAAAATTCTCATTATACCTCCGGATTTTCATGAATTATTCTCTGTACCACCATGGAACTAATAGTGGTGCCACCATGGTGCCATAAACCGCTCATTTCGTGTTTTTTTTGTGTGTTTCACCTTGAATACGGATGTGAACTTCGACGGACTGCCTACCAAAACTAACAGATGAAAGTTCAATGTTACGACGTATTTCCGCTTTGGTGCCAGACTGGCACCATTGTTGGCGTTGGGGAGGTGGCGGGGGGGGGGGGGGGGGGTGGGGGTAACTCGAATTCGCATGTTGGGTATCGTAGATCATGGATTTTAAAATGCTCTTCAGATTCGAGGCTCCCTTGCCGCTAGAAATGTTAAGGTGGATAATGGTGGGGGGGGGGGGGTCAGTATTTCTTGTCTAAAGTAATAAATAAATTACATCGAGTGAAACAGTTTTATCACTTAACAACTGGTTAAACTGATCTAATGCTTATCCAATGGGACGTCCCCTGGAATGCATGCATTACTAAATAATATGTTTTATGAACAAAATGAACTTTCCTGCGCCAACTGGTTTGCACTTTAGCTTTCAAATGACTCTTTCTTGAGTGAATAATTTTTCCTTGAGGCCTGAGTTCGAAAGTGGGAGAGGAAAATGAAGAAATCCAACCTGTAGGAAAGAAAATGTGTATTTTTAAAGGTTCATCTCCAATTTTTATCCTAGAACAGACAGGTAACTCAGTCTAATAGTTGTTATAGGGTGCCTATTTTGTACTTCTGCATTTACCCCATACTGCAATTTTGCTGGGGCAAATGCAACCCATGTTATCATTTCTACAAATGATCGTGATATAAACGATTTCTTAATGAAAACTGTTAAACCGACTCATGTAAAGAAGTTTCAAGATAGAACAGATGTTACTGCCCCACTGCACCTCATGGAAAACTTATTCCTTGGCAAAAACCCGCCACTCGTCTGAAGAGCTAATCACTAGTGAGTCAGGATATCATTAGGAATAAGCAGCTGACTGGCGAGAGCCCGCCTTTTTTCGACAGGTAAGGGTTACCAACATAACTGGGTACACATTGAGAAGGTTTCTGAGGCAAGGCGCTCAAATGGCGCCATTTTCAAAACCATTTCCGCATTTGCCACATTTCCACATTTACCCCACTCCACCCTACTCAGTTTTGCGTCCTTAGCAACCAGTATTCAAATTTCTAAATGAAGGAACTCTTTATTTCTTCGAATGGAGTGTGAAGCTTTTATTTCATCTAAATAAACTCGATTATGAAGCGAAAACTTAGTTGGTAGTTAGTGACAAAGGCAAAGCTGTGTTCTTTGTTGACGAGAGATCTGTACAGAAAAATAATAAACCTTTGTGTAATAATTTGCAGCTTTTACTATTCAGTTCATGATTTCCTTCTCACACTTTGTTGGTTTCTCCCGGAGGTCTTTCAGCATTCGACCAGTTGAACAAAAAGATTGGTAGGATAAATGGCAAAACAAGCGAATTTTCACGTGTTGAGTGGGATTTGCGGCTTTTCAATGAAGGGTATCTCGTTGAACGAGAAGATTGGTGGGATAAATAGCAAAATAAGCGAATTTTCACGTGTTGAGTGGGATTTGCGGCTTTTCAATGAAGAGTATCTCGTTGAACAGAAAGATTGGTGGGATAAATAGCAAAATAAGCGAATTTTCACGTGTTGAGTGGGATTTGCGGCTTTTCAATGAAGGGTATCTCGTTGAACAAGAAGATTGGTGGGATAAATGACAAAATAAGCGAATTTTCACGTGTTGAGTAGGATTTGCGGCTTTTCAATGAAGGGTATCTGGTTGAACTAGAAGATTGGTGGGATAAATAGCAAAATAAGCGAATTTTGCCCAGAGAATTGGACTCCAGAAAGTATTGTCGGGTTTCAGCGCTACCTACCGCCACTTCAGTGAACTATTATCCTTTTTCAGCTCGATGTGAGCGTGGCAAGCGGCATTTCTGAAAAGTAAGCTTACCTCGATTTTACCACCTCAGTTTTACCACTCTCTAATTTCTAAGTTTGGCGAGTTTACTTCCCTGCCTTTTCAAATTGTGTAGAAAAGGAAGTTGATATTGCATTTTTGTGTTGTTCTTCTTTGCTACATTGTAATCTCGGGATAACTGCAAGTTAGAGGAGCTACGGTAATGCGGTCGCGAGTGTGATCACCTGATAAGATATCAGAAATGGTAGTTCGCTGAAGTGGCGGTAGGTAGCGCTGAAACCCGACAATACTTTCTGGGGGCTATACTCTCCTGTTGAGTAGGATTTGCGGCTTTTCAATGAAGAGTATCTCGTTAAACAGAAAGATTGGTGGGATAAATAGCAAAATAAGCGAATTTTCACGTGTTGAGTAGGATTTGCGGCTTTTTAATGAAGGGTACCTATCTCGTTAAACAGAAAGATTGGTTGGATAAATAGCAAAATAAGCGAATTTTCACGTGTAGAGTGGGATTTGTGGCTTTTCAATGAAGAGTATCTCGTTAAACAGAAAGATTGGTGGGATAAATAGCAAAATAAGCGAATTTTCTCGTTTTGAGTAGGAATTTAGACCTACCTACGTAAGTGTGGTTGTTGAAGGTACATTAGAAATATATAGGTTGCTTACAGCGTCACCTTTTCCTGGTTTTCTCGTGTGCACTAAAAATCCCACGGGCCGAATTGACACACGATTTTCGTACAAAACGTGCACATCAACCCTCACTATATTTCCGCTGTTCGCGGAATCGTTGAAGTACGAAATGATCGGAGCTTCCATCCGAGTTTTGAATTCCTCCGTCGCTTCGGGTATCATAGGAACGACGTTGTAAATCGAGTTGCCGGCGTTGAACCTTTTGCCGATCAGCAGGCCCGGGACGTCCGGGTAAAATCCGGCAATGTCTTCCGTTTCCGAGTTATTCATTCCTTGCAAAATGTCCTCATTCAACAAATACTTGCAGGCTTTTTCCACTCTCTTGGTGTACGGAGGTTTATCTGTTCCGATTCCGAATTCATAGGTTTCCAAACCTGTTCCTGACGATATAGGACCTGTGCTGTGGATGTAGTGAACTATTTTATTCGATAAAGCTCTCGGTGGATTATATATGTAACCTTTTACTAAGTAAAATTCGTTACAGTACGTGTTTACCACGATCGCGGCTCCAAAACCACTAGGACGCGTTGAATTTTCAAACTCATACACGGGCAAAAACTCGAATGTCAATTTTTCCCAACTTTTGTCAGATGTTAAGAAATCGTGGACGGGGTTTATCACCTTCAACCTCCATATTTCTTCTGCGGTTGGGTTCATTGGTACAGCGTTGAACGTTTCGTTTCCATAACCACCCAAATACTCGTTGAGGACGACTCCAATGACATCGTCGGTGGCCGACAATTTTTCGACGTGATTTTTCACTTCTTCCGTCAAAGACGTACCTGTGTTTAAATCATCTTTAGTTATTTCCTTGCTGATATAGTCGACCCTGTGGTTGAGTTTACTCCTGTACACGTCTAAGCGTATTTGCTGCCAAGCTCGGTTGAAGAAAATGGAATAACAAGGTAAAACAGTCGATAACAAGAGCGCCCAAATCCACATTGCAACTACTACACGTGATTTTCACAATTTTTCTCTTCTTAGCTGGTAACTGAAGTACACTGGAACTGACCACTCCCCAACTGTTTACTGTTAAACTGGATCCTCGTTGTGGGTTCAATGTCATTTTGAGGCGTCGTGATCGATATCGACTGAATATTCTAAACTGTCGCTACGATCACGCTATTTCTCATCGAGGAAGTTCGTTCTCCGTTAGCCGAATCCCTGTACTAGTTACTGACGCTGAGTATTTCAAAATAATATTCTACAGTGAAGTTGTGAAAGAGTATTCTAGATCGAAAAAAGAATATCGTTTTGACATTAGTAATTTTACGATGTTACCTCTTTTGCTTTATAAATAACTCCATTGGACGTAGAACGAATCCCTCGTTGCATGCAATCGATTTCAACCTTCATTTGTGGTTATTATCGAGCAGTTTTCTGCAAAATATCTGCTTTCCACAACATTAATCTGAATTGAGTACTATTTTCCGTGCCATATTGTACCTGGAATGGGGGAAGTGAGCTTCAAAAATCCAACATATTTTCTCGTAGAAATCTTCTACAAACATATTCGGGAGTATTTTTTATTGAGTTTTTTTTTGCTTTTTGATCTTGATATAACATTAAAACTTGGTCATAACTCCATTGACTTAGACATAACATTTAAAATATCGGATGCTGTTGGAAAGACCTTAAATTTTCCAAGACAGGGATTTAAATTGGAAAGACTCAAACCGCAAGTATCGAGCTCTTGGTGTGGCGCATGACATTTAATGTTCCACGTAGTTAGTCGAGTTGTGCATTTTGGTAGGTCTATTGCGTGGTATCACCAACTGCGTCCTCCGGTCCTCATATCAGAACTGTTAGTTATTCTATAGGAAAAACATCCTTTCATCCATCTCTCCCACCTTCCACTTCAACTTACCAAATCCCCAGAGCCGAAGTCGGATAGTCCTGGGAGTCCTCCCTGTTAGTGCTAAATTATTTATTTTGCTATCCATTTTTTGAATACCACATTTCACAGTTTTAGGACGTCCCAAAGATGTGTGAAAGGGGCCCAGTGAGCCCTACGGCTGAAACTCATGAGGTTGAGCTTTTCTTACTCACGGCCACCTCCTTTTTCCCCATACGCATGAGCTTTTTTCTCCCAGTCATAAAAGCTGGGTCCATTTCGATGATTACATCGAAGGAGACTGGAAATATTTACTGAATTTTCGACATTTTTGGTCGATGTACTGGAAAATTCTCAGAAAAACTTTAATCCTCCCAAAATTTTAGATTTGCTTGAATTCGACGAAATGGGTTGCTAATCGCTGAAACCATAAAGACTATGAAAAACTCTAGTAAAATTCCAGTTACTCATTCCTTAACTATTTATTTCTTGCAAAGCTTATATTTTTTTAAATTGTAATAATTTATTATTCCTCCTGAATCGATTTTTGGTCGCTAGTCTTCTACTGAATTTTAACAGAGCGATCTACAGAAAACCTTTCGTTTTGTTTTAGTTCGCAAACCTTTTAGTAGCTTTTTAATAGTCCCTTGACTGACCTTAGTGCACTATATCAATGGTTTACAAAAGTTCGTTTTTCCAGTTCTAAAAACTGGTATTCCGTCTCATCTCATCGTTCTCTTCACCGCAAGGATATAGATTTCAACCATTATGTTTGTATCTTACAACCTTAAATCTCGTAAATTCGGCGAGAGGGTCATCGCTTCTATAAATCGTCTCTTCATATTAACAGCATTTTATAAAATTTAGTTGGTACTTCTCGTGACCGGGCATCAATCTCCTATCGTTCCGGTTCTGAATCGGAGCTCCTACCACTTTAGTCGAGGAAGCGGATGGACAGAAATGTGAAGAGGTAGCTGATCACAACAATAATAATAATTTATTAAAATTTACATTCGCCTTACGTTACATTTGGCATTCCTTATTCAATTAATCTGTTGTGAAGGAGGACAACACTCAACGGAGAAAACAAATTACCTCGTACAAATCGGTTTTTGGACCATTCTGAATCCAAATCCACGAAAACCCCCGTTGGCTTTGTGTGTATGTGACAAAACCTTACTCTGGCCAGGCCTTAGTTTTCAACGCCGAAATATATTTAGTTGTGCATTACGTCTACGGAATTTCGAAATTTGTGTTTGAGGGGCAGGAAGGAGGGTAATTTACTGGAAATAAGGATCATTCTGGCGATACCTCAAACATCCAGCCTAGTCTTCAATTCTCTACCAATTTGCATGTTTCTTCTTTGGTTCTACTCAAACAGCTTCCCAGTTACAATAATTATCTACCGTATTGGAGAATCCGTCGTAACCAGCAAGTAGAGTACAGGAGGCGAGCGCTTTTGATGTAAGGACATCACCTTAAGGCCGTCGAGAGAGTACTCTCTGGAGATGGTATCCTTATAATATAAGGATATAAGGGTATCATCTCCAGAGAGTACATAATATATCATATTATGATATATCGAAAGCATGATACATCCTTATAATATAAGGATATAAGGATATCATCTCCAGAGAGTACATAATATATCATATTATGATATATCGCAAGCATTCGCCTCCTGTACTCGACTTGCTGGTTACGACGGATTCTCCAATACGGTACGTGGATAATTATTGTATTTTTATAACTAGCGGAACTAATCCCATTCATTTAATAACTTCCCAGTTGCTTATTAAGTCACAAGAGAATCGAAATTCGCAAGCAGAGGGATAATAATAAGTGGTGGGATAATATTCACAAAATAGGTATACAATTTTTCATCATTTCTGTTCATATTAGGGCTTTTTACTGGTACCCAAGCTTAGGAATTGAGGGAACATATTTTAAAAACTGGAAGGATGAACCGATTGACAGAACTCTCTGGAAAGGTTTGCATAGGCTCTATTTTGGTTTATTATTTTCAATAATGAACCTTGGAATTGACCAAGAAATTTTTTTTAAACACCCCCTCAAAATTTGATGGTTTATGTTTCAAGGTACGTAGAATCCAAAAATCGAATAAAAATTTGGCCGTCCGTCCGCCGTACGCGGCACTTTGGCCACTTAGCATTGACCGATTTTGATGAAATTTGGTGTGTAGGCTCCATTTGGGGTCTAGTTGTGCCCCGAAGATTTTGGTTGATGTAGGTCACTTCTAAGGGTTCAAAAATTAATTTTGAAATATTGAAAACGCCCTAACTCAAAAAATTTTGATATAAAGGTATTGTTTTTCCTTCAATTTAAGATTCTATAGAATGTTTAGAATTTTTTGAGACCACGCGGAGCTCTGTAGGACAAACCGTTCGCTCCCTACGAGAATTGAAGGGTTGGACGTACGATCAGAAACACGAGTGTGAATCGCAAAAGAGGCCTAATCTCCGTTCAAATTTTAGCTGACCGAAATATGATCGATGTTTTTTTTCATGTTGGATGGTTGGTGGCTTTGCAGACGATTGATCAATATAGAAGAATAATAAACCATTGTGTAATAATTTGCAGCGTTTTGGTTACAAAATTTGAAGAAAAAAAAATCAACTCCTATTGCTCTGCCGTGGATCTACCTATTTCATGAAAAACCTCGGCTGAACCCAGTTCACCGTCGACCGTGGCATCCTGGTGCTCCTTGGGATGTATCAGGTTGATTCTGGATACGTTGTCTAAATTACGTAAGGGATGTCAATAAGGAGCAATGGGGACTTTGCCTCAATTTTAGGTTCTGGAATTTCAAGTAAAATTCTATAATAGGGCCCTAGAATAACGTTTAACACTAGGAGTACCCAAGGGAAAAAAAATTACCATAGAAGAAAATGCCTAACTAGCGAAGCCTCTGTCAAAAAACACCGGAAAAATCGAGGAATATCGTTCACGTCACACGAAAAAAAAGGCCCTGAAAAGTGACCGAATTCACATACTGAGCGCTCTGGCGTAAACTCCAGATAGTTCCACAGATCAACAACAGGTAGAGTTCTAAGCACCCTTCTTAGTTCTAAGCGCAACAACATGAAACGATCCAGTCAAATGACCACTCAAATAATGTGATTCAAATAACGAAACTAACTTGATATAGAAACTAAATAGAGAGTTCCTAAACTGCATCTTGCTTAACGGCGAACGTTACAGGCATCGCCGTTATGGATCTGTCTTGGGCGAGTCAAATCGGATGCTAACCCTTGATGAACGTTAGCGAAAATAACGGCGATGTTGAACAATTTTACGGCGATGACAAAAGTGACGCGAAAGTTAAAGAGACAGGAATTTCTGGCTTCGCCGTTAGATCCTCAGTTCTCTACTGTTGACTGCCTTCGTTTTTCAAGTTCGTTGTTCGCTATTTCAAGTACATCTTGTCAAGGTGTTTGTTCGCGATGGATCATTTTATGAATTTGTACGTTGCGGGTCTACTTTCCGCTGAAGATATGATCACCGTGCTGGAGACGTACGTCGAAAACGTTCCACGAAGACGGCGGCTCTCGGAGTACGGGCGTTTCTCACTGCCAAGTCTATCTTACTACAAGGTAAGGAATCGTATTGTTATTTACTGTGATAGGTACTCACACATAGCCTACCGACTTATTGGTATTTTCAACTACTTTGAGTGAGAAGAGAATAGCAAAATCCCTAATTCTGTGCGGTATAAATTTTGTTCCAGATTCCGGGAAACGAGTACCTACCTACTAACGAACATTTCGGAGTTCCCGATGTCTTTTCAGAACAAAATATATTTATTTCACTCAACCCAATATATCTTCAAAATTGATGAATCGCTATTTTACTCATGTCAAGTTTCATGTACCTAACTTAAAAGACTGAATGAACATTATAATATTATGGTATTCAATAAAACGTAAGATTTAATATAACCTAAGTTATTTCTACCTTCACATTCATATTTCAATATCAAGTCAATTTCATGTTACAATTTTCATCTATCTCGTCATACGTCATCAAACTATGTCGATTACGGATATTAAAAGAATCATAAATTCGTGGTAAATAGTTTTTCAGGTAAAAGAAGGTAAGTTGGTATAAAATACGACTATCAGCGTGATTATTTGAACAAAAATTATCAATTTTAGGGTTTTTCTTAATTTTTGGAAGTTTTTATGCAGATAGGTACACATTTTATAGAATAATTAAAAATTAACTACCTATTTTTTAACTCAACTATTTTAATTTTAAGGTAGGTACCTAACAATTTCCGAAAATGACGATATAAGTATTTTTTATTGTTTTAATCTCACTTACTGTCACATGGACATCATCATTCAATATTGATATAAAAAATTCTGTTGATAATTTGCTGGGTTGTCAAAAACTCAATTCCATTGGAAATACTTTCTAGACTAGGTTTAATAAAGTGCCTACGTAGTTATATTAATTAATATTAATAATAATATCAATTAATATAATTAGTTAATAAAAAATCAGTTCGAAAAATAATAAAACGTCAAAAAACCACTCATTATGACGATCGGATATTATTTTTTAAATATTTACCAGAAATTATATACGTATGTATCAATTTTATTCTCACAATCATTTAATTAACAAAACTAATAACCCATAATACGGAAAAAATGCACAGCTACTCGGAAACTGAAATATGACTTCGGATAGGTTAGAAAATAAAGAGCGTTTTTTCATAAAGACAAGCTACCAAGGTACGTTTAATTTCACACCTAACTCCCCACTGACATGCATCATCAGATTCTGTTAGCAGAGTACAAAAATATCTAAAATTTACTTGTAATTTTACTAACACTGAAAGTTGTCGTTGTTCCTCGCTTTGATCTGCCTTACAATCGTGAACATGAGGTGAGGTTTGTTTTGAAATTGATGTTGGTGGTTGCAAAACTGTTATCCGCATGTCAGGTTCACTCTGCTCTAACGGCGGCCGTTAGTCACATCGACGTTAGCAAGATCGCCGTAAGTTAGCGGCCAGAACGTTCGCCGTTATGTGCTCGGACGTTATTTGATCGCCGTAATTTTCTGCGCATGCGCAGAAGGTGATCTACGATCGCCATTAGCTTCGCCGTTATGCCAAAATCGTCTTTAGGAACTCTCTACTAAGAGAGGATGAAGACTAATAATGCTTGATAAACTAATAAGTAGAATCGGATTGTAAAAAGAGTGAGTAAAATTGCTTCTTTTGGTCACTTGCACATCCGGGTTTTTTCTCTTCCCCCAGTTGCGCGCTTCTGTGTTTGATCACGTAAGCTACAGTTTCATTTGCATTTCCAGAGATAGCGCCACCTCAGAGGGGTACAGCTCCTCCTATGAAGTCAGATTGGTCAGAAAATCCGTTACATTGCAACCCCATGCCCCCATGAACAGATAGCCGCTTCTTTTGAAATTTCCATCTTCCTTAAATTCTCTAAATTTTTTGGATGCTTTTTCGAGCAGCACACTGTGGTTTTCTTCCATATCTGTGAACCCTCTTTCGAAAAAAAATAAAATAAAATAAAAAATGTGAGGCAAATTCTCCATTCGAAATAGCAGACAGCAGAAGGCCGTAGATTGTAGTCATCTGTCAAACGACTCCTGCAGACAGCTCATCCAATTCACTCTCCAACTCTGTAATTTACTTTTTCACGATTCTTTATGTTTACATTGCAACTAATATTTCTTACTTCTGGTATTTCGGTAGAACCTATTGAATATCTGCTGGCAAGCTTGAAGGTATTCTCCCAGAACCTCAGGAAAACTTAAATAATGCCTTCGGTACTTCATTGTATCGGTAAGAATTTGAACTGATTATAATATTATTCTTGCAGGAGGAATTGTGCCAACTGGTCGTTGTCCTCCCCGATGCATCCAAGCTGGGCAGAGAAAGCGAAACGAAAACCACTCTGGATGAGATGCATTTGACCCTTCAGCTCCTCCTCGGGTGCGCCGTTCAGTGCCCCAACAAACAAGTATTCATCGAAAGAATCAAGGAGCTTCCTATAGATTCCCAACATGCTCTCGTTGACAGCATTAAACAAGTGAGTTCCTGTTGATGGATCATTAAGAGAGCGATTAGTTAGATATTCAAGTTTATTGTATTTTTTACATTTCTTTCCAAAGGTTACTGAAAGCCAAGAGATTGTTCTCACCCCCGAAGCTGGTGACTTGGTCTCTACCGAACTTCTTCTCAAACACTTGAGACGCCTTTTAAAACTTCGTGATCAGTTAATGCAGGTTCGTTCATCTTTCATTTCAATTCCTTTCCTACTATCTAGAATGTTTATTCCGAGTACTCAACAGGAGTGAAAGGGCTCTAGTAGTTGTCAAAACGTAAAGAATTTGCGAAAAAATGTAAACAAATTTCAAAATTTGAAAATTGTACATTTAATGTACTATTTTTGCCAATAATTCAAATTGGCAAACATGGCGAGGGGGTCTATCTGTGAAAAAAATGTAACACGCAATGATGCACCAAAAAAATGCAACGTTTCCATTTTGGTCGATTTTCACTTACAAGCAACTCGTTGGTTGGGAAATGGAACTTCGCAATTTTCATCGCATGGAAATCGTTCGCCACTCGTTGGAAAGCTATTGATTTATTTGAAAAATCTACACATCTCAAGCTACCTTACGCACCTGGCTGCATTCCTAAACTAATTTGATCGGACTACAAACATAATTTTCGTTTGGCAGAAACATGAATGCATGGGTTTCTATATACGATTTCGAACACGACCGAATGAGGCTGTTAAAACTAGAAAATACGTGACACTAGCGCTCTTATCATTTCTTACTCAGTTTCGTTTATGATGTTTACTAAAGCTACTAAATACTGTGAACGTCTACTTATTCAACATCAATAACTGTATGATGTCTGCTCAGATAGATAATGTTGATCAATGTTTAAGATTTATGATCACTTCCGTTTCTTCCGGAGTTTTATGAATAAAAGAATAATATTTCTTGTTATTATTAATAAATCATTTGAATCTACATTTTGATGGGTGGATTTAAAAACGGCAAGGTGTGATCGGGGTTGATAGTGATATGTACTGAAGTTTGAGGAGCAATTTTGGATGTACCCAGCGAACATCACATTTTAATGGAGGGCAAATCCACGATCTAATGTTTCTCCCAAGATGGGAAAAAAAATTTGTCAAAATTTCTTAAAAATAGTGGAAAATCCATTTCGAAATTTTAGAAGTGGTTTTTGGAAAGAAATTTCCCTATCTTGGTAACAATTTCTACCACCCAGAGCGTTATATATATCTCTTAGAAGCGTCTCGTGTACTCAATTATTCAAAAGAACTTTTGGTACCAGTCGAATTGAAACCTAGCTTATTACTCCAAATTAAGACCTCTCATGCTTGTTTTCAAAATCGGTCGGAAACGAGTTTTTTTCCTATTATTACTAACCATTTCCCTCAAAATTTTCAAAAAAAAAAAAAAAAAATAGTAATAATAATAATGATAATAAAAATCTCTGCCAAGTGGGTGTGGCACATAGCATCCTCTTATCCATAACCCGATTGTATAGATGATCCGATGCATAGTAATTAATCTCAAAACATCAATCTCTAAGTACCTTCCACTTCCCTCATAGTGGACCATCAACACCCCAATCCACATAATCCTTGAAAATTACGTCGAAATCGGATGAGAAATGTAGAAGTTATGGCTGTTACAAGGAAATACACGTTTGCGCATGCACAGTCGCTTCTATCAGTCCGGGGCACTGGGCTGAAAGCTGAATGTGGGAGCCCGAGAAGCGTTCTGATTGGTGGAGCTCCAGGATGTAGTTATGGGTGATATCCGTGAGACTCAATTTAACCTACCTTAGGTTATCAAACCTAACCTTCTCAGCTTACCCGATCAGCTGGTCGTGAAAGGGCGCCATTTTGACTCGCTGTCAACAAAGTCATTATGTTTACATACCAAATAGGTCCTATTTCTTGGTATGCAAACGGAATGATAGTGGTAGGTATATTCATTATTTTCTTCTTTCTATTCTTTTAAAGCAATTATGTAATCGTAAGTAGCGATCAGATTGCAAACAGCTGATACAGACACTGAGGGGTCTTGACACAAAGAACAGGGAGATGACAGGTGTCAACTGTCATGCTAACAAGCAAACCAGGCTGACACAAACATTAGTGTCAATTAAAAACTCTCGAAATAAGTTTTTCAGAATGAAAATTTGAATATTCATTCGTCACATTGAACAAACGCATTACTACTTGGATACCTATTTACATGGAGAACTGGAGACAAGTGCCTATTTACATCCTTTTCTGACCCTACATTGTGATATGAAACCTTCCAACCTTTTGATTATTTTGATCGTATTCACCTTTAGAAAGTACCTAGTGAACACCAGAAACCCAGATTTTCCAGTGTTCTTACTGCATTTTTTTGGGTCTCAAACATAACAACTACCGATTTTGCAGTGGCTCTCTGTTTCCTTGTTCATCGTTTGTCCAACAACGTATCTCTGGATAGTTTAGAGGAGGTGTTTTGTTTCTACCTGTCACGGACGTACAGACTTTCACAAACAAGGAAGTACAGATCAAACCTACTACGATAGATATAGTGATATACGAACTTACAGACAACTAACTGCTAAAGACGGTATTTTTCAAAGGTAAATGTCATAAATGTTGCACCTACGAACTTCTTTTCTTGAAACCTCAAATTGTACCTACTTATGTGAACTGATATTCTGTTTATTGTAGATCTGTAGTTAGGTGTGTTGATAGATAATAGATACCTACTCACATAGAGTACCAGAGACAAGTGCCTATTTACATCCCAATCTGACCTTAGATTGCAATATAAAACGTTCCTACCTACTGATGGTTGAGCGTATTCGCCTTTAGAAAGTACCTAGTGAACACCACAAACCTAGATTTTCCAGAGTTCTCAATGTATTTTTTTGGGTCTCATCTAAGTAATAACTACCGATTATTCAGTAGCTACCTATCTACTGGTTCATTAGTTGTCCAATAACATATCTTTAGATAATTTAGACCAAGTGTTTTGTTTCTACCTACCACGCACATACAGACTTTCACAAACAGGGAAGTAGTACAGATCAATCGTACTACGATTGATACACGAACTTATAGACGCAACAACTAAATGCAGATATCCATAATGAACCACATCCCTACCATTATTAGAAAAGAAGGTATTTTTCAAAGGTAAACTTCATAACTATAGTAACTTCTTTCCTTGAAACCCTAAATGGTACTTACTTACGTGAGCTGACTCCCATCGTCTGTTTATTGTAGATCTGTAGTTAGGTGTGTTGATATAATGGAATAATGTACAACATTCAATTGAAAAACACGGAATTTATTCAGAAATTTCATTGTACATTGAAACAATATACAATTCGCACAGAATTAACAATAGGTAGTACCTACACCATGAACTTGATGTGAAGATTACAGAATTTTCGTGATGAGCATTGGTTTCGAGAGGTGAACAACATGATATTTCCCGGGGAAACAAACAAATACCTAACTGATGAAAAAGAAAACTTGTACAAATGAAAGCTGAAATTGAGAACCACAACTCGGGATACGAGAGACGAACGACAGCACAAAACACAAGTGGAACTAGACACTGGTTTTGAGAGGTGAAAAACGTGATATTTCCCGGGGAAACAAACTGATGTACTGATGAAAAAATAAAACTGTTGTACAAATGAAAGCACAACCTCAACACACACGATACGGGAGTCGAACGACAACACAAGTGGAACTAGATAATTTGAAGCTGGTTATAAAAGTGTCAGTTCATCGAAAATCATGGTTGTTAGGAATGCTGGGAAGCAGCGACGCCAAAAGGCTGATATCCTTCTTTTATCGGAAAGTTCTCTTGTCTTTCCACACTGTTTCTAATCACTTTTGGCAAACCAAAAAATTAAATACCGATTCCGGGACGAGAAGAGCAACTAATAACCGCACAGATTGGCATGATGAAAAACCTTCTTTGTTTACAAGGGAGTAGACATGGCCGCCTTTCAGCGAGATTAGTCGTCTTCTTGTTCTTCTTCATCTTCTTCTTCCTACATCCATCTGTGTGACGTCACACGGATAAAACGAATAGCGGAAAGCAACAGATAGCGTTCATGATCACTTGTTCCCAACCTCATCACAACAAGTCACCTTGTTTATCACATGTTTTTCTCCTTGGTGCGTTACCGGCTGCATCTAAGTAATTAATTTAATAGCATTCAGTTATATTCGCGATATGTACGAAAAAATCGAGCGATTTTCAACAATACACTGGGTTTCAAACGTTTCTGTGGGTGGCAGTTGTCAATTGAAGATTTGAACAACTGGCGATAGGGACAACAACAATTGCATGAGGAACTCTGAAAATACCTTTCGCCTCGATTGGTTTTTCCAAGTAATTTTTGCAAATCTAAATGATGATGAAACGAAAAGTTATCAATTTGTGGTCATTCGAAAGGATTTGAAAAGAAACGGTATGAAGAGTGTGGCCTCCCCCTCCCCACCACTTCCGTAGTAGTTCCTCAATCCTAGCTGAAAGTAGATAGCGCAACTGAGGCAGCCTCAAAAATGCTTGCACACCATTTTAACGTTGGCTTTCTTCTCTGTTAACTTGTCTCCATTACTCTGTGGTCCGGGGGTAATGATTTTCACAGGGTACCGTCTACACGCCAAACCGCACAACCCCTGAAAATTTCATCGAAATCGGACAATAACTTCGTATAGTTATGCCCGTTACAAGGATTTCATGAAAGACAGACTCACAGACAGACATATACAGAACCAAAATTGTTCAGAAAGGTCTTAAACGTAAAAAGCGAGTGGAAATTTTGATTTTGAATAACTTTTTTTTTCAACCTTAAAAAGTAAAAACAAAGCTTCCGCTACCTTGTTAGACTAGGAAGCAAAAAATCTCCCTAAAGTTGAAGTGGAAACACCTGGAAGCAGATTTTAAAAAGCTTAAAAAACAGTGGGCTCTCCTGACTAGTCAAAAATATTAGTGCCTACTTGCCTTCAACCAATCCCAACATAGAGAGTTGGAATCTCTTGATCGAATCGAGGCGTAATCTTGGTGATTACCTAGTGGTTTTCAAGGATATTCCGTTCTTCAACATAGTGTAGATACCTAGTACGAGTACATAACTATATTGTGGTGATTGTATTGCATTATATCGTACAATTTATTATATACTTGAAAAACCATTAAAAATACTATGAATTTCAATGTTCAACATTAAGTATCTAATATCCAAATTTGTCGTCAGGGTTTGAGTATCGCTGGGCAGCAGGACAATGATAGAAAGAAAGAAGAATCTCAACCAACTCTGCGACCCGAATCCCAACATCTGGCTGTGGAGCTGGCTGACTGGAAAGCAAAACTCCGTAAACATCGTCAAGAAGTGTGAGTAACGTTGAACGAATTACTCAACTGTCTGATTTTATATTAAGATGTTTTGTTGGAAATGCCTGAAAAAAACACAGGTTTCAATACGATAAATACAACCGGGTGAGAAGTGCGAGTATCGAAGTATTCGAGAACCGTTATGTTTTTGTATCAAACATTTTTCCGCCTGGTTCCTTGCATATAATGTGCACCTCGGTATCTATTTTCAAATTTATAATAAAATAATGTATACTCTTACGGTGTTGCTTTTTGCAGTGAGGAAAAATCGGAGGCCCTGTCTGAAGCCAAGGAAGAACTTGAGTTCAACAAGAACCTCGTTTCCAAACTTAAAAATGAGGTATGCAATTGTGTACATTCGTAATAACATGTGTTGACGTTATGATTGGCCATGTAGTTCATTGACTAAGGATGAACTATCATTTTGGAATGAGAGGCCTTGAGGTATCGAATTTCGTATCTATCACTGTGTAGCAGAATACACAACATAATGGGGTAGTTTCATGGGTCAGAATTTCGTACTTTTGACGTCAGATTCAAATTTAGTGCTCTTGAAAACATTTTTGTTTGTTCAAAATGTCGTTTAGTTTAGCTTTATTTCTAGTATTGGTGGGAGAGCCAACAACAACTGTGACGTCACCATAACAATAGTATGTGATAATATCACATACTATTGTATTTGCAGTATATATACAGTTTGTACAGTGTATACAGTCTTACATACAGTATTCAAACAACTTAAATGTAGCAGATTTTGTATATAAGACGCTCTGGCACGATATCAATTTTCGGAAAAGCCAAAAATATTCAGGATAAAGACTGTCTCATGAACTAATAGGCAGAAAAATCTGAAATTTGCAGGTAAGTATACCTCGGCTGCACTGAGTTGGTGGTCCAAGTTTCAAATCCCTAGCTCCAATAGCTCCAAAAATATTCAACATTGAATTCTTAGTGAATTTTCAAACGCACGCCCTGAAAAATTTGAGAGTTTGCACTTAAGGCGGTCTTGAATTCGGCCAGCGATATAACGCATTGAGATAACTGCAATCGAGGGTAGATTCAAGTCAGAAACATTGAAATAAGGAATCTAAATAACGGGGATGATTAGAAAACAATAAAATATATTTATCATCCTCTGCATATTTGAATTTTCGTTTTAATTTCATAGAGAGCAATTTTTTGTTTTCTGCTTTCCCTATTGTTGTTGCGTTGACGCCCAACTTAACTCTGACGTAGAGTCAGACCCTGCAGAGTCTTAGGTAGTGAAGGTTTTGCGCTTGAACCCAAAAATCCCGTTTCTTGAAAGACTCCAATTTTTTAGGAAGTTTTACTTATAAATATGTAAGTACTTTATCGCAAGTACTTGTACAGAGATTCATTACACAGAAAATGTGTCCTAAAAATTTTCAACTAACCGATTATCCGATCTACTTGAACTAAACAACGTGATTTTATGTTTCTAAAAGACAAGGAGGATGTCGTTAGCATGGCGGCTGTCTCCTAGCAATCAGTAGGTATGAAGTAAACTACTTCTACCTCCCAAATCGAGAAAAGTTCATTTTGTTGATTTGTAGTCTGTATGAAAGAAACCCATGAACTGGTGTTCACGGGGCAAGCCCAATCTCGCGAGCATTGGGGAGTGAAAAGCGGTAGGTCCTCCTTCGGGAGGCCCGGGCCTGCGACGGGCTCAGAGGGCCTGAGACGGGGGGAACAAGGTCAGAAATGCCCAGGTTCCCTGCAGGCTCAGGCTCCTCAAAATGGAACCACTGGCGGGGGGAGCCCCAGGCCACAGAAGCACTGACTTCGGTCATAGCTTCACTGGCCTGCCCCCCCATCAGAGATTGGATTCGTGGTGGTCGTGTATGTCGCTGGAAAGTAGATTTTTCCTCTTAGTCCCCCACAAACGGGTGTTGGGTGGACCCTCCGGTGTGAGACGAAAGTCAGTTAACCGGAGGGACCAAATAAACCCTATGCACCACTCCAAATGTATGAAAGAAACCCTCCATCAACATCCTTTCAAAATAACCACAAAATGTTCATTGTTTTCGTCTTTTTCAGATCAACGAACTCAAAACGGAAGCCCGCGTTGGAAAAGCTTACCGCGACGAAGCGGACGCTCTCAGAGAGCGAGCCGAGCGAGCTGACCGACTGGAAGCGGAAGTTCTGCGCTACAGGGAGAAACTAACTGATCTTGAGTACTACAGGTGAGAGTTTTATTTATCCATCTGTGATTGAAAGTCCGTACTGATTTTCTTATTTTATGTAGGAAAATGTTCCACTACAAAAATATTTTTAATCAGGTATACTCCTGTTTCTAAAAAATGCCTTATTTCCGTATGCCTTGCAACAGGCTCGTTGATCATTATTTATTGTGGTAGAATATAGGGGTGGTACATCGATATCGATAATATCGAAACATCGAAGTTTTGCTCGTAATATCGATGTTTTACATTCGATGGTTTTCAAACATCGATGTTTCGGTCCGATAATATTGATATCTCGACAAAATGGTCTGATAACATCGTTTGATAAATTTGACCTACTAGGTACTGCAAGGGAACCAGACAAAATCCAACTTCAGACCAGATAACTTCATTGAATTTACTTGGAAATTGAAGAACACCTCCTACCTTTCAATTGTTGTGATCAGCTACCTCTTCGCATTTCTATCCATTCAGTTCCTTAGCTCAGTGGTAACGAGCTCCGGCTCAGAAGTGTAAATATAGTTTAGTCGGAACGATAGGAGGTCGATCCCCGGTCGAGGGACGTTAATTTTTGATGATCCAACACAATCATCACTTTATATAACAAGATAATTACTGGAAAACAATAGAAAAGCGCTACCCTCGTTCCACGGTGTCGTCACGTTTTTGCTCAGTTAGGTGATGGCTAAAGCATGTTCCATGCTAAACCATTACCAAAAACGACCTCGTTCCACGGTGTCGTCACGTTTTTGCTCAGTTAGGTGATGGCTAAAGCATGTTCCATGCTAAACCATTACCAAAAACGACCTCACTTCATAAATGCTTGCATACTTGTGTATGAAAGTAAGGTTGTTAGTTCATATACCCAAGCATCAAAATTAAAAAACAGTTGATTGTTCTCTACGCAACACAGTGAGTCTATTTTATTTATTGGTATCGCGTGAGCAAGTTTTCGTGACGATTTTTCAGTTTATGTGCCAAAGCAAAGACATGAAAATGTCAAAAGCCTCTTTATGCTTGAACCAATAATGGAAATGGAGAAGGTATGGGATATCGAAATGAAATGCATAAAAATCGGATAATTTATCACGAATTTAAAAAAAAATTATAATGGAGTAGGTTATCCAGTAAAATAAAAGTACGCCAAAAGAAAAAAATATCCACTTTTTATGAATGGAGGAAGAGCAGCCTCATCAGGTTTTCTTCCTTGATTCTAATTGGTTGAGAGATGAATTAAATTTCCCGCTTTCTAAAAACATCGATTTTTCACCTTACGATGTTATCGACATCGATGTTTTTCATAAGATGTTTCATCGATATCGATGTTTCTCTGAAACATCGACATCGATGTTTTCTCTTCGATGTCCCATCCCTAGCAGGACCCTCGCACCCCTCTCTCAATCAGTGCTCTCTTTTTCAATACAAATTATTAATCTTTTCCCACCTCTCTAGCTCTCACCGATGTTCTTGCGGTTAAAGGCGCTGGTCTATAATAGCCGTCTCGTTCTCGGGTTCGAATAGCGGCTGAATATCGAAATTTGTTCAGAAAGTGATTTAAAGTGAAACTTTTAATGAAATTGTATTGTTTGTGCCACTGAGTAAACCCCAAGCCAGCATCAGTGATCAGCTTATCGTATCCTCTAGCCTTTCAAAGTCGGCTTTGCAGATCGGGTTTCCAGCAATCTATCGCTGTACCCACCGCCCTGAGGACTGCTGTGGACAGGTTCGGACCAAAGATGTCGGATCGATGTGATCAAACCCTATTCACAGCCTGAGATTGTCAACAGATATCCTAAGATACCAATTATTTTATGAGAAGTCGGCTTTAGGTGCCGTCGAAATAGGAATTTGATAAATTAATGCAGGAAACCTCAAGTTATAAGAACAGGAGGCTGGAGTACCTTGGTGCTGCTAACTCCTGTCCTTGTTAGAGCGTTTCAGAACACCTGGCACCTCTACATGATCTGTCCCGGAGGATTCAAAATGAAGAATTTTCAAACTCTTGAAACTCTCAAGAGAGAGTGAGCAATAAAAACCCCTGTCGCACACAACAATCTGCACAGATAATTAAATCAATATGCCCCGAAACAATCAACCCCACTCTTTAACAGCAGGTACGCCACCATCTCAGCCATTCCCGAAAGGCCTTAACATTTAAAAAGTTATATTTAAAACCTTTTTCCATATTTTCCAAGAACAATGTAGTTGTGGCTGACTATTAGTTTCAGTAGCTTACCTTTATGATGATGATGATTATTTTTTGTTAGAGCAATTATTGCTTTACGTTTAATACATGGAAAGATTGTAAGCAATCATTTTCCAAACAGTTCCTTGTGTCGGTTTTGAAGTACGACGCATTCTAGGCCATAAATCCTTACACAGTGCATGCTGATCTTAGCTTTAGATCCTTTTTAACGTGCCTTTACGATATTTTTAGATCTCGAGTGGAGGAAATGCGACAGGACAAAAGGGTTCTAGAAGAAACCAGAGAGATGTTGGAGGAGCAATTGAGTCGCGCTCGAGCGAGAGTAGAACACACTCAAGAGCTGGAGTCCAACGTTCTCTCACTCAAGCAAACCATCAACGACCTCAATTTGGTGAGTGCGGCGTTGAAATGGTGCACAGCACAGATGCTGTGCTCTCCTAGAGTTAGAGGATACTACATCAAATCAAAGCTGATCTTCATTTGGTACATTGTTCACCAGTTCACGAATAGAAGTTAGAAATTCTTGCCTGAATTGCTCCTTGGTGATTTGGAACGGAGCCATGATTATATGATTATTTCAATTCGTAAAAATTTTATAGAAATGGAGAAAGGGGCGTGAGAGCAAAATCCAGTTCATGGAGTTAAACATCTGAACTCTTATACCTGTTGATCTAATTCCTTTGACATTCGTTGTTTCATTATGCAGGAAAGAGAGGCTACCCAAGAAAAATTACAAGAGCTATTTGAAGAGAATGCGCAACTCGCTCTCCTCAGCAAATCAGCTCTGAATCACAGCAATGCACCCTTGGATGATTCTATAGTCGAGTCATCTTCAGGTAAGATCTGGAATACGTGCTTTTCGTTGAATCTTAGTAGGTGTTGTTACTGGTCAAGATGACTGCGTTATTATATTGCTAGTAAAAGGAACATCGTTTAATTTAGTTACTTCACTCAAAGGCCTAATATAATTCCTATTCGAAATGTTTTGTGCCAACTACATTAATCTAAGTGAGTCAATCCTGAACTATTTCAGTTGGGGAAGCTGATAGTAGTTTGAGTGAGCAGTTGAGTAGCAGCGCTCAAGCTCGGGCGCTTCGTTTGGAACTCGAAAACCGTCGTTTAGCTGAGACTGTCGAAAGTCTTCAGGAAGCCGCTCTTCTCCAGACCAACGAAAGGATTCTTCAGCTGGAAAAAGATAAGAAGAAGCTTTCCCTCCAGGTTTGAATGTAGCTAGTTAACTACTAAAATAACTATCACAATGGCAATAAATTATATCACTGTGATGGATGGTAAATGACATGGGAAGATCTTTGTACTCAAGACGCTGTGAGTATCTCAACTGATGGAAGCTAATCGGAGAATCGTTATTGCTGCGAAACCTAGGAACTTAATTTTGAAATTCCAGTAAAATTTGCATTAAATATTGCTAGCTGAAGATTTCATATGGCAGGTAGAATTAAATAACAAGAAGTTGTGTGTATCGACCCACAACAGTGAGCCCTGATGATGGATGGCAATAACGGCGTGTATTCCTGGATGACTCCAGTCCCTATAGTTGACAATTCTAGAATTAAATAATATTGTCATTCAATGAATTTCCGGGAGTATAACTACAAAAGTATATTGCTACTAAAGTATATAATAAATTCCCGGTAACTTGCCCCTCACTGGGTCTGATCTGTATTCTGATAGTTGGTCGATTATTTTCTGTATCAGGTCGAGGAGCTGGAAGAAAACAAGCGTAAACTTCTCTCTCACGTGAACGAGTTAGAAACGACCGTGAAAAATGCTCAGAGAGACACTAAGAAGATGCAGGACATCAGAGACTCTCTCCAGTCACAACTCCAGGTAGTTTTCATTGAATTCGCTCATGATTTAGCGCAATAAACAAGAATATTATTGGTGATGCATTGCTTGGTCTCTAAATTGTTTTATTTGGGCTTAATAAGTTCTTAATAATGGACTTTTTGATTAAAATTTGATGATCTGATCTACAGCTAAGGATAGAAGAAGTTGAAAGCGTTGGACGCGATAAAAGTCGATGGGAAGTTCGTGCACATGACGCAGAGGAAAAACTTAGGCAGAAGGAATCGCAGCTTGAAGAAGAGCAAGACCTCCGAGCCAAATATCAACCTTTTGAGAAAGAAGTGCAGCGGCTCAAAGAGCTCGTTGAGGTAAGGAATCTTGCTAGTTATTTTCAAATTCCTTTGAACAAATTGGACAAAAATTGGCCCCAAAGACCATTCCTAGACCATAAGGTTGAAGGTTAAAATACATCTAAAGAAGAATTGGAAGATGTGATAGACTCTAAAAGCCTTCAACCCAAGATCAAAGCGTACATCCATAAAATTTGCACGTTCTTCCTCTTCTTTAAGAGTTTTGTTATAGATTTTTTGTGCTTTTGGCAGTGGTCGCTCCGCTCCTGTATTTTGAAATTGCTTTCCGAAGTGGCTGAAATAAGGACAGCCATTTTTAACTGTCGTCATGTGGTAAGCTTTGTGTTGATTGCGAATCAGTTTAGAAAACAATAAACGACGCATGGATAATCCATAAGTACTCATATAGGTACTACTTGTATTTTGAGTTCAAGAATGTTTTTTTTATTAATGGTTTTTTGAAAATAATACGATATGAGGAACATTCAGAAAGTAAATTTACAACATTTATAACAAGTCAAAAAATGACTGTATTTTCACGAAATTTACAGAATATTTGACAAATGTACTTACTTAACTATGTTTCATTGAAGTCTTTGTTGAGTTCGAGACATTTCCGTAGCCTGGTCACCAGCATTTTTATGCCAGTGTCATAGATCTCCGCTGCAACTTCTGTTAACCATTTCTGAACAGCTTCCTGGACCTTTTGATCGCCTGCAAATCGTTTTCCATTCACAAACTCCTTCAATTTAGTGAATAAAAGGAAATCAGATGGTACTAAGTCAGGCGAGTAGGAAGGGTGGTTGAAAATGTCACATCCAGACGAAATCAAAAGATCTTTAGAGACTTTTTCTTGAGAACTTTGTTTGGATGGGACATAATCAACCACTTTTCCTATTCACCCGAACTGAACGACTTTCATTTCCTTAAATGTCCTACTCAGCGGGGACTAGTTGGAAAAATAGCTTAGTACAGGGTGGCTGAAAACGGACGCCCACTTTTTAAAATGACGCCAAATTTTTAATTTTGGAGATATCAGGTTGAAATAAATTCCAAAATGTTCGTTAGGATTGGAAGTTCATTGTACAGTAAGAAAAAATCAGTTATGGAATATTGTGCTAAGTAGATGGCGCCCTTGCTGATTAATGCACTGTTCAAGCCTTTCGGCGAAGTTGCTCGTGACGTTATCCAACATTTCCATCGGGATGGCGGCAATTTCATGTGTGATCGCATCTTTGAGGTCTTGAAGAGTTCGTGGTTTATCCACATAAACCTTGGACTTCAGGTAGCCCCATAAAAAGAAATCACAGGGAGTGAGACATTCCATGGCCTCCGCGCTCGCCCGATCTCAGTGCATTAATCAGCAAGGGCGCCATCTACTTAGCACAATATTCCATAACTGATTTTTTCTTACTGTACAATAAACTTCCAATCCTAAGAGAACATTTTGGAATTTATTTCAACCTGATATCTCCAAAATTAAAAATTTGGCGTCATTTTAAAAAGTGGGCGTCCGTTTCCAGCCACCCTGTACATAAGTGAGTTACTCTGTAAATTTGATTAAAATATAAGAATTTTTCGATTGTTTTAAATTGTTGTAAACTTACTTTATGGGTGGCCCTTGTAATTGAAGAGTGATACTAACCTGCTGAAACTTTGATATTGCTGATGAGTCGACTAGGTTTTATGTTATTTGAAAAAATTAACTAATCTATACAAATTTTTACTCGTTGACAGGTACATAAGATTTATATTGAGTGCTTATTACCAACACCAAGTACTCCTATATTAATTATTGTTGATGTTTGAAGTGTGATGAACCACACTGTCTGAGGATATCGGGAAAATACACACAGAATATGTAGGTACCATGTGAATACGCTATTTACTCAATTTTACAGACTGACACAGTTAACATCAGATAATCGCAATAATTATATTAAAGTTGAGTGGCGCAGTAAAAAAAGTCTGCCTAGTGGATGTAGCACATAGCTTCCTCGTATCCATAACCCGATTGTATAGGAGATCCAATACCTAGTAGTTGATCTCACAACATCAATCTCTAACTACTCTGCACTTCCCTTACAGGGGACTCTATACGTCAACCAGCACAATCTCTGAATATTGTTGGAAAATGTAGAAGTTATGGCTTTTAACAAGGAAATATACTTGTATAGCGATGTTTATAGGGGACCATCTACGCGCCAAACCGCATAATCCCTGAAAATTCCATTGAAATCGGATGAGAATTGTAGAAGTTATGGCTGTGGCAAGGATTTCTTAACAGACAGACATACACGCAGACACGGAACCAAAATTGTTCAGGAAGGTCTGAAACGTAAAACGCGATTGGAAATTTTGATTTTGGAGAACTTTTTTTTCAACCTTGAAAAGTTACAACAAAAGTTCTGTTCGGAGAGGCAGTCCGGAACCAGTTCAGAACTGGAAAGGGGAGGGGATAGAGGCGAATGGACTCCTCCGGGCTCCTCCAAACCCCTCCGAATCGTTGAGGACTGCCTCTCCAAACAGGCCAAAAGTTTTCGCTACCTTGGTAGACTCGGAAGCAAAACTATATCTTTCTCACTCAGGGGAAAAATGGGGAACAAGGATTGATTTTCAATGAAGAGAAAGACACCATGAGGAAGGCAGGTATCGAATTGACACGTGGATCCCTTGTCTAAGCTATCTCCGAATAGAACAGGAGTTAGTTCAAGGTAAACATCTATACTGACAGCCAAGCAAGCATAAAAGCCCTTCAAAATCCCATCACCACCTCAAAACTGGTGTGGGAAACAAAAAAGTCTATAAATAATCTGTTCCTTGGAAATAACAAAATTTCCATAAAATGGATACCCAGTCATACCAGCCAGGTTGGAAACGAACAAGCCGATTTTTTGGCAAAAGAGGCCAGCAATTGGCATTTCAAAAAACGTCTGCAAAGCAAAGGTCAAAAAGTAGGAAGCCTTAATAAACCAGGGATCTTAATATACTCTGGTCCAAAGAAACTGATAGATACAGACAGACCAGAATGCTTATGACCTCATACGATCCTAAACAACCCCTATGGCTAACCTCCAAAAGTCTAAACACCACCAAACTAATGATTCTGGAGGTCCAGAACTGAAGCATTGGGTCACCAGATCGTGAAACGTGCATCCCTACGAGAAATTTCCTGGAAAAGGATAAAAAAATTCGCAGATCTTAGCGGAAGATTTACTGACTCCAACACAGAGTAGCCGGCGGAATCCTCTTTTTTAAACAAAGGGGCCTCGCAAGAGGGGGAGTATAAGCCATTGGAGCCTGAAACTATCTTCCAATGGCAACCCTGGGCAGTGAGTGAGTGAGTTCAAGGTCACTCGAGATAGACTAGGGTAGGTGAGGAGGGAGAAACCCTCTTCACATGTTGATTTCAATCACCCAATTTTTAGGAATTCTACATGGACAAATTTCTCTAGCCTTAAACTGTCCATTCCTTCGTTCTACCATTTTTTCTTGGTTGCAGGCTAAATCGGTTGACGTGGACCACTTGCAGTGCGATTTGGAAACGGCGCAAAAAGACAAGGCTCAGTTGGCCAAGCAGTTAGAAAAAGTCAATACGCAAGTCGCGCGGTGAGTTTCTCGATAATATCTGTAGAACTAAGTAAATTAAACGAGCGAATTTGCCCAGATAACTTTGCCTGGATGCAGGTATCTCAAACCATCTATTGGGGAATTCCTTCCTATTTTATGCTCAAAAGGAAAAGGATTGGGAACTCAACACTTAAATTGTTAGTGGACTGTGATTTATAGGTACCTGCGGGTGGTGTGTGGAAGAGCGTAATACATTTAATATACGAAGAACATTCATCGGAAATTGGCGAACTTTTAAGAAATAAAAGGGGACTTACAAGTTCTGCAGATCTGCGAAGCTTCCCGGCGCCGGGTGCGATGTTCCTGGACGACGAGGGGGCCTTACTCGCGAGAAAAGTAGCCAATTTGTTAAATTTAGAATTCCACTTTACAATGAGACGCTACCACTGTGACACAACCCGTTGGATTTATAGTTTTAGGGCTTGAAATAATGAAATAAATTGTTTGATCGCTGACGATACGCGGAGAGGTTTGAGAGAAGAGGGAACGAGCTCGAGCCAGATTAGAAGTGATAATATCCGAGGAATCGGGAAGGCGATTCCTGGAATCAGCGCTACCTTCGGTGGTTCGACAAAACAATAAGGCGCCGAATTCAAACGGCGGAAACACCATCCTCTACCAACAACCAATCCAAAAGAAGCTAAACATAGTGTTTCCAATTCTCTGTTCGATTATTCCAAAACTGGTTTTTAATTTTGTTCAGTGGTCTAAACAATTCTTGTTGAGGCATCCGTAAACCCGATTGGAAATGATAATTCTTTAGATGAGTGTTCGACTGTTTCTTTTTGTACACTTACGGATTGCCAAACTGCTGAACGTTTTATAACGGGATTGCACCAGAGAACGAGGGATGTATTTAGCGACGATGGTTGAAATAAGATGCGCACGAGTATTCGGCTAGTATTTATAATATACCTAAGTAACATTTGTATGTAATAATTCAAGTACTTGGATTTGAAATTTCCTCCTTATATTCTAGATTAAGCGAGGTAGAAAAGGATTGGAAAGATCTCGAAGGTAAATATATGGTGAACAAAGCTACTTTGAACACACTTCAGAATGACCTAGTTCAAGAGAAATTGGTCGCTCAACAGCTGAAAGCCAGCATGTCCAGACTCGGTCTGGCTGTAGACCAGCTTGCTGACCCCGACAGTGTCTTGGATAAGTAAGTTGAGGTCCACGAGGAAGTTTTACTACACTTTTGTCTTTTTGCAAGGATATCGCTGTTGTTATGAATTTTATCAGAGACTCAAAAGTAACTACTTTTACTGTTAAATTAGAGATGCTTATGATTATGCATTTTATTAGAGACTCAAGAGCAACTACTTTTACTGTTTATTAGAGACTCAAAAGTATGAATTTTATCAGAGACTCAAAAGTAACTACTTTTACTGTTAAATTAGAGATGCTTATGATTATGCATTTTATTAGAGACTCAAGAGCAACTACTTTTACTGTTTATTAGAGACTCAAAAGTATGAATTTTATTAGAAACTCGAAAGTAACTACTTTAACTGTTGAAATGTAGGTAATGTTTTGTTCGCTATTCTCATTCGTATGAAGTGACTTGGCTTGGGGCTAATCTCAGGTTTTGTTGTTAAGGGGGTCTCAGTCGGTCGTCGTCCGTTCTTAGTATTTCTAGAATTTGAAGAGGCAAAAACTTGAAAAGTTGTACCTAAATTTGAAGTTTCAAAGGATTTTAGAAATTCGTTAGTGCGTGGCCCTAGATGGTTGAAAGACTGAAATATTACCGCCGGAATCATCAAAATCGAACAATAATTGCCATAGAAATATGGGAAAAACACGAGAAAACCTTTTATTTAGGAGGAAAAATTTCCCTGACTACCTGAACATGTGGCCCCTTGAATCAGCTAAAAAAGTCTTAACATCTCTTCAAGAAAAGTGGGATACCCTGATATATTGATTATAGAACCCAGCAAGTAACAGTTGAAAAATACAAGCATATAAGCCCCAGCACTTCCGAGGCACATATTAAATTTAAAGGATTTGGGATTTTCTTTTTAAACAACTCTGGACCATTATTGAAAAAATCAAACCTAAGACAGGATCTGGAAGTCAGAACCTTGCTGTCAAACCACATCCCATCAAACTTATTACTAATTATAAGCACGAATGCTACGTGGAGAAAGGACCTTACTGGTATCAACTAGAAATCAACTATACAGGTCACCCAAACTACTAGCTATATAGGTACTTAACTTAAATGGGTAAAGCACAATCCTACCTAACCCAACACCGTTCTGCTTGGGCCAATAGATTTACATATGTAACTACAGTTGAAGTGAAATCCAACCATACATCTACTACCAAAGCAATGGGAAATCATAAAGAAAGTGTCCTAAAGATGCCCCTTGGGCGAAAGCTAGCTCGACATGCAAAATAAACATCATAGATACATACTGAGGATCCGCCGCAATTTATCCTCCCCTCACCAATAACCTAATGAATTTCTATATTCCTTTAAAATTTCAAATGTAGGTACAACTTGGGTTTGGCGAAATACTGACCCGGAACGAGGAACGAACGTCGACCGCCTGAGACCCCCTTAAAGGGGCCGGAAGTTGGGGGAACTGTACGCTCTCCCGTCCATCCAACAGAAGAACTTGTGACGGAACCATCTAGCGCGCAATTTGTCAATTATACCATCATTACTAACGTCAAAAGCTTAGCTAAGTTAGCTTAGCAAAGCTTAGCTAGCTAAGTAAGATCTGGACTGTTAATTCACAGAAATAACACAGCTTTTGATTATTCATTGTGCTCTGCTGATGATCAACTTTGTACAGAGTGTATCGAATCCTAACTAACCACTGCAGCATTACTGGACAAGTATTGTGGAAGATTAGAAATGATCCAGTCTGATTATAAGTTTCCGTCTACGGATATCTACATGATAATGAATTTTATTGGCCAAAATAAACAAATACACACAACTTGAGGTATGAATATGCAAGTCAAGGGAGGTGTGTGTGAGCTGCAAGCGGCGCGGGGCCAGGGGAAACCCGGTTCCGCCCGGGCCCACCCACCACAGTGGCGTCCCAAAGCCAAAAGCACAGCTTCCTCAGAGAACGCTCCGCACATTCGACCCAAGGACGAACCAGGACAGGACGCCTCCCCCGGGCGGGACCAAGGCAGCCCCAACCCACGATACACCCGCAAATGGCTCCAACACCGACAACAAAAAGAGCATCTTAGACTAAAAAACAAAGCTCACGCATAAAATCTATAACTAATCTTTAGAACAAATGAACACGCAGCTTAACTTAATATCACATTCATTATCACACAACACTCATCTTCACAGCCAATATTACTTAATATAGTCATTATCACCTAATTAATCATGTGATTGGTACTCGTTGCTTACACTTCAAACTTCAATGTTCTAGGATGCTGTCCAATGCTGAAATCGTTGAGGCTGTGAGGGAGAAGTTAGGCACTGAAGGAAGGACTGAAGGTTTGCAGGAAGAGAATGCTCGTCTCTCAGTTTCATTGAGCACACTTCAGTCGCAAATAACTTCTCTTAACACGCAACATACTGCTCAGAAATTAGCCAACTCTCAGTTGGTTGCCGAAAAAGAAGAAGTAAGCCTATTGAATCATCTGTCATGTTTAAGTAATGTGATGTGCGTTTCTATGGACTTTAAGAAACATATTAGGTATATGAGAAATTTATTTAATGCCTATGTCTGGCATGGCTGCGGCCAGGACATTTAACTTGGAAGAAGAAGAAGAAAAGAAATTTATTTGTGAAGATTAGAATCCAGGTTCAGAATTTGGATGGAACTATATTTTTTATCATTAAACCACAGGTTAATTATGTTATTGAATTTTATATTTTTAGTTGAGCAAAAAGCTGGAGAGCATGATTGAGCAACACCAACAACTTCTTGTGGATCATCTTACTTTGCAAAGCCTCCATGAACAGCTGACGGCTGAGTACGAGGCATTGTCCAAGGAGAGGGAAAACGTCCGCAGCGAAGCCAAGAGGGCGAGGACTGAAGCTCGGGAGCTGCGTGAGAGCCGAGAACGTATGGAAGGTCAAATCACGGCTCTCAAAGCAGATTTGGAAAAAAACAAAGTCGAAGGTTCCAGTCTGGCCAACCTCCGAGGCGAACATTCCAAACTCAAAGAAGACTTCAGGTAAGAGAGAAAAAATCCTGAAAGATGGATCTCAGACAAAATGATCTTTTAGGCAGTTTTAGCCCTAAACTACTATTGGTACTTGAATCAACTAATACCCTCCTCCATCTACTCCAATCACACTAACCCTCCCCTCTCTACTCCTATCATCCAAACCCTTTAATGCTAGTCCAACCCCCTAACAATCCCCCTTCAACTCCTGTCAACCGCCCACTATACGAAATAATGGATCGATTTAGATGAAATTTTCAAGATTTGTGTGGGTTCATCCCTTGATGGACCCTTATAAGTTTCTAAAGCTATTTAATTTTAGCACCCGCTTTTAAGGGACGGTCGTTAATGGGCAGGTCCAAGATGATTCTCGGAGTCGTTCTGGAGATTATGTAATCAGAAGCGTCTTCTCGATCATGTTGGCGTTTATCAATTGAGAAATGATCGTGAACATCATGTTTCATGTTGAGTAATTTTACAGTGGTACTGCCAATTTAAAATTTAAGCCGTTATGTATGAAAAGATGGAACCAGGCTTAGTTCATGCAAGTGATCTTCTGCAGGATTTGTCTTACATTACCGCGATCAAAAGCGGACCTTGCACTGCCTTGTCCGTGTAGTGTGAATCAAGCTGAGGGTAGAAATAACTTAATACTGAGGAGAGGAGGATGAACTGTTTTACATAATGCTGGCCAAAATAAAGCATCATTTGCTCACCAATCGAGAGCAAAAATACTTGATATTTTATGAATTTAACTTTTTAATGGGATTTGAGAATTTTCCAAATCGATATGATTTATCCAGTTCATTGTTTTTGGTAAAATGTAAAAGTAAGGACCGGAATCTGTTCCAACTCATGGCCAAGAACGCTCACTCGCCCAGAATCAAATTTGAGCCACCATAATCATGCCTTCGGCCAAAAGGCCTCTTTTTCAAAAAATTTCCAAAATCGCATTGAGCTCCCGAACGTCAATGAAAATTTTTGTTGAAAAGTTTAGGAGCATCATGAACGATAAAAAATTCTTCTGCAAATATTTTCCAATATTTTCAATATTCCAATATATTATGACGATGCGAAAACGCATAAGTGGCCGGAAACGGGTTAAGGAATAACTACTAGAGAGTTTTTGCTTCATGCGCGCGCACCGTGGGAGGCACCGTCCGTGGAAATTCAGCGGTCGATGATGACCGAAAAGGTACGAAGTTTCCCGAAGTTGTCGCGGTCGCCGTGCGTTCTCGAAGACCGCCCGTTTGAAGCGCTCTTCACACGGTCCCCTCCCGCGGTCGGGTTCCTGCCACCGCAAGATGCAACCTTTAGGTAGGTTACGCCCTGATAACAGTTATTACATTGTTTTGGTTTTGCGAATCGCAAGATTTCTTTTACTTTCTTCTTCAATTCTTGCCAAAATATACTTTAAAAATGAGTACCTACCTCACATTGAAACTAGGTACTTTAGGTTATTACAGAGCACTGCAATGGAACTTCAATAGAGGTTTATTTAACTCTGTACAAAAATAAATGTATAGTTCCTTCATGCGAAAAGTAATTTTAATATGAAAAACATTGCCTAACACACGTCGAATTTTGAGGTCCGAATATAATCACGAATGATGTTGGTAGTTCACTTGATCATAATTTCATTTGATATTTCACTTGATTAATAGTGAAAAAAAAACTGATCTAAAAATGTGTTCAGGCAATAACACATTTAAAACTCATTCTTACCCATGTGCAATTTTAAAAATATAATTATTTTCCCGAGTTTATTGTCATTTATTATATTTCAAAATATAAGTATTTATTAATTAGGTGTAATACCATACATGAACTCTGAACATTTTGGGACTTAGAGAAAAACTTATAACAAAAGATAGGCCTAAAATATCATCATTCTTAGTCATATGCTATATCTAAAATGCCAATTGTGTTCATGAGTTTATAAGAAGTTTGCCAACAATTTAATTGTAATTGCAATTTGATAGTAAAATTAATAATTAGGTATGCATCAAACTGAATATACAAGGTGTTTCACGAAAAGATTACACCCCCCTTCATTTCCCCAAAATACAACGTAAAAACGCTGCAAATTATTACACAACGGTTTATTATTTTTATATAGATCACTCGTCTACAAAATCACCAACCATCCAATATGAGGAAAAAGAGAAAAAAAAATCAAAAAATTTTTTTCTAAAAATCAAAAAAAAATCAAAATCACCAACCATCGATCGCATTTTGGTCAACTAAAATTTGAACGGAGTTGAGGCCTCTTTTGCGATTCACACTCGTGTTTTGATTTATATTTATATATATTTCAATATAAACCCTTAAATTTTCGTAGGGAGCGAACGGTTTGTCCTACAGAGCTCCGCGTGGTCTCAAAAAATTCTAAAAATTCCATAGAATCTTAAATTGAAGGAAAAACAATACCTTTATGTCGAATTTTTTTGAGTTAGGGCGTTTTCAAAATTTCAAAATTGATTTTGGAACCCTTAGGAGTGACCTACATCAACCAAAAGCTTCGGGGAACAACTAGACCCCAAATGGAGCATATATACCAAATTTCATCAAAATCGGTCAATGCTAAGTGGGAAAAGTGCCGCGTACGGCGTACGGACAGCCAAATTTTTATTCGATTTTTGGATTCTACGTACCTTGAAACGTAAACCATCAAATTTTGAGGGGGTGTTAAATTTTTTTTTCTTGGTCGATTTCAAAGGTTCATTATTGAAAATAATAAACCAAAATTACATGATTTTTGGTGAGAAATCCAGGAAGAATATTTTCGCGCAAAGTAGAAAAAAATACCAGTCAAATTTAAATACGGATGACGCCCTGTGGTTCAGAGTCAAAAAATGATGAAAAAAGATGTGCCACAGTATTTTTCCTGAATTCCTTACAAAAAGCCATGAAGAATAGCGATGGTCCCAATTTTTCACGCTGAATTTTGGGGAAATGAAGGGGGTGCAACCTTTTCGTGAAACACCCTGTTTACTACTACACCTACCAATAATACCCAGAATATTGTTTGGTCGGAAAAAAATTGATATAGGATTATATAAAAACCTATAAAAATATAATTTTGAGGATTTGTGAGGGTGAGGTCATGAGTAAGGTATCGCTTTCTTCTAGAAGAATGATGAATTTAGGATTGCAAACAACTGAAGGTTGAATGTGAATAGTCGTTCAGAATTCCTCAGAATGGAACCAACTGAGTTGGTTCATCACTCAGATTTGGTAACAGCGTTTTCCAAAATCTCAGAAAGAAATCAACTACATGTAATTTTAATTTTAGGCGTTCTACTACAGATATTGCATTCTCTCAAAGTAGGAAATTACACGGCATTAATTCAAATTTGAGAAGCAAATTCCAATAAAATTATCACCTGATTTACAAACTTGAAATAACTTTGATGCTTGATCACTCAAAACTAGGTTTTTGTAGTTGGTTTCATTCTGTGGCGTCCACTTCAACATCAACGAAAATGGTGGCGAACTTGTCACAGACAAAATGGTGGCGGTGTCAGGTTATGATAACAGAATCCACGGAGCATCCCGTTTCCATGGTAATAGTCACGGTCCCGTGGTAAAAAGGAGTGGGGAGGTTAGCATCAACTCCAGTTTTCCGTAGCTTCACGTTCACGGGAGGTCGCCACCGTGTGAAGCAAAAACTCTCTACTATTTTTGTAATTTCATTCCAGAAATCTATTCACCGCTTCAGACAAACTGAAGAATGAATATCGAGCTGCTCAAGAAGAGTACATTTCCATGAAGACTAAAGTCCGTTCTCTCACTCTTGCGCAAACTGAGGTGCAGTGCGACATCTCCTCCAAGGAAGAAACCATTCAACGTTTGGAGGTTCAGCTTGCTCAATTAACGAACGACAATCAAGTAAGCCCCCTTTATCACTTGATAATTACTCTTTCATGTTATTCTGGATTGTATTTCCCTATTATTAAAATTTCTCAAAAAGTACGTGATTTGGAAAATTTGTTGAAATATGCTGAATTGTAAAACAGCGGCTGAGTCAGATGGCAGCAACGTTTGAAGAGGACCGCAAGTCTTTGATGGAACACGTGACCCTTCTCCTCCAGCAGTACCACTCCCTCCTCACTCATTCTCTCGACGATAAAGAGCATTACCACGCCGAGGAGAAACTGTTCAAGTAATTGCCTGTTTCGCATTTGATTATTTTGTGTCTTACAACTTGAAAGCGTCCACTGAGCGTTGTTGTTACCTCGGGATAGGGCGTCAATAGAACTTGACGAATATGCACTTGAATAACTATGTGTTGTACATAAAACGGGTGGTAATAGCATTGAACAAAAATATCACAGAGTAGAGGTTAAACGCGAATACATCGGTGACGAGAGTGAAGATGGTGGATTGGGGTTCCCGGGAGTTGTCAAAACAAGGCCACTCTGATATCGTACTTTCGGGGAAATGAAGTATTTGATTGTACTTATTATGTTCGTCTATTGTACCTTAAATTACTCGTACTGGTTCTTATATTCCGGTTTGCAAATGAGCATGATTTGCATTGGTACCCGGGCGTAAGCGGGGCGGTCGTGTTGGCACCTAGCGGGGGGCATGAACGTCGAAGGTGCCTCTTATTTGAACTGACTGCGGGCGGTAGGTTCAAACATCCTCCCCCTCCCTCCCCCCCCCAAAAAGAACTTCGGTGATATCGCACTGCGAGTTCACAAGGGGCGTTTTACAAAAAGCGCTCCTAGTACCTCGTTTTTAGGACGTCCCACAGTAAGACTTGGGCGTCCTTATGCGATCGATCTGGGGTAAAGTTGGACAACACTCAACAGAAAAAAAAATAACCACACAGTAATCCGTTTCAGACCATTCTGAATCCAAATCCGCGAAAAAAAACCATAGGTGTATGTCTGTGTGTGTGTGTGTATGTGTGTGTGTGTGTGTGTGTGTAACAAAATCTTGTGTACTCTGCACAGGCCTTAGTTCTCAACCGATTTTCCTGGTTCTTTTTTTGTTCGTCGCGGAAAACTATCTAGTTGTGCACTACGTCGCCGGAATTTCGAATTTTGCCTTTTAAGGGGAGGAAAGGGGGGGTTAATGCTCGAAAAACGTGCGTTTTTGGGCATAATCTTGTGTACTCTGCCTAGGCCTTAGTTCTCGAACGATTTTCGTGGTTCTTTTTTCGTTTGACGCGGAATACTATCTAGTTGTGCACTACGGCGCCGGAATTTCGGATTTTGCTTTTTAAGAGGGGGAAAGGGGGGGTTAATGCTTAAAAAACGTGCGTTTGCGTGCATAATCTTGTAAACTCTGCCCAGGCCTCAATTTCCAACCAGTTTGCGTGTTTCTTTTTTTGTTTGACTCAAATAACTTCCTAGTTGTACATGATTTTACCAGAGTACCAAAATTCGCAAGGGGAGGGGGTGAGTGGGGGGATAATATTCACAAAAATCCGATTTTTCAATATTTCGGTTCCTTTACTGCTTACTAATTGTACCCAAGCTTTGAAATTGAGGAAAAATTCTCATTATACCTCCGGATTTTCATGAATTATTCTCTGTACCACCATGGAACTAATAGTGGTGCCACCATGGTACCAGGACATGGTGCCATGATGCCATAAACCGCTTATTTCGTGTTTTTTTTTTTTGTTGTGTTTCACCTTGAATACGGATGTGAACTTCGACGGACTGCCTACCAAAACTAACAGATGAAAGTTCATTGTTACGACGAATTTCCGCTTTGGTGCCAGACTGGCACCATTGTTGGCGTTGGTGAGGTGGGGGGGGGGGGGGGTGAACTCGAATTCGCATGTTGGGTATCGTAGATCATGGATTTTAAAATGCTCTTCAGATTCGAGGCTATCGTGCCGCTAGAAATGTTAAGGTGGATATTGGTGGGGGGGGGGGGGGTCAGTATTTCTTGCCTAAAGTAATAAATAAATTACATCGAGTGAAACAGTTTTATCACTTAACAACTGGTTAAACTGATCTAATGCTTATCCAATGGGACGTCCCCTGGAATGCATGCATTACTAAACAATATGTTTTGAAATTACACTGTTGGAACCGCAAGACCAAGATTTTTACAATGGTACTACTGGCATTTCGATAAGTCCATTTGTTACCGAAAGAGAGCACTATAAGCCCTTACGGAATTTAGAGAAACAAAGGAAAAAGTTCATAACCAAGGGGCGCTTGATAAGCTTTGATAAGCGCCCCTTGAGAACTCGCAGTGCAATGTGAGGCTATTGGTATTTTGGTAGCGGGCAGAGATCCCCTGAACTGGTACGAACTTGCGCCACACAGACTATGCCTTCAGAACCGGAGATCAGTTCAGAGATCACACCCATGACCCACTGGAGCGGCGGACGATTGTTACTACTACTACATTTACTACCACTACTATTACTACCACTACATCGCCTAGTACTGGTGGGGGCCTATCGGGGGTCTTCCATTTTGAACGTGCTTGAAGATCTAGTAAGTATTCGGTACTCCAGTGCTTCCAGAACTGGTCGATCATCTGGTTAACGAACGTCCACTTCGGGGCTAGGCGGGTGCTGGCAGTATGGTCTATTGAAGACTCGGGCATGGCAGTTAGGGGTCGTTGTACGAGGAAATAACCCGCTGTAATTACTAGTACGTCATCAGGTGAACTTGACTGATAAACTAACGGACGTCTGTTCAAGATGGACTCGACCCGGGCTATGATTGTACTGAAGGTCTGACAGGTGGTCGACAAGACGGCACGTACTTTGTAGAGCAAATTGTTCGACCCTACGAGATTGGTCCCATTGTCGGACCACACGTAATGGGTAGGTTGGTGGGTGCCAAACAGCTAAAAGTCTTTCCGTATTTTTTCGAAAATCGAAGAAAAAATTCATTGTTGAAAAACTTACATGGTCGGAAAGTTGAGGATCTTGCCTATTTTTCCTCATAGCCCTGGTGGTAGTCAGTTGGGACGAGAGTATACTGCCGTGCTAAGCCAGAAAGTCGTATCTTGGCTTCACCCAACTTTCGGGAAAACGACCTATTAGGTTTCGTGGTGAAATAACTCTTTCGCGGGTTTATTTTTCCTCCTTTTACCACAACTGGAAGTTTTTCTTATAGGAAATTAGATACTGAATCGATTTTTGAGGTCAAAATTAAACATTTTTTAGTTTATATTGTCAAAAAACTTTATAACATTTTTCCATTCTTATTTTACTTACATTTAAGCCTGATATACTAAGCCTTGAAGTTAATAAAACGCACTTAAATTGAGCCTGCTCTCCAGATAGGTAGCCATGTTTACTGCTGAACATATTACAAACAAACGCAATACTCTTGAAATTTTTTTGGTTTTACCACTACATCTTGACGAAACGTTGGAAATGTTCCGCAGATTTCTAGCTGTTTTGGTTCTCGTACAAGAAAATTGGCAAACTTTTGGAGCTACCTACTCGCTACTTTTAGTATAACATTTACTATTAAATCATAGAGAAACATTTTTGAGACTCTTCTGCTAATTTAAATTTGCTTTATTGGAGACCGAAGAAAACCTCATCATCAATCCAGAGATTGCTTCTGTAGCAGTTAAGCTCATGAAGTGGCGGTTCTGCTTGAACATTGTACTCTCAGGACTGACTATGGGGTTATGACCCGAAACCGGTCTCCAGTGAAGAGAGTTTGAGTTAGCTGAGGAGTCTATAAAATTTTCTCTCCATGATATACGTCGCCTTTGCACCATCGGCAGCAATCAAAAATCAGTTAACCATTTGTTTGATGTTGAGCAGTGCTTTTAACATTAAATGGCGGCTTAATATTTCTCTTTTACTAAGCTTACGCACGAAACCTCTTTCGTTTTGTCTAGATCTTGCAGTAGAGCAAACCGCACCCTTGACCTCGAGAGAATGCAATTCTTGCAGTGGAAGGCTAAATCTTGTTTTTCAACTCATGGTAGATTTCATTGGAATTAGGTTTTGTATGTTACTTGGACATAAGAAACATTAAACAATGTTTGCTCCATTGCAGTCTAATTTCGAGTATAAACCACAATTTGATGCTCGTGCTTTCTGAAGCCCTTTTATAATAATTAGTCCTCCACTTGTAGTTTTCAAATCTATGAGAGTCTAAGATGATAACGAATTATCGGTTCTATGATCATTTTCCCGTTGTTTTTCAGTGACAGACTGAACCACCTCTCGCGTCAAAAAGAGAAGCTGGAAGAAAAAATCATGGAACAGATCCGAAACATGGGAACACAAAACACTAAAAAGTAACGCCATCTCCAAATGTGTATTTTATCAAATTTGTGTGCACGAATTATATTATCAATAACGTGACATAATCTTACTTTTTCAGGAAAGGCAGTGTGGCTAACCTTATCAAGAGAATAAGGAAAAGTGGATCCGAACTGATAAATAAGGTAAATGTGTATAAAATTCGGACGTCGGCAACTAGTTGCCGTAAAGTTGCCTAGTGTCGTAAAGTTTTCCAGTTTCACTTCTCTTTCACTGTAAATGCGGACTTGTTTAGTGGAAATTTACCAATGATCAGGTCAATTTTTTGTTCAACTTTGACTCGTTTTAACCAAGTAACATTTGTAAAGAGAAGGGCGTTTGACTCAGGCACGTCTATCCATTCTTGGAAAATTGTTGCTGTAATGTAGTAGAAAGTTTCTTATACAGGGTGGGGGGAGGGGTTTATGTTAAGTACCGGAAAACTTCGGGAGTCGATTGTACAACTAATTTAAGTAAGAAAATGTCTCCTAGCAATTTCGTTTGTTTTTCCAAGTTTTTTCAATTTCAAATTTTTTTTCGTGTTTTTGATTTATGTCACTAAAATTACCGTAACTACCTTAATTTACCATAAAGATGTAAAAATAAGGGCACCGTTGGAAAGGGCATCAAATTTCCCATCTGTTTAGTGCCAACAAACAGCTATTTTCGGGGTTCTGTTGGGTGACAAATCAACTCGTAAAGAAATTTTGGCCACGTTGGCAAAATTTCCTATTTTTTCTTTAGGTTATTTGGGTTTTACTTCCTCTTGGTTTTTCGCGTACCTCAACACTAAAAACTGCGCAAAGATCTCAGCTTTCCAATGGTATCAAAAAATATTTTACAATCGAATTTAGAGGAAAAATTTGTGTTCGAACTCTGAAAAATATGATTATTTTTCAACGATATCTTAAGTTTTGACGGGAGGTCTCCATGATTGTAAGAAGGGTGGAAGGGGCAGCGGCGAGGTCTACCCCGGAGTCCTTCCATCAAAACTTCGATTTCGTTTTTTTTTTTAATGCAAGTTTTTCCTCGTTCAAACACAAATTTTCCTCTTAAATTCGACTGCAAACTATTTTTTGATTATACCATTGGAAAGCTGAGATCTTTGCGTAGTTTTTAGTGTTGAGGTACGTGGAAAACCATGCGGAGGAAAAACCTTTACAACCAAAAATAAAAAACAGGAAATTTTGCCAATGTGTGTCTGTTTCAGTCATTTAAAAGAAAATTATTTGAAACATACCAAGTGGACTGTGATACGAAAATTAACGATAAAACTGACAAGAAATTAATCAAATAATCAAATTTTGAAATTGGAGATGTTTCAACAATGGTACAACGTGGCAGCTCACCTTGATTATCCTGTGCATCGATAGTAGGTAGGCAATCCAAATTTGGCGAGCAAACCATGAGGGAGGTGGAGGTATGTCGCCCGAAACCCCGGGTTGAACTCACTTCCGCAAATTTTAGTACTTTGAATTTGAATGAGTTATTGAACGAAACTATTGCCTCGAAGGACGTCGATAGAAGAGAGGGAGACTGACTCGCGCCGTCCTGCCGTGATTCGCCTGTGCAGGGCTGCCAGCCTGCCACAACTAAATTGTCCATCTCCAATTTATGAGATTTAAATTGTGAAATCAATCAATTTAAATTACGATTCAACAGCCAATTTGACAAAAATCACACTACGAGTTGATTTTTCACTCATCAGGACCCCACAAATAGTTTTCTGTAGGCACTAGAATGTTGAGAAATTTGACCCCCTTTCCAACGGTGCCCTTATTTTTTCATTTTCACTGTAATTTAGTAGTTATTGTAATTTTAATTCCGGAAAAAATCTTGAATAACAAGGGGTTAAAGGGGTTGGAACGAGACATTTTTTTTACTCAAATTAGTTGTATAATCGTCTCCCGAAGTTTTCCGGTCCATAACATGGGACATCCTGTATATCTACGACTTACCTGTCGCTTATGATTTTTCTTCAATTAAATTCCAGGCTGGAAGGAGGTCATGGCATGAAGACGCCATCCGACGGGGACTCCCCGGTGCCCCAGAGGGTAATGCCACTGACTCCGACACCAGCCTTGAAGAAGTTCGCTCTCGTCAAGGTAAGCGTTTATAGGGAGAATCTTATCATGAAAATGGTACTTCAACCATAAATGTAGCCAATGTCCTACACGAGTAATGAACTCAATCAACCACACTATAACTGACATTTTGTTATCAAGCCGATTAGGAGCTCTACTCGTGACTGTTGCCACATATTCATTGATTTATCCATTAGTTAGACTCCTTACATTACCAAAAGGAGTGTTGTTCTGTGCTCCTGCTGTAGTCATTTTCTTGGTTGTTGTGGAGAAGGAAGCAGAGGACGTCAATGTACTTTATTCACATTTATTTGGCAAGCGCTTTCGGGGCAAACTATGGCCTCTTTCTCAAGCAATCACTCTGCAATTATACTCCCACTATCTTCCATCCCTCCTCAATCACCAAAATCTCACCTCTGCCAATCTTGAAAACTATTTTCATGTTTTTGGTTCAATGTAGTCTTCAAAAATTCAAAGGCGATTGCCTCTTGGTCACCACTTTCTCCCAGGAAGTGGTCATCATTGTTCTGTACTCCTGCTGTAGTAATTTTCTTTGTTGTTGTGGAGAAGGAAGCAGAGGACGTAATTTATTCTCTTTTATTCGGCCTTAAATGTGAATAAATGTGAAAGCCGAATAAGTGTGAATAAAGTATATTGACGTCCTCTGCTTCCTTCTCCACAACAATCAAGAAAATGACTACAGCTGGAGTACAGAACAACGATGACCGCTTCCTGGGAGAAAGTGGTGACCAAGAGGCAATCGCCTTTGGATTTTTGAAGACTACATTGAACCAAAAACATGAAAATAGTTTTCAAGATTGGCAGAGGTGAGATTTTGGTGATTGAGGAGGGATGGAAGATAGTGGGAGTATAATTGCAGAGTGATTGCTTGAGAAAGAGGCCATAGTTTGCCCCGAAAGCGCTTGCCGAATAAATGTGGATAAAGTATATTGACGTCCTCTGCTTCCTTCTCCACAACTACCAAGAAAAGGAGTGTTTCCAATAATTGTCTGTTGACATCAAAAATATACAAGCTGCGAGTATTCCAGTTGAGTAAACGATGAAAGTTTTGTACATTAATCTCACCGATGATAGTTTTACAAAATACAATCTGAACAGTTTTAATAACCATCGTTTTTCAAATGGTTGCCGGTTCGTTCGTATCCCTTCTGTGTGTTTCTCTCCCGTACGATACCTAGCGCAGTTGATAACGACGGATTTCGCACCGATTCAAAGTTCGGTATTCTGAAATGTTTTGACCAGTGGGAAATTTTATATGGGCCTTTATCTTCATCCAAAGATGAAGAACATTTTCCTCGGAAATTCGCTTACACTCGACGATCCCGTTCATCATCATTTGGTAGAGATACTTGCAGAAGAGATACGAAATACCCAGCTGACATCAAACTACCAAGTTCGAATTAAATGATGAAGTATTTGAAATACTTCGTAATTTAGAGAGCGACTGTTGGTAATCATTTCAATGATTTTAATTTATTACGTTGGTGCATAACTTTTGTGTGCAGTTGGAGGGAAGAAACATAAAAGAGGACTCAAGGGTAATTTCGCGTTTGCCTTAGGATACAGTATTTCAAAAACATCAAAAATAATTCATGAATGAAGTAGTTTTTGGACGCAATTATGCATTTACCCAAACGAAAAAACGTAATTAGATATCGATTAATGCGATCAAAGCTTAGCTTTCGGTCAACTCTGCTTGTAAATAAAAGAGTCAAGTTGGTAGCTTGTCGACTCATGATGAATACTTTGTTTTCAAACTAGGAAATTGTTGCTTTTCTTCAAGTAGTTATTCCGTACTTATAAGTAGGTACTTATCTAACTCATGACTATCGTATTAACTGTGTAGTTTATTTCCATCATAGCTTTTCTTCTTAGTTTGTAGACGAACAGCACAAGTTTTTGATTTTCACTCAGACTTCTTTTTGGGGTTCCAGTTAGTTTATGCGGTGAAGGCATGAATATATGGTACGTGACTCTTTTCCCCCCGTCTGTCCGAACCCCTCCATTTTGGGTTTTTTTTTCTGTCGAGTGATTGCACGAATTCATCGCATGCTTTCTGTAGGATATTGCTTTTCCTGTAAATTATATAATGTATGTAAACATTTGATGTTGAGGAACTTGCACGGTTATATTTCATTTTGTGACGTCTGAGAGCTCTGCTTTCCAAATGAATAGGTGGGATGTCCGGCGATCGAAACTGACTGAAAATGGGTTTTCAGTATGTTAACCTAATGGGGTATTTCAGTCAATTTAAAAATTTAAAAAAAAATTCAAAAGAGCATGGGTCAGGAATAGCGGTAATTGGGTCTGTTAATCGAGAAAATGTTTAGAAGAAATTAGAGAAGCTAATGAAAGCTGAAGATTTGAATGATGTGACGTAGTAAGTTGTTGTGGCGTATTAACTTGCTGACCTTGGACTGAGACATTCCACTAATCCCGTGCGGTCTCGAACGCCTTGTGGCCTTGGATACTATAAAATACTACGCCCGTGGCATAGTGCTTGTGTGTTCATGGAGGCCCGCCTTTATTTCAAACGTGTGATCTCTTTATTTAATTTTTCTACCACATGTTACTGTATCAATGGGCAAAAAGTTGGAGTATAGAGGTTTTCAATGGTGCTGAATCCAAATTTGAGGTCAAAAACTAAAAACTACCCTAAAAATACTAAAAAATACCCCATTGACTCACTCGCTCCCTCCTGCCCAGAATCATCTGGGGAACCTGAACAACACCGTGGCTCTGTTTCAATCTTTGTTTTTTAAACAGTCGTAATTTTGAAGTACGGAACTACTCGATGTTGAATGAAATGAATGTATGAAAACTTGCATTCATTGTTGAAAAATAAAATAACAAAACTTCTGTTTTGAGACAAGCAAAGTCTTGGTCTTAGCCCGACGGATGGGGGGGGGGGGACATAATAAAAAATTATTTTTCAGTCTATTAGTTCATCATATCCACTATGCGAATAGGTAACTAATTTCATTGTAATGAGGTTTAAAATTATACATAAATCCGCCACCAATGTTCACATTATGCAAATTCAGAAGTAACCCATTCTATGTACTAAAATTACCTCATAACCTTATTGTGCAAGTCATTGACAACGAGGAAGCTATGTGCCACACCCTCTCGGAAGACTTAAATTTAAATATCACCGCTCAATTATATCACCATTTTTTAATTCAAGTGATGTCTTCTTTTCTGTAGAGTAACTGAAACTTACAATCTCTGTCCTGGCCCAGATCTTAGGTCACCTAAATTTACATCCCACGCCATCTTAATGTTTGAGGTGATTTACAAATAAAGGTGACCAGCAATCTGCATGCATGTGAAACTGCACGTTTGATTCTTCGATTTCCAATTACTCTACATATATATAATGGTTTTTGTTGCTTCCAGGACGCCTATTTCAATTCTTACGCATGGACTACAGGATAGTTCTTTTCATTTAAAGTTCAGAATTCTGGAAACATGTCTCAAGTGGTGTTCTAGTCAATGTTTACTGTTGAAATTGGCTTTCTTTTAATTGAAATGTACAGGGAGGCGCAACTCAAAACCGCATAACTTCAGCGGTCGATTCTACAATTTGCAACAAAAATGTCTTTAACCCCTTGTTTTTTTTTCAATTATAAGATTTTTTTCGTCATTTTGACCTTACGTTACTAAATCGGTCGCAACTCTTTAATTTGCTGTGTAAATTCAAATTTGAGGAAAACGAAGGGAAGACCATTAAATTTCCTATCGTTTGAATGTCTGACCTTTACTTTGAATCATGGTTGAGGCATGAAAATGTCCTCTAAAAAGGAAATTTTATCTTATTCGGGAGACCTTGAGTTTTTTCAATCGGAAATTAATCTATGAGAACCAATATTATTTCAAGAAGCAAGAACGGTGAAACGTGCGCCAAAATCTCAGCTTTACATCGGTCTAATCATTTTTATTTTCAAAGTGGAACTTTTCACAGAAATTTGTGTATCAGAAATCAGCGCTCTGGTGTTTTGGGAGGCCTCGGTGTCTACTGAGCCTCCCTCCCTTCGTCTTAGCCAGAGCGCTGATTCCGTTGAAAAAATTCACGTTTTTCCTCGTTCAAACACAAATTCCTGTGAAAAGTTCCACTTTAAAAATAAAAAAGAAAAGCTGAGATTTTGCGCAGTTTTTACCTTTTTTTTGTGGAAAAACTCAAGGTTTCCCAAATAGTGTAAAATTTTCTTTTCAGAGGGCTTTTTCATGCCTCAACCTTGACTCAACGAAAAGGTCAGGCATCTAAACGATGGGAAATTTAATGCTCTTTCCAATGGTACCCTCAAATTTGAATTTACACTGCAAATTAAGGGCTTAAAACCGATTTAGTAAGGTAAGGTCAAAATCATGGGAAAAATCTTAAAATTGGAAAAACAAGGGGTTAAAAAATGCTAAGAGATATTTTGGTTTATTATTTTCAAAAATGAACTTTTTGAATCGACGTAAAAAAAAATTTTCCCCCTCAAAATTTGTTGGTTTTCAAGATACGTAGAATCCGAAAATCGAATAAAAAAGTTTCGTGTTGAAAATTAAGGGTTGAAATGTTCAAAAGTGCCCTAGCTCGAAAACTTTCGAAATAAAGGTATTGTTTTTTCGCCAATTTAAGATTGATTTGAATTTTAGGAATTTTTGAGACCACGCGGAGGAGCTCTGTAGGTCAATCCGTTCGCTTCCTACGAGAACTTGAGGTTTGGACTTACTATAAATCGGAAACGCGAGTGTGAATCGCAAGAGAGGCCTAATTTCCGTTCAAATTTTAACTGACCAAAATGCGATCGTTTTTCGTTTCTTCGAGTTGCTCTCAGTTTTACGTCCTTAGCAACCAGTAGTCATATTTCTTAATAGTTGTGCAACCTCAACTCCCTGTTTCTTCGAACAGGGTGTGACGCGTTCATTTCTTCCAAAAAAACCTGATAGTGAAGTATGTGTGATAGGTAGTATCTACGGTTGGTAGGTAGTGACAATGGCAAAGCCGTGTTCTTTGCAGACGAGTGATCTATATAGGAAAATAATAAACCTTTGTGTAATAATTTGCAGCGTTTTTTGTTGCAAAGCAGCTGTAGAATCGATCCTTGAAGTTGTGTCTCCCTGTCCAATCAACCTTGACAGGAACTATTGAAAATGATGGATTGTCAGACAACAATTTTAATTTAACTCAATAGTTTAGCAGAAATCCTAATTCTCTTGGCACTTCAGATGAATATGAGATGTTGTAAATATCGAGGAAACGAAAACCATTAACCTACTTACTTCTTTCTATGTTGTGGCTTTAATTGTTGTTTTCTGTTCAAATTTTGATTCTTTGTTGTTGTTTTATTAATAATTTTTAAATGGTTCTCTTCAAGTAATTAACCTTCTTACTGTTTTTGTTTTATCGTAATTATTAATTAATATTTATTGACATTACAGTTCACTTAACTACCTACTTTTATTTGGACGAAAACGGCAAACGAATCAACCGACTATGACCTCCTACGCATCAAGTGACGTGTTGTGTTGTGCTTTCGTGTTGTGTGATCTGTGACTTCAACGGACCTACCATTACGACCGAGTTTTTGTTTTGACTTTTTTGGGACGCCATATTGTAATATTTACTTAAATCTAACTTGGAGTTCTCAGAACAGTTTTGGTTGAACGCTAAACAGTTTTCTTAGATAGTCACTAACTAAAATGGAGGGTGATGATAATGTTATTTCAGATGGCCTGGGTCTGGGAACAGCGGGTACACGGCGGACAGTCTACCTATCGGGGGATGAGGGCAACACTAACACTGTACGTAATGTAACCTCCTTCTAACAATATTCCTACTTGTAGCCGTGGAAGAGGTGTAGAGTGGAATGGGCAGGCAGGGAGGCTCGAGGGCGGAACCTTCAGCTTTGGTAATCTGGCTGCACTCACGAATCCTCTGAGCAGAAGTATGGATGCATATTCCACTCTATTCTTCTTCCACGCTTGTAGCTCTCGGGAATCTAGTATAGCTCCACAGCACCATGAAATTAAATACGTCTGATTGGTTGTACATTTTGAAAAGTACTTTCAAAAGCTAAGAAGCTACTGGCGGGTGATGAAAAGTGGACACTTCAATAATTCACTCATTGCTCTTAACTTTATTTGAGCAAAAAGAGATCGTCAGCACAGGTTTTTCGATACAGAGATAATTTTTTCAATTGTTAATTTGTCACTTATCCAGGTTGTTCATTCCGAAAGTGTTCTATTAGTAGATATCTAAGTTTATTGTTTGTTTACTTTTCAGGACCCCGATGAGAGAAGTCAAACATTGCCACCAGATCTTCCTCGATCCACCACACCCCACCAAGATCCGTGAGTCCACATTCAATTTTTCCTTCATTGCTAAAAGCCAACAAAATATCATGCGATTTTTGCCGATGGTAGAGGTGATGTATATCAAGGAGAGACAATTTTCGAGACTCCTCTGGTTAGGGACGGCACAATACCACCGATATATCGGAGTATCGATACTTTCATGGTATCGATACCGATATTTGTATCGATACTTTTGATATAAAACTCATACCGATATATTGGTATCGATACTTTTGGGCTATACTATCAATATTTTTGCCTAAGTAGACTGTTTAAAAAAAAAAACCAAATTAGTATCTCTAAAAAAGCTCTTCAAGGTAGGTTCGGGAGTCCCTCGGTTGGAGGTGGGTTTCCAGCACTTTGAAGTCTAGAAATTTCTTGACTCATCTCCAAAATTCGTTTCTGAATAGAAAATGGGGTATTTCGGTCAATTTTTTTATTTTTTATTTCAAAAGCGTATGGCTCAGGAATAACGGTAATCGGGTCTGTTCGTCGAGAAAATGTTTTTAAAAAATCAGAGAAGCTAAGGAAAGTTGAAGATTTGAATGGTGTGACGTAGCTAGCCAATCGTGACGTAGCTAGCCAACTGTCTTTGAAAAAAGTATCCATGCACAGAAACCCTTGGAAGGCCTCATGGATACTACAAAATAGTACTCACACACGCGCGCGGCGTTGTCCGCAGCGTAGTCCTTGCCTAGTGTGTGTGCATTTATAGCGGCCCGCCTTTTTCAAACGTGTGATCTCTTTAATTAATTTTTCTACCACATGTTATTGTATCATTGGGCTTAAAGTTGTAGTATATAGGTTTTCAAGGTTGCTGAATCCAAATTTGAGGTCAAAAACCTGAATTTCCGACCCACCGAAATACCCCATTCAAGGTTGGCCTTGAAATCAGAATAGGTTGAGGAGGCTGGAACTATCCTTGAGGCCTGCCTCAGCTCAAACATGAGGTCGCCTCCAAAGTCTTGCCACTCTGAATACGGATGAGTAAAATCTTTCCTCGAAAGCCACCTTGAGGCCGCCCTCAGTCCTGAAGAGGGACTCCGAATTCCGCCCTAAGTCTCTGGACTGACGATGGGGTTATGACCCGAAACCAGGCTTCAATGTAGATAATTTGATTAGCAGATGAGTCTCGAAAATTTTCTCTCCTAAATTTCATGTAGTTTATTATCTTTCATCATCTTACATTTTGGTGTGTACTATGGTATCATTACTCTTGTTGCAGCTCTGTATTAGTCTACAACCGCGTCACCGCAGTCATAGGAGACAACCGTACGACTCCCCCACCCAGCCCAGCGGCTTCCTCCCGGAAAGGATCCACAGCTGGAACCCCTAGTAAGAAAGCCAACACTTGGTATGAATACGGGTGCGTGTAGCGGATTTTCAATGTAACCCCAAAGCGGGAATTTCATCTACTGCTGCTAGTAAATGTTATTATTGGCTTGACGAGCAGACACGATTTCACATTGTCAGAGACGTAGGAAAGTTACATTTGTAGGTAAGATACGAGGTCTGCAAAGTGTGGATAAAGCTAATTTTCAAAGAGTTTCAGAGTGTTTCAGAGTTCAGAGTGTAGAGTCCTTTGTTTTCCGTTGATTTACATGATATTCGATATCATTGAAAACTAGCATCACCGAAATCTCGGATTGGTGTGTAGTTAACATCTACAAACGACGGTCCCGTAGGATTTTACAAATTTGAGTCAGTTGATAAAACTAGGAAGTGAGCCCTACTGAACAGCATTCTATAAGTCCCAACCCTCAGGTGAGAAAAAGTCCCATCCCTGCAACATAAGCGAATTTTCAAAGAATGACTTTAACCGAGTTTTAACCATTTCCGAATTATATACATTTTTTCTCTCCATCACATCTTTTCATAGGAAATTTTATGCTGATTCCGACTTTACCGTGTATAAATATGCTTAGATAGCAAATCCATTAAAAAACTCACTACACACGTTTTTGAATCCTATTTTTTGAAAATTGGATCCTTTGGAGTTTTCTAAAAATGCTAGTCAATAAACTCATTTACTAATTTATAATTAATTCCATACTAAAGTTGAGGCCAGTAGGGTGACTACGGCCAAGTGCGCTCATCGCTTATTTCTACAGCAAGGCTACTCATGTAAATTTTTGAACGTTTATTTGATTAGATCAGGTGTTTATTGGCTTCTTTTCAAATTTTGAGCTCTTTTGGAGTTGTGTGGGTGAAATTATGGCTCATTTCTAAACCTCAAACTCAATTAACCTTCGGGCGGGCGCACCATCTGAACTCACACCGCATTTTGGCCACCTTCGAATAATATAATATTTTTAGCGTATAAATGTGTACACCATTAATCACTGACTTTCACATTAGATAAACACAAATAAGTTACACAACCATGAATATTAGGTAAAAGAAATGAATTTTATTAAAAATAATTTCAAATTGCTTTTGTCTATGCAAGATCGTTTTTAGTGAAAAGGCGGCCAAATTGCCGCCCAAGCGTCGAAGGTTAAACTGCTAACTTAGTCACAAAGTTTCCAAAAACCATACGAAATTATTGTAATTTTTAAGGAATTTTGAGGAAAGGGTAGTCCCTAGACAGGCTAATGAGTCTCATGAATTCCATTGAACTACGATCTCTTAGTTTCTAATCCCTCCATCCAAGATCCCTCAAGTTTGGATGGTTTTTGGTTTAGACAGTTTTATACTTTGAAATGCATAGCATACAGCTGTACTGGGACTGTGGAACTGAGAATCAACTTGTAATGGTTCGATACAGTGATAAAAACTCAGCCCTTATCGGTCCAGTTCCTCGTACCAGGAAGCACCCTTGGGGATTCCAGTAAGATATCGTATCATGGAATGTCTCTGGACTAGGAAGGGATCTTTTGGACTGGTTAGCATGGAACTTATCTCCAGTTCAGTAACATGCACTTGGAAGCGCCCTTACTGGCAATTCGACGACGAAAAGAGTGCCACGTGATGAAGCTTTGATTCTCACGAAAAAAGTGTGGTTTGATGATGGGTTGACAGAGGAGGTATGTGGGCAAATTTGGTGCCACCTGTCACAATTTTTCAAAACGATACACTGCTCTAAAATTCGACATCCGCAAAGATCAGTCCCACCCCATCAATTGGCTCCAGCCCATAGCATCCAGTTATGCACTAAGCATTACCAATGTGAACCAAGCATGAGTATAAACTTGTATCGGTTCCATGCAGTGACAAAAACTCAGCCCTGGTCCAGTTCCTTTACCAATCCATTTCCACAAACCAGAAAGCGCCCCTGCCGATTCTACGGCCCGATAAGACATTGTGTCGTGGAATGTCTCTGGACCAGGAAGGGATCTTTTGGACTGGTTTGCATGGAACTTATCTCCAGTTCAGTAACATGCAGTTGGAAGCGCCCTTACTGGCAATTCGACGACGAAAAGAGTGCCATGTGATGAAGCTTCAATTCTCACGAAAAAAGCGAGGTTTGGTGATGGCGTGTTTTCTCTGCGTACGTAAGAAGTTTTGTAGTTGCACGGAAATACTACTTGTAATATCCTAAATTGATCGTAGGAACATAATTTATTATCGTGGAATGACTCTTGACCGGGAAGGGACCTTCTGGACTGGTTACCATGGAATTTGTCACCAGAATATTGTTCTTATGTTATGTTCTTAAACTGCTATGAAAAATTATTCTTTCCTTGAAATGAGTCACTATCATTATTAATTTCTCTTTTGCAACACCAGTTTGAATTCTTTCCTAGTGTATTGCAAGTTGAGATCATGAGCATGGAAGAAGTAGTTATTTGACCACCGCCTTCTTCCATGTCACGGGAGTTGGATTTGGCCGCCCTTGGTAGGCTGTACTGGTAATGGAACTGTACCGGTAATTTGGAACGGTTACATCTCTGTCATTGTAACCGTTGCTGAGAAATACCTGGACTGACACACCCCTAGTTCAGAGAAATTGAATTTGGCTATTAGAAACCTTCTAAAAAAACACATTATATAATTGTACACACCGCTCGAAACACCGCATAATTAACTAATGGGTTAATTAATTAGTGGGTGAATCGATCACTCGCCTTAGTATTGACCGAACTTTGCAAAACATGGAGCGCACTTGCCAGTAGTCGCCCTAGCTTATTTTCAATGAAAATTCGCTAAAATCTTTGCTTTTACATCACAAGTACTTAGATACTCGTGCTGTCCTGGACTAACGATTCCTTGATTTGTCTTCCTATGAAACGCTACATGTACAGGGAATAGGTAGACTCCCACTATAGTAAGTTTATAAAAAGCTTAGGTACTTTTAGGGTAATGAAATTCAGAGAAACACCGACATTTCTTGTGAAAACTACTCCATCTGCATGGTATGTCAAGTTCTCCAGTGGTTAATAGTTCTCCATGTTTGTCACTGATAATTATGTTCGCCATTTCTATAATTTCCACGGTTTTTTTTTTTTTTGTTTTTTAGGTTTGTATTTGTCTTTTGCGCTACAAACATTAAATTAGACAATATCTTCAGGTTGGTTGAAGTGGACATTCTTGACTCATTTTTCGTTCGGTACATATTTCATACAGTTGGCGCCTATCCAGTCATAGTTTGAAGAAGTTCGTTCTGATTTCTGGTATACTTTTGGATCATATCTTACGCTACATGGTAACTTTTCACGAACTATTGCTAATTCGACAAATGCTTTCCACACTTTTCAAATCTCAAGCTTCAATAGACATCACTGTGAATAAAACATCATCTTTTGAATCTAGTATTGTCATGAATTCCCGCTAAAAATATTGATGGCTTCCACTCCATTCATGGCTTTTTTACAAGCTTTTGTTATGAACTTCGTCCGCATCACGCAACCCGTATCTCATTAATGTATTATTATTGCGAAGTACTTACCAATGTGTATTGTGTTTATCATGATTCCAACGTCTAAGTTAAAATTTGTTATTTCTTGTTCAAACAAACCAAAACAACCGATTTTCGAAATGTTACGTACAATGGATACTTTTGCAAGCCTTTTACTTTCACGAATTTCTCGCTGCAAAGCAAAAAGTGGGTGAAGCCAAGTGGAGATGCGTAGTCTGAAGTGAATTGGTCCCACAGTGAAAGGATTCACACCTACAGTCATGGGACAATCCTGTCACGATCAAGTCAAATGGGACCTCATTCACACAGCACAGTTCTATCAGGGTTAGGCTACCGTAGCCAGTGATGGAAAACTGGTCCTGGACTGACTGCATCATATTGTCATCCCCCTGGGAGTAGGTACAGTCACGGTCTTGATTGCTCGCTGAGCAACCTGATGGGGGGGTGACTGTACTGTGATGGTGGGTGGCAATAACAGCATTGGCAAAGCAGGGGAACAATCTTGAGGGGGTCTCAGTCAGTCGCCATTCATTCGCTTGTTGTGGGTTAGTCTGACCTTTTACGAACCAGCGCATGTTTGCTCCTTCCTCCCACCGTCTGAATGAGCAACAACGCCACACAACCATCCCCTGACAAAATGAAGCTACGGCTCTCAGCTCCACCTCCTCATGAACTTATCCCATTCAATGCCAGTAGTAGCTTATTAGTAGCCTCATGGGTATCTGTTTTAATCCCAAAAGTAAAAAAACGTAAAAAATTGAACCTAAATTTGAAATTATCAAGGGTTTTTGAAATTCATTAGTGCATCTACTTAGGGAATTGAAAAACTAAAAGATTGGCGCGGGAATCATAAAAATCGAACAATAATTGCCAGAGAAAAGGGGGAAACCCCGTTTTTTTTTAAAGAGAGATTTGCACGCCACCACCCTGGCCTGTGGAACCTCTTCACATAGCTCGAGGTCTGCGGGGGGGGCCCTTGAATTTGCCTCCCGTAAACTTGGGCAACGATCAAAGGGCTCCCCTGACAGTCCCCCATCCCAAGAGAGTACCTCCCCCCAGTCCATAGTTACCCAGGCCTCCTCCCTCAACTGGGTAGCATCGTCATTGCTCGCGCTAGTCTCCTCCTAACAGGGCCTGTCAAATTCTGATAACAAAAACTCTCTATTCACAGACTGAGACCCTCTTAACTTGTTTTGATCTGTCTGTATTGTGACTGTTGGCATGGAAGAAGGTAGGAGGAAAGCTCAGTCAACGTTAAAAAACGTGACAAAAAGTCGCCCCCCGCTTTCAGCATAACCACTAGGTGGCGAAAGGAAAACATAGTCCCCCGAGAGTATACTGCTCCGTCGCTAGAGCGCAGCTTTGTCACTCTTACTCATTCCCTCGGGTTTTTAAAAATTGCACCTCATCAATATTACTTGTAGAGTACGATTTTGGACGCTCTCTCCTTTATAACTATCATAAAGTATAAAAAAGTAGAAAAAAGATATCAGGAGAAAAGGAGTAACGGTAGGTATGTACATATCTACCATAAAATGAAAAACAAAAATATTGTGCTAGAAAACCACTGATTGGCAAAAAATATGACAAGTGTAATTTCTTTTCAAGATCAAAAACACAACAACTTTTTCAATATAAGCAACTAACTAAATTCCAACAATACATGATGTCCAGGGACAGTAATTACTCTACAATATCATATGCACCACTCTTATCACTGTATTTCTGCTGAGGCGTACCTACTGATGGTCTCAAGTTATCAGAATTGATATCTCCCAACACTTCTTTATGTTTTGAATGAATGAAAAGCAAACTAGAGTCGAACCGATGTAGATGAACAGAAAGACGAGAAAATTAAACTTCAAGAGGCGAACCACTATCAAACTGTAAGATGAGAAAACGTACGTTAGCAACGAGAAACATATCGGAAAAATACGTTGGAGTAACTGTTATCAGGGCTAGGGGAAGCGTTAAGAACTCTCTTGACTGTGAATAGTACTTCTTATCTCTGTTCGCCACCTAAAGAGAACACTACTGTCGCAATGAGGAGAAAAAGCGCACGCAAGAACCTGTTGAAGTGAGCTCCCCTACTATCTTCTTCCATGCTGATGTTGTGAATCCACCTTTAGCTTCCACGCGATGCTCGCTCTAGCCACTACATACAAAATTACCATTAATTACGTAACTATCGAAAAACTTTGTTTCTATCCATTAATTCTTTCCCGCATCTTCACGCAGATAAACCTTACATTTTTATAATAATAATTAGCAAGAAATTAATCCTTAAGTCAAGATATTTACCTTTCAAATTCATTTTCATATTAGGGGCCTAACTGAATATCATAAAAGGTCTACACATCCAATATTTTTGAAATATTCACAAATCGACTGTTCAAGATTTAGAGAATGACTAATATTTTTGGGAGGATTGAATAGGAATAATGTTGTTTACTCTTCGCCAATATAGATTTTCGTATGTATACCTTCTGCATGTATAAAAGTATCAAATACTTCAAATTTGAAGTACGTATGTTTTGATACGTTATTTCATATTCATCGCAATTAATTTATGTTCCTTTCTTCAAATTGGTGTATGATTTTCGTATTCGTTATTTAAACCTACCCTCCTAATCCTACATGTGTTTCCCCAAAATCGAAAATTTATGTACCAGTATTCTTATATCGATAGATTATTACTCGTATTGTCAAAACGTAAGTAACGTGAAAATATTTAAGCCTAAGTATCGAACTTTCAGAGATGAAACCTTTTTCGTGTGCCGTATAAAAACGAGCTTATATCCACCAAAGAATTTATTTGAAAAATCAAGACTCAGAATGAAGTACTGTTATGAAAGAAGCCTGTGCAATTATCGTTGTCTCTCTTGACTTGGAAGGAGATAGCAGACTGTATTATTTCCGCTGATTTCGTCGGTCTTGCCATTCCTTCACTATGTTAGAAATATTTTTGTTTAGAATTTTCTAGTCTCGATGTAGTTAATCTATTTATTATTTCAAATTTTTCGTGTATTGTAATTTTTTTAATGCAGACTAGGTTTTTAATAGAGTTCCTAGTAGGATCGATCCGGCGCGCCGGAACCGGATCGTCCGCCATGTTTTCAATAAGGCGCGCCGGATTGCCTCCTAGTGACGTATTCGACCGTAACAATACGGCACTGTATCGGATACGGCGTGTTCTTATCACAATTCGGCGCCGGATTGAGAGCATGGAAGAAGTATATTCTTCCATGTTGAGAGTGTGTGTGTAATACGTCACGCCGTATCAAAAACCAGTAGGAACTCTCTAGTTTGTCGTATGTGTTATTCTTATCAAAACGAAAACTCGCGAAGTATTGTATAATTTTTCGTAGATGGTACGACGATGAGCGTATAGTTGAAATGTTGCCTTTTATTGTTTTTTTTTCCGCTTAAAAAGCGACCGAAACCAACGATCACACATTCAAAGCTCATGTCGTACTTGAGTATTTCCTCAGCAATATTTTTTTATTTTTTCAAATTGTATCGTAAATCCTTTAAATGGTGCAACAATAATTTTATTTCTCAATTTCAAAGAAAACTTTAGAGTTTTTATTTTGAAGTTCCTAACCCAAACTTAGTCTCGAAAACGTTTTGAATAGGTTGTTTTTGTGGGAGCATCCAGGGAGAGAAAGTGGTGGAACGGCCTGAGCGCTGCCTGGCGACGATTAGATGAACCTTTCGTAGCTCAAAACATACGTTATCTCTCTTATCAGTCGCCCAATGTGGTGTAGGCGATTCCTAAAGCCGGGTTCCGTAGAACGAATTGATGAGGTGGGAGTGAGCTTTGCGGATGTTAACTAAATAATTTGAAAATTGGATATTTTACGGATTACAGACAGAGCTACTTTGATAAATTTCGTAACAAACTTCCGTCGTTTGTTTACTACTCGTGATTGTGTTTTGCTGTCTCAAGATATGAACCAAACTGATTCAATGACAATTCAATAGGTACTTAGATCATGTGTCAATCAAAAAATTAGATCAAAAAATCAATAAAATGACTACGCCAAGTAGAAGAACTTACAAATTTTGTATTTGATGAAATGAAAGTAAGTTCAGGGTACTTCGTCACAGCGAGGTTATAAACGGAGAACCCGTAGTCCAGATTCTCGCACTGGGGGATTCACGAAATCAGGCAAAACACAAGCGGAAAAATCAGCAAGGCAAAACTACTAGGAATCTCGGTAAAATGTGTCAACGATATTACCGAGTTGTCATCACATCAGTGGACTGATGAGATAACGTAGGTTTTTAGCTCCAGCTGGTTCATTTAATTGTCGCTAGGCAGCGCTCAGGCCGTTCCACCACTTTCTCTCCCTAGATGCTCCAGTTTTTGTTGTCGAGAATCGTACGCATTATTATTTCGAAAGAACCAAAATAGTGCTTGTTGTGTAACATAATACATGGCCTTAATGAATACGGAAGACTTGATATTCGCCTCCAAGGTTGTAACCTGTATTGAAGTCATTTTGAGTAGCACAACCACTAATAATCGTAGTGCCTATACTAATACAAAGTAATAACTCATAATTAAAAATATAGTGATAAAGTTGCGGTAACATTTTTAAAAAATGTATGTAACGGTAGTTTGTAGGAACTTTTGTACCTTTTTGTAACAAGCGGCTTTTTGTAAAGTGCTTTTATTAATATTTTTTCACGGGTAGAATTTTCGATTTAATTGATCCATCGAGGAAGTTGCGCACAAGGCAAGCCGGTGTAAATAATGTATCTTTTGTTTTTTGCATTTATTAGCTTTAAATAAAGGTGTAGAAATCTTTTTTTGTGTTTCAATCCTTCATCCGTGTAAATGCTCTCGATGTTGGTATTCACTTATGGTGGACAGAGCAGTCTAGTCTACTGACCCAATACATCGCAAGTGGATATGCAATAAAGCAACACACACACACAAAACACGCAGAAACTTCAAATGAGTTGACATCCTATCGGCACGAGGATATCTTACTCCTGCCAGCTCTGTCCAAGTTGTTCGAAAAATTACTCCGAAAGAGACTGCTCTGTATCATAGAAGAACGCAACCTAATTCCTAACCATGTTGGGATTCACTTATGGTGGATGGAGCAGTCTATAGGTCTGCCGCAGAACTTTGCATCCCTTTGGCGCATTCTTCTGGAGAACATGGAACTAATTATCTCTTATCATCAGGCAAATTCCCCTGCCTTTGATAATGTTTCGGGAATTTCTTCCCTAAAAACGGACTTGATTTCCCTCCTACTGAAGCTTGAAATTTGTGCATTTTCGAAATTGAAATTTCGTGACACTACACAAATATCAAATTTCTCACGGCTCCAATTTCCGTGTCAAGGTTTCACCATGGAAGGTTGACTCGATCGTTATAGTTCGCGGATCCGCCACCTAGGGGGCGCCACACGGATGCAAAGTTTCTGAGGTAGACCTATAGTCGACTGTCACAATACGTCGCTAAGTGGATATGCCACACCTCAAACATTAAACTACCCCCAAATCAAAAACTGCTCTAAAAATTAGCACGTTTGATGCGGGTTTTTAGTCCTATGTTGAACCGATGTGCAGCCGCCAACAGTAGGGGAACACGCTTAGCTTGTGAGGCGCCAGTGGAATGAAAATTTGGTTGAACTCCTCCCGCGTGTGGCTCACATAACAAGCGCGTGAGTAATTCCACCTTGCCAAAGTTTTTTCATGAATTTATTCTTCTATATTCACTTCTTCTCTTCACAGTAACGCCTTAGGAACAAACAGTAAGTGCAACAGGACGAAACTGATGAAAGTTACGTAAGAATTGGGAGATATTTAGCTTGTAAAATTGTTCGAAAAATGCGGGAATGAACGTCTTTGACAACTGAACCTCTGTGAAACACGGAACACTACGGAGTTGTACAGTGCTCTTATGCAGTCCCCCACCTTTCTCCGATGTCACTGAGTCATTTGAAGGTCCATTGGGGCGGGAAAAATATAAAACAATTCTTTCAAAGTGCTGGATGAAAAGTGGGGCGATTCAAAGTGTATTACTGCCTGGTGCATGCAACGCGCTATGATTGGATTTGCCATAACTGTAAACTCACACGCTAAGGACGTGATCCACACTGGATGTGTTAATCCCCCCCTTAAATAAAGTAAAAACAACGTCTCAAACTAACCCCCCCCCCACCCACAAAGTAAAAAAACCCTAAAACAAAATCCACCTCAAACTACCAGAAAAATTCCTCATTTTAAACATTTTCCAGAGCAAAAAATGTGTTCCCCTCCTCACCTGTCTAGTGTGACCTTGAACTAATTCCCGTCTGGAGATAGATTAGATGAAGGATCCACGTGTCAGTCTTTGAAAAACACCATACTTCGTGTGTTTCTCAATTGTACTCACAGATTTTGGAGACTCCCAGGCTCGAAAAAAAGATCCCACTGCGCTTCCCAGATCATAAACTATCAGTTAACACCTTCAGCGCGGATGATGTCATATGACATCATGCTGTTCTTGCGGAGCTACAGCTGATGTCATATGACATCATGCCTCTTTGGAGAGCGCTCCCCACTCTAAGGCCCCTACGAAGGCGTAGGAATGAAAATGAAGGGCTGGAAAGTACTACTGCCCTAGCGTGTGATGTCATATGACATCATGGTTTAAAACCAATCAAAATGGCGTCCAAATCCATTTAACACTTCAAATAAATTACCTAACAAAAATTAAAGCGCCTATGTCAAAAATTTTTCCCATGGGGGACATAGTCCCACTTTTTACCTCCCGCGTTGAAGGTGATAAGAGTTGTGATAAGCTAGAGTCTGTATTGTTGCCCTCTTTCTCTGAAGTGGGGTAGCCGGCGGAATCCTCTTTTAACATAAAGGGGCCTCGAAAGAGGGAGAGTATAAGCCATTGGAGCCTGAAACTCTTTTCCAATGGCAACCCCAAGCAGTGAGTGAGCACTCTTTCTCGTTAGCCTCCACTTTGGTTGCTTTAGATAGAGTATATATAATTCGTATCTTCAGAGTTGGTATCTCCTAGGAACTCTTCTTTACATAGAAGATAATGTGTGGGAGTGCAGTGGTAAATTGTATTTGATGTTTAAGAAGGTACCTATTGTTATATTTCAGCACCTCTACTCAGTTGGAACTCCATTACTTTGAAAAAATGGAACATATTTTGAAGGTCAGGCTGAAGAAAGACACTGGATGATGTATGGAATGACTGGGTGGAAGGCCGGCTCCAGTATAAGACCATGGCAGTAGAGAATTGGCAACGTCGCGCATCAGGCTAACAGCGTGGCTAGGCAGGCAATACATCCCCATTCACTTGCCTGTTGGATGATATTGTTAATTATTTGAAGATTTCCGAGTTTCTCACATGACATGTTGAACTTGGATGAAAGAATAAAAATAATATTTTACTCGAGTATGAACAAGTATTATGTTTCTAATCTAATATCAGTTGAAAATATAAAATTTGCTTGCTGACTCCTATGAGACACGAAATGTTGAAAATTCACTCTACAATCCGTTTGTACTATTCATAGAAAACCATCCAAGATCCAGGTAAAACCCACGCAAACCTTTTTGGTTTATTATTTTCAATAATGAACCTTTGGAATCGACCAAGAAAAAAAATTTTAACACCCCCTCAAAATTTGATGGTTTACGTTTCAAGGTAAGTACGTAGAATCCAAAAATCGAATAAAAATTTGGCCGTCCGTCCGCGGCACTTTTGCCACTTAGCATTGACCGATTTTGATGAAATTTGGTATGTAGGCTCCCTTTGGGGTCTAGTTGTGCCCCGAAGATTTTGGTTGATGTAGGTTACGTCTAAGGGTTCCAAAATGAATTTTGAAATCGCCCTAACTCAAAAAATTTTGATATAAAGGTATTGTTTTTCCTTCAATTTAAGATTCTATAGAATATTAAAAAAATTTTGAGACCACCCGGAGCTCTGTAGGACAAACCGTTCGCTCTCCACGAGAATTTAAGATTTGGACGTACGATAAATCAGAAACACGAGTGTGAATCGCAATAGAGGCCTAATCTCCGTTCAAATTTTGGCTGACCGAAATACGATCGGTTTTTCTTCATGTTGGATAGTTGGTGGCTTTGCAGACGAGTGATCTACATAGAAAAATAAAAAATAATAAACCATTGTGTAATAATTTGCAGCGTTTTCCATCTGGATTCACTGTGGTTTATAAAATTTGGCGCAGATAACTAACTGAATAGAAAACTTAATTTAGAACAAAAAACTTGGATTTTGGAAGACCCAGTTTTCTCTCATTCTCAACTAACAATTTTTTACTGGAGTGAGTACATTGGTACCTATTGTGCGATATCATTCACTTCTAGCTATAATATTTCATTAAGGTATCAGTCAATCCTTGGATATCTTCCTCTGAATTCTGTTGTCACAATATCATCAGAACTCGGTTGTTTCCTACATCACTCATAACAAGTTACTCTGAATAATTGATTCAGCTAGGAGATCATTGTTTGAATAGCGACAGTCGGCCTGAATGGGGAAGGAGGTGCAGCGTTGCCAAATCTTGAGCCAGAGCCTTCTACTGAATCTGGCCATAGTGGAAAAATCACTTCGAGCGTTAGAAGATTCCAAGAAGTATGTATTAATTAAATATTACAAAATATATGACACAAAAGAAAATTAATTATGTACAGAAGTGAACGGTTGAAAGGAATTCTTGACTTTCATTCCTCAGTGTCCATGGTAGCGTGGAACGTTCGGGTGATGTGCTCGTGTCCCAGGCGGAGGAAGTAGATGAAACGCTTGGAGGTGTCGACGTCATCCGAGACGTTCAAGTTTTCGAAAGGCGGCACGAAGACTTCGGGATCGTCTTCTCCACTCACGATCAGGCTGAGGAGGCGGAAGACCAACAGGTTGGCGAATTCTTCGACGGGGGAATCCATTTTCAGGGCAGCGAACTCGTCTTGCTCCACCTGCGAGATTAAAAATCCAACGATTCAAGAACACGAAAGTCTAAAGAACAGCGCATTTTGAGGAGGACTCTTGAAAGGGTTATTGTCATTCAAAAGACACATTTGAGCTCTCCTATGGCAGATGGACGATTATTTAACTCACTTATTTTCGCCAGTCACACTGTTGGCTTATTATTTTCAATAAAAAATACTTTTAATATTGAGGCCCCCCCCCTCCTTAAAACTTGATGATTTCAAAAAATTTCAAGGTGCCTACGTAGAATCTGAAGATCGAATAATAAAATCCGTCCGTCAGCCTAACGCTGCACTTTCCTTAGTTACCATCTACCGATTTTTATGAAATTTGGTTTATCGGCTCCATTTGGGGTCTAGCTGTGCCCGAAGCTTTTGGTGCATGCCAGTCACATCTCAGCTTTCCAACGGTCTAGTCATTCTCATTTTTAAAGTAGGATTTATTACAGAATTTTTTTTGAAAGCGGAAAAGTGTGTATTTTTTCAACGGAATCAGCGCTCCAGCAATTGGTCTGCCACAGAAACTTTGCATCCCTTTGGCGCATTCTTCTGGAGAACATAGAACTAATCATCTAACTAATCATCATGAAGCTGATTCATCATTCTTCAATACAATAGAATTCTTCCTACCTACATAATTGAATTTTGTCTACCATAGAATACAATTTTTCTACCACAGAATAGAATTTTTCTAACACAAAATAGAATTTTTCTACCACAGAATAGAATGGTTCTACCTACCATAGAATTGAAGTTTGTCTACCATAGAATAGATTTTTTTACCAACAATAGAATTGAATTTTTAGAATCGAATGAGACCCTCCCCCCCTGATGGGGCTCTTTAGAACAAACTGTTCCACCAGCACACAGGTCGCTTCAGAACAGAAAATGGTGGACAAGCTATGATGACGTGACAATCTAACAGGTAGTCTGAAAATTCCGTGCCTGCATCTTCTCTAAAGCTATTACTACCTCCTTCAAGTTGTTGATACTCCTAATCCGAGTTGATACTCCGGATAAATCAGAAAGAATTCATGCAGACCAAAACTAAATGAAGGAACAAGTGACTTTTAGCGGTGGACAATAATGCACAGGTTTTCCTGTTCAATAAAACATTGAGTTAACACGAACTAATTTTTAGCTATTTTTTATTCCATGGGACTTAAGAAGATTGAAAGAATTCTTGTAGCTAGAAAATAGAGGAGTAGTGGTGAAGACGAAATACTAACGTACATACTAAATAGGGTGTGCGCCTGTGTAGGAAAAACTGTTTATTGTTATTTTTAATCTAAGGAAGACCTCATTCTGAGAGTTTTGCTACCAACCGCGACCTTCTAGCATGTGAAAATCTTTTCCTATGAATTTTTAAATTTTCGACCGATTATGACGTCACAGTGGGCTGGGGGTCAAGGGGAGAGGGGCGCGTGACGTCATAAACGGTCAAAACTGAAAAATCGTAGAAACAGATCTACTCACTCTAGAATAGGGACGGCACGATACCACCGATATATTGGAGTATCGATACTTTTTTGGTATCGATACCGATATTTGTATCGATACTTTTGGTAGAAAACTCATACCGATGTATTGGTATCGATACTTTCTTGACGATATTATCGATATTTTTGCCAAAGTAAAATGGTTTAAAAAAATACCAAATATTAAGTACTCAGAAAAAATACCATACTATATCAGCCACAGAATAATACTCAGAATAGTATCAATCGAAACGATATACCGCTTCTGTAATCCTTCATCAATATTCTAAAACTTTCTACAGGTTATCTCACTGTAACCACCCATTGTTTGTGGTTTTCATTTCTCTGGGTTTCTTGAACAGTTCGAGTTCCTTGTGATCATCGTTTTACTATCCGGTTCACAACAATTTTTTTGATTTACTTTTTTCAAATTCAAGTAAAACTGTACTTCACGCCAAATTTTTGTTTTTATGACTCGATAATAAATATTATTAATTTGTAATGTAACTGATTTATTACTTGATCCTTTCTATTTGTAGTAGATGAAAAAATCATTTCATTGAACTGAGAATTCTAGGGAATAAGAATAGGAATAAATATTATTTATTCCTATTACTTATTCCCAAGAATTCTCATGTTATATTATAATATGAAATGATCATTCATTTTTATTAAATTTTAAATTATTGACTTTTATAATATTTTAAATTACCACTGACATTAACTACATTGTAAATTACTTATTTACTTTTATTAATATATTAATAATGTTAATATTTATAATTTATAAGTTTCATTTTTTTATAAGTTTTTATTTGGTTTGCGAAATCATTCGTGGGTTAATATGAAGTATCGATACTTTGAGCCGATATTATCGAAGTATCGATATCTGAAAATATCGGTATCGAAAAGATATCGGGTATCGATACTACCTGAGAAATATCGTATCGAAAGAAGTATCGATACTTTGGAGTATCATGCCGTCCCTACGCTAGAAGGTCGCGGTTGGTGCCAAAATTCTCAAGATGTAGTCTACTTTCGATTAAAAATCTAAAAAAATCAAGGCGCGCCCCCCATTGAAAACAAAAGGAACTCTCACCTGCACAGCTTTGCTCCAAATGTCATTCTTCAGCTTCTCTTTAGTCACTTTGTCTTCAACAAATTTCAGGAGGTCGAGAGCTTTCTTGAAATGGTATTCGTTCACTTCCGTGTTCTGAAGTGAAACCAGCATCTGAATGATTTGTACCGCATTATAAGCCTTGACGCTCTTGGAGGATCCCAAGTTCTGCAGATAGTCTGTCAAGTACCGCTGTGCGCTTATGCACTCCAGGTGCCTGTCAATTTGAGAATCGAATTCGGAGATGCCTTCAGATTTGCATATGAGCTTCGCGAACGACCACATTCTTTCGCACTTATCAACGTCTTTATTGTAGACCATTGCGTAAGAAACCAGCGCTCGTACTGCCTGGAGTGGCTCCCCGCTTTCCAGCTTATTCAACCATTTAATATCTTGATGATTCTCCAGACTTTTTTCCAGTTTGTGTTTATACTCCGGCGGCAAATCTAAACTGAGCAGATCAGCTTTGAGATCTTTTTTCAGAAGATACGCAAAAATCTCTTCACAAATACCGTAATCTCCGTATACCTCAATGTACTTGGGCAAATTCTCGGTTTCTTTCAAGATGTAAGTGAGCTCAACAAGTGCTTTCATATCCAAAAATTTCACGGCTAACTGTTTGGCATAGAGATAATGCCCATTATCGACGAAATATTGGATGTACCAAGACCTGAGGGCGTTGTATCGCTCTGGTGGATGCGTCGTAGACTGCAAATGGAGAATTACGTCCACCAAATCTCGAGTCATTGCAACGATTTTCGTTTGAAACTCCTCATCTTCTTCGATGGAAGTCCTTTCAGTAAGAGCAGCAATCATCTCGAATAACAACTTGAAATATTCGTAGAGTGCCTTCTCCCCAACGTATCTGTTCAACCAGTTGGATTGAGGTTGTGGGAATTCGAAATTTCGAGCTCTCTGCTTGTCGAGAACAGCTACAGTAACTTCCCAAACTATCGTTAACGTGTTAATCAAACATTGTTTCTTCTTGGCAAGGGTAGTTTCTCCTTTGCATACATCAGCGCATTCTTCGATCAGACATTTGAGTCCAACATCAACTATACTCACGTAACGGTAGAAAATATCTTTATGCGATAAGTTTTGGTGACTTGAGGCCAATCCTAATACATCAATCGCTCTGTAAATTGCGCTGTCGATCCAAGTTCCGTGGGATTCTTGTAGTTTGCACAGCTTCCAGGCGGCCATTAGTTTGTCGTTGTGCTCCGCGATCAGGTGGAGTACGTTGACTTTCTTGTCGTTCTTGGTGACTTTGCCGATCCTGGAACCTAGCGAGTCGTGGACGAAATCCAAAAACATGTCGTGCGCTTTGAGTTTTTCTTGAAGTTGAGTCTCGACGTGGAGAGACACCACTCCGGAGAGCTTAGGTCCGGCGTTGAAGTGTTCCCAGCGTGGATCCTTGCTCGGGGCGTTATGCACGATGTCCAAGCTGAATCTGAGCAGAGTTAGAGAAAGAGGGGAATCGACAATATCTGAGGAGTGATTGGGGAACTCCTTGTCGATCACGTAGTGGCACTGGTTCATGTTTTGACGAATGTACATGAGGAAAGCTGTTTTGATGGACGTCATGTGCTTCTGTTCGGGCAGGAGGCGAGGTTCGCGTTCTTGCCGACCAGTTCTTCTTTGGCTAGCGCTTTTCAAAATGTCGTAGCAAGCTCCTTCGACTGGTTGGACAATGACGAACCCATACGTAGGGCTGAAGAAAGCCGGCGATCCTTTATGGTTCACTCCCCCCACGATAATACCTTCACCCGGCACGCTCAAAACGTCTCCTCTACTCTGCGAACCGCCGTCCAATGGAACTCCGATGATGGTTCGCCGATTAAATATCAGCGCAGTAGTGGGCAATAATAAAAATTGAAGGTAAGGAATTTTTCCGGAGTTTCTTTCAAGAATGTCGATATCTCTCTTACATAAATCACAGAGCACGAAGACGCTTCGATGGTTGAGTATCATCCCTGCAGGGAAGTTCAAGGAGTAAGTACCTTCTAGGTTCTGATGAAGCAACCAAAATCGCTAGACCTCCTTCAGACATTCTGACATCCAACACAAAGAACTCAGTCTCACTGTTACATACAGCCCTGTTATAGAATTGTTTCTGGATCATGTTTTCTAAGTCTATTTCATAAATTAAAGCTGCAGGTTGTTCGTCTTGTATAACTTTTAGCTGGAGTTTCATGCCAACTAAGAGGAAAACTTGCCATTCAACAACACCACGTCTGAGTCCACAGACAGTGACCATCTTGACGACCTTGTTCTCGGAGGATTCTGCATTATGAGAATCGTTCCCGAATATTATGGTGTTCATTCGTCTACTGATGCCGCTCAACCAACCCTGCTGCCCTGAAATATGCTTCACATTCACAGTTGGAGAATGCCTGAGAGTGGCAGGTTTGATGAGGATGAGAGACGCAGATGTGGTGACAGCTATGCAGCCGTGGGGGTGCACATGATGCACAGAGCAAACCTCCTCTCCACCTAGATTGGCGTTTACTTCTACCCAACTTGTATGAGGACTGAGGACGTCCCAAAATCTTACGACACCTTCCGGCGAAACTGCGATACAAGACGCATTGTTGCTGCCTTTCGGTTTGAAAACTGACACCAAATGAGCATGATGGGGCAAATCGCTTTTGGGAAGTAGCAACTCAATGGCTATAGAACAAGCTGCATTTTTCTCATCAGCTTGGGGTTTGAATTTCCACAATAGAAGCTTTCTTTGATAAACATACCAAGCATACTCGCTCGCGGCACTCGCGTTTACAGACGCTCCCTCTTTAGCCCCTTGCGACAACACGTTTTCAGATACCGCAACAGGCGTTCGAGGACCGTACAATGATAGGACATGATGTTTAGTTGTCACTAAATCATTTACATCCTTACCGCTAATGTACCTGGCACGTTTTATTTGCTCCACAGCTTGCTTCTCAGGGTCGTCTTCTCCTCTTGAAGCACAAGAAGCCGCCGATACGTCCATCGTAGTTCTACGCTTCCGACCTTCACTTGAAAACACAACACTAAATTATTCGCGTTGGGCGCAAAACAGTTAGCGTCACTTCAATCATAACCTGAATCCTGAATAACCTGACGTGAGTAGTTAGCGTCCATGGTCAGCGTACACGACATGGATGGTTTGCAACATCCATGGACACGATAACGGAATGTAGCATGGATGTGTACTCCATCCACGAAAATATGTGTATATTATCCATAGTCGCCGTACGACCTTTGGTGCCTCGGATTTTTTTCTCTTTCGCCTCCATTTGAATCCTCTCTTCTGACTTCCTCATTACTGAAGGTAGGTTAATTGGTTTTAGCGCAAATAATTATTCGATATTTGAAATTAATTTATTTGCCATTTCAGAGCTTTCTGAAAAGATTTCGATTATCAGTTATGAGTTTGACTATCAAAAATTGCGGACTGATTTGGAAGACATATTCTGGGTTTATGCTGAGTAGCCCGTTCTATACACACAGACAGATCATCAAAGGATGATATCCATCGGACCAATGATAGGGAAGAGTGGGGAAAAACTGGATAGTGGGACATACTCGACAGTTTTATAAAAATGATGAATTGCCGCCTTTGATCGACTCAAGTAGATAATAGTACTTATAGTACTTGATAAGAAGTAGTGTGAACTTTGAACATGGACGGTTTAAACCATCCACGATTAATTAGCACTTACCACTTAATTATACCGGGTGTCCCAGAAGTTATGGTCCACCCTCCGGCATTTCCGTATTTAATTACCTACGTAAAAAAATGGGTCCAACGCCATTTTTCATATTTTTTTGTGAGGAATAATAATTAATAATTAATAATTTTTTTTTTCAAATGGGAACCCCCATTTTTTATTGCAGATTCAGATTCTACGTCAAATTTCATGAGAAATTCATACCCAAACCGACTTTTTTGATTGCGCGCAACTGGTACTTTTCGCGTGCAAAGTGACCAGGGTGCGCAAAAGTGCATTTTTTTAAACCCCAAGTGTGGCCCATGTTTTGTCATTATTTTTTGACGCTGAATCATGAGGTGAGGTCCTTCCTTCGATTTCATCGTTATTTTTCCAAATTTAGAAGGAAAAATTATGTTTTTGGACTTTTTTTTCCCACCCTGTTCCGCAACAGGGGCTGGGGACCGGCTATGGCGGGATTAAAAATAAATTCCTCACTTCTAAATTTTAAAAAAATGTTTGAAAAGTAGGAAAATATTGGAATGTTGGAAAATGTTTGTTAAGTAGGTACTTACCTACTTTAATGTGAAAAAAATTAAAAGTTACAAAAGCTCAAAAAATTAATAATAAAAATGAATGTCTTGTCATTCTTCACCTTGGGTTGGGGGTCGGCACCCGACTGGTCAAAGACCGTTGGATGAGAAGCTTTTTTATTTTTGTTCACATTAAAGTAGGTAAGTACCTACTTAACAAACATTTTCCAACATTCCAATATTTTCCTACTTTTCAAACATTTTTTTTTAAATTTAGAAGTGAGGAATTTATTTTTAATCCCGCCATAGCCGGTCCCCAGCCCCTGTTGCGGAACAGGGAGGGAAAATGAAGCCCAAAAACATAATTTTTCCTTCTAAATTTGGAAAAATAACGATGAAATCGAAGAAAGGACCTCACCACGTGATTCAGCGTCAAAAAATAATGACAAAACATGGGCCACACTTGGGGTTTAAAAAAATGCACTTTTGCGCACCCTGGTCACTTTGCACGCGAAAAGTACCAGTTGCGCGCAATCAAAAAAGTCGGTTCGGGTATGAATTTCTCATGAAATCTGAATCTGCAATAAATAATGGGGGTTCCCATTTGAAAAACAAAGTTAGTGTCAATTGCGCGCACTTACGCGCAATTTTTTTGCGCGAAGGTATTTTCCTGAATTCTTTACAAAAAAAATATGAAAAATGGCGTTGGACCCATTTTTTTACGTTATTAAATACGGAAGTGCCGGAGGGTGGACCATAACTTCTGGGACACCCTGTATAGCAATCGAATTATTCAGATTTTGCACTGCTCTGATGTATACCTACTTTGATTCCTTCGATTCTCATTTCAAGAGAAGAATGTGAAAAACTTTTGGTGTCTATAGAAACAAGAATCTACGGTTACTTCAGAGTACCTGTGATCTGCGTTGAGAGGGACTCTGGACAGATACAGAAGTCCAGTGTGTTCCTGACAGGATCCCACATCAATTTTCTCGTGGTATTTCTACTTTTACCGACCTAAAAGATCGGCTGCTGCTGAAAAACATCTGCCAAGTGGGAGAGGTACATAGCCTCTTCATATCAATAATCCGATTGTACAGATTGATGATCCAATGCATTGTAGATATCTCAAAACTTAATCTCTGAATACTTTCCTCGACCCTCTCAGGTGACCATCTAATCGCCAACCCCTCACAATCTCGGAAATTTCATCAATCAAAATGGGTCTATAACTTCGTATAGTTTTGCCAGTTACGAGGAATTCATGGCAGATATACAAATAGACACGAAACCAATATTGTTCATAGAGGTCTAAAAAATGTAAAACGCGAGTGGAAATTTTGATTTTGGAGAACTTTTTTTTCAACCTTGAAAAGTGGAAACAATGGAAACAGTACCCTACTTTGGTAGAAGCAAAATTAGCATAATATCAGAAATTAGCTTTGATCAAATTGATTGATCAAATGTCGTTGGCTAAGAGACAACATGTGACATGAAAATTCTACTGGTTTCAGGAGAACGAAAAACTCTTCTATTTTGCTTGCTTAGGATCTGTATACCAGGTAGCAAAACGTGTTGATAGCACTTGTTGTCTTAGCTGTTGTTCATAACAAGTGTTGCTCAACTTGAAATTAAACATTTCCAGTGGTTCGAACAAGAAAGGACCACAGCACTAGATTCCCATTTGTTTCATATCACATGTCTCTTACATAGCCATCGATATCCATCTTCAAGAAAGTGGTCAGGGTTTATAAAAATATAAAAAAAACTTTTAAACTACAGGGAAAAATACAAAACACTTTTTCGAACAAAAGCTTGCGACCATTTTTGAAGGCATGACGAGTCAGAAATTTACATAAACAATCACCGATAAGGGCAAGAACAACGTTATATATATATATAACGCATGCGTGAGTAATTATTAAATTATTAAAATTATTATTCCAGGAAACTGGCGTTAAACAAATTATTCCAATAAGTTCAACTTACGGCTACTTCATTCAAACACCAAATTACCGTAAGTTATCTTTATCACTTTTCACAGCTTTTTCGCCCCATGTTTCTCCTCGTGAAATTCAAATTTCGAAATTCCGGCCTGCGACATGAAATTCAAATGAACCTGTATTTGCCAACACTTATTTAAGAGGTCTTCGAGGAATTCTGGCATCTAATCCAATCGGAATAATAAATAAAAATATAAATTGAGACAAGTCTAGAAAAAATGTTAGGGCCGAAAATAACCCCTTATCATCGAGAGGTGATGGCCATGTGAATATCGGTACTCATTGTTCCCTCTCCGCTCCTTCTATTTCTCGTGATAACCGGTTCCCAAGTGTTTACTTGCAACTCTCAACCTACGGCGAGACATGGTACTTCATTAAACACATATCTCCGTATTCCACATCAAGGAGACCCCTTCGAATATTATCTGTAATCTTCTCTTGATTGGAATGCGGGAGTTCAGCCAGTAGCCAACAGTCTTTCGGAGGTTAGCTATCGAGCGGAATTTCTCCATTCACAGCAGGTACGTCAGTGTCAATCTATCATTATTGCCCCCCCCCCCCCCAAACTAATCAGCCATCGCTTATAGGTAGTCAAAATGTATGTACAGTAGTACGTGGAGTGTCCACTCACTTGATTCGGTCATTCAAATGGTTTTTAAGATTATCGAACCGGACTCAAGGGATTACATTACACCGACGCTTTTGGGGTCAGCAGTGACCGAGCGAGCTACGGCATGTGTCTCCGGAGACAAGACTCGGACCGGTTGCAGGGGCCGTGAGTTCGATTCTCGCCTCGGGAGCATATTTTCGGGCAAGTCGGTCGCAGGGCTTAACTATACGAAGTTATTGTCCGATTTCAATGAAATTTTCAGGGATTGTGCGGGTTGGTGTGTAGACGGTCCCCTATGAAAATCATCATCCTCGGACTGATAGAAGCGACTGTGCATGCGCAAACGTGAATTTCCTTGTAACGGCCATAACTTCCACCTTTTCAACCCGATTTCGATGAAATTTTCAGGGATTATGCGGATTAGATGGTCCCCAATGAATATCATCACCCCCGGACTGATAGTAGCTGCTGCGCATGCGCAAACGTGAATTCCTTGTAACTTCTACATTTTCCTTCCGATTTCAATAAAATTTCCAGGGATGCTACTGAGTAGTGTATAGATGGTCCCCTATGAAAATTATAGAGAATGGTTTTTCATATAGGGATTCATTCATAGAGGGATGGTCCCCTGTGAGAATCTCAAATCCTATTCATTACATCACTAGGCCTCAATAGGTCAAAGGCACTGTCCCCCAGGGGTCCCGGGTTCGAATCCCAGCCGAGGCTAAGTATTTTTTTGATCCAATCACATACATCTACTCACTTACATTTTTCATCCGAATTTGATGAAATTTTCTAGGATTGTGCAGATTAGCGTGTAGATGGTCCCCAATGAGGGTAGTGGAACGTACTTTTTTTTTTTTTTTTTTGATTTACTGGGACGGGGCAGGCCCTTAGTCACTGAGACCATAGGTTTGATCTATTGTGACCGGATTCCCTTTTTCACTTAAGTGCCCGTTTGAAAACCTCTTCTTTCACAAAGTGAAGAAGTTTTTCGGGCGTTTCCCGAGCAATTTCGGCCGGGACAAGAGTACCCTTCCCGAAATGCCGGAATCTGGTAGATGCTACAGCAGGACACTCACAGAGGATGTGTTCTGCTGTTTCGACTCCTTCGCAGCAGAGCCGACATTCAACTGTCCTGGCCTTGCCCATCTTGTTGAGATGGTATCTCAGGGGGCAATGGCCAGTCAGGAGACCCACAATGGTGCGAAGGTCCTTCCTCCTTAGCGACAGCAGAGCTTTTGCTCTTTTTTTGGAGATGGTGATTAGCTGCTTGGCTTGCCTCTGCTTTGGAGTGTTGCGCCAGTACGCAGCTCTCTTGCTGTCCTCCCATTTTTGGACCTGTTGAGTAATGAAGCTCTTGGTAACCCCGAGTAGGGGTTCAGGACCAAAACATTGGGATTCCGATCCCTGCTTAGCGAGTCGATCGGCTTCTTCATTGCCATCTACTCCTTCATGGCCAGGGACCCAGAGCAAAGTTAACTTATTGCCCCGAGCCGCAGCCTTCAGGGAGTTCAGACAATCCCAGGTTAGCCTTGATGTTATTGAGTAGGCTGCAATGGCCTTTAGGGCTGCCTGGCTATCAGACATTATGTAAATTCTTGCACCTTTGAGTCGTTTTTTGGCGATCTCTTGTGCGCATATTTCTATGGCATGGGTTTCAGCCTGATAAATGGTCGCTGTTGTTCCTAGGGGTTTAGTAAGGCTGAAATTTGGGCCTTTGATCCCTAGGCCAGCTTTTCCATTCATCACAGACCCATCTGTGTACCACAGAAGTGAACCTGGTTCATATTGAGGCGTGCCTCTTTTCCAGCATTCACGATCATTGATGATCACTCTAAAGGGTAGGTAAAAGTTCATTCTCTCTGACATAATGTCAGGGACTGACTTGGCCACTGGATCGGTATGGACTTGGTCCAGTATTTCCAGGTGGCTCCCTTTACGAGGGGAGAGTTTGAGTTTTCCCGAGTGCAGCATTCTGATAGCCCCCAGGAAGGCTGTCCTCTGAACAAAGATATGTAGAGGGGTGAGGTCAAGAAGAACCTCTAGTGCTGCTGAAGGGGTGGTACTCATTGCTCCAGATATACCAAGGCATGCTTGCCTTTGTAGTTTGGTTAGCTGGAGCATAGATGTAGCCTGGTTTGTTTTTTGCCACCATACTACTGAGGCATAGGTGACCATGGGTCTGACAATTGCTTTGTATGACCAGGAGGTCATTTTGGGCGTTAGACCCCATGTTTTTCCGAGCATTCTGTGACAAGCCCATAATGCTCGTGTTCCTTTATTTAGGATATACTCTAGGTGCTTGTTCCACAAGAGTTTATGGTCTAGCACAACCCCCAAATATTTAACTTCATTGGAGAACGAAATCCTCTGCTCATGAAGATAGGGAGTTTTTAGAGATAGTTTCCTTCTGTTCGTGAAGGGAACAATGGTGGTCTTTTCTGGGTTAACATGAAGCCCTTGGTCTGAGCACCATTTTTGGACGATATTCAGAGCACACTGCATTCGGTCTGATACGACGCAGTCGAATTTGCCCCTAACTATTATGTTAAGATCATCCGCGTAGGCTATTACCTCAAAACCTGCACGAGTTAGAGTTTCAAGTAACTCGTCAGCACCAACAGCCAGAGCAGTGGGGAAAGAACCCCTCCTTGCGGGCAACCTCTGTTAGCTAGAACAGTGATGCTCGCCCCGCCCTGTGTGAACCCCTCCTTGCGGGCAACCTCTGTTAGCTAGAACAGTGATGCTCGCCCCGCCCTGTGTGGTAGTAATCACCCTACTGATCAACATAGCTTTGATCCAGTGGGTGGTAGGGTCTTCGATCCCTTTGTTTCTAGCTGCTCTTTCCAGTGAAACATAGTTGGTGTTATCGAAAGCACCCCCTATGTCCAGGAAACAGCAGAGGGCCACTTCTTTTGATTCCAAGGCCCTTTCAATCAGTGAGACAGTGTCTGAGAGAGCAGTCTCAGTTGATCTACCCTTTTGATAGGCATGCTGGGCCTTTGCAATAGGGTTCTTGCTGAGATGATCATCCCTGATCATCTGGCCAATGATTTTTTCCATTGCCTTCAAGAGGAAAGAGGTGAGGCTGATGGGTCTCTGCGATTTAGGCTGTGTTGAGGAGGATTTACCAGCCTTTGGAATAAACACCACTCTCACCTTCCTCCATACCTTTGGTATGTATGCTAGGGAATAGCTAGCTATATAAGTCTTCAGAATTATTGGGCTAAGCACCTCCAGTCCCTGCTGAAGAAGAGCTGGAAAAATGCCATCGCCTCCTGGAGACTTATAAGGTTGGAACGTACTTAGAGATTGATGTTTTGAGATTAACTACTACGCATCGGATCATCTATATAATCGGGTTATGGATACGAGGAAGCTATGTGTCACACCCACTTGGCAGACGTTTTTGGTTTATTATTTTCAATAATAAACCTTTGGAATCGACCAAGAAAAAAAAAATTTTAACATCCCCTCAAAATTTGATGGTTTACGTTTCAAGGTACGTAGAATCCAAAAATCGAATAAAAATTTGGCCGTCCGTCCGCCGTACGCCGTACGCGGCACTTTTGCCACTTAGCATTGACCGATTTTGATGAAATTTGGTATGTAGGCTCCATTTGGGGTCTAGTTGTGCCCCGAAGCTTTTGGTTGATGTAGGTCACTCCTAAGGGTTCCAAAATCAATTTTGAAATTTTGAAAACGCCCTAACTCAAAAAATTTCGATATAAAGGTGTTGTTTTTCCTTCAATTTAAGATTCTATAGAATTTTTAGAATTTTTTGAGACCACGCGGAGCTCTGTAGGACAAACCGTTCGCTCCCTACGAAAATTTAAGGGTTTATATTGAAATATATATAGCTATATATATTTATAAATCAAAACACGAGTGTGAATTGCAAAAGAGGCCTAATCTCCGTTCAAATTAGAGCTGACCGAAATGCGATCGATGGTTGGTAATTTTGATTTTGATTTTTTTTAATTTTTAAGTTATTTTGTTTCCCTTCATATTGGATGGTTGGTGATTTTGTAGACGAGTGATCTATATAGAAAAACAATAAACCATTGTGTAATAATTTGCAGCGTTTTATTCAACAGACTCGGACAATTCCCTATTAGTAACCCGATAACAATAATAATAAGTATTATTATTCATTCATAACTCTTTTATAGAATGCGTCTCAGTAAGTGTGGTAGGAGGTACTGTTAGCAGATGGAAAGAATGCGGATGGTTTGGTGAGGTTTCCTTGTGTATTACAGTCCCAAAAACATCCTCCTTCTTCTTCTTTTTTTTTGTACCTGCCACTCAAGCCAGGGAAAATGAGACCGAGGGTCGTTGACCGACCAATGATGAAGTAGAAGGATTGATTTTCACCGACCGTTCGCGTACTTTAAGGCAGTGGTTCCCAATTCTATACAGGGTGTTGACCAAACTTCAAGGATCGATCCTACATCTAATTTAAGTAAAAAACGTCTGCCAAGTGGGTGTGGCACATAGCTTCCTCGTATCCATAACCCGATTGTATAGATGATCCGATGCATAGTAGATAATCTCAAAACATCAAAACAAGTTAATCTGTAACATCCCTGAAAATTTCATTGAAATCGGATGAAAAATGTAGAAGTCATGGCCGTTACAAGTAATTCACGTTTGCGCATGCGCAGCGGCTACTATTAGTCCGAAGGTTGTGATCTTCATTAGGGACCATCTACAACCTAATCCGCATAATCCCAGAAAATTTCATCGAAATCGGGTAGAAAAAGTGGAAATTATGGCCGTTACAAGGAAATTCACGTTTGCGCATGCGCAGTCGCTTCTATCAGTCCGGGGATGATGATTTTCATAGGGGATCGTCTACACACCAACCCGCACAATCCCTGAAAATTTCATTGAAATCGGACAATAACTTCGTATAGTTATGCGCGTTACAAGGAATTTATGACAGACAGACAGACAGACAGACACACAGACACTGAACCAAAATTGTTCAGAAAGGTCTAAAACGCAAAACGCGAGTGAAAATTTTGATTTTGGAGAACTTTTTTTTTTCGTCCTTGAAAAGTGAAAACAAAGCTTCCGCTACCTTGGTAGACTCGGAAGCAAAATGTATCGTAGCATCTTCTTCACCCCTAGTTTTTCCAAGTTTTATTTCAATTTCAAATTTTTTTCGTGTTCTCGAACATGTCCCAAAATATACCAGAACTACCTTAATTTACCGTAAACATGTACAAATAAGGGCGCCAAATTTCCCATTTTCCTACAAAAAATTATTTCCAGTAAAGGATGGTGCTTCTTTCAAATTTTAAAGGCGAATGAAGAGTAAACCTGAAGGGCAAGTGAACTCACGATCGAGATGGAATTCTTTCCTAACAATAATTGTTATTATTAGCAGAGTGGAGGGGCTCTCTAACTCATTATGACTCGATCTGCTCAATGCCCAAATTACGAACGTCTGAGATATGGAGGCTCGGTCCTTTCCCCAGCCTGACTCACCAGGCTACCCAAGATTTTGGAACAGGTAGTCGTCTATGTTAGCAGGTATACCCTTTGAAAAATTGGCCAGCCGCATTCTTTCTATCTGCGAACAGTAGCTCTTCTCACACGTGAGCGGCGCGGGGGCCGGGGCAGACCCGCCCACCGCGGTGGAGTCCCATATCCTGCAACCATCCACCAAGGAGACCACCCCCGGACGAGGCCAAGACCGCCCAATCCAATATTAACCACCCCATATCACAGAAATATCTTATTGTCAATATTTACTTAATAACTGACTTCTGAACCTTGTTATTAAGTAAATATTGACAATAAGATATTTCTGTACATATTATGTACTTTACGTAGATATTACCAGTATTTTACACTAGGTATTTTACTCCAAAACTCCCAATCTAGCTTGAAGAGTAGAACGTTGAGGGACTCAAATTACGAGTAGTTAACTATTTGAAAATATCCTACGAACATGAATGGGAGTCCACACGTACATTTTACTTTATCAAAAAAAAAAAAAAAAAAAAAAACGCTGCAAATTATTACACAATGGTTTATTATTATTCTATAGATCACTCGTCTGCAAAGCCACCAACCATCCAACTTGATGAAAAACATCGATCGTATTTCGGTCAGCTAAAATTTGAACGGAGATTAGGCCTCTATTGCGATTCACACTCGTATTTCTGATTTATCGTGCGTAAAACACTTAAATTCTCGTAGCGAGCGAACGGTTTGTCCTACAGAGCTCCGCGTGGTCTCAAAAAATTCTATGAAAATCCTAAATTGAAGGACAGACAATACCTTTAAATCAAAATTTTTTGAGTTAGGGCGTTTTCAAAATTTCAAAATTGATTTTGGAACCCTAAGAAGTGACCTACATCAACTAAAATCTTCGGGCACAACTAGACCCCAAATGGAGCCTACATACCAAATTTCATCAAAATCGGTCAATGCTAAGTGGCAAAAGTGCCGCGTACGGCGGACGGACGGCCAAATTTTTATTCGATTTTTGGATTCTACGTACCTTGAAACGTAAACCATCAAATTGGTCGATTCCAAAGGTTCATTATTCAAAATAATAAACCAAAATGAACCTGGGTATTTACTTGTTTATCTACTTACTTATTTGTAAAAATCAGGTAGGTATATTTGAAGACAAAAGAATAGGTTTGGTTTTGCGTTTTTTTCTCCACAAATACTCATGACTTTTCCAGTGATACGCATGATTTAACTTCGAAAATCAGGATGAAGGCCTCATTGCTGCTCGTACCGCTGCTGATGTGTGGCTCTGCCCTGGCGGCTGATATTCTGGTAGTGCTTCCTCTCCCCTTCACTAGCCACGTGCTGACATTCAAACCTTTGTTCGTCGAGTTGGCCAACAGAGGTCACAACGTCACTTACATTGGAGCCCTGAGTCTGCCAGAAACTCAAAACTTCCATCAGACGATAGTGAGAAACAGCTCAATCGATGACTTGCTCGGTCAGTATAAACCTCAGGTTGGTATTTATACCCCACCAGGTATTTGGCTCCCTACTGCATTTCCCTCATCCTTGGAATTAAGTAGGTGCTTAAGCCCATGTTCTGGGGGAAAAAAATGAAGAACGAGACCATTTCTGAAGATTCAGCCAAAATCGAGATCAAGCCCAAATTGGATTTTAAAGATTCGCTAATATTTTAAACAAATAATATACCTTCATACGCCGAAATAGGACAACCATTCCGTATGAGTGACATTTTATGTGTTTTCAGTTTTTTCTCGTTAATTTGACTTTCAATAAATTTTTTTTTCTCCAAAAATACCTCCTTTGATACAAATTTCTTTTTTGATTCGCAGAAAGACTTGTCGAGAAGCTCAGGGCGACGGACCAGTGGGGCTTTTTGAGCTATTTCTGGCAATATGGGTCCCAACTCATGGACATCATGCTGGACCATCCTGCTCTGCAAAATCTGATCCAAGATGAATCGTTACATTTTGATGTCGTCATCACGGAGCCCTATTTCTTACACGAACCTCTCGTCGCGCTTGGGCATAAATTCAACGCACCTGTGATTGGTAGTATACTTGATGTCCCACAAGACAGAGACCAACCCCCCCCCCCCATCTATTACTGTAATTTCTGTGGTAAATTCCATGAGTAAATTCAAATATGACCACGTTGAGCTTTGCACAAATGCGCAATAGTGCGCAACACACGCCATATTTTTAAAATTTTAATGGGAACCCCCTTTGTGTTGCAGATTTGGATTCGGATTCTACTGAAAATTTCATGAATTTTCAACTCCCCATTCGTTTTTAGCCCGTAACCCGCGAGCGCGCAAAGTATGGATTCTCCTAAACACCTAGTGTGATTCATGAATTTCCATTATTTTTTTTACGCTGACTCGCGTGATGCCATTTAATTTGGTTAATTATTTTCAATAATGAACTTTTGGAATCTACCAAGAAAAAAAATGTTTACCCCCCTCAAAATTTGTTGGTTTACGTAGAATCCGAAAATCGAATATAAATTTGGCCGCCCGCATTGACCGATTTTGATGAAATTGGGTATGTAGGCTCCATTTGGGGTCTAGTTGTGCCCCTAAGGGTTGAAAAATAAGGGTTAAAATCTTGAAAACGCCCTAACTCAAAAATTATGATATAAAGGTATTGTTTTTCCATCAATTTACGATAGTATTAAATTTTTAGAGACCACGCGGAGCCCTGTAGGACAAATCGTTCGCTCCCTACGAGAATAATAAGGGTAATAATAAGGGTTCGACTTACGATAAATCAGAAACACGAGTGTGAATCGCAAAAGAGGACTAATCTTCGTTCAAATTTTAGCTGACCGAAATGCGATCCATGTTTTTGTTCATAATGGTTGGTGGTAACAATGGTAAACCCGTGTACTTTGCAGACGAGTGATCTATATAGAAAAATAATAAACTTGTGTGTAATAATTTGGAGCAATTTTCATTTGATCCGTTTTTTAGCGGAGTAATGACCAAAAATTGGCTATTTTGTCTGAAAAATCATCTTTTTTGCATTTTTCTACTCTCAGAATTAAGAAATGAATTATGAAATGACACTTAATATTGCTGAAGATATTTTTAATATTATATTTTACATTTTTCAACCAAACTTCGTAAATTAATTGTAAACATCTGATAGTAGGCGCCAGAATGAACGAAAACTGACATGAAAACTAAATTTCTGTCATTATTTCACTAAAAATGGATGAAATTAGGTGAATTAAGCGAATTCATGGAAATTCATGTACCTACCACACTTGGGGTTTCCGAGAATCCATACTTTGCTCAATTTTGGTAGTAAGGCAACTTTACGCGCTCGCGTAAAAAAATGAGGGGTTGAAAATTCATGAAATTTTGCGTAGTATCCAAGTCTGCAATAAAAAAGGGGTTTTCTCATTTAAAAAAAGTTGGTGTTCGTTGCACACGATTTTGGTCATGATAAAAAACAAAAAAAGTCTGCCAAGTGGGTGAGGCACATAGCTTCCTCGTATCCATAACCCGAGTGTATAGATGATCCGATGCATAGTAGTTAATCTCAAAACATGAATCTCTAAGTACCTTCCACTACCCTCATAGGGGACCATCTTCACGCTAATCTGAACAATCCAGAGAAATTTCGTGGAAATCGGTTGGAAAATGAAGAAGTTATGGAATTCACATTTGCGCATGCGCAGCAACTACTATTAGTTTGCGGGAGATGATTTTCAAAGGGGACCATCTACACGCCAATCTGAACAATCCTAGAAAATTTCATCAAATTCGGATGAAAAATGTAAATGTTATGGCTGTGGCAAGGATTTCATGACAGACACACAGACAGACACGGAACCAAAATTGTTCAGGAAGGTCTAAAACGTAAAACGCGAGTGGTAATTTTGATTTTGGAGAACTGTTTTTTTCTTCAACCTTGAAAAGTGAAAACATAGCTTTCGCTACCTTGGTAGACTCGGAAATTCCCACAAAAATTACGTTTTTGGAGGTTTTTTCAAAAATCCGGTGGGACATCATGTATAATTCGCTTGTTGTAAAATTATATAGTTAGTAGAAAATAAATTTAAAAATTAATGAAGGCAATGCAGTAGACATCACTTATATTCACAAAAAAACTTCGAGAATTCGGGTTACGAAGCAATAGTTCTTTATAATGGGGGGTGCGCCTGATTTTTTTTAAATTTTCAATTGAAAGTAGACTTCATTCTGAGAATGTTTTCACCAGCCGTTCTCTTTTTGGATGAGTAGATCTTTTTCTATGATTTTTCAAAGTGTCGAATGTTTATGACTCCATGCGTCCCTCCCGCCTGGACCCCCAGCCCACTGTGACGTCATAAACATTCGAAACTTTGAAAAATCATAGAAAAAGATCTTCTCACGCTAGAAGGTTGCGGTTGGTGTCTAGTTGGAGGTCTAGTTTAGATTAAAAATAATAATAAACAGTTTTTCCTACCCATGCGCACACCCCATTATGATTATGGTAGCATAACAATTATTAGCTACAACTGCAGAACCGAAAATGAAAAAAAAATTCGTTCATATATTTTATAAAATTCAAAACTATTTATCTAAAAACACGCTAATTATGTTGTACAAAGAACTAGTACAGTCAGTGTTGAGCTTCGGTATACTTTGGTGGGGTAATGCATTCAGCAGTGTTTTGGAACCGGTCAGAGCGATGCAAAAATCGATTTTGAAGGTTCTCCTCAAGAACCCCCGTAGATTCCCTGTAGTGCTGAGTTGTTTGAAGTGGCCAAAGTTTTTACACTTAAACAATTATACATAAAGCACGCCTTGATGTATTTCCACAAGCATCCTGATATAGTGGTAGCCCAACAGAAGAAAACCAGCTATGCATTGAGGCTTACCACTCAAGCAGTCAAATCCGCACCATCCAGTCGTCTACACTCAACTACCCGTCATCTACATCATAATTTACCATTCATTTTGGGGTCAATTCCTCCCTCTCTAGCTAACCTTCACTCCATTAACAGATCGACTTTTAAAAAACAGGTATATTCATTTCTCATCTCCGCCGAACCATCTTTATTAGATTCAATGACCACCAGCATCTACAAGTTTTAATTTTCCCTACATTTTTACGGTGCAACAAATATATTATTTTCTTAAATATTATTTAAAAAATCATACTTTACATATTTTTTATAGTATTTAAGTAGATAACTACAAGTTCATATTTATGTTACAAGTTTAGGTGAGCAGCTCCCCCCCTTGGCACAGATCGTTGATCTATGAGGGGGGTAGTTTCCACTGCTATATTATTTTGTTTTGAACCATTTTTGCCGTCTGCATGGAAATAAACTTATTTCATTTCATTTCATTTTTCATTTCATCTATCAAGAAAATTAAAATTCTATAAGCTGACCTTGTTCTTCACTCCTGCAGACGATAATCGGCTCAAAACAACTTGATTATCTGAGCAAGAGTGTCCCAGTTGCCCCAGCTGTTTTGTGCATTTATTGAACACATCGATCAATCGTTAATTTCTTACGTGATGTTTGCAGGAATATTCCCTTTAAGCCCGACGATATGGGGGTCGTACCTCAGTGGTAATCTGATGCCATTCTCTTACGTGCCGTCTTACAAGACGGCTTTCACGGACCACATGACCTTGACAGAAAGGATTCATAACACTCTCATACAACTGTACGAATTCATTGGCACCAAGTACTACTATTTACCTAAACAAGTGAGTCAGTTTGTAGGACAGCATCTCGTTACTAACTTGTACAATGTAAAGTAGAACCTCACATTTTCTGTTAAACTGAAAATGTGAATTTTTTTTTAAACCGATTTATCTATTCATTCAAATTCTTTGTACAGGAAGAAGTCGTGAGGAACAAAATGAAGTTCAAAGGCGCTGAAAGTCTTCCTTCCCTCCAAAGCATGCTGAAAAACGTTTCATTGAATTTGATAGACTACCACTACTCTTCGGGATATAACCGACCATTTGAGAACAACATTCTCCAAGTAGGGGGACTGAGTCTGGCCCGAGCGAAGGGTGAGCCCCTAGATAAGGTAAATACATATATCACTAACCAATAGTACCGGAGAGTGTACGAATGTACGAAAGGTGTTCTCATTTCACTGCAGGAAACTTTCAAAATCGATTCTATAGGTGATTTCCAACTAAAGATGGGCGTAATCAATCATAATTACGATTATAATCATACAAAAAGAAAAAAAGAGTATGATTACGCTGCAGTCATACGAAAATCGTATGATTACAGTCGTATTTTCAGGGTCATTAAAGGCACGCAATACGTCAAAACTATCCGTCGTCTATTACCGTAATGGATCGTTACTATAACCGTAACAGTATACCCACATACTTTTTTAATGTTTATTTTCAACCTTCTATGAAAGAATAAAATTAAAATCAGGTATACATCTTCAAAATACGTTTATTAAATTTAGTGTGGTTAATAATTTATTGAGAGTTGGGTTAAAGCAAAGTTTAAGTTTTTTGGCGTAGGTGTACGACTTGAGTCGACTTGGCCTCAAGTTGAGGAACTAAGCATAGTTTTCTACGTAATTTTTCTTATGTATGGGTTTTGAATAGTTTCAACGTATTTTGAAATCAAGCAAGAAAAGTTTTTAAAAAATTAAAAAAAAACGTAGACCCAAATTTTTCAAAATTTAAAGTTTTATTGGTTTTTGTTATAACGTACGTAGAATACGTAAATCAAATTAAAAAAAAAAAAATCCGTCCGTACGCCGTATTAGGTGTTTTCCTTGGGACCATGGACAGATTTTGATGAAATTTATATGGACCCCATTTGGGGTCTAATTGTGCCGCTTTTCGTCGATGTCAGCCACTTCTAAGGGGTGAAAAATAGGGATTACACTTTTCAAAACGCCCTAGCTTGGAAACTCTCGATATAAAGTTATTGTTTTTCTATCAATTTGAAATAAAATTGAATTTTTAGAATCGAATGAGACCACCCGGGGCTTTTTAGGACCAAGCGTTCAGCTACTATGGGGACTTAAGGGTTGGGCTTACAATAAATCAGAAACAAGAGTGTGAATCGCAAAAGACTGTTCACTGCCGAAAATAGGTCTAATATTTGTTCAAATTTCAGTCATTGTTCGTTTCATTGAAATGAGTTTTGTGGTGTACAAAGTTGTGCTTCCTTAGCAACTAAGAATCAAATTTCGTAATGAAAGCTCCTACAACGATAGCGATGTTATTGCTGGTAGGTACTAATAATGGAAAAGCCGTGTTATTTTCAAGCGGGTGATATAAAGGTTAAATTGTGTAATAATTGGTGGCGTTTTATCATTCATTTCGGAGGTACCAGCTAGCATTTTGCGTCACTTCTAGAAGACACTGGGGCAGAGCGGTCACCCTAGCTTACAACTAATTGAGTAAATACTACCTGCCTTGTACTGACGCATATTCGAAACTTTTCTTTCAGGAGCTATCGGAGCTCATGGATAAATCCAAAGGAGTTATTTATTTCAGTCTTGGCAGCCACGTCAAGACCTCGGAGTTGGGCGAGGACGCCGTGCAAGAGATCGTCAAGGCTTTCGCCCAGTTGAGTGACTACCAGATCTTCATGAAATGGGACGGCGACTTTCAACCAACAGGACTCCCTCCAAACGTCAAATTATCCAAGTGGTTCCCTCAACCTAGTGTGCTTGGTAAGTACCTAGGCTTGATCCACGTTCACATGATACAAATTTACTTATAGTTATGGCTTTGGTGAGGCAAATAGCAGTTGAAGTGCTGGTCGGCAGTCATGTTCAAGCTCCGTAATTATTTCCTTGCTTCTACCGTACGATGAGCGAAATTTGGTAGGTAGTGTAATTATTTCCTTCCTTGTACTATACTATGTGCGAAATTTGGTAAATGCCCTTGTAAATAACTAGAAAGTCATGAAGCTGGAGCTTCTTAAAATTGAACAAATGATTGATGGCAATGTCGGATGAAGTGCAGGTTACAGGACCTTGCCCCTCACATTGGAGTGAAAGTCAAATTTTTTTTTAAAAGAATTTCCCCTGAAAGACGCAGGGGGCACGCCATAAATAAAAATAAATAAATAAATCAAATATAATGGGGAGGACGCCCAGGACTCACCCGACGCCAGCCCTGGGATGAGGGATGATGAGGAAGGTGGGGGTGGGAGAGAAGGATGATGGGAAGTGCCTCTACAAAACGACCTCCAGTTGAAATATGAGCCGAGTAGGACACGGGTGGTGATACCACGGAGTACGCCTACCGAGATGCCCAACTCGCGCAACTCGTGGCACTTTTCCCGCACCACACCCCGCGCCATGACAAGGTTACAGCCATTACCCTGATGTTGTTGGATGCCACTCCTTTTAGCTCCGACACCGCTTGCCGTAAATCATCTCTATCATACTTTCTTATCTTAGCCCGCCAAGTCTGCTCCATGTCCAAGCTGCCATTGACAACTTGGACATCAAACAAACAAAGGCAGTTTTACGCGCACGCGTAGTGTCTACCTTTAGCCTAATCATGAAGAATTTGATAGGTGAACCATTTAGACTCATCCATACAGTCTCTTAAAATTTCATCGAATTCAGAAGAAAATTGTAGAAGTTACAAGGGTTTGTCGTTTGCACTTGCGCTTTGGCTACCAAATCCAACCCGATGAGTTTGATTGAGGACCATCCAGATTCTGATCCGCACGACCCTGTAACTGTTGAAGTTGTGCTCATTACAAGAGAGAATCTTGTCATGTTTGCTCATGCGCAGAGGCTGTCGAGGTGATGCATTTTGTAGGGGACCATCCTAAAATCTCAGCGAATTGTAAACATCAATCTTAAATTTTTTCTTGCTCATCGGTAGTCACCCTCTCGTCACTTGTTCTTATATCACCGATGGAGTGATGAGGCCGCCCGGGTGTAGGTTGTTGGTTCCTACTCATGCTTCACTCCCCATTTCGATACAATATATATATCTTTTTTTTTCGTCTTAATACTCATTAGGTAGGCAGTAATGGAACGCCACAATAAATATAGCAAGGGGTGATCTTAGCCATTTTGTTTTATTGTTTTAAAAAATAAACCTTTGAAATTAAGCAAGAAGAAAAGATTTTAACCCACCCCACTTACCCTCAAAATTTGATGGGTTACCTACATTTCAAGGCAGGTATGAAAAATCCAAAACCGAATAAATGTTATTTTCTTCAACTTTTACTCGCATGATTTAACGCTCCCCGCGTGACGATTTTTCATTTATGTGCCATAGTAAAGACCTAAAATGTCAAAAATTGTTCTAATAAAAAAAAGTTTTAGCATGATTTTTTGTTGTTATTAGGGTAGTGCAAGGTACTCAGAGATTGATGTTTTGAGATTAGCTACAAAGCATTAGATCTATGTGCCACACCCACTTGGCAGCCTTTTTTATCATTAGTTTAAAATTTCCAAATTTCGTAGAGTAGAAGATACCCAGGGCTTTGTGGGACCAATCGTTCGCTAATGAGGATGATAATTATTACCTAATCAATAATGTTCCATGTCATTTTTCATCGACTCAAGATGAAAATGGTGTTCAATTTTATGAAACGAATGAAGCCACCGATGCAACTAACATTGATTAATTTATTACGCGTAAAAAAAATTTAAAAAAATCTGATCTCGAGGGCTTTGTAAACTTTGTCAAGTTGTCTCAGTTACTCTGAATAACCCCTGAAACACTCCTCCATGACACACACTCTGATCAATTTCCTTTACTCCGATGTTTTAGGTCATCCCAAGACAAAAGTGATGATCGGACACGGTGGTCTTCATGGCATCATGGAGTGCATTCACCATGGAGTTCCTTTCATAGGGATTCCCCAGTTCTCCGACCAGGAGTCCAACACGAGATTTGTCATTTCCAGTGGATTCGGTCTTCGTGTTGGGAAAGAGGAGCTAACCTCTGAAAAACTTTTAGGAGCCGTCAGAGCGTTGCTAACGGAACCAAGGTAAGTGAGTGTGAGTGTCTTAACCCAAATTGGACCATGGTATCACCGAAAAAATCTCAGGAAAACTCCACAACTGTCCCAAGGTGTCACCGGAGTATCAAAAATTGAATTGCAATTTTGAATTTAATGGATAGCAGTTTGTGGGCTACTGGAAGACACAAAAAAAGTTGTGACAATAAATTCAAAAGAAATCGATGAAAAAATCTTCACAATTTTTTTCATAACATCAGTTTTTGACTTTTAATAACTTACAAAAAACGCTGCAAATCATTGCCCAAAGGTTTATTATTTTCTGTATAGATCACCCTTCTGTATAGATCACTGGTTCTCCATCAATAGCACCTACCACCACCTTCTCCCTTGACCTTCCCTCTAAAATTTCAGCTTCCTGCGTTCAATAGGATTGAAAATGGCTTCGGAGCTCACTCAGCTGATCAGTGATCTGAAGAGTGAAGAAGATCTCCTCGAATGCTGGAGACGCCTGGAAGATCACTGATCAGCTGAGTGAGCTCCGAAGCCATTTTCAATCCTATTGAACGCAGGAAGCTGAAATTTGAGAGGGAAGGTCAAAGGAGAATACAGATGGTGGTAGGTGCTATTGATGGAGAACCAGCGATCTATACAGAAAATTATAAACCTTTGGGCAATGATTTGCAGCGTTTTTTACCTACCAACATTTTTTTTACCTACCAACTTTTTTTTGCCTACCAACTATTGGTAGGTACTACCTACCACACCATACTGCTTCACACCTTCACAATCAAGTTTATTAGAAAGAACTAAACGCTTCACACTCGATTCGAAAAATAGAATTACTGGTTACGCAGAAGGCAAAACTGTATACAAATCGAAGAAATGAACAGCGATCGCATTTTAGTCAGATTATCTGACTAAAATGCGATCGCTGTTCATTTCTCAGTGTTATCTGATAACATTTGAACGGAGATTAGACCTCTTTTGCGATTCACACTCGTGATTATGTTTTATCGAAGGAAAACCCTTAAGTACTCGTGGGGACCAAACGGTTTGTCCTACAGAGCTCCGGGTGGTCTCAAAAATTTTTTTAAAATTCAGTACCATTTAAAATTGGTGATTAAACGACACCTTTATTTCGAGAGTTTTCGAGCTAGGGCACTCTTGAAAATTTCAACCCTTAATTTTCACCCCTTAGAAGTGACTGACATCAACCAAAAGTTTCGCGGCACAACTAGACCCCAAATGGAGCCCATATACCAAATTTGAACCAAATCGGTCCAGTGTTGCTAAGAAAAGTGCCGCGTACGGCGGACGGACGGAAATTTTTTTATTCGATTTTCGGATTCTACGTACCTTGAAACGCAAAAAATCAAATTTTGAGGGGGGGGGGGGGGGGGGGGGGGTGGGGTTAAAAATTTTTTTTCTTGCTCGATTCCAAAGGCTTGTTATTGAAAATAATAAACCAAAATGTCTCAAAAAATTTAGCTGTGTCCATTAATTTTTAAATTGCAATTTAAATTTAGTTAATCTGGTGACAACTTGGGACACCCGTGGAATTCCTAAGATGTTTTCGATGACACAAGTGACACCATGGTCCAATTAGGGTTCAGCTTTAGTAAAAGTGAGGTCTTCATCAGTTCAGATCTGAGGATATTCGTTGGACGTTTGTTTTGTCTCGGATCGAGGCGATGTGCGTTGACGCGAATCAACCAATAACTGACTAGGAATCCAATCAAATGCTATTGCCACATCTATAAGTGTTGCTGAACAGTAATCACCACTCCTAGCTATTGAGGGCGAACTTAGTGAATTTCACGACAGCGTTCTTCGTTGACTTGGTAATGCCTCGGAGTATCATTACATTGTCTCTATAACTTGGATAATAATTTCATTTATTCAGGTACAAAGAAAATGCAGTGAAGCGGTCGTTGATCGCTCGTGATCGTGTAATGGCCCCTCTGGACCTGGCGGTCTACGGCGTGGAGTACGTCCTCAGGCACAAAGGAGCACCGCATCTCAGGCCGGCCGTACTCGACCTCCCCTGGTATCAGTACCTTCTTGTTGACGTTCTCTTCATAACAATCGTCGTACCACTAGTTGTTATATTTATAGTCCTCAAGTTGGCAACTTGGTGCCGTCCTTTCCCTCCCAATGCAACACCTAGAAAGTGATACGATTGTCTGCGCTAATCTAGTCAACTGCTCTCTGTGATCCAATGTAGAATTAAGACTGCTGATGACATTACCTCATTTTTAACACCCACTTTGTTGAAAAAAAAAACTGAACAATATCTGCTGGAAGAATTTTGATCCAAAGAGTAATTTTACACTGTAAAGGATACCTTGACTTATAGAATTGACTGAGCGTAGCAAATTATTACTCGACATTTTATGATTGTTCTGTAATTTTCTACTGTCAATGTAATCAAACATTACTTCAGCATTTTGTCTTATTGTTAGGATCAATAGCTACCAACAACAAATATTGAAGCAAAGTTCATCATTAATTTTATTCTGATAGAAAGACGAATGTAAATTTTGTCATCTTCCGTGTGTAAATATTGATTTGAGCTTCACACTCTTGTTTCTAATCACCTTTTTGTTCAACCCTCATACGGGCAGAAGGTTGGTAGGCTCGGGGGTTAGTCGGTCGCCGTTCCTTCCTCGTTGTCTAATCTCTAACGAACCAGCGCTCGGTAGCCTCTTCCCATCCTCCCGACTGAAGGAGCAACATTGGGTCTGTTCGGAGAGGCAGTCCGGAACCAAACCGGAGCTGAAAAGGGGAGGGGATAGAGGCGAATGGACTCCTCCGAACTCCTCCGGGCTCCTCCGAACCGTTCAGGACTGCCTCTCCAAACAGACCCATTACCATCCACCACCTCCAGTGCCTCCCTCTTCCCCCAGCCTTCTCATAGCTGGTCAGTTTTCATTAACAGTTTTCCCCATTTTTCTCAGGAAATAATTAACCAACTTTCAGGTTTCTTAGGGCATTCTTCTAATTTTTATAATCTCTACACTAATGACTAACTAACTAACTAAATGGCGCTATAGCCCAGGGTAGGCCTTGGCCTCCTCTAGGACATCTTTCCAGCTTGAACGATCTTGTGCTGTTGTCATCCAGACGTAGCACCCGAGCCGTGCTGTGTCTTCTTTTAAATTTTCACTCCATCTTAATCGTGGCCTTCCTCTCTTCCTTGTACCATTCGGGCGAGTTAACAGGAGCTGCTTAGCCGGATCGTTATCATCCATTCGGAGTATATGGCCGGCCCACCTTAATCTCCCCAACTTCACGAATTTGACAACGTCAAAATCATCGTACAGCTGGTAGAGCTCTTCATTGTGGCGCTGCCTCCATTGTCCATGGTCGAACACAGGGCCTAGTATTCTTCGAAGGATTTTTCTCTCAAAAATTCTAAGGGCATTTCTAGATTGCTTTGTCAAGAACCACGTTTCTGAAGCATATGTCAGGGCGGGGCGAAGCAGCGCCTTGTACAAGGTGAGTTTAACCCTCCTGGAGAGTACTTGGGATTTCAGGAGCGGCAATAGTCCAAAATAGCATCGATTAGCAGCTAGTGTTCTTGATTTTATTTCGATCGTACAATCATTATTTTCGTGGACAGAGGAACCAAGATATTTAAAAACATCAACCCTTTCGAAGCAGTACGGGCCCAGGAGAATGTCTGGCGTTCTTATTTCATTGTAGTTTTTACGTTTTTGTTGTTTTTTTATGTTTGTGTTTTTGTTTTTTTTGTACTTTATTTTGCTTTATTGTACTTTATGGTTAGGCCCATATTTGCCGCTGCCAACATTAGCGATGAGAGAGCACGCTCCAGATCCCTCACAGTTCTAGCCATGAGATTGATATCATCTGCATAAGCCAGAAGCTGTACGGGACCATGGAATATATTATCATTACTTTGCAAATGTGCGTCTCTCACTACTTTTTCAAGAGCTATGTTGAAGAGCAGGCAAGCAAGGGCATCACCTTGTCTCAGTCCAACCTTTGTTTCAAATAGCTCATACAGTGTCCCCCGGATTTGCATTTGGCAATGGGTGCTTCTCATGGTAAGCTCCACCATCCTACAGAGTTTATCGGGCACTCCGAACTCCCTCATGGCAGTGTAGAGCTTTTCCCTGATGATAGTATCGTATGCAGATTTAAAATCTATGAAGAGATGGTGAATTGTAACCTGAAATTCGACGCTCTTCTCCAGTACTTGCCTCAGGGAGGAAACCTGGTTTATTGTCGAACTTCCAGGTATGAAAACCCGTTGATAGCTTCCAACTATGTTGATAGCATGTGGCTGGAGGCGAGCAAACAGTACGTTGGACAATATCTTGTAAGCGAGGTTAAGCAAAGTTATTCCTCTATGATTGCTGCACTAATAAACTTGTTTAATTCCAAAAGTAAAATTACGTGGGTAAAAAATAAGTAAAAAGTTGTACCTAAATTTGAAACTTTTAAGGGTTTTTGAAATTTATTAGTGCATCTGTCTAGGGAATTAAAAAACTAAAAGATTGCCGCTGGTATCATCAAAATCGACCAATAATTGCCAGAGTAAAGTGGGAAAAACTGTTTATTCACTGACTGAGACCCCCTTTAAGAGCTCTGGAAGGTCTCACTCGATTCTATTAATTCAAAGCAAGGTACATACTCGTTTTTGATTCGGAATCCTCTGTTTTACTGGAAACCAACGGTGTGTTTTGAACAGTACGTTCATAACAATTCCCTAATTTCTACTCCTCATAGTTGTCTGACTGTAACACCGAGCTAGGATGCACAACTAGACCAAGACAAATTTTGGTCCACGGTAACCAAGACAATCCCATTAAAAGGTGGGTGTGTTTTTTTTCCTCCTTCATTAGGATTCTACGTAATCTTTAAAATAAAATAACAAATGACAGAAAGTTACCCATAAACATACGAACATAATGATATTACAAAAATCGTAAATCAATAAAGATATTTTTATACACAACTTTTAAAATACAACACTTGATCTGTATGACGGTCTTTCTTTATCTCTTCCCTCAACCTATTTTAAGTCAACAACAGAAAAATCAGCAAAATTGGCAGTAACTAACTTGCCTAACTGTACAATGTTTAAAATTACGTTCCCTAAATAACTCACTGGTGCACTGGTAAGAGTTTGTTCGAAATTTCATTTGCCTCCGTACGCGTAAATTCTCATTGTCTGTAAGTACTGATTTTGTGAAACTTTTGCACCTTGCTCTTTACCCCCTCTCCCTAACAGGACATCAGAATTAATTTTTCACTCGTGCCTGAATGTTGAATGGTTTGTCTGCAAGGAATTTCACTAAGGTTCCAAAATACAAGAAAAAAGAACATGATATTTATTAAATCTTACACTTAATAATAGAAAAAAAACATACGTCAAAGAATCAACTTTATACATCGCGTAGACTTAGGCAGCATTCATATTTTGGCTTTGTGTTCTTGACAATTAAATTCAAGTAAAAACAAAGAAAATCGGGACGGTTTTTTCTTGCCGATTCGTATGACCGATTCGAAACCTTTTGTTAGCATTTTTTTTGGTCCTTGTTGAATAAACTGAAAACAGTAAATAAGAGGAAAAAGTTGAACCCATGAATCCGCAGGTTCTGTGCTTAAAAAGTTCAGTCACAATGTGCTTCGAGGGACGAGCAGTTTGGATTTGGTCCTCAGAGATCCGTGCTGTGCACGAGCACTTTGCAGAGTAGTTCCTCTCTTCCGTCGCCTTCTTCGCTGTAACACATAAATTAACGTTTTTTAAAAGAAGAAGAAGAAAAAACATTTTATAGATATATAACATGTAACACGCTACAATAATCATGAGATAAATATCACTACTTCATTACAATTAGAATGTGATACATCTTTGGACTTAGTCCGTCTGTCGGGGGGGGGGGGGAGCCAAAATATTACCACCAATATTAATACACATTGTCATCAATTATTATTATTATTATTATTATTTATATTATTATTTTATTACAACAAATTGTTTTCTATTGTTCATTATTAATAGTATCCTCCATTATTGTTTATTATTGTTATTTGTTAGTGGTTGTTGTTAGTTTACAATAAGTATTATTTGTTCTGTAAAAGAATTTTCGTTGCGGCCTACCAATTAAACTTGGCTATGAGCTCCGCTCTGTATTTTGATGGCCGGGATACGAATCTTGCCAGTGCCGGCCATTCTCCTCCATCCAGCAGCCTTATCATTGCGGCCTCCTCCATCACCGCTGCTCCAAGGTAGCTTTACCCTAAACTCTGCAAGAACTGGGCAGACACCGAGAAAATGGGCCATATCCTCTCGCACTCCTATGTTACAAAGAGAGCACAAGATGCTGGGGTCGTCTTGTTGATTTTAACGTTTTATATAGACTTTACGTCATCTTTTCAAATACTTCTTCACGTACTGCAGTCTTGGTGAGTGTTACTCGGAAAATCAGACTAAGTACTATGACCATCTTGAAAATCATGAATTTAAAAATGGTAAGAAGTTAATTTGAATTCCTAGCACCTCTGAAGTGAAGGGATGATGATGTGTAAGTTTTTGAGAGGAATAATTACCTATCAATCCTACTCGAAACCGTAAATGATAATTTGTGGGGTTGAGAACAAGGATTCTATCTAATGGGGGGTGCGCCTGATTTTTTTAAAATTTTTAATCGAAAGTAGACCTCATCCTGAGAATTTTGGCACCGGCCATTCATTTCTTTATTCTCAAAAATCGAATAAATGCTATAAATTATCACACAAAGGTTTATTTTTTTCTATATAGGTCACTCGCCTGCAAAGACCACAGCTCTACCATTGTCGATAGCCTACCAACCATATTTCTGCTTCACAATCGAGTTTGATTTGAAGAAATAACGAGTAGAGGTTGCCTTCATAAGGAAATTTGATTACTGGTTTCTAAGGACGCAAAACTTGAACGGAGATTAGGCCTCTTTTGCGAATCACACACGAGTTTCTGACTTATCGTAAGTTCAACCCTCAAGTTCTATGAGCGAACGGTTTGTCCTACAAAGCTCTGGATGGTCTCATTCGCTTCTAAAAATGTAATACTATTATAAATTGATGAAAAAGAGGAAGAATTTTGACACCAGCCATTCTTTTTTTTTGGATGAGTAGATCTTTTTCTATGATTTTTCAAAGTTTCGAATGTTTTTTGATGTCACCCCCCCCCCCCCCCCCCCCTAAGGAATTCGAAACTTTGAAAAATCATAGGAAAAGGCCTTTTTCACGCTTGAAAGTCGCGGTAGGTGTCAACATTCTCAAAATGAGGTCTAGTTTAGATTAAAAATAACAATAAATAGTTTTTCCGACCCATGCGCATTAGGCCCGGAAGCATGAGTAAATAGGGGTAGTAATAGGAAGGAGGTAGCTCGGCCCAAAACCGGGCCGATAACCTACTGGAGGGTAAGGAAAGTAAGCAAAACCCACGAAGTATCGACAAGAGATGAGTTTAGGGTGCTTTTTGAGTGTATCGAGTCGAAGTAATAACTTAATAATTGTTCATAAGTAATAATGCATGAGGGCAGGTTCTGGAGCCGAGTATTTGTAGCGCCGAATGTCACGTGACCATTCTTTCCCTCACTTTATCTGGGGTACCTCCAGAATCCAACTATCCTCTTATTTGGAAAGTCTACCTAAAACATGAAATGCAGAGGCTGTGATAGTGAGACTTTAAGTATTAATGCGTACGTTCACATGGAAGGAATTCAACTCTAAAATGAAAGCCAGTGAATTCCTATAAATTGTAAGGGGATTCACCCAAATTCTAAAGAAGTCAACTGAACTTAAATTTTTATATGAATACCTTAGTTATACCCAAAAAATGTGACTATAGTTCCCCGAGTAGGTACAGAGTTTAATTTTTCACTAATTAAAAACTCCAAAACAATTATTATTATTTATTATTTATTTATTTACAATTACAATTATTATTATTTTTGTGTATCGATCACTCGTCTGCAATGAACACATCTTTCGGGATTCCCACTCGTGATTCAGATTTACCGTTAGGTCCAACCCTTAAATTCTCACTGGGAGCGAACGGTTGGACCTACAGAGCTCTGGGTGGTCTCACACGATTCTAAAAATGTAATACTATTTTAAATTGGCTATTACTATATACTATTAAAAACAATACCTTTATTTCGAGAGTTTTCGAGCTAGGGCGCTTGTGAATATTACAACCGCTATTTTTCACCCCTTAGAAGTGACCGACATCAACCAAAAGCTTCGGGGCACAAGTGGACCCCAAATGGAGCTGATATACCAAATTTCATCAAAATTCGTTCTTGGTAACTAAGGAAAGTGCCGCGTGGTAACGGACGGACAATTCGAATTTCGGATTCTACGTCTACGTATCTTGAAACTTATCCATAAAACGTAGAATCCTAAAATCGAATAAAATTTTTTATTAGTTACCATGAACCGATTTTGATGAAATTTGGTATATGAGCTTCATTTGGGGTCTAGTTGTGCCCCGTAGCTGTTGGTTGATGTCAGTCACTTCTAAAGTTGGAAAATAAGGGCTGACATTTTCGAAACGCCCTAACTCAAACAACTTATCGATGGCATCACATGATAACCTCGTATCTCACCCAGCTGTAATTCAATTTTCAGCGATAAGAAACCATGGTTATCAGTGACACTCAGCCCTCTTGATCAAAACCGAGGTTATCATTTAGGACGTTAGAGAGCAGAAAATGCAATTCCCGCTAAAAATTGAATTACAGGTGGGTGGGATACGAGGTTTTCATTCAGAGAATCCAAAAAGAACCATTTTGGCCAAAAATTGAGATACGAGGTTATCATAATATGATGCCATAATACGATGGTTATCATATTATGATGCCATCGTTATGCATGAACGATTGTTTTTTCGTCAATTTAAAATAGTATTACATTTTTAGAAGCGAATGAGACCATCCAGAGCTTTGTAGGACAAACCGTTCGCTTCTTAAGAGAACTTAAGTGTTGAACTTACGACAAATCAGAAACACGAGTGTGATTCGCAAAAGAGGCCTAATCTCCGTACAAGTTTTGCGTCCTTAGCAACCAGTAATCAAATTTCCTAATGAAGGCACCCACCACTCGTTATTTCTTCAAATCAAACTTGATTGTGAAGCAAAATGGAGCCCAAAAACCAAATTTGAACCAAATCGGTCCAGTGTTGCTAAGAAAAGTGCTGCGTAAGGCGTACGGCGGACGGACGGAAATTTTTTATTGGATTTTCGGATTTTACGTACCTTGAAACGTAAAACATCAAATTTTGATTTGGGGTTAACATTTTTTTTCTTGCTCGATTCCAAAGGCTTATTATTGAAAATAATAAATCAAAATATGGTTGGTAGGTTACCGACAATGGTAGAGTTGTGTTCTTTGCAGGTGAGTGACCTTTACAGAAAGAAATTAACCTTTGTGTGGTAATTTACAGCATTCATTCGATTTTTGGATTCTACGTATCTTGGGACGTTAACCATCAAATTTTGAGGGGATTAACTTCTTTTTTCTCGATTTCAAAGTTTAATATTGAAAATAATATACCAAAACTGATGTGAGCAATATACATAATACATTGAAATTAAGTAGATATGTGCCTTATTTCTTTGGCAGTTTCTGTTACGTAGATACCTTTTGTATCTAAAGAAGTGAATTGAATCGTCTACTTAATTTCCAGAATCATTATAGTCAATATTTCATCCACTTCCTTAACCAACTTCCTTAACCTTCGTTTGTTTCTCCGATTTTTGCAACCATTCACCGATTCTTGAATATTCAATACAGGTAACTGGATGCACCTGCAGCTACATTACCAGACATGAAACATCGCTTAATTCTAGTTGATCCGAAGTTAGACTATTTTCCAAAATCAGTTATATTCGATTTTTATATTGACATTAGGTATTCGATTAGGTTCTAAAGACACTAGAATAGACAATATGTGAATCGGTTTCTTTTAAAAGGGCGTAAGTCCTTGCAGCCAAACTTGTGGAAAAAAAAAACTTTCTGCACGTCGCTATTTAATAAAATTGTGGATTTTCAAAAGCAATTCAAGCTGTTTGAGATCTCATTCGCATGCCCTTTCAATTATAAACGATGCATCTAGGGTTTTTTTAGAACAAAAAGATGAAGAAAAAAATAAATAAATAAATAAAATAAAATGAAATGGCATTTTTGTGGACTTAACTACGCTCTTTTAAAAGAAACCGATTCGTATTAAGTGCGCAATTTCAGTTGTTCAGTATGTTCTTTTTCAGTAACTTCTGGCTTCTGTGAAGGAATGAGACAAAAAGGGCTACACGATTTTCACAAGATTCTTCGGAAAGGAGTGTGTGTCCCATATTCGAATAGCAAAATATTTCTCTTTCTATGTCGCGTGTATACGAGGCCATTACTCTGTTTGTCTTGGACTCAGAGCGGAGATACCGAGGGAAGCTGAGACAGGCGCCAACGTCAACACGACTTCCTGTGACATTTCAAACTCGAAAGACTCGGGCGCTTCTTTGGTACGAGGTATGTGTCTAAGGTGTGAGTCAACAAGCGTCGCCCACCTCACATCAATCTTGTTTGCAGTTCGGTAACGAATTTTGAACAAAATTTCGAATCAATCATCTTAATCATTAATTTGTCTTTCTTTTCGTTGTCCATTATTGAAGGGACAATATTGCTTCGCCCACTCAACATGGATTCCTTTATACGAGTTGAGATTGCTAAGCACCTAACTCGAATACATCTCATCCACATATCCAATAGAATCCTTTCAAGTTCGCCTTCTTTGGCAAACAAAAAGAGCGAACGGAAGAGGAAAATCCGTTACTCTTTGTGTTTACGTTTCATGTTCGTCGAACTACCTTTTCAGTGAAGTAAATGGTGATAAGAACAGCAATATCCGTTTCCAGAAGAAAGGAAATCTGTCAGGGGTTAACTTCAAAAGGTGTAGATGAAGACTGGTGGGTAATATTTTCGCCTGGTGCTGTAAATAGGCATCAAAGAGTCTCGATTCGACCGCCTAATGGGATCTTTTTGAGGTTACCGCTTGGTACAAACCACACTACCTTCGGAGTGCATAGATCTCTCAGTGGACCACCTGGTTAATTGCTAAATTGCACATCTGCCATTTATAGCAGCAGAATGGGCTAATGACGGAAATGAAAAAAAAAAACAAAAAAAAAAAACAAATCTTGTGGAGAGGGTTCGAGTAAAAGCCTCACGGCTCAATCGTGTTTCAATTTATATTTTTCGATTCAGTTCTGGCTTGGTTGAAATTCTAACCTGAGGATTTCCTACTTAGACTTCATCCAAAAATGATGGACCCCACATCATACTAGGTGAGATTTAATATCGTTCTGGTAATGCGAAACCATAACAACCGATCTCGAAAAAAGAAGTGATTTAAAACTTTTCAGAGGGTCGGGTTTTTTTTTTAGTCACAGTCTCTATCGTTTCCTTCCCCTCTACTTCTGACATGGATATGTCTATTCTCTGGCCTAAGAGAGCATGAAACGTATCCCGGGGATTAATCAGCCAAATTATGAGTTATTAAATGAAATTCGCAAAAACTGCTGGTTTATTCATCGGACAATATTGCAGAAACTGTGTTAATAGAAACGACGAGCTTATATTGGAGGCGTTGTAGCGAATCTGTTAGCGCAAAGTGTACGGAGTGGCTCTCAAACAAAAAATTGAGGGGATAAAACGGCCAGATAAAATAGCCCTGATATGAGTCAAATTGCATATGTAGCCTGTATTTGGACATGGATATGTCCAAAATGTCTCTTTTGTCACCAGTCGTGTCGTTTCCCATCTAGAGTCTGTATTTTATCACTTGTCACGTGTATAGCTTGTTCTTTGTCACCTGTCATGTTTCATTTCTTATCTGTCATTTGAAACATGTATTGAAAATCCAATAGACATATCCATGCCATGATTTTTTTGTAAGTTGGCGGTCAACATTTTATTATGAATTTATATCTGATGACTGAGATGCAGAAAAATGTTTTCAAATGTTTTAGCATGATTGGTACTGAGAGATTGTAAAGCGCAATGCGTAACTTACAAGCATTCCCTAGCAAGGTACATTTACCAAGTACTCGTTGTCGTAACATCCTCCTCCCAACAAATATATTTTCTCACAATTTGAGGGTAAACTTCCTATTTTTAGGTTCCACAAATTTATATTTGAATTTGAATAATTTATCACCATTCAAAATTTCATCGAAATCGGATGAGAAATGAGGAAGTTATGGCTGTGGCAAGGATTTAACGTTTGCGCATGCGCAGCGGCTACTATCAGTTCGGGGTAATGATTTTCATATAGGAACATTTACACATCAACACACACAATTCCTGAATATCTAATCGAAATCGGTTGAGCATTGTGGAAGTTATGGCTGTGGCAAGGATTTCACGTTTGCGCATGCGCAGCGGCTACTATCAGTCCGGGGGTAATTATTTTCATAGGGGACCATCTACATGGCAACCCGCACAATCCCTGAAAATTTCATCGAAATCGGATGAGAATTGTAGAAGTTATGGCTGTGGAAAGGAATTCATGGCAGAAACACAGACAGACAGACACGGAACCAAAATTGTTCAAGAAGGTCTGAAACGTAAAACGCGAGTGGAAAGTTAGATTTTGGAGAACTTTTTGTTTTCAACCTTGAAAAGTGAAAACAAAGCTTCCGCTACCTTGGTAGACTCGGAAGCAAAACAGTGTTTTACCTACATTATGCTAAAATGACATCCATCATAGAGGATCAGTCCAATTTTTCTTTATCAGCCCTATGATTCCAACATGTCTAACCAAAAACTAGTAAATAAACGATGAAAAACTAGTAAATAAACGATTTTCAGAATTGAAACGTGACCAATCAAAGTACACTCAACTAGAAATGTTTCTTCGTCCAGGGAGGTTTCAAAGGTATTCCGCTGAATACAACTAAATATACAGCCGGCCGATCAAACAACTCTTCATGTGTTGCAATAGCAATCTTATCAACACCGCGTACTGAGTCAGGATGCGTTTGAAGTACCTTTAAAGTTCATGTGTGTTTTATTATACATAGGTACTAAGTTCACGTAGCTTGGCTGTTTAAAGCACAAAAGTGATGGCCTGAAAAATGTATCAAATACATTGTACTCTTCATTGTCATGAAAAGAGCATTCGAGTACTCGTTATCAAGATTGACGTACCACAAGTGCAAATACGATGAAATTCGTGGGAGGACAATCTACAGGACATAAGGCACTTACTCCATTATTACGTTTATTATTTTTCTGTATATCACCCGTTCGCAAAGAACACAGCTTTCCAACCAGCAAAACAACGTTATCCCAAAGTTGTGGGAGCCTTCTGTAAGAAATTTGATTCTTGGTTGTTGGGGAAGCACATCTGGTTGACACGAAATTCAATTCGAATGAACGATGAAAGATTGCATTTGTTCAGATGAAATTTGGCTCACTTCCGATTGCAAACGTTCTTGTGCGATTCACACGCGTGTTTCTGATTCCCCACGTCCACTCCTCACCGGTAGGTCGGATGAGAGGGGCTTGGGGGCTGGATTCGCAAGGTCCACGTATCCTGATTAATTTCACAATAATAGTAATTGTTAATAATCATTGTTGATCGTCTGAGTGGTCTCATTCGTTTCTAAAAATTGAAAACTGTCTTAAATTGATTAAAAACCTTCATGGAAAATTCATTATTAGATAGGTAATTAGTTAACCTCAGTAGGTTCTCCCAGACGGTGGTGTCAAAAAATTCTTAAAAACGGTCGCTATTTCAAATTAATGTAAAAACAGTACTTGTATCTCGTAAGTTTTTGAGCGTTTCGAAAATGTTTTCCCCCACTTTTCACCTCTTATAAGTGACCGAGAATAACCAAAAGCTTCAGGTACAACTAGACCCCAAATGGAGCCGATATACCAAATTTCGTCAAAATTGGTCGACGGGAATTGGGTAAAGGTCGGGTGAGGCTGATTTTGGTTTATTATTTTCAATAATGAACCTTTGGAATCGACCAAGAAAAAGTTTTTTTTAACACCTCAAAATTTGTTGGCTTACGTTTCAAGGTACGTAGAATCCAAAAATCGAATAAAAATTTGGCCGTCCTTCCGCCGTCCGCCGTACGGCACTTTCACCACTTAGCATTGACCGATTTGGATGAAATTTGGTATGTAGGCTCCATTTGGGGTCTAGTTGAGCCCCGAAGATTTTGGTTGATGTAGGTCACTTCTAAGGGTAAAAAATAAATTTTGAAATTTTGAAAACGCCCTAACTCAAAAAATTTTGATATAAAGGTATTGTTTTCCCATCAATTTAAGATTCTATAGAATTTTCAGAATTTTTTGAGACCACGCGGAGCTCTGTAGGACAAACCGTACGCTCCTTACGAGAATTTAAGGGTTGGACGTACGATAAATCAGAAACACGAGTGTGAATCGCAAAAGAGGCCTAATCCCCGTTCAGATTTTAGCTGACCGAAATGCGATCGATGTTTTTCTTCATGTTGGATGGTTGGTGGCTTTGCAGACGAGTGATCAATGTAGAAACTAATAATTTTTTTTTTTTAAAATTGCATTGTGTAATAATTTGCAGCGTTTTGGTTCCTACTCGTACATACCTTGAAAAGTAAACCATCAAATTTTGAAGGGTTAAAATTTCTTTTTCGTTGTCCAATTTCAAAGGTATGGAAAATACAATACCAAAATTGCTTCAAAGGGTTTCTGTAGGAGTATCCCTTGATTGTTGTGAAGAACCCCTCCTTAGATCTCCCTATTCAACCCCCTGGGGAACAATTTACTACATCTTAACGGAGTGCTCCGGAAAATAAAATTGCACATTTGGGGGCCCAGTAGTTTCTGGCAGTTTGCCTTGTAGCTCCAGGATGATGGAAGTGCCCGGAAGCCCAGGGGTGACTGTGAGGTACGATCTCGCTTACGTTGAAGAGGCAGAGGAGATGCGAGGGAGATACGCTCCGGTGACCTCAGTCCCCTGGCGGCCTACGCAGATTCGCTCGTAAGCTAAACAATTTGCTAATTGACCGACAGTGACAGATCCTGTATCAACTGGAGGTAGATATCTACACCGTTTTATATTACTTCGCTTTCGACGGATGAATTTAATTGGCAGGGTGAGATATGGACGATGATCCGTGATGAACCGAAGTCAGAAAACCGAAGGAATCGTTTAGAATGATATTTATTTAATAGAGACAGTTACATTGCCAAAATCTAATTTCCAAATCTGATTGGATACTCTATCTTCACTTTACCTTTCTTTTTTGGTGCCTGAGTGTCTTTTTCATACAATTTTTGATGCTGGGCTGTTCCAGATCGATAAGTACCTACCAGTAGCTTCTACAACACTTCGAGCTCAAAATCTGTGAATTTCACTTCAAAATATCCATCAGCCTTTGAGCCATGGCAGTAGAAAATTTTACAGTGATATTGATACAGTTTGATTAAGTATCTGTTGCTTCCTCAAGCTGCACGATCGGAAGTTTTTTTTCGATTCCGCTGAACATATTTATCACAAGAAATCACCTAACAAGAGTAAGAGCAGTGAGATCCAATCGATAATCGAGATATGTTCTCTTCATTGCAAAAATAAGCTAGACAAGCTGATTTTGATTGACTACTCCATCATTCACGGGAATCATCACACTGAATTTAATTACCATCCTCGTCGGCAACCTTCGCCCATCCGACGTTTACCATCTGCGCTCAAAGGCGTAAACTGGTGTTTTTTCCACCTACTATTTATTTACTAGTGCACGAACACGTGGACTGACCTCCTCGACCTACATCATTCCCCACGTGCTCTTCAAACGTTCCAATCTTTGTTAGAAGATTCGGGATTTGGTGGAAGTTTTAGGAAGGCATTCGGACCGATGGACTACAACAAAGACCCAAGGAGGAAATTGTTGCCAAAAATCATTAGTAGAATCTTATTTATCTCAAGTTTAGACAAACATATTAAATATGTTTTGTGCAAAAGTCTTCAAGGCTGTTCCTCAAGCAGTTAATGAAGTTTGTCTGGGGGCTACAGATTTTATAAATTCGAGAAATACTTGCCTAAACAATTCTTCTAAATATTGAACTCGTTTCCTCTCGTTGTAAGACAATGGGGGGTGCGCATGGGTCGGAAAAACTGTTTATTGTTATTTTTAATCTAAACTAGACCTCATTCTGAGAATTCTGATACCAACCGTGAACTTCTAGCGTGGGAAGACCTTTTTCTACGATTTTTCAAAGTTTCGAATGTTTATAACGTCACAATGGGCTGGGAGGTCCCGCCCAAGCGGGAGGGGCGCGTGACGTCATAAACCTTCGAAACTTTGAAAAATCATAGAAAAAGATCTACTCATCCAAAAATAGAACGGTAGGTGTCAAAATTCTCAGGATGAGGTCTACTTTCGATTAAAAATTTTTAAAAAAATCAGGCGCACTTAAAGTTAAGTATAAAGGGTTTCATTTTCAAGCAACTAAAAGTAAGGGTTACTCAATGCAGCGTCCTTGATCCTCTATAACAATACATGTATTCGCGAGATGTACTTAACAACGAAGGTTCGACAATTGCAACGTTAGTGAATGATAATTGGGGTTTGTTACTCATTAAATATGCTAGCAGACGACTACAAGTCCTGGAGCCAAAAATGGCTTCTTAGGCTCATTTAGCTAGAATGCATCACATCAACTTGAAGATAACAGTGCTGTAAAAAATATACTAACATCAAGGTGATTCAAACATTTCAAAATAAGGAACTAAGAAGAACTGTTTAGGACTTTGTATGTCCTAAATGAGGATTTCAATATGAAAACGATAGTGAAGAAGTAGATAAGCAGATTGAACTAAACACGAACGAAGCAATTAGTAATTTTCTAGACAATACAAACTTCGTCGGGCGGCTTCAACTTTATCTTGAGATTATATGAAAAATGCAGAGGCAATATAAATACATCGATTTAAAACCGTACTACAATTATTATTATTAGAACAAAGCATCAAATAGAGAGGCTAGCAAGACCAGTTCCAGGATCTGTTCATGAGGATTGAAGGAAGAAATTGCACTGTTTGCGTGTAAGCAGGGGTCTTCAGTAATTTGCAAGGATGGTGATAAATATACCGCGGTGAATCATGAGGGAGGTAGGAAATTGGTGCTCGGTTTGTTATGCAGATAGGGCGAGTACTTTCATAGCATTAGTAGCTTTCGATCTATTTTACTACTCCTCCTTAGTGTTAATAATTATGAAACTAAAATGGTTAGTGAACTTGTTACTGAACATATTGATTAGTAGTTCAATGGTTAGTGAATCAATCTTTTGAATGTGGCAGAGGGCTGCAACTTACTTAGATGGCCGCAGGTAGCACTTCAGAGCTACCAACCCGTTACGGATCAAGACCTGCCATCTGGAAATAATTTATTTTTCTTTGAGTAATAATCAGTAGAGACGAGTTCGATATGCTAAACTTCGAGCCGTTTTTTCACTAATTTAAATACGTTTTTTAAGGCCAATTTATATTTTTATATGTTCAATATATTCTTTTCGATGGTGAAAATATTCTCTTTTTATATCATAATGAAAATAAAAGTTGCGTTTTTCCCAAAGATAAGTATTCTGTTGTCTCGTGAGGACTACAGCGTATTTTAAAAATGTTACAGGATAAATAAGACACTGTGTCATTTCTTGTAATGAAAAATTTTAATTTGTAATAATTAATATTACAAGAAATACGACGAGAAATAATCTTCTTCTTCTTCTTGTAGCACTACAGACTTAATCGATCTTTGGCTTGAATAACCGCCCGTTTCCATACTGTTCTGTCATCACTCCTTGCGCGCCTCATATCACTCTCTACCTCGTCTCTCCATCTTGCCCTGGGACGCCCTCTTGGTCGTGTACCCTCATTTTTGAGGTCAAACACTCTTTTTATGTGCCTATCACTTTGCATTCTCCTCACATGACCGTACCAATTTAGCCTCAGGATTTGGGTATGGACAGTGATGGAAGGTTCATTGTACATTTCGGCAAGCTCTCTGTTTTTTCTCCTCCTCCATGCTCCATTATCGCAAACTGGGCCGAATATCCTTCTCAAGATTTTCCTCTCAAAGCAGCCCATCTTCCTGTAATTAGACTTAGTTAAAACCCAAGTCTCACACCCATAAGTTGCCACAGGTCTTATATGAGTCTTGTAAATTCTAAGTTTTGTCGCTCTTGACAAATTTCTGTCTCCTAGAAGCTTGGCGAATGCGAAGTAGCTTCGGTTTGCAGCAGCAATTCTTCTTTTCACTTCAGCATCTTCTTCGCACTTATTCGTCACCAGTGAACCCAGGTACACGAAATTATCTACTATCTGGAATTCGCGGCTCTGAATATCGCAAACTTCAGGGTGATTCTCTCTTCTAGACACTACCATCACCTTAGTTTTGTCCCCGTTAACTTGCAGTCCATGCTGACCAGCCTGTTCTTTTAAAGCTTGGAAGGCTTGACCTAGTTCCCGTTTTGAACGGCACACTAAGTCAAGGTCATCAGCAAAGCCTAATAGGACCTTAGACTTGTTAAACATGGTTCCCATATTAATGTCTAGAGTGGCATTGGAAACAATTTTCTGGAGGAGGATATTGAAGAGCACTGGGGAAATCGGGTCCCCCCGTCTAAGACCTTAAACTCATTAGACAGGGATCTACCCACTTTAACTTGGAGGGACGTGGCTCTCATCGTCATTTCAGTCAGTCTTATGATCTTTGTTGGGATGTTGATGTTTTTCATTTTTTCCAAAGATAAGTATTTTGTTGTCTCGTGAGGACTACAGCGTGTTTTTAAAATGTTACAGGATAAATAAAACACTGTTTCACGAGAAATAATACGTTTTAATATAAAAAAGAAGACAATTGACTCCGTGAGTAGAATAAATTCGTACGTCCTACTGCAATAAATTGCCGAAATTTCTGTTCAATATTTTCAATAATCAACCTTTGGAATAGAGCCACAAACAATTTTAACCCCCTATTAAAGTTTTAGGTAGGTACCTCAACATATTTGCGTCTAATTTTTTTGAGAGAAAAAACACTTTATTGAACAACGTAGAGGGAATAAAGGTGGACAAGGACCCCAGTAGTTGTCGAAACGTAATGGATTTGCCGAAAGTTCAAATTGGTATGCCAAAAGTTTGTCAAAAATTCAAATTGATTTATGCCAAAAGGCATTTTTTTTGCAAGCGTGCGATTATTTGTGTTTAATTAATTTTTGGCCTTGGGCCTGGTAATGTCAAGAATCTGTGCATTGTTGAGGGATTTACGGGACATTCTAACTCGCCACCTTTCACGTAATGGTTTAGACAGTCGAGATTTAGATGGTACGAGGGGTCTGATGGATCTTCATGTAAATTTGGTAGGTATACAACGAAGTTATTCTTAGTTTTAAACAGGAAACATCCAGCAGTTTCTCAAAAACTATTTCCCGACGATTTTATTTTTATTTTTCTTCTATTTTTCTATCCAAATATTTGAAAAATATTCTTAAACTACCAAAATATTTGAAAAAAATTAAAAATATTATATGCTTTCTTTGTCTCAAATATGGAAAAACATGTGAAATTTAACCACTGGAAACAGCTTAAAACCCCTCAAAACGAATTCCTAAGAACATTAAGAGCCAAAAAACTGAATATTCAAAATATACCTCCTCTCAGTTAAAATTTGAAGCAGTGGATGAAGTTTAATACTCAAGTTTATGGTAGGTACGTCTACCTTACTTGATATCTATCGATAAGGAATATCTACTTGACGTCATAAATTCGACTGTGTAAAACCGTAATACAAAGTTCAACGAATCTCTAATTTAAACTCAATCGAAGAGATCCTGTCTAATGAAGGGAATAAATTGCATTTCATTGCAATAAATACGGCTGGAGAAAAACTAAGACGCAGCTGTTTCAGCATGGCTTCATTCCAAAAACAATAAAACTAATTCAATTCAGCCCAACTGTTTTCAATAAGATTAAGAAATAGGGTGGTCTGGTTATCTAAAAATAAATGTATCACTGGCTATCTGTACTCTACCCCCGGGGTAGGCTGTTTCTGCTTGTATCTTGATTCATTGATCTGACTAGGTACATAAGAAGAACTACTCCATGATGAAGAAGGTCGCGATGTCGAAGGAGTAGTTACCTGGGCTGTTTTGATCGTCGTACTGCTCATGGACATTGTTGATATCAATAGCACTTTCACGGTCTAATTCTACAACTTTCTTCCTAGAAAGAGGTCTATTTATGCACTGGGCGAAAACTGGGCGATTTCGTGGCATAATGAAGTTGAAAACTAGGAATGAAAACTAAATAAAATCAGAAGGATCGAAAGTTTGGGAAGACTGTTTTGTTGTCAATTTTTACTAGGGACACTAATAAACAGACATTCTTATTTTATTTTTTATTGTCAAGAGAGAGAAAGAGAGAGAGAGAGAGAGAGAGAGAGAGAGAGAGAGAGAGAGAGAGAGAGAGAGAGAGAGAGAGAGAGAGAGAGAGAGAGAGAATGAACCAATGAATAACGTTTCATTTATTCTCTTCCTATTAACGAGAAAAAAAACAAAAATAAATTATAATTTTAAAATAAATGAGCGTTCACAATCTTTGACATAACACTAGACATAAAAATAATATAAAAAATATAATTACATACTATGTTCTCACTTAAATTTTGAAAATGAATAAATCTGGATATCTTGCTTAACCACGCTAAAATTTGAGACAAAAAAGAATCATCTTAAGAATCAATCATGTAAGAAAAAATTAAGAAGGAAGAAAGAAATTTAAAAAAAAAAACAAGTCAATTTACTCTTCTACATTCATTATGAAGGACATTATTTCAACAAATATTTTTTCAATTTCTTTTTAAACGTTACTATATTTTTGATTTTCTTTAGGTCAATAGACAGTTCGTTAAATAATTTAATGGATTGAAAAACAAAAGATTTTTGATAAGCTGTAGTTCGACTTGATAAAAGTATGATAGAATCAAGGAGCTTACTAATTTCTTTTTAATTGAAACCGTTTTGTACACTAATAACTTTTGAAAACTACAGATATTAAGATGCATTTTGTACACGACATGTTATCATCGATTGCAACTCCTAAAAATTTAAGTTTATTGACGAAGGGAAGGGAAACACCATTAATGTGAGGTTGAGCAACGTCAATTTTGTTGAACGTTGTGAGCAATCTTCCATGACCTGCAATCATGGCCTTAAATTTGCTTGGATTTAGCACGAGACCTTGTTTCTGGCACCAGAGAGAGAGAGAGAAAGAGAGAGAGAGAGAGAGAGAGAGAGAGAGAGAGAGAGAGAGACGCTTTATTGAACATTGTAGAAGTAATTGAATCATCACAATTCAGTATGGACATAAGCTTTGCTCATTCACCCAAATTACACGTCCTACCGTACTAAAATTATTCAATTGAATTAGTAATGAATGAATGTGTTGGACATTACCATTATTTACACCATCTTCCGCCGCTTGGAAATCCCATAATATAATTATTGCAACACTAAGCTTGACTGTAGTTGGTGCGGAGTTGTTTATAATTTTGATACATGTTGCATTTATGTGGATTACTCTGCAGTCATTTTTAGAACGTGCCTACTGTTCCTTCGTGGAACTTCATTTCCATTTCAGTTCAACCTGAAGGCTGTAAATTAATTTCTAATTAGTAGGTTCAGTAGCGTATGCGTTACATTTTGCTCCCCTTCTGCGTAACGTTGGTCGCATGGTCATCACTCTCCCGTTACCATTATTTCATGTCACTTAAAGTTCCATCCAAGCAGCAAGAGATAATATTCAAAGAACCATTCTGGGCTGTTTTTGAACGACTAATACAATTTTTTACTTTTCTCGACCAACCTAAAATTTGAGAGGAACACAACTTTAAATAAACGAACACAAAATGTTAATCACAAAATATTCACACTGGCTCCACCATTAGACACCTAAAGATGCCTACAAGAAGGTAAAAGTACCTATATTTTTTTGTTTAAATTAATTTTGAAATACCTTGTAGGTTAAGAAAGATACAGATGAATCGCAAAGTTAGACATTCTCTAAAGATAAATGCAAGTTTCAGTTGATTTTGGAAAGAAGAGGGATCAGTATTTATACCTAAAACATACAACTCCTGCATTTACTTACAAATAATCCAATATCCAGCAAAAATCACCCAAAACAAACTTTATTCCCGTATTTAAAAATCCCGGTGTTTACAAAACATCCCTTTACTGAGCTAATATCCTTGAGTGAAGATGAAAGAGAGGTTTATTTATGTTACATAAAGTAGTATATACGACCGACGCGGGCGGATCGATCCGATGAGATTCCCATTCACCGCAAACTTGAACACCCAGGTACCATTAAAATGGCTTCCTCTCGGCTAGAGATACGAAAATTTCTGGGGTCTTTACCTACTGTATTCTCATCTCTCTTCAAATACCAAATCCTCCAAGGATGTTGGCAACCAACAAGCTTGAGCTCCCTCTTCGAGATAATAATGATAATAACTGGATAAATGATAGTAATAGTTCATTATTATCTCATTAATCTTTGCCCTTTCTGTTTTCACTGTGAATAATGATGCCGAACTCTACCAAACGGCTCACAGAAGTTGGAGAAAATGCCATAAACTCAAAAAACATCTGCTTTTATAGGAAAAAAAAGTTTTCTGATAAATTGATTGTAAAGAAGTGCAGAGATGCACAAATATTTCTAGGCCCAGGCTACTGTAAATGTGACAATTTGCTCTATTGGTAATGTTATATGGAAAAAAGTTATTCTGGGATTTTTATCACTCGTAAGCTCTACAGAAAAGTCTGGGTATACGGAATTATAGAAAACTATCATTTTCCACGATCAATTTCAATCTTAATTGTCACTTTCCTCTATGTTAGGCGACTTAGTTAGGTAGCACTCTTGGTCCCATTCTCTTCATCTTGCTGATCAATGTAATGACAACACTTCCCCTATCAGGCAAAGTCTATCTGTTTGCAGACGATGTAGCGCTTTTATGTAGAGCCAACTCTCTAACTGAAGCCTATAATAACGCCAACTCTGATCTCAACAATATTGCGCACTGCATTAGCGGTTTGTCACTGACACTAAACGTTGACAAATGTAAATGTATGTATTTTTCATCAGGAATAGACGATATGGGTCAGGTAAAACTCCACAACTGCAGCAACATGGACATATGCAATTGTAGCGTTCTTGACAGAGTCACCAGCCACAAATACCTAGGAGTTGTTCTTGACGACCGGTTGAGGTGGGAAGAACACATAAAGCATGTTATCGCAAAGACTAGATTTATTCATTTATTTTACCATATTAGAAATCGAGTTCCGAGAGATCTTATTATTCACCTATATCGTACCTTGGTACAGCCGTTATTGTCATATGGAATTTTGATCTGGGGAAGCACATATAAATCTATTTTAGAGCCGGCCCAGGTACTCCAAAAATGCATTCTCAAGGTGGTGTATAAAAAAACAATGAGATTTCCAACACTTGACCTCTTTAGGGAGCTAAAGGTATTTTCGCTGCGGCAGCTGTACATCAAGTCCGTTTTAATGTTCTTTCATAAATACCCAGAATTGTTCCCATCAGTGCACACCACGAATCCCAATTATGGACTACGATCCACCTCTCAAGCAGTATTACCGGCCCCTAAATCTCGCCTCCATCACACTTCCGCCTACTGCTTTTACAACCTACCTCTCATCCTCAGGCAGGCCCCTGCTGAATTCCAACGTCCCCATGACTTTTCCCGAGATCGCTTTAAGAAGAAAGCTTTAACATGGTTGATTGAAAACGGGCTAGATTCATGCGATAAAATGTTGATTAGCTGCTACAAGATTTAATTTTTGGCAAGAACCTAATTGTATATTTTATTAATTTAGTTCTATTATTATCTACTCTTCATCCGCAAACTTCATTATACATTAGAATCATAACATTTCATTATACAATATTGTACGATCGAAATCGATCCAGACTTCTTTTACTTTTACTTAGTATTGAGAAACCTATCAATACATACTTATATAAATTAATTTTGTAGAGACTCCTTTACGACGCTACAGAGCTAAGCTCCATGTCGTAAGGGTTCCACATGTATTATTTTGTATTTTATGCTAGATATATATGTAAATCAAGGAATAAAAGTATTTTTGAAATTGAAATTGAAATTGAACTTAGGGCTTCTGAATTTATCTCAAAGCCGTTTTTTTCGTGGGGGGGGGGGGGGGGGGTTTGGCTGATTGGTTTCTCATATCTGCATCACCGTCCTCCACCTGATGCGCGCACTACCATCGATCTACTTCAGAGGGAAGATATAGCTATTGGAAGGGTTTTTCTTTGAGAGGGAAATGCCATTGTGCCAAAAAGCCACTCTGCTAGGCTCACTCGCCTATGGAACGCTCCCTCAAAAATGGGCGTAGTTATCCTTGTCTGTTTCACAAAAAAACGAAATCCAGGTTGATACAACGTGAAAGGCAAAATGAATTCGGTGTGAGGTGACGTTTTTCGACCGACTTCAGACGTAAGTGACATCACGAAAAAAGGAAGCCTCTCAGTTTCGGGTGTCATGATGAAACTCTCTTCATCCTTTTCTCTAAGATCGGGCAAACGTATTAATAAATTACTTGGTAGGTACTAGTACAGTACAGTAGTACTGTATGTACTATAGTTACTAGTACAGTAATACTAGTATGTATCTATGAAATAATCTATTTTATCTTGGTTAGGTCATTTACTTACTATTTGAGTAATTCTATGTGTTAGGTAAGTGGGTACTTCAATGGACACTGCATCCCAGTCCGTTCCGAAGCTTCGTTTTACTCGTACTTATGTTTGCTTTTCTTCTTCCAGATAACATTCATTACGTTTTATTTTATCAGCCAATAGAGTAATAGTAACCATTACAGCCGGGATGAGGAATTAGACCATAAGACTGTGGTAGTGTGTGGGAAAAGGGAACAAAATGACTAACCTCTACCTACCATTTGAGAAGGTATTCAAGGGCACAAAGAAGCAATTCAATAGAAAGGTAGCTCAGAGGTTTCCTTTTGTATCCAATAATATTTTTACAAAGCCTTACTTCGGGATCAAAATAATGGCGAATACTGGAACAATATTTTTGAGTACGATTTGGTTGAAACCGAATTGTGTCTCCCATCTACACGATTATTGACTTTGAACGGTAGTAACACAAAATATTCAGGAATACAAAATAACATTCAAAATACTTTTTAAAAAAATTTAAAAAAAGAATACAAAGGGTCTAAAAGAAGTAAAAATAAAGTATTGAGAAGAGGTAGATAGGTAATTAAAATATTCCGTCCATTATTGACTACACCATCTTTGGGGAGAGAAACATACAGTAGAGATACGAAAAACACGCTCTTGTCAGCTGGAGGGTGCAAGTTATACACCATCACCCTCAAACCTTAAGTTTTAGGCGTCGTTTTTAGTTCACAGATTTTTTTCTTTCAGTTTTTGTTTATAAGATACGCGGGAAAAGAAGAACGAAAGCTTCAAATTGTGATGCTGCTGAGAAGAAAGTGCTGTTGTTTACTGTTCATTTAGGTATGTCTGTTGGTAATAACTTTTCTTAGTGTAATCTAGAGTCCTATAGAAATTAGGTGTCCGCCATGAGCTCTTGATGGTTTTTCAAATTCGTGTTTCCGACGAATGTTCGATCCTTGGAAACACGAACTCGAAGCGTGTAAATTTATCCGACGTCAGATCGAGTTAAATTAGGAGGTTTCATTACTCCATGTCGTTATCATTCTTTTCTAATCTCCATAATAATCAAGTTCCTTTTTGAGCCAGTTTCTCCGCAAATCCTCGTTGGGCGGTACTATACTACCTAACTTAAAGTCAGATTTAAATCTGAAAAAATAATTGGATTTTAGATAGGGAAATACAATTTTTTCCACCTTCACCGTAGTATTGGAGCGTTTAAACTAGACAGTGGGTGGTAGGGAAGAATCAATCAAAGAAGAGCAAAATTTCGTCAGACTGTCACTCACCTTCATGCTTTTCAATTTTGCATATCTCCATGGACACCTCGTCAAATACAACTGGTTTCACAGTCTTCTTGATTTTTTTGACATTTTTGTTGAAATCAAATAAAGAGATAGAAATACGAAAGCCAAGAATCTACTTGCTTCGTGAGGAGAGAGGACTTGCAGTTTGGTGTCAACAATGAGTCTCAAATGGTTCAAGTTATTCAACATTTAGAAAAGAAAGAATAAACCACCATTTCACATGATATAGTAGCTACTATTTTCCCCTTGACGAACCAAGATTGGGTCTTCTGGCAATTTAACCTTGTCTCATCAAAATGCATTACCAAGGCATTATTTCCCTAACTAGCCTCTTCACAGGCAGAGCTTCAGGACCAATTATTTCTTCTCCAAAAAAAAGATGATCGGTGAATACGAATTTCAATCCCATTGATTAGTAAGATAAAATTATAAGGAAATAATCAATTTGATTATTCACAACGTGACAGGTAGGTCCCTAATGATAATCCAAGGGTGGGGACTATTTCGACAATTACTAAATTATTTTCAAAACTAGAAAATGACGCCTTTGTTCCTTTCTTTGGAATATTTTGACTTTTGTGTCTTTACTTTGGCACAAAGAATCAAAAAGCGTTAAGTGTAACCCATAACCAAATTCGGTAACTACAAAATCATTAGTTTAGGAAAGGTGGTGACATCAAATTTTTTATAATTTAATAAATTGCGTGTTTATATAGGTAATTATAATTTTGTTATTTTATGTTTTAGAATGTTTTCAACGGAGTTCTTATCTTATTAGCAATTTCAAATATCCAGTAGGTACAAACGACGTTGAAATTCCACATTTACCATGTTCTGAAGTTGGATAGTGACTCAAAAAGAGTTCCTTGGGCGCTAAGACACATTTGGTGATCGAAAATGTGAAAAGTCACACAACGTTGAGTAAAATTGATAAGGAATAATGCTCCACTCAACTAGGATAGGTTTTCCTCTAAGTTAACTAGGTTATGCTCGTATCTCAGTTTCTCTGTCCTTGAAAAATATAAGTCAAGGCTTCGTGAAAACCTTGTCAAACCAATGTCGAGTTCTTAGGAGAGGGGAACTTAGACAAACCAATTAAAATATAGAACCACTCAACCCAAGTGTCCTATTCATAGATTTTGTAGGTGTATTTAACAAAAACGTTGTCTGGAAAAGATTTTTAAGAGTTGATTTTTGAGATTTTTGAGGTTTGGAAGGGGAGTTCTGGAATGAAAAAAATACAGGAAATTAGGATTTTGAGAAAGGAACGGTCATTATAGGACCAACGAGCGTTGAGGTGATCCTGACGAGGGCGTTTTTAAAATCCTCCGTTTCTTTTGCCTCCTCGCTCGTATGTCATATTTCGAAACGAGACCAACGATTTCTTTTTTATCATTTTTTTTATTAAGGGACGCCGCTTTCAAGGGTTATTTTGGGAAAGATAATTTTTTTTCTCTTAAGGCCCCAATTGGTGAGCGGCCAAAAACCTCCCGACAACACCTTTACGTGCTTTAATAAACAAAAGAACGTAGGCGCATGGAAGGGATGAACCGCAAATGTTTCTCCAGATTTGGGATTTGTTATTGATGTAACTATAACTCTGACTTTACGTTCGCGCTGCTACAAGTTGTCACAGAAAACCATCAACATGATCGTAAAAGTTAGAGACCTTATCTGGGAATTCATCAGTGGTAATACTCAATAGTAATAATTTTTACATCAACTAATTCTTAGTTATAAAGCCCACCGATCTTGGCAAAAGGGGTTTTTGCATTATCGTAGTTACAATAATTTAATTATTTCATGTATTAATAATTATTTTATTATAAATTATATTTATTTTTATTTATTAATGCCAACTTTGTAGACCTCGATAATACTCTACTTCTGGAGAAAAACCACAAATCTGGAAAGGTAAAAATTCAAATTTTCAAGATGGTAGATTTGACTGAAGTTTGAAAAATACTACTTTGTTTCATTCCAGATGTTTATGATAAAATTAAAAATAATTATCTAGTAAACTCCCCTTAAAAAAATTCTCTTTTTCGAGGTCGATTAAAAAAAACTGCAAATCATTACACAAAGGTTTATTATTTTTCTATATAGATCACTCGTCTGCAAAGATCACGGCTTTGCCATTGTTACTACCAACCAACTTGAAGAAAAACATCGATCGCAATTCGGTCAGTTAACATTTGAACGGAGATTAGGCCTCTTTTGCGTTTTCAAAATTTCAAACCTTATTTTTCAACCCTTAGAAGTGACCTACATCAACCAAAATCTTCGGAGCACAACTAGACCCCAAACGGAGCCTTCTCGAACGGAGTTCCAATGCCATTTATAACAGCGCTACATAGATAAATCATTAGTTTCAAGTAGCATGTATAGGTAATGAAAAACGTAAAGCAAAAATTCAGTCCATTAAAGGGATATTTATATGTAAAATTCTCGTACCTCTCATCTCATAATAGTGTTTTAGATGTCGACTAACCTACTGTTTCCAAGGAAAAAATTCTCTTCTACTATATGAAATTGAAACTGAGAAAGTGTCTTAGAAATGAGAGGAACGCTAAGGCAGCACGGCTCTTCCGTTCACTAAAACTCCTGTACCTCTCCCAAAAAAGCTCTTCCTCTCACTCCTCTATTCGATTCTACCTTTCTCGTCCACTGGAAACCTGTCCCGTACGTAACATAATGACTCAATGACCATCGGTCAATCAGCGGTGAAAATATAAATAAACCTGGCGGAAACGTCTTGGGCATGTCAACCGTGACACGAAGCAACTCCTGAATGGGCGACGGAGACGGCACCAGGTGTCACACGTCATAGAATATCAAGGCCGCTCTTCATTCACTAGTCCTCCCACTCCTTCTTCCCTCCATTTTTTCCCCTTACAAAACGTTTTTTCGATTGACTTTAAAAACAGGAGGAAGGTAACTCAGTTTGCTGCGTGTATGCTTTAAGAAAATAATTGTACTTCCATCAATTTCATATCTTCGGCTTCTGTTACGGAGAGAAATGTTTGAATCCCTTAAAGATCGACAGCTTCAATGTTTTGTTGAGGTCTAAAGGGTGGATATTAAATATTGGTGGATATTGTTCGCCTTCATGTTCTATCTGTCCTGATGCTTGAAGAATACTCCGACAATTATGGCTAACGGATTCCCAAATGTCTGTACCATTTTGGAGTTTCCAGAGTATTCCTAGGAAGACTTAAATTCTGGAGTGACATTAGACGACGATATCTACTGACTGCGCCTGATAACTCTGATAAGCTGACAATTCTAAATAATATACCTAACTAATCACTACAAGAGATGTCGAGAACACGATCAAGAATTGCTTATCCTTTTATTGATAATATTGATAACAAGGCTCAGGAGGAACGTTGTAGTTGCAGGGAAGAGGAAGGTGAAAGGATCTCCGACGGCCCGTGTAATGAAATTATCATGTACGTACCGGATTGGAGAATCCGTCGTAACCAGCAAGTCGAGTACAGGAGGCGAGCGCTTTCGATGGTACACGTCTTATGTGTTACCTACGCGAAGATTCGAAGTGGCGTGTGTTACCTACGGCCTCCCCCTTTGCCTACCGAAGATAAGCGATGTCTACAAGCGATGCCCTTTCACCTTCCGCCCTCGTGTTGGCTTCTGGATCAGTTGAATCGTGTCTTTTGATTTGTGCGGAAGTCCTGAGATAATGAGTTTGGGTCGACTATACAGGGTGGTCCTTAATGAACGTACCACCCTTTAAATTTCGTTGTTTGTGGGGAAATCAAAAAACTTGTCGAAGTAACTCCCCTTATTTTTTTGTAAAGAATTCAGGAAAAATACTTTTGCGCAAAAAAATTGCGCGCAATTGTGCGCAATTGACACTAACTTTGTTTTTTCAAATACGAACCCCCATTTTTTATTGCGGATTTAGATTCTACGTCGAATTTCATGAACATTTTACTTCGACAACTTTTTTTTCCGCTGCGCGAAACGGGCGCCAGGAGCGTTCAAAGTTGCTAAAGTCATCAAAATTGCGCAAAACATGGATTATGGTAAACCCCAAGTGTGGCACATGACTTTACATTGTTTTTCAGCGCTGATTCACGTGGTGCTGTCAGTTTTTAGATTTAGCTCAGTTTTTTCGATTTCATAAGCTTTTGGTGAAATATTACAGTTTTTCCGAAGTATCAACTTTGGCAGTAGATTTATTTTCCCTCACCCTTAAAAATAAATAACGTGGTGTTTTTTTTATTGGACTTGATGAACCCGAAATAACAGCCAGAAACATGGTCGTTTTTTTAAAGAAAAAAGTGGCTTGGTTCCTGCACCCAGAAGGATACTCTGAGAAATCATGAATGTTATGGTACCAAAAGCGTTTGAATACGATTGAATCACAATAGGTAAACAACTCGGATTTCTCGATCCTCGGACTGCTTATCTGCTGCACTTTGTGACGAGACGTTACTAACCGCTCACGTTACAACTTCAACTCCAAGTTGATCTGTACCCGTTATCATCTTTATTTTGTCTTTAATCGTGAGAAGCAACTGATCCGGTTAATAATCTCACTGTGAACGTTCTTGAGTGCGTATAACATGCCGCGTTTTACCCAAAACGAACTGACTGAGATGGTGCGGTTGTACTACACGCACGGCGGAAATGCTCGACTAACTGCAGCCGCTTGTCAGCAAGTGTTTAATCGGCGTTTACCTATTGTGATTCAATCGTATTCAAACGCTTTTGGTACCATAACATTCATGATTTCTCAGAGTATCCTTCTGGGTGCAGGAACCAAGCCACTTTTTTCTTTAAAAAACGACCATGTTTCTGGCTGTTATTTCGGGTTCATCAAGTCCAATAAAAAAAAAAAAACACCACGTTATTTATTTTTAAGCCCGCCTTAGTCCCAAGCCCGGGGTGCGAAAGGGTGAGGGAAAATAAATCTACTGCCAAAGTTGATACTTCGGAAAAACTGTAATATTTCACCAAAAGACGTAGATTAAACTTATGAAATCGAAAAAACTGAGCTAAATCTAAAAACTGACAGCACCACGTGAATCAGCGCTGAAAAACAATGTAAAGTCATGTGCCACACTTGGGGTTTACCATAATCCATGTTTTGCGCAATTTTGATGACTTTAGCAACTTTGAACGCTCCTGGCGCCCGTTTCGCGCAGCGGAAAAAAAAGTTGTCGAAGTAAAATGTTCATGAAATTCGACGTAGAATCTAAATCCGCAATAAAAAATGGGGGTTCGTATTTGAAAAAACAAAGTTAGTGTCAATTGCGCACAATTGCGCGCAATTTTTTTGCGCAAAAGTATTTTTCCTGAATTCTTTACAAAAAAATAAGGGGAGTTACTTCGACAAGTTTTTTGATTTCCCCACAAACAACGAAATTGAAAGGGTGGTACGTTCATTAAGGACCACCCTGTATAGAACGGTATTATTCAGTAATGAAACGTGCACGGCTTTTTTGCAAGACAAGGGCGTTTTACCGATTGACAATAGGCACTGCGAAAAAGAGAATGGAGGTGTGGTGTGTGGTGGAGAACTTAAGGAATATTTCAAGAAAACAAAGAGAACAGATGAAAACGGTGATGCAATTAAAATTAAGATGTTGCGGTGTACAAAAAGGGGCTGCCAGACGTATCAGTCGATCCGGAAAAAAACTCATTTTTTACATATTATGACGTCAACGGGAAGTGCAATAGTAACTTATCTTTATTTGCAATAGACGAACTAGTCTGGTTTTGGAGTTATGAATGAATCACTTTTCCAGGGAAAGAGGAAATACAATAGGGGGCGTCTATTGGCCAGTGATCGGCGAGTTGTACAACCTAAGGTTTCTCCTGATAATTCTAACGATTCTACTGAAGACGAAACACCTAATGAGCCAACATCTCAACGAAATTACGGAGATCGTGTGCAAGGCCCGTGGGTATTTGGTATGTGCAGTAAGAGAGCCGACGGGCCATTGGAACGCAGATTTTTCATCGTAGAAAAGAGGGACCCTATCCCTATCCCTACAGTGACGAACTTCACATCAGAAGAGAAAAAAACGTCTGCCAAGTGGGTGTGGCACATAGCTTCCTCGTATCCATAACCCGATTATATAGATGATCCGATGCATAGTAGTTAATCTGAAAACACCAATCTCTAAGTACCTTTCACTACCCTCATAGGGGACCATCTACACGCTACTCTGGACAATCCTAGAAAATTTCATCAAATTTGGATGAAAAATGTAAATGTTATGGCTATTACAAGGATTTTACGTATGCGCATGCTCAGCGGCTACTATCAGTCCGGGGGTCCGGGGGTATCTTCATTAGGGACCATCTACAACCTAATCCGCACAATCCCTGAAAATTTCATCGAAATCGGGTAGAAAGTGTGGAAGTTATGGCCGTTACAATGAAATTCTAGTTTGCGCATGCACAGTGGCCACTATATATCCCAAGGTAATGATTTTCATAGGGGACCATCTAAATACTAATCTGTAAGATCCCTGAAAATTTCATTGAAATTGGAAGGAAAATGTAGAAGTTATGTCCGTTACAAGGAATTCACGTTTGCGCATGCGCAGTCGCTTATATCAGTCCGAGGATGATGATTTTCATAGGGGACCGTCTACAACCTAATGAGCACAATCCCTAAAGATTTCATCGAAATCGGGTAGAAAATGTGGAAGTTATGGCTGTTACAAGGAAATTACCGTTTGCGCATGCGCAGTGGCTCCTATCAGTCCGAAGGTAATGATTTTCATAGGGGACCATCAAAATACTAATCTGTAACATCCCTGAAAATTTCATTGAAATCGGATGAAAAATGTGGATGTTATGGCTGTTACAAGGAATTCACGTTTGCGCATGCGCAGTCGCTTCTATAAGTCCGAGAATGATGATTTTCATAGGGGACCGTCTACACACCAACCCGCACAATCCCTGAAAATTTCATAGAAATCGGACAATAACTTCGTATAGTTATGCGCGTTACAAGGAATTCATGACAGACAGACACACAGACACGGAACCAAAATTGTTCAGAAATGTCTAAAACGCAAAACGCAAGTGAAAATTTTGATTTTGGAGAACTTTTTTTTTCGTCCTTGAAAAGTGAAAACAAAGCTTCCGCTACCTTGCTGGACTCGGAAGCAATATGCATATGAACGACTGTCTCCAGTTCAGAAGACATAAAAAGGTGAGCCGTGCCGTGAGTAAGTAGGTAACACAACGGCAACTCGATGCCGTAGGTAACACGACGATAAAGACGTGTACCCTTTCGATGTAAGGACATCATCTTCAGATCGACTGGTTGGTTACGACGGATTCTCCAATACGGTACGTAGATAACAATAATTATTATCTTCCGCTAGTTACAATTATTGTATTCTTATAACTAGCGGAACTAACTCCATTCATTTAATACCATTTGGCGTAATGGGATTATATGAAGGGTACAGGGGAAAAACATCGCCATTTCGGTCGAAAATGAGTTAGCAACCTCTTAGGTAGTTGAATCTAGATATGCCTCTTATATTTCCTTCCGAATAAATTGTAATTTTTTAGCTGCGAAATATAAATTGGGATCTTTGAAATTTGAATGGTAATTATCATAATCCTTACTTCAATTTGATGGTTTTTGAGGATGAAATTTCAATTTCTGGGCTGGAGCAGCTAGTTTTTCTGGACATATTTTTATTCCAACCGCTGAATAAAAATGCTGAAATGCTGATGCTGAAATTTTTTAAAACCAGCACTGTTATATAGTAGTAGTGGTACTGTAATAAAAAACTGGTACTGTTCGTGAAATACTGCATTTCAGTCGACCCAGAATCACTCGCTGTAGAATTTCAACAGTGTAAAAGAATCAGGGTCGAACATAGCCTTGAAGCTCAATGACTTTGGCCAGTTGTCACTATCCAGTCAAATGTCATCATCTTGGGAGGAAAAAATCAAAGTTAGCCTCAACGCTCATTCAGTAACTCTACTGGTGGTAGGTGAATAGTTTCCAGACGTCCCGTGAAACCATCTAGTCCAACTTGAACTCTCTGGAGAAACAGGAACCAAATATTTGTAGTTCAATAGGTAATTACTAGGACATTCAATCTTAGTCCACCGAGAGTAGTCTGCGGAAGGCTACCTGATGAACTTGTAAGGAGGAACAACCCAGTCAACGTCGAACAGTTTGTTTGGCTTGTTTTCACCTTCGATTGTTCAAAAATGTCGATAATGAACGTTAAAATCATCGAAACTTATTGGTTTGCTCGAGAAAAACAACCACTTCAATGGCTTCACTGAATTATTCAATGGCTTCTATCATTAATTATAGTCAAAAAATCTTCGAACGTTAAAAAGTTTCTCTCGAGCAAACTAACAAGTTTCGATGACTTTAACGTTCATTCTCGACATTTTCGAACAATCGAAGGTGAAAACAAGCCTTCGAAGTGGCCGTTTCTCTCGAGCAAACCAACAAGATTCGATGATTCTAACGTTCATTCTCGACATTTTCAAACAATAGAAGCTGAAAACAAGCCTTTGAAGTGGCAGTTTCTCTCGAGCAAACCAACATGTTTCATAAAACATATCTATAATAATATATAATAATTGGTTTAAATAATTGGATAACTTTAAAATCCAGTCTAAAAAGTCCCTTTCGACAACCAAAAGCTTTGTAAATCGATGGCTTCTACCTACACTCCATCTTTAGTTGGAAACAGATCAGTCCGTGCTCACAACCCCATTCTCCAGACTTTTTCAACACTGTTATGTAACAAGAAGTGACCTTCACAAACATAGCCAATAAGATTGAGAGGTTGTCGATATCTACGGACGAGCTCCGTGGGAGACGACCGCCCTTTTCGCAATCCCGAACGCATTTTCTGAAAGAAAAACGTGAGCTCGGTCTCATAACTGGGAAGCGGGATCCCTTATAAAGTCCATTACGTGAAAGGGGTGGCTTTGGAGCAGGTTGAGATTTCGAGGGCAGCAGAGTTATGAACACTTGTCAAAAGTTACTGAAAAGTTTGAACGGTAAGACAAGAAATGACCATATAAACTTCGTGTAGTACACGAGTACTTTTCATGACATACTTTTCTACTCTGTCACGGACATGAAAAAGCTATTAAAACCAGCGTCTTATCTCAGATTTTGACCATCTTGAGTTACGCATTTCAATGGATGCACTAAAGAGCAGAGAATCGAATCACCATTTTTCGACTCAAAGTTAAGTGATGTTCTTAGACTAACTGATATAGATTATAAAACATCATTACCTGGAGAATAGGTCCTTGCCGAAACAGCGTTAATAAAATCTATTTAATTATAATCTAGCGTTCAAACCTTCTGGTTGGTCTCGTCATCTATGGGTCCTGACTGAACCAGCTTCCTCTCTTCTACCCTCGCTATGAAGGGCCCTTCTGAGAATCGCCATGAGAGTTGGGCGGTGAAATATACAAACTCAACTACCTCAACATACTCAATGTAGTTAAGAAGGGCTTGGCGATAGAATGGTTCGGTTAGAACTTTTTGAGCTACTTTCTTCAAAATGTGAGAGAAATATAATATTCTTAACCAGCCCATTATTTCTTTTCCAGTATGACTGTTGATTAAGTCTGATAATTCAGTCAGTATAAAACTTGGATACTATAAAATGGCATTCCTCGCTCATAGAAAGTATAGTAGGTTTACGCTTTTAGCAATTTTGTTTGTTTTGGAAGACCTGAAAAATTACCTTTAACTAATTTGTGACGTAATAACATACCTGATTGGCTGGAAGATAGAGGGAAGACGGCGCTATGGCTCCACCCTCTTGGCGCTCCCGAGTCGGGAGGCGAGTTCGTGGATGACATCACGGAAGATGATGGAGTCGATGTTCTCGCCGAGCATGTAGAGGAGGAACCAGTCGCCCATTTTCGATCGCCTTACGATGGCGTCGATCGCTTCGCCACGCACTAGCCGGAACCTCAGTCGCAGGAGGTACACTCGCATTCGTGGGCTCAAGATTATTATAATCCTGCAACAGATTAAGAAACACATATTACCTTTGTTGGTTGTGATATACAGGGTGACACAGGACGAATGAACAATACTTCAGGAATCGATTCTACAAATAATTTGTAACAATTTTTCCGTCTCAGCACTTATTTTACACCTCTCAAAAAGCCACTGTTTCAGACTTTGTGGCACTAAGATGGCCATAAATGCCAAGTACCTTCTCAAAGTATTGGACATGCCGGAAAGGTCAAAAGGTAGTCCTCCTCAGATTATTTTGGTTCAAGGAACAGGGAGGAAATTGAGGGCAGCATGGGTGTCCAATGAGTGAGAGCTTTGAGGATAAATGTGAGTGGAATATTGGAGTGGGAGAGGTGAAGGAGAAAATTGAGGCAAAATGGACGGGGCACTCTTCAGCTCGAGCACTCGTTCTAACAAGTCGCATAATACAGATTCCTCGACATGAATGTTGGGTGCATCGATCTGTTTGTTTTGAGATGGGTACGTCAAGTCCGAGGTGACCTATTGAGACTAAATAGTCGAGCACACATGCCACGCAGGGACGCTCAACGGATTATGCTGTCTATGCAATATGGGTGTTCCCGTAAACAACGAGTCTTTTGTGGAGATCTGCCCTGTGCTTGCGGAATTTTGCATGGTGAATTTTGGGTCCCCTCGGGTCTCCTGTGACACCTTTCTGAGCGTCCTGAGTAGGTTGAATTGGCTACATGTGGCAGATTCTGTGGAGCAGCTTGGAGATATTGAGCAGAACTGGTGCAGGGGAATGGATGCCGAAGTGGTAGGTGTGTAGGGAAAGTTTTGCAATAAAACATGGAAGACTAACTCCTCACACATTTTCGCTCGCTTGCTCGCACGCTCGCAAAAAAAACCTATGGCATAAATAAATTTCAATTTTTGGCAAACTTTTGGCATACCTATTTGAACTTTTGGCAACTCATTTCGAACTTTCGGCAAATCCATTACGTTTCGACAACTACTGGAGTCCTTTTCCTCCTTCATTCCTTCTACAATGTCCAATAAAATGTTTTTTCTCTCAATCAAAAAAAAAATAATAATAAAATAAAATAAAATAAAAATAAATGAACATGGAAAAAATAAATAAATAAATGAAATTGTACTATTTTTAAACACTCACTATTTGTATTACATTTAATTTATCATATTCTGGATAAGGGCTTACTCTGTAAGACGGGCACAGCCCATGTCAATATCATGTTCAAGTACATCAACAACAAAAGGAAATATCTGAATGTTATTGATAAAAAAATATCTCTCTCTCTCTCTCTGTGCAAAACAGCCTCTAGAAGAAAATGCAAAAATTGCAAACAACATTGAACGCAGTCGTTCGTTTCGTATTCAGACTATTCCTTGATATTCACGTCACTCCATATTACGTGGAATTAGGGTGGCTGAAGATCCATAAGAGAAAAAAAATTTCTATATTAACAATGACATTTAAAATTTGAAAATTCCGTAAACCCAAATACCTGTTTACCCATTATAATTTCTTAAATAACAATAACTCTATTCCCACCCGTCAGGCCTCTTCAACTCTCCAAATTCCGCATCACAGTACCCCTTTTCAGCGAATCCTTTACTCTTCAATCTATGAAATTATATAATGAATATTCCGAAAATTTCGATCTATCCAAATCTGTCCATAGTTTCCGAAAAATATTGAAGAAATTATTTTTAGATTCATGTAGAGATTAATAGCAATTTATTTTATTTAGTTATTTCAAGTTTTACTGGTATGTACTGCATATTTACATTGTATATTTTTAATTATTGTACTTTGTAAGATTCAGTCACTATTTTTGTTTTATATTAAGTCTAACGTTCGATTATACGAGGAATAATTATTTAATTTTTACAGGGAGGATGGAAGAGACGACTCCTTTGTCCTAATCCTTCCCTGTTTTGTAAATAAACGCCATCCAATCAATCTCTCTCTCTCTCTCTATTAATTCGCCGAGACACAATCCACGATAAAAACACACGAACTTCGGTGAAATTGCTGGAAGTTCCGAAGCACAGCACTATTTTTTATGGTAGATCGTTTATTGTGCAAGGAGTTAAATTTTATAATCAGCACAGTTCTTTATTTGATTTAAATTTAGCAGTCAAGACATTTAAAACTTTAATAACGGATATGCTTTTAAGAAAATATGATTAACCTAGAGCACTTTAGGACCAGATTTGAGCCTAGTAAGTAGAAGCGATGTACTATTTGATTTTTGTTATATTGTAATATCTTTTGTAGACCTGACTTGGATTTTAAATAGCTGTAACATTTTTTTTTTTCCTGTGCATTGTGGAAGAGAGGGCTCTCTAGCCCTAACATTTGTACAGATTTGAAAATAAACGAGTCAATCAATCAATCAATCTCTCTCAGAAAATCAGTGGCCGAATTTGAACATAATTTTACAAAAATGTTATTAATGAATTATTCAGAAACAACCAGAAACATTAAATAAACCATTAAATGGTTTATTTAAATGAAATTTTAACAAATTTTGTTGAGGTCTAGACGTAGGACATATAATAATTTTCATAAATGTAGAAGATTAGATATGTATTTCTTGATTTTATTCACAGATGATGTTTATCCATGTGATATTTTGTGGTAGGATATTGTTCCCTTTCAGAGTTAAGGGAAGAGAGGGCCCTAAGGCCCTATGTAGCTCCTATTATGTAAATAAAAACTTCAATCTCTCTCTTTTTTTCTCCCTCTAATATGGCTGCAACCCCCTCGTTTCCAATGGAAATTCAAATCTGATTGCACCGTTGGAAAGAGCATTAAATATCCCCAATGATGAATACTTGACCCTTCTAGAACAACTGTACAATAGGATAGTCTTTCTACCTCAAACTTAACAAATTGTCAATTTCTGTTTTTTTTTCAAACATTTTTTTCCGAATAGGATGGCGGGATTTTTGCTGGTTCCAGTCCAATACTTCTCCTAAAATTTATTTTTCTCTTCCCAAAGAGTGAATACCTCCTCTTTCATTTGAAATTTAGCTCCAGAGGTGGGCTTTTGGCCAAATCTTAGGTGCATTTCCCGAACTCCATACTCGGATTATCGTGTGAAGAAATTTACTGGTGAAGTTTGGAGCTTGCTGCTCATTCCAACTGACTTTAAAGGACAGATTTTAGGTTTAACTTTTAGATTCGGAGCTCTGTCCTCAAGCTCAGCTAAGTACTTAGCAAATGCCCCAGATTTATCCAAAAGGGAACGTCCATGAGGGCTCTGCCATTTGCTACAATCAGACTACCAAGATTTACAATGTGGATCGTTCTTCTAAACATATTGATTTCCAGCAAAAGAGTCAATGGAACGGGGAACACTTATTCTCATAAAACATTGAAGAAATTGAAAAAGAATAAAAGTCGGCCCGTGATACGCGAAACTAGAAGACATCCTCCTCCTTGTTTAGAGGTGTTTTGAAATCGGTCAAAAAACGACAAAACGTCTTATTGCTAATGAAGGGTCATAACAAATAATAATTTTATGATATGTTGACACCATATTACCTCCAGTATGTTGAAACTGTATTCTTCCTGCACAAAATGTTGTCGACTTTGAAGTGGAATTCATTTCATTTTTATATGACTGATCATATTAGTATTGATATACACTAATGTGGACATGATGAGTATGACTAAAGTGTGATTTTGTTTGAAAATAAGTTTACGACAATACGAGTTAAACATATGAGAATCTTATTCCAATTCTACGTGGTATTGAAAATGGTGAAGACATCTCGGCCTACTCTACCTTAGTTGGTTTAGGGTAGATATGGTTATTTGGGTAATGTGATAAATGGATGGGAGTCTATCTTTCGGTAAATAAACAGGTCGAACTAGATCGCCCTTGTTTATTTGGTTTGTGAGCCAATAAATTAGCGTCAATTGAGAGCGAGTTATCATAAGGGGAGTTCGCCTTGAAAATCCGAGAAGAGGAATAAATTCAGGTGAATGTCTCCCCTAAGAATCCCGAGAATCATCCGATGTAGGAGAAAAAAAAAATAGAATAAAACCCTGAATCGCGTTGAGATGTACATAAACGTGATGTTGATGAATTGATCAGGGATCTGTGGCATATGCCTTCTTATGAATCCTTTCAGGTTCTCGGATAAGGATGTTGACCGTAAATTTCGGTCGAAGATCGTAAAAAAGTCGATAGGTCGTAGAAGGCTGTGAGAATTACACGTTGGTTCTTCAATGTTGTTGAGTCGAGGTGGTCTCGGTCAAGTCATTTTCAGTTATTTCAAATTGTCCGCCGGGAGAACATTAAGTTTGTTGAAAGACTTGAAAAATGTGGTATACAACTGATTGATATGTCTCTCTCTAATGTTGAATGACGAACACCAGATGCTGCTTGTTGCCAAGTGGTAGGGAGCTGATGTGACCAATGAGACCCCTTTTGCGAGCAGGGAAATTCGTTTGGAGTGCTTACCTCAGGTATCTCAGTACAGCCTAACTTTTTTCCTTTCTAAGCTTTTGGGTATGTGAGTGGACTTTATAGCTATCACTAAAAATGATTGGGTGGTGAAGCTGTAACTGATTTTGGTTTATTATTTTCATCATTATTTTTATTATGAACCTTTGGAATCAAAAATGTAACCCCCATAAATTTTGATGGTTCGCTTTTCGAAGTACCTATGTAGAATCCAAAAACCAAATGAAAAATTTTTCGTCTGTCCGCCGAATGCCTAAACTTGTTGGTTTTTCGTTAATTAAAAATAGTGACGATTTTAAAGATATTGACACCACCCAGAGCTCTGCTGGGCAACCGTTCGCCTAATGAGGATAAATAATTATGCAATTACTGAATTTTTATGACGTTTTTCCATCAATTTAAGATAGTGTTCAAATTCTAGAAACGAATGATACCACCCAGACGATCAAAAACATCGTTTATTGTGAAATACGCGCTGTAAATGAGCGTTTATTGTGAAATCAGTACGTGAGGCTCCCAGCCAAGCTTAGTCCCTTGAATCTAAGGGCTCAAACCCTCTCCGCCCCAAACAGCCCCTCGTTCCTAGAAGGGAATTGACAGTTCTCTCGCAAGGTTAAGGTGTCTCAGTCACTCTATGTTGGATGAATGTTGGTTCAGCAACACGAGTGTGAATCGCACATGAATTTTAGCTGACAAAAGTGAGTCAAATTTCATGTCACTTGTTATTCCTTAACAACCCAAGAATAATTATTGAAGGCCCCTACAATTTTTGGATCTGTTTATAATCAAATATTAGTGAACAATATTCGTGAAAAAACCGTGATGTTCGCGATTAATTTTACAAAATGATAATAATAAACCGTTGTTTAATAATTTGCAGCGTTTTCCCCATTTCTCTCTGAAATCAGAATGCAGAAATCGCGCTTCAGCTTTTGTTAGAGTGGCTATAGTTTGATAATATTTTATCCTTCAAAATAATTTATAAATGATAAAGAACTGCTGACTGTTCCACTTCGGATTTACGTATTCATGATCAGAAATACCGGTAATTATTATTTACCTGTAAATGATGATCCCGAGCGTTAGAAACCCCAGGATGAGGAACCAGAACCAGAGGAAGACGTAGATTTTCTCGTTGACGACGTTCAGAGGCAGGATACAAACGGCGTCGTGCCGCTCCACCTGAAGTGAGCAAAAAATGGAAATTATTAGCTCATTGAGAGGCGTTGGTGTCTTGCCAGCTGAAGGAAATAGAAGTAAAACCAGTTCCTTTACATGACTTTTGCGTTCAGCTAAGATTTTTGGAAATGGCTCTCATCTATGGCATGATGACTGTGACGACGAATTTTTGGTTTCTACGGGCGAGTAATGAAATGCGGAGCTGCCTTGAACGAGACTTTTTTCTGCAAATCATACCTAGTCTGATAAGTGCGAGGACCTCCTTACCCAAATATAGTATGATAGTGGAGGATCAAGGGCGATATTGTTATTTCAAAGTTTCAATCAATAATCAGGTAGTGAACTCACTTCTCCGGACACGCCGAACTTGTAGAATGTACATTTAGTCATCCGGGGGAAGATGAAGATCATGGGGTCGATCCGATCCTCCTGGTCACTCTCCATGAACCGGAACACGTCGATCCCAAAAGTGAGGAACGCTCCATCGAAGAAGCGGTCCATCAGGAACATTTGACCTGCCCACCAGAGAACCATAGATTAATTTCAGTGTTATATAACTGTATATCTTAGCAATTTGTAGAATAGTACCCAACTTTATTCCCTTTTTTGTTGTAATTTTTAGGTGCCTACTGAGCTTATTGTGATTAGTGACGATTCTTTGTGACTTACATTGTTATCTGAAACGTATCGGCCACAACGCACGAAAAACTGCTACATCATTATTATGGTTTCAGAGAAAGATGAAAACAGGAGACCAAGTGTGTACCTAATGAGATGTGAAAAGACTGTTCGATACGAAGCCGTTGCCTCTAAGCTGTTGAGTATGTGACCCAGTGAAGTAAGTGAGAGGAGTGACCCAGTGACGAGCAATTTGTGGGGTTGAGAACGGCCATTGAGTTGGATGAGAGTCGACTCTTCTGATCGAGGAATCGTTCGAGATTGGCTTTCCTCCCAAACTACAGTAAGTACACGAACACACCCAATCAATAGGGCCATTCCAGGTTCACAATTTACACTGCTGTTTTATAGATCATCTCCAATATGAGGTGGATGGATGAGGATCAAAATTTTTAATAGGTTAAAATTTGAGATCCAAGTGAAGGACGAAAGAGAGAGGTGCCTACCAAATTTCGAGTTGTTTTTCTGAAAAATAATCTGCATAATTTCGAGTAAATCCTGAAAGCTACTTATTCAGTTATTCGATCCAACAAATTTTTCGGAGTTGAGGCTTCCGAATATTGTAAATTTTATCCAAAATTGCAATCATACTATAACATTTTGACATTTTCATGTCTTTGCTTTGGCACATAAACTGAAAAATCGTCACGAAAACTAAGCAAGTCTTGCTCACGCGACCAATAAATAAAATAGACTCACTGTGTTTCGTAGAGAACAATCCACTGTTTTCTTATTTTGATGCTTGGGTACAAGAACTAACAACCTTACTTCACTACCTTGTTGTGTAGTGGTTGACATGAAAATGTCCCAATGTGTTGCAGATTCGTATGCAAGCATTTCCTAATAAACTTGATTGTGAAGTAGTATGTGGTTTTGGCACCCGTCCTAGAAAATTTCGGAAAGTATTTTTTTGTTATGAACCTCTCACAATAAACATATAATTCTAATAAACTTACAGGACATAAGGTAATAGACCCACGATTTTCCCAAGGACCAGGGCCTTCCCTTCATTCAGTTTAACTTGCCCTATCCCATGTCCAACCCCATAGGACACTTCTCAAGTATACTCAGTGCACGGCTATTGTTGACGGAAACAAGTTCTTATTAATGATAGGTTACCTAGGCTACCTACACGGTATCTTGGATAGCTCAAACATTCTAATTATAAACTCAATCTAGCTCTGCTCAAGATTGCCTGCATCTAAACAACGGTATAACTGTTCTCCTCTATATTTGCTCACTAAGCTGCAGGGGGTGCCTGCTCCTACCTCTTAGAGACGTCCCTTCAGGGATGATAAAGGTGGTAGATCTTTGCAATGTAAATAATCTGTAAATAGCGGCATTTAAATTAGTAGTACCTCGTACATTCCCATATTTACTCCAATTCTTAAATTTTATTAGTTATAGTTTTGCGTTGAGCCAAAAACTCATAACAGTCTTCTTTTATTTCTTATTGCTTTTGTATTCAATGATACCAATCAGTATTCCACTAATTTCGAGGAGCTTCATTTAATTACAAATATTAATTGGTCATCGGTGGCCACTCCAGCATAGAAATCCGCAAGTGTGTTACCAATGATTATTATACCAAGTTCAAGTTTGTCATGATTTAAAAGCCTCTGGATTGAGGAGAATAAAGATGTCCACTTGCTTTACGCGTTTGAGTTCAAGCAAGACCGATTGATCGATTAAATTGATTTTCGACATCAAACCCCTATTTAAGATGAAGCTACTGAAAATAAAACGAAAAGAGTTCCGGAACGCATTAAAGCTATAGGAAAAAACTCTTGATCAATGATCAGATCTGATGATCCACCAGTCGAGGTAGCACGCGTAGATTCCATCTCTATATGATTGTCCAATCTATCTTAAACCCATTTTAAGTGAAAAATCCATCCAAGTGAACTAAATTCTACAAGACATGCAGGAAGTGCACTCAATACGTCTAATTCATCAATGAACCTTTCTATAAATGAAATTCTACTTTGAAGAGCCACAATGCGTTATTGTACTGCATCTCCTTCGTCTTCCAATTGCACGGGCTGTCTCCTCCACACCTGACGGCTGCCGCCGACCCGCAGCTAATGAGACGACTTTCAGGGTGAAGGGAAGAGCAAAGATAATGCTAACGAAATGCTCCGCCCACTAGAAATAGCCCAATGAATGCACAGCTGGCACGGAAACCCGAGTTGTGGCGGTGCCTGCCAAAAGTTATGTCATCGCTCTCCACTACTTCCCTTTTCGATTCACGTTTTTACTCCATTTTCCCGTTATTTTTCTCTCTAGCGCGATGTCGCAAAAAGACCTCGTTTTACGGTGGATGGGAAGAAGAAAGGAGGGTTTACGATGGGTTTACGATTCTGATTGAGGCGAACAGCTGGAGGCCGGTCGTTCACTCTTAGGTTCAGACGGTGTTTTCGAATCAACGACCCGAAGTGATTGAGACGCACCACCGGTATCTCTCCTTATTATCCTGTTTATCACCTTCCTATCACAGCATTGATAGGGAATTGTCAAAATTCAAAAATAATCTCTTGAATGACACGAGCAACACTCAAAACTACTGACAGTTCAAATTCCAATGATTTTTTCAATTCCTATGGTCCAAGTTGTAATTTGGCGTACCTCTGTTGTTAGAAATGCAAAATTTGGTTTGAACTTTCAATATATAAAATGGCAATACTTTTTGGTCGGAAGAAAATTGTGATGATGTTGCAGCCCTTTGTAAAGATTATGCGAGTGAAGGAGCTCAGGAGAAACTGCAACTTTATGCTAGGGCGGTGGATGAATGGTGTTCCAAATGGAGAGTGAAAGTGAACCCGTCCAAATCCCAGTTGATAAACTTCACCCTCCGGAGAAACGTTTTTCCTTGCTCCATCACATTAAGCGGTACTACGATCGAAGAAACCCGTTACCTGGGTCTTAGGTTATACTCAAAGCTAACATGGGCATCCCGTATATCATCAGTAGTCCAAAAGACTCGTTCCCGAATGTATATGCTCAAGCACTTGCTAACCAGCTCTGCTATACCTTTGCACTCAAAAAAGCTTATATACCTACTGCTTATTAGACCGGTATGGCAGTACGGGTGCACCATTTGGTCGTCAGCAGCGGACTCGCATATTAAAAAGATACAAACCGTACAAAATCGTATCCTCCGGCTGATGACTTCAGCAGACTGGTTTTTAAGTAACAAAACTCTTCACAAAGACTTGGACATACCTGAGGTCGCTGACGTTCTCCATTTTTCATATCGAAAATACCACCTGAGACTTCAATCCCACCCTAATGAACTGGTCCAACACATATATAATAACCCCCACCACCAAGAAGTACACGAAGGCTCAAAAGAAAATGGCACTCGGATCTCGCTGGGAGTTGAAATTAAAATATAGAAATATACAACTATTCTAGTCCACCATTATTACATAATTATTGTTATTATGTTACTTATTACGTACTTATTATTACCAAAATGTTACATCATAAATTACCTGTAATGTTGTTTATTATTTAATAATTAAATAATTATTGATAATAATTAAATAATAAATTAATTATTGATGCTATATAATTTAGTTTATGTTGTGGCCCACCACTGGGTGGAACCCACTCTTCAAGTTTCAAGTTATGCGGTATAAACATTTGCTCCGCTCAACTGTAATGTACAATGTACAATAAAGTTTAAAATTAAAAAAAAAAGAAAATTGTGAACTGTTTTATTAAACAAAGCACCTGTTGTTGTGACCAATGTAACGAGCTGAAAGCTGTTCCACTACAGATTAGTGAAGTTATAATCTTGTTACCATGGATATGTTTAAATAGCGACAGATTTCAGAAATACAACGGTATTCTGTGATTAGATTCCAATTTGTACTATTATTATTTCAATAATGAAAAGTTTGATGAGTGTTTAAGTTAATAACTAGGGATCAACCTAACAACTAAATTATCATGAAAAAGCAAAAAATAACTTGTAATGAAACACAACATGATGATTTTAGTAGTATTGCTTGCCCTCACTGATGTCCTATCGGTTTAACCTATCAAACGTTCCATCACTGGCACCTGAGAGTAACAACTTTTAATAAGTTGATAGAACAATTTAATATTTATGTTCCAGAGGTGAACTCTCTCACAACCCCCCACTCCTGCTCTTCTCCAATAATGCAGTTCTCTCTTCATTTTCGTTTGTCTGTGTTATATTGCCAGCCCCATATTATTCCGGAAAAACTACCTCTCCTCTGACTTCTCATCCCGCTCCTCTTGAAATTACTATATCATAATATACGTACTGCATTACCTATAACGTTACAAAGCGAGAGCAGCTCGCAGAGGAAATACCTAAAGCACCACCAGTTGTGGTACCTGAGGTTCTCCCAGAGGTAGTCGAGTAGAAGCCTTTTCTTTTGCTTCTTCTCCATTTCGCTGCAGATGCCGACGTCGAGGTCCATCATGAGCGCGTGGATCTTCCCACCTTCCCAGTGTTTCCACAGCCATCGCGGCATGTAGAATAGAACTGCCTGAAACATCGAAAAACATAGTTATGTTGTTATTATAACTCAAACACTTCAATATACAAATCTCAAACACTTATATAGATACAATCCATTCGAAAGACAAACAGCTCTTGATTTTATTCAGAAAATCCTCCTTGGGATAGAGAGAAGTTTGATATATTTGCTCACTGGTTAAACAATGAGACCCTTCTCAACCTAATGATGTTTGAAAAGGAGAAACTGCGAGGAATAACATCAGATCCTTGTTTATCTGGTTGGAGAAGAGTGGAAGAATGAGGGTCATTTGTGACGTAGGTAGCATAGTTGGTATAGTTTAAAACAAAAAAAGTTAGATACGCCGAAATTGGATTTGGCCAATCTAAGGTCAGTTTGAGCTTAAAGTTGAGGTTCGGGTCATCTCGTCGTGTTCACACAGTACTCAAACAGTAATGACTATTGCCTTGGAAACATTTCCAAAAATTTCCGACCGTAAACATTGCAATAAAAAGCTCTCCTATAGAAATTAAATTAAATCTGTAAAAAAGCACTTTAATTTAAAAACGCTGCAAATTATTACACAAAGGTTTATTATTTTTCTATATAGATCACTTGCCTGCAAAGAACACAGCTTTGCCATTTTCACTACTTATCTACTTCACAATCAAGTTTATTTGGAAGCAATAAAATGCTTCACACTCAATTCGAAGATGTATGGAATTGTGCCTTCATTAGGAAATTTTATTACTGTTTCCTAAAGACGCAAAACGGAGTACAACTCGAAGAAATGAACAATGGTCACATTTTGGTCAGCTAAAATATTTCTGATTTATCGGAGGACCAACCCTCAAGATCTCATGGGGAGTCATCGGTTGGTCCTACAGAGCTCTCTGTGGTCTCATTCGATTCTAAAAATTCAATACTATTTTAGAACGCTGAAAAAACAATACCTTTAAATATAAATTTTTTGTGCTAGAGGGTTTAAAAGTGTTTTTCTTGGCCGGTTCCATAGGTTAATTTTGAAAATAATGAACCAAAAGATTCCTAAAATCTGATACGTATTAACGACGCAATAACAAAATAAAATAATTCACCTCTCAAATACATTCAAAACCTTTCTTTCTAGTAATATTGAGAACTAGGAAGTCGAATACTAGGAGTCTGAGAGTACATCCATAGAAATTCATAGCAAGGCACGAGTACATAAATGCTTCATTCAAAAATTTGACAGGTGACAAATTTCAAAAATTTTGGAAATATACTGAGTTTCTGGACTTGATTGTTTGTTATGTAATTTTGCAGTTGGTGCGACCCGTTGAAGGATTTTACTTCTACAGAAATATCCGGTGTTTGTTGGTTCAAATGAGGTACAAACCACTCAATATCCTCAGCGTGTTGTGAAACAAGAGTTAGCTGAACCCAACACTCCATCGAATGCAGGTACTCTCTTTCCCTTTCCAATGAACATTAATACTCTTAGCCAGGAAGGGAATCTAATTAGATCAGTTTGACATCTACTATCCGAAACAAAGAGGTGGCTATAGTAAGCGGGCATTCGTAAGCGGGAAGGACGTTGCTAATGAGTGGGGCTGGTGCAGTGCAGGTCGCCCTCACGTCGTACAAATGTGGTGTGAAATTGAACTCATTCCGTCTCACCTCGCAGAGGGGAGAACGTAACTCTGCCGAATCCTTGAGAACGATTCCAACTTTACGGGAAAGTGAACCACGTGCCCTTTTCCTAAAGTAGGGAAAACCTCACTTTGCGCAGTGCGCCCATCCAAAAGCGTGCAGTCCCAACCAGTGATGAAGTATTCAGCTCCTAGCAATAATTATTGCAATGATCCAAAATTTTAATTAGACAAATTCTTGTAGGAATTCTTCATGGACATCCATTTTTGGCCTCTCAAGTGATTGCTTGTGTACAAAAATGTGCATGATACTTGCATAGATACCTAGTACATAAGATTAGTTCAATTGTAGGTTTCTGTATCCAAACTGTGAAAAATGTTATTCACATTCGAAGAAAGGCAAAGTTTAATGACCAAATTTTGAAAAAATATGTTGTAACCGAAGTTTTTCAAGGTTTTTTTTAAAAGTGGAAATTGTGACCTTGAGGATAAAAGCTTTGAAATAACGTGGCAAGATCAAGATATAGAATAATGTATTTCCCGTAAACTACAACATAACTAAGGAGTTACCACCTGTTGGTAACAATGGGGACTCCACCGTAGTTGACGTCACTACATCTTCTCCCCCCTTCCTCATGTGATCAGCATGCACTCTGATCTCCTGCCCATTTGCAAGTATCACAGAATATGAAAGGGGACCTGTCTTCTCTGTCACCTGAGCTCTCTGAAATTCTCTGTCCTCTTTCCGGCGTTTAAACCACACAACTTCTCCCACAACAAACTCTTTATAGTGGCCTCGAGCATGCTGCTGCTGATCCAACTTCCGATCGATGTGCTCTGCGAGGTTAGGCTTTAACAATGACAACCGAGTGCGTAGTTGCCTCCCAAACATCAACGAAGCCGACGTTCGTCCAGTAGTACTGTGCACCGAGTTACGATACGAACTTAGGTATTGTGCTAATCTGGTTCTTATGTCTTGCCCAGCGTTCTTAGATGCAGCAAATCTTTGTTTGAAGGTACGCACAGCTCTCTCGGCCAGGCCGTTCGTTCTTGGATGGTACGGGCTGGATGTTACATGCTTGATGTTGTTTTTTTTACAGTAGTCCTCAAACTGTTGGGAGACAAACTGCGGTCCATTATCGGACACCAACATTCTGGGCAAGCCGAATCGAGCAAACATTTCTTCCAACACTTGAATTGTTTTCTCTGATGTAGTGAGATTCATAGGCACAATTTCCACCCACTTTGTTGTGGCATCAACAACCACAAGCCAATTATGCCCTTCAAATGCCACTGCAAAGTCGATGTGTAGTCTTGACCAAGGCTCCTCGGGAACGTTCCAGGAATAAACCGGGGACTCGGAATCCCATGGGCGGTACCGTTGACACGCACTACATTTCTTCAAATATTCTTCCACTTCCTTGTCCACTGAAGGCCACCATACGTGGAGCCGCGCGATTGACCTCATTGCTGACGAACCTGGGTGTCCCTCGTGAAGTATATTCAACACGTCGTTCCTCAAAGAAGTAGGAATCACTATCCGACCCTTCCATAACAGCATCCCTTCTTCAAACGACAATTCTTCTCTTTTTTCAAAATACGTTCGCAAGCCCTCTTCAATCCCTTCTTTCCGTGGCCAACCATCCTGAATAAAACTTGTCACTTTACTTAACAGAGGATCTGTAGAAGTTCTGGCAGTCATCAGCCTCTTAGAAATACTTATGTCCTTCAGTCTGGTATGAGCTATTTTCAACCCAAATTCAATTTCTGTTGGACCGCTCTCTCCCACCGGTAACCGGGAAAGTACGTCCGCCGGGCTGTTGTCTTTCCCAGGTATGTACTCAATTTCAAAGTCGAATTCGCTCAGCATAATGGCCCATCTACTTACTCGGCTCATTGCTAGGGTTGGTAATTCTGATTTTTCTCCCAAGATGAACATTAATGGCTTATGGTCTGTTCTCAAGAGAAACTTCCGTCCATACAAATATCTTTCAAACTTCTTTACAGCATTAATGATGGCCAGAGCCTCTCGATCTATTACGGAGTATTTTCTTTCTGATACATTTAACGTCCTGGAAGAATATGCAATGGGTCGGTCAACCTTCTCGGGAAATCTATGGCACAAAACTGCTCCAATTCCAGTTTCACTGGCATCAGTATACAGTACCAACGGAATCGTCGGGTCATAATGAACCAAAGTGTCACTGGAAGTCAGTATGTTCTTTAATCGATTAACCGCTTTACTATGTTCCGGTGTCCAATCCCACCTTATTCCTTTCTGAAGCAACCTGTGTAGAATTGCACAATCCCCTTGAAGATTAGGAATGAATTTTTGATAATAATTAATGCATCCCAAGAATGACCTTAATTCTTTAACGTTAGTTGGTTCTTTCAATTTTTTCATTGCTTCAACTCTCTCTTCAGTCGGATGAACGCCAAATTGATCAATCCTATGGCCAAGGTACACTACACTATCTTTCAACCACTTACATTTTTCCGGGCGAATTCTCATCCCAGCTTTCTTCAATCTGTCCAGTACCAAACTGATCACTTTTAGGTGGTCATTTCGGTTTCTAGCTGTTATCATGATATCATCCAGAAAACATTTTACCCCCGGTATTCCTTGCAGTACAATTTCCATGGTCTTCTGAAATTTAGCCGGTGCAGAACTGATACCAAAAGGCATTCGCTGGTATCTGAAAAATCCTTTATGTGTTGATATGACTAGAAATTTCTTGGAAGTTTCCTCTACTTCCATTTGCAAGTACGCGTCACGTAAATCTATTGTTGAGAATTGCTCTCCACCTGCCAACTGTGCACACATCTCCTCAAAAGTAGGCAACGGATGCATGTCCATTAAAATATGCTTATTGATAGTAACCTTAAAATCTGCACACAATCTTATTTTCCCGTTCGGTTTTGGTGCCACCACCAAGGGAGATGCCCACTCAATAGGTGTTACCGCTGGATCAACTCTCTCGATAATTCCTTCTGCCAAAAGACGATCAAGTTCCTGCTCCACTGCTGGTTGCAGCGCAAAAGGAACAGGTCTAGGCTTGAAAACCCTAGGAAAAGCCCCTGGCTTCATTCTAATTTCAATTTTGTGACCTACTATTGTACCTTTTGAACTATGGAAAAGACTGGGATAATTCATGAACATTTCCTTTATTTCAATTGGTTGTTCTAAATTCTTCTCGTCATCAATCGCTCCCTTCATAACACAAATTTCTGCTCCAACAGGCAGAGGTAGGTTGAATTTCAAAGCCCATTTCAACCCAAAAAGCGGGACATCATGTTTTTCAATAACTATAACTGGTAACACTAGCTTCGATCCAAAAGCTTCGACAAGTACTGTTCCTATTCCCAACGTTTCCACTTCTAAATTCGTATATGCTATTAGGTTCGGATACGGATCTAACTTGGGCTGCCCTATACGTTCCCAGACTCGCCTGCTGATTACGGATTGATATGCCCCTGAGTCATACAACATTTTTATCCGTTTTCCATTTACAACCACATTGAGCATTACCTTATTTCCTTTTGCGAGTTGCCGACAACCCAAGTCCGACTTCTCATCGGTATCAGATTCCGTTTCATTAAGGATTCCAGAGTGTTCCTCCATACAATTAGTCTTTCTTCTTCCGAAACGATCATCCTTTTTTCCTTTCTTCCTGCAAACTCTTGCAAAGTGGTTCCAGCCTTCACACAAGATACATTTGCGCCCTTCTGCTGGACAGACCTCCCTGTCCGCATGTTTTTTCCATCCGCACTTCGTACACTTACTCTTCAGAATTTCTGCAGTCTTCAAGCGATCCTCATTTCTCCGAGCCGTTCTCCTGAACCTGTCGTTGTTCTCTTTAAGCCCATTTGGGTTAGGTTCAATTTTGTTCACCATTTCTACCCCAATACCGGCGAGTTGATCCAACCTTTTCTTAGCAGTGAACCCTTGTTCCAATTGGTTGGCTAAAGCTTCCACTTGAGCCAGAGTGTGAGTATTTCCTGGAAAGGCCTTCAACAGTTCATACTGCCAATCAGAGTCGTTGATTCCTACTATAATTTGATCTCGGACTCGCTCCGTCAAAGAATTTCCGAAGTCACACTTCCCTGCAAGTGCTCTGAGATCATTGATGAAGTGTCTTATTCTTTCTTTTTGTCCCCTCTTCCTCATGGTAAACGCCACCCTCTCTGTTGTGATACTGTGAACCTCTTCATAAAATTGGCTAATGGTCCCAAGAAGCTCCAGATACGTGCACTCACGTAAATTGCGTGGCCTGAAATGGTCCAAGAGCAATCTGAAAGTTTTTGGACCCACCTTTCGTAGAATTGCATCCCGACGCTCTTCGTCATCTATGATATTCGCCGCCTCTAACTCTAATTCAAAGTAAGGTAGATAATACTCCCAATTCTCACTTTCTGGATCAAACGGCCGAACTTTCAACTCTATCAAGTTGTTCCGCCGCACATCTGCAGCATCCGAAGTCGCATCCTCTTGAGAGTTGCACCGCCTCTCATTTCTCTTTGTCCTCGGCATTTTTTTCGCGTGAATTCGTCAAAATCGTCGCCAGATGAAATAACGTGGCAAGATCAAGATATAGAATAATGTATTTCCCGTAAACTACAACATAACTAAGGAGTTACCACCTGTTGGTAACAATGGGGACTCCACCGTAGTTGACGTCACTACAAGCTTAATATAGTTTATTGGAACCAAAATATAAATTTCTAAGAAAGTAAAAAGTAAATTCTCTAAGAATACCTTAAAAGTACAAAATTGCTAGTTCGAAAATAGCTTGTCGAAAATTCTTTTCGGAAGTTCTGACTGTAAAAATTGAACTTTCTTTCGAGTTCTGCGGAATGAGTCAAGATTTTATGGAGCTAGGTGTTTGTTTTTGGAATTTGTTTGTTTAGTGGACTTTGTTAGTCAACTGTTCTTCGACCATGGTTCGTTAGGGCCACCGATTAAGTGATTTGCGTATTTATTCGTATGTATATATTGAGGACCAAACATTACCTACCGTGATGTCATTGTTAGCGCAATGAGGATCACAATAGCAAGTGCTGCCTAACAACACAATCCATCGACCTATTTAATAATTACATTAGAGAAAGAAAGGGTTGACAGAGAAGAATTAGGGGGTCAGGCATTGATATAGTACGATCAATGATTAGAGAAGTTTGCATGCATTACTGACCGTGTTTGATTCTAGAAGTTTGGTGAGATTCAATTGACAGTTAGGAGAATATGATAAAGAAATCTATCACATAACATGTTGTAAAATCATCACAATGAGTATGTATACAATACTCATGGTATGAACATATATAATTTGTGATGTGTGATGTGTTTTCATCGTTTGTTTACATCATTACTTGTGATGATTACCTATGACCTATATAATTTCAGCTTATGTGCTCATTGTAGTAGCACACTTTCAGGAAGGCGCATGGGGATGCTTAGAGCGAGCTTCCGTATGGGGGCCAATGATTCAGACATAATCAATATCCTTATTAGTTTGAGGAAAGACAGACCTAAAGATAGGTGTACGTAACTATGATGTGTAAATAACTGTAGTTATTCAAACCATCACTACAATAACAGTCATAACCAAACATGAGAGTTAATTTATTATAAATCTTGTTTCCAACTGATCAACATGAAGATGACGACAAATCCAATCTCTCGTAGAACCCATTCCTCAATAAATAAAAAATCCTTAAAGTGGCAAAAACTTTAAAAAATTACAATTAAATTAAAAAATTAAATTTAAACAAATAACCCCTAATTGTTTCGCCATAATTTAGTGTAAAATGTATGTACATTTCTTTGTACAGGTACATCATTGGGTCGTGGTTATTATATGAACGGTTCTATACAATATATTCGCTTTTGTCTTTTCTTCGAGACAAAAATACCGAAATCGTTGTATTGACACAGTTTAGGAGGATGTTAGGCTCCCCGAATACGGGTCAACTCTGAGAAAAAAAAGGGTTGGGGTCTAGTCTGGTTTATAGCTTCTAAACTTGGGTTTCAGCTTTAGTAGTTGGGCCACCTACATCGTATGTTCCATAAATCGGGGCTTTAACAAATTGCCCGCTGTTGTTGCCCTCTGAACCACTTATTATCTTTGTCATACACACACAGTTTCACACCGAGCTATTGAGATAATTTCCACTTTTACCTACTCTTTAAATCAAAAGCCCCGTGACATACATATTATGTTAGTAGGGGAAATATAGTAGTAGGTTTCACACTGCACAAATTGCTATGATATCCAAGAGTTACGCACGTGTTTATATAATATATGAACATATTATGAAGACATTATGAATATATCTTCATATTATGAAGAGAGCCGAGCTTGAGAGGAAGGTCAATTAATTTTATCCTCAAGATTGACACGTAATTACTAGAACCGCAGTTTTAGCTCAAGAATGTTTCTCATAGGAGTGATTACCACACGCCTTGACACTGTCGTGGTATGACCACTCCTTGAAATGCGAATAAGACGAGACGCGGAAATTATTATATGCAACTTCCTTTTTGATGAGCTATCTATTTTATAACCCTTCGCCAACAACTTAAAATTTCATGTTTCTATTAGAATTTCATAAAATGATGAATAAAATAGTTGATAGATGGACACGAAAAATTGGATGGACACGAGATGTATGTTAATAGTCAAGCCGGAATGCGTCAAGGTCACCACCTCACACAGGTCGGAATCACCTATATCAACAAAGGGCCCACTAACCCTTTTCCGCCATTTTCCACGTATTTATAGGGTCGGATTTCTTCTATCCGAGTTACGATCGTTTCTATACACCTTCATTCTCATATATCGCCATTTTACCCACTATTTATAGGGCTAACTTCCTTCCCAGGGTTAAACCCTTCCACTGCCCCCCCTAATCATCAGACACCCCCGATTTCAAAATTTCACAGACAAAGAATCACATCCTCCATCCACCCACCAAATTTCAACCATATCCAATCCCCCACCCCAAAACTTCAAACCCCTCCCCTGGACACCCTAATTGTCGGACCATCCTCATTTTGAAAAAACATAGACAAAGAAGGACAGCCTCTATCCAACCACCTAATTTCAGCCCTTTTGGAACCCTAGGAGGGCGAAAGTCGCCGCACTCTCATATTTCCCCTACTTATGTTCACACCTCAAGAGTAACTGCAGTAGGGATGCATATTTACTCAGTGGTGGTTAGAATATTTCTGACATTAGGAGAGAGCAGAGGAAAATGGAACTTCCTTTCCGAAAAATTTACGAAGATTTATCGTATGATCAGGCTCTTAGGCCTATCCATGTATAATCTGATCTTTACAATGAAAAGAAACGATAATATCTCAGCGTTGAGCGTTCATGACCCTTCTCAAGTTATTCTGACATAATTATCGAGCAAAATAATTCAAAACCTATGGAAGGCTGAATTATATTTCAGCATTTTAAGTCTCTTGTGTCGTTTGTGAACCTGTTTTGGGAACTATAGTTAGCAAACTACATACGTAGGTAACACCTTGAAAGGTGGTATGGGAAGGGCCACAAAGTTCTTGCTTTTTCTGCAGGTATTTCTATTAGTTGAGCTGATGTATGAGCTTGAAATAAATTATTAATGAGGCTATGTTTGACGTGGATTACCTACTAATGAATCATCATAGCTTTTACCTCCAAGATCACACGATAATATAGGTACGTCGAATTAGAGTAAAATATTCTGTCTCGACTAGCAAAGAAGAGGACTCATTATTCTGCTTTACCCGATGCCCAGTGAAGGTTTGAGGAAGATTCTCAGAAGAGAGAAAGAATCGACACGAAAAATAACATGGCTGAAACAATTGGTTTCAATTCTCATTCTCCCCCACATCATGGATCTCCAGAATAAGCTAACAAATCACCGCAACACTCCAAAGGATCAACCGAAAATGGCGTGAGAAAACATTTGCGTTCTAGCTTTATTGCGACACAATAATTGTATCCAAAATCATCTTCGGAAGTTAAACATACCGATGCTATACTCAGCTGATTATGGCTGAGGGCACATCCTAGGCAGAACCTGTCAATAAGGTAGAGAGTGGAGAAGAGATGAAGTTCTGAAACCAGAAAATTATTGGATGGGTGTCAGAGGCTGACTGACATAAGACGCTGAAAATCAATCGGTACTCCGTAGGCGTTTTTGTTGGCATTTTTCCTTCAGATTCGCACTTCTAGGCTTTCCATAATTCAATGCATACGTGTTCAGTTCACTCTTGTTTCGCCAAGGGCCTAAACGTGGCGAAAGAGATTTGAAAATCCAACTTTGGAACCACTGACGTTTTATGGGACGAAAGAAGAAAACTGTTGGTATTCGTTGGTTGAATCATAATTTGCACTAGCTAATAATACCTGTTGAAAAGAAGAAGAATTGTATTTCCCAGGTATAGGAGGTCTTTGGATATCAACGTGATCATTGACACTGGCATAGGAAAAGAATTTACCGACAAGGACATATGAGTATCATGATTGAATTTTGAATAAAACTTATTTGGTACGTGTAGAAGAGCTTGGCGTACTTCGGCCATCCATACCGATAAAATGGATACCACAGTCACAACAGGGGAATATCGGTGGTAATCTCAACTACACCCTCACAAACTACTCTCTAAAAATATCCGAAACTGGAAAACTTTCCGTAATACCGAAAGTAGTAACCACTATATAACTCTAATACAACATACCTTCTTCAATCCAATGCCGAGAGCGGTATTGTCTACGATTTATGAACGTTTACTTACGATAACAAGTTATTTAGTAGAAATGTCACGATTCGGCAAGTTTTCCAATATGGGAGTGAAGTCTTCGTGAAGACACATTAGTGGTGGGTGCATCTCGGACCAACTGTGGTCACCAGCTGGTTTGCCAGCGCAACGTCTTTCTTATTGTGAGGGGAGCTTTCACGTTATTGCAGTTTGTCACAGCAAACGGAAGAGGGCGACTGATTGAGGTGTTCTGGATAGATGCAGAAGGATGATCGGAGGAGGAAACCTCGAAAATGCGAGCTTGTTGTTGGATACTGGTACCTTTAACGATCATTGAAGATATTACCATCATAAATGTTGCCGTTGTAGACTTTTTCTCCAAATATGTGGATTTTTTTTTTTACAATTAAAGTCCTCTCTTGTTTCCAATCACTTTAATTCCTGGTGAGCTCTCGACAACCCTCTGGTTGTCATTTTCAATCCAACAGCAAGAGGATGAGATTTCTCATCTGAAAGAAATCTCATCCTCTTGCTGTTGGATTGATGCAACCAGAGGGTTGTCAAAAGCTCTCCAGGAATTAATGTGGTTAAAAACGACAAAAAAAACCCTCTTAACTTGATATTTCTATCGTTACATTACATACTGGGTGTTTCAGTTGACCAACCAAGGTGCTGCAAATCAACAAACTTCAAGTTTTCAATGTTTTGATAAATTCATGTCTATTGGCAGATATTCATTCAACAAATTTGTCCAGGAAGAAAAGGAGTCGTCGATACGGCTGAACCCTGTAGAAACCACACTCCAACGTTTTCCAACTCGAACATAACAAATATATAGGGAATGTCACCATACATCCCAACCAAAATGTCTTGATTAGCTTTGTATTGGTGTGTAACAACCAACCCGTAGTTAGCTAGTCCAAAAGTCCTAACCATAAACCTAACTTTACACATTATTCAACTCTTATGTAGACGAATATTCCGATTTCAGAAATTAAATACTAACAATATAACTTCATAATAGTTCCCAAAGCTAAACTTTGGAACCGCATAATTTCTGCCTTAAGTAAATTTACATTTTTGATTTCCTCATGACCAACGAAACCAAATTCAAAGAAATTTAATAAGCCCAAATTCGACTGTTCGTTTTGGTATTTTCCCAGGGTTATCCGACTTCAACACTTCGAAATTCTGTGGAAGACACATTCTAAAACCATGGAAGGCGTTGACTCATTGTAGGAAAAACTAGACCCCAAATGGATCCCATATACCAGATTTCATCAAAAAATTGTTTCTTGCTCGATTCCAATGTATGATTATTGAAAATAATAAACCAAGAATCACATACGGCTTTTTTGCAACGTACAGTCGTATAGAGCATCAACGGAGAACTGAAGTGAAATTACAACGTTCATGAAATTTGTACAAATACTTATACAATGATTAGGAGTGAATTTTGCTCCCGAGTCTAACAAGGTAGAGGAAGCTTTGTTTGAAGGTTGAAAAATAAAAGTTCTCCAAAATCAAAATTTCCACTCGCGTTTTACGTTTCAGACCTTTCTGAACAATTTTGGTTCCGTGTCTGTCTGTCATGAACTCCTTGCCACAGCCATAACTTCTACAATTATCACCCGATTTCGATGAAATTTTCAGGGATTGTGCGGGTTGGCGTGTAGATAGTTGTCAATGAAAATCATCGCCCTCAGACTTGTAGCCACTCCGCATGCGCTAAAGTATATTTCCTTGTTACAGCCATAACTTTTAAATTCACCAACAATATTCAGAGATTGTGCCGGTTGACTTGTAGACGGTCCCCTATGAGGGTAGTAGAAGGTACTTCGAGATTAACTACTATGCATCGGATCATCTATACAATCGGGTTATGGATACGAGGGAGCTATGTGCCACACCCACTTTTTTTATTGCCTATGAATCTCTATAAGAACGATGGAATCGAACTTACTTTGGATTCATAAGATGCACTAAACTCCGGGAGAACATATCACGCAGCCTAAACTCAACGGGTTGGCATGCGATTTCGATTCCGACCTAGTTGCCAAGACTTGTTTCACCCCATTATTCAAACAACTTTGGGGAACTTTGAGACATGTTTCTTTCCAGCTCACACGGGTTACGAACTATCCACCTGGTAGAGAGAATCTCATTTGTTGAAGTTTACGTCATTTGGTAGCAGAAACGGCCTCTAAAAATGTGCTTTTTCAAGTTCTAAATAGGAAAAGTTCTCGTCTTGAAGAATGACAATATAAGCGAATCCGAAAATTTTGTAATTCAAAAGTAAGTACTATAATTTATATAATTTTTATAAAATATTAATATTTATTATGTCTGTCTGCATAAACATCAATTATCCTCAATAATCATAATATTTTGTTTTTCTTCCTAGCTCCATTCAATTTGAAGTCTATTGGCACTCCATCTCAATTTCCTCACTGTCTGTCGGTTTGATCTTTCTACACTCATAGAGATCATTTAAATCAATATTATATTCATCACGCCTGTTTGATATGTTCTACTTACATGTAACTTGATTAATATATTGCCTGTATTGATAGAGTAGTACCTGGAAATCAGTGGCGTCTCCTCCAGGCAAACATAGCAAACACTGTTTGCCCTACTAAAAATATACTAAATGAACAAATAAAGTTTTGTTGAGATTCTCCTATATTTCCATTTTTTGGAAGTAATATTTAGCCGATTTTGGAAAATTTTAATAAAATGGAGGGACTAGGTATTTCATGATAACAAAGGAAGTTAGATGAAATAGGAGAATGGAATAAGTAGTTACGTATTTTTCCTAGAATACTAGCCCGCAACACACCAGAGAGTTGTAGAGATTGGTAACTACGATCGATTGTGGATGGTATGTGAACTAGCGCAGGGACTGGCGATGCAAGGCAAGCATTTCGAAGAAATGAATTTTGCGAGACTGTTTTGGATGAGAAAAGACGATCGGCGGGTAGGCGGGGGGTCAGTGCGGGGTCTAGTATTCCTGTACCTCCACTATAACAGCATAAGCAAAGGCAAACAATCGACTCGCTGTTTCGTGACCTCGAAAGCAGGGAAAATAGTAAGATGAGCCATGGATACTAAGCCATGGGTTACGCTTCCTTAGCAACCAGTAATCAAGTATAATGAAGGAATTCTTCATTTTTTGAATGACGTGTGAAGCGTTTATTTCATCTAAATAAACTCGATTACGAAGCGAAAACATGATTGGAAGGTACTGACAATGGCAAGCTGTTTTCTTTGCTGGCGCTTGATCTATAAAAAAATAAATCGTTGGGTAATAATTTGCTGCGTTTTTCATTATTGGTTATTCCTCTAAGACTGGTCAAGGTGTTTGCCTGACGAATATTCTCACCTGACGCCACTGCTGGTAATATCGTGAATGTTGTGTTACTGTTGCACCCTATGTATGACGCGTTGTGTAACTGTTGAGCTTAATCGATCAATTCAAAATTTTCGGACTTTCCGAATTCGAAGAATTTCCAGAGATAGGGCTCTAAATGCTCTCCTATAAGTATAACATCGCTTCCTCATAATTCATAAAATTGAATCAATATTCAATCCTTAAATGGGATTTCTGGATTATTCAGGATTCCAAGATAATTTCAATCGAAGTTTGCGGAATCTTTTTGGAAGTCTGACGCAAGTATGAGAGTTCGCCTGTCATGTTTGACAACCTTTGAATGATTTACGTCGCCCTGCACTCCTGCACCACTTTCTTCCTATGTCCCATTCCTTATCTCCCACATTCTTTTTCTGGATTGCTCTTCTCCGCTCTCTCCTCTCTAAAAATAAACCCAGGCCGTTAAAAGGCAAAAGCCCCCACGACTATTATTTACGAAAAAGATGGGCATAGCAGAATGTGCAAGAAAAATAGAGAAGAGCCTTTTCGTCTGAGGTATTTCGGGTGCTCCGATTCAGACGCTCTCCTTCGCTGTTTTATATGAGAAAAGACCTGAATCCCCTCTTTGTAAACAAACAGTTTTCGAGACTGATGCGTGAAGTAGGGAGGAAAGGGAATGTACGGGTTGACACGGGATCAGACTTTTGGCAAAACACTGGGCGGCTAACGTCGTGTTTTGCGAACTATTATTGTTAAGAATTTAGAGACGTTAGTAGGTACCCGTGTATCGATATCGTAGAGCAACACGGAGTTTAAAGACACCATTTATTAGAAATTATTTCGAGTTTTAGTCTACAGTTTAGGCCAAAACTACACAAAATCTTCCACTTTTGTTGAAATGTTCTGATTTAGTGGACAACCCACACACCAACAGACACACGCCACCACATTCAATCAATCATTTACAATCACACCCCACGAATTTAAACAAGACAATCATACAATTCAAAATCGAATAGAGTAAATAAGATATTATTAACAAATAAATTACAAAACGCGACAGTACTTTTTAAAAATTACTCCTCTGCAACAAATAATATTGATAATAACAAATAAATTACAAAATGTAAGGGTACTAGTTAAAAATTATTCCTCTGCACTACTGTTTTGTCATAAATATCAGACCTAATTTATCTATAGAGCACTGCAAAAACATCAAAAAATTAAACCTGTTAAATAGATCACATTATCAATAATATAAATATTTTTTATACACTGAAAGGTACTAGCATAGACGACTCGTCACTTTTAAGAATCTCATCAAAAGAGAAAAACACATTTTGCTGCAAAACTTATTTAAGGCGCTTTTTCAGAGAAGACACAAATAACAAAGTCAATTCCTAGGTTAGTTCAAATGGGGGGTGCGCCTGAATTTTTTTTCAAATTTTTGATCGAAAGTACACCTCATCTTGAGAATTTTGACACCAGCCGTTCTATTTTTGGTGTGTAGACCTTTTTCTATGATTTTTCAAAGTTTCGAATGTTTATGACGTCACGAGCCCCTCCCGCCTGGGCGGGACCTCCCAGCCCATTGTGAAGTCATAAACATTCGAAACTTTGAAAAAATCATAGAAAAAGGTCTTCTCACGCTAGAAGGTCGCGGTTGGTGTCTAAATTATCAGAATGAGGTCTAGTTTAGATTAAAAATAGCAATAAACAGTTTTTCCGACCCATGCGCACACCCTATTTAGGACCCCAAAAAGTAGATGCATTACGCGATTTATTCAATTTCGAGAAGTTTTGTCAGATCACGATTGTTTCTCAAGTGGTGACTATGCCAATTTTCTCTTGTTTCATAATTACTTGAATTGGTATGCACATGACAGATACACTGAAGTATTTATAAATAAACAGGGGAGCGTCAATACTCCAACTTTATAAATCCACCCCGACAATTCGCCCTGTAACCAATTTTTGACAATACTCTAATGGCTCTGCTCTGTAACCTGAAAACATCAAATGCAGCTGCCGAATGACCTAAAAGGGCCATCACCATACGACAGTAAGCTCTGGAAATAACCATGCAATGCAGTCTTAAGCCCATCCTCACTCATCATGAGAGAAAGTTGTCTGAAGAGGAATACTCGTTTTTTTCAAAATCAATTTTTTGAGCACCTTCTATAGTAGTTACATCAAACAATCAATTTATTTCGTATAACAAATAATTTTTCTGAAAGAATAATTGTCTGGAAAATTTTTTGAAAACAATCTAACGGAGTTTTGAATTTAGATTAGGCCACAATTGACTCCTGCTCCGTCCACGAATCCCAACAATGAGTCGCATGCTCTCCATTTCCTTCTTGCCCCTCGAAGGCACATTGAAGCAGCACGGAGTATGGAGAAGGACAACCTCGTCCGTAACCATCCCTTTACTTCCTGCATAGGCCGATCCCACTTCTCACTTAGACGTTCAGCCAGAACCCTCAAAAATGCTGCCATTTGTGGTGCATACATAGAGTCCACAGACGTTACAAGGGGGGTAAAAGAGGCGTGACGTTCCTCACATGCTGCCAGGTACTTCCTTTTCTTCTCTTCTTCGGCGTTTCTAAGAACTGTGGCCACTGGATGAGGAATGTAGGAGGGGGCATCCTTCTATAGTAGTTGACAATGGATTAACCCTGAATAGTTGTGAAGTCTACTTTTTTGAATCCCTCACCGTTGGTATGGGCAGGAAGATGAAACCGATGTGGTCTGACGCATAGGAAACAGGATGTTTACACATTTCCGCGGATGAGTGTTGAATAAGGAAAATAGATTCGTCCAGGAGGGATGATGTCACCACACGTGCGCTACACGGGCGACAACCCAAAATAAATAATATGAGAACAGACAAATATGTCATACCGGGGACTCTCACCAGGTAGACCGTCATTCTACACCTTCAGGGCACAAAGTGGAAATTCCTTGGCTCAGAATCAAAACTACAATCTCCACCTACTCATTACGACGAATTTTGGCTCGTTTTCACCACCTTTTTGTCAGCTCAGGATTTAAATGCGCCCGAGATGATGGAATACTATAGATCTGTTTACATGATTTTCGAGAGGCAGAATACCTCATTTCAGTACTCTACAAGTACATATGATGAAGAATACATGTATCTATAGTAGAAAGCTCTATCGCTCACACTGCTGATCCGCTTTTCTTATCTTGTTTCTAATAAACTCTCCTGGTTTTCAAGAGAGCTTTTCGAGAGAGAGAGCTGGTTTGAGAGTTGTAACAAGGCTAGAAATTATATTTAAGGGTAATTTCGACCTTGTCCAAATAAAATGGTAAAATAAATTGCAGACTCTGCTGCAAAATGAAAATGGCAGGAAAACCCCTCTACTTGAAAATGGAAAATTAAATGAAGGAAGATGAAAAATAAGGGAAAATCCTTCCCAGAAAGAAAACAAAGGAAATTGACTAACAGTCAAATTAACCTATGGTTTACCAAAACCAAAAATAAAATTCCTTCTGAATAGAAGAGAAAAAATAAATGAACAAAGAAATGACCAACTTGTCTTGGAAAAAGACAAAAATAGAAAACGAAGAAATAAACTGATCTGAAACTCTCTGGTTGAAGAAAACTGGAGAAAAGAAAATCGAAAGAAAAAACCACGAAAAGGTTTTAGAAAGCGAGGGTTGGAAAACTCTGAAAAAAAAAACAGAGTGGAAAGCTAGAGAGCTAGTACTTGCAGCGACGGAGCCTAACTGACAAGTGGTAAAGATTGATAGCTTCACAGGCTAATGAAGGAGTGTTAATTCGAAGGCAAGTCCGCTAGATGGAGCAAGACTTGCCTTATGGTAATTTTTAGATAGGGAACATCCCAGAGTTATTAACGTAGCGTTTAAAGGAAGAGAAGTTATGGCCTATTTATATTATTGTATCACCATCTGATTGATGTTATTGGGGGAGAGATGTGACAGAGTGTTTTGGATCAATGTTCCAATATGTCATTCTATTTCTTTTCTGAAAATCGAAAAAACCAATATCGAGGTTGATTGTATATTTTTAACGATTCGGACTACCCACAAGGCTGACAACTCTGTCGTATAGCTAATACTTCAATTTCCTTAATCACAACTTTCAAGATTTCTTTGAAAATTCGCGCATTAATGCTGCATTAAAATACTTTTTTAGCATTCAAAAAAGAATAGGAGAGAATTTATTACTACAACTATATTGATAAGTTGGACATTTCAATTCTTTTTCTACTTTACTTCGTTTGACATTTTAGATATATTTGACACATTGGATATTTTGATATGTTCGACATTCTTTCCCAAAACCCGAGTGTACAGATGATCTTCTGCATCGTAGCTAATCTCAAAACAACAGTCTCTAAGTATCATCTACTACCATCATAGGGGAGTTCATCACGGTCATCCGCACAATCCCTGAAAATGTCATCGAATTAATTCGGGTAAAAGATGTGAGAGTTGTGGTTGTTACAAGGTTTTTACGTTTGCGCATGCGCAGAAGCTAATATCTATTGTGGCAATGATTTTCGTAGGGGACCAACTACATGCAAACCCCCAAAATTACTGAGAATTTCTTCGAAATCGGACAGTAGATTCGTATAGTTTTGTCCTTTTAAGGGTTTCATGACAGACGCACACGAAACAAAACGCAGCAAATTATTACACAATGGTTTATTATTTTTATTTTTCTATATAGATCACTCGTCTGCAAAGCCACCAACCATCCAACACGAAGAAAAACATCGATCGTATTTCGTTCAGCTTTAATTTGAACGGAGATTATGCCTCTTCTGCGATTTACACTCGTGTTTCTGATTTATCGCACGTCCAAACTTTAAATTATCGTAGTGAGCGAACGGTTTGCCCAACAGAGCTCCGGGTGGTCTCAGAAAATTCTAAAAATTCTATAGAATCTCAAATTGAAGGAAAAACAATACCTTTATATCGAAATTTTTTGAGTTAGGGCGTTTTCAAAATTTCAAAATTGATTTTGGAACCTTTAGAAGTGACTTACATCAACCAAAATCTTCGGGGCACAACTAGACCCCAAATGGAGCCTACATACCAAATTTCATCAAAATCGGTCAATGCTAAGTGGCAAAAGTGCCGCGTACGGCGGACGGACGGCCAAATTTTGGTTTATTATTTTCAATAATGAACCTTTGGAATCGACCAAGAAAAAAAAAATTTTAACACCCCCTCAAAATTTGATGGTTTACGTTTCAAGGTACGTAGAATCCAAAAATCGAATAAAAATTTGGCCGTCCGTCCGCCGTACGCCGTACGCCGTACGCGGCACTTTTGCCACTTAGCATTGACCGATTTTGATGAAATTTGGTATGTAGGCTCCATTTGGGGTCTAGTTGTGCCCCGAAGCTTTTGGTTGATGTAGGTCACTCCTAAGGGTTCCAAAATCAATTTTGAAATTTTGAAAACGCCCTAACTCAAAAAATTTCGATATGAAGGTATTGTTTTTCCTTCAATTTATGATTCTATAGAATTTTTAGAATTTTTTGAGACCACGCGGAGCTCTGTAGGACAAACCGTTCGCTCCCTACGAAAATTTAAGGGTTTATATTGAAATATATATATATATATACATCAAAACACGAGTGTGAATCGCAAAAGAGGCCTAATCTCCGTTCAAATTAGAGCTGACCGAAATGCGATCGATGGTTTATGATTTTGATTTTTTAATTTTTTTTTGATTTTTTTTTTGATTTTTTTTTTTTTTTTTCTCTCTTTATATTGGATGGTTGGTGATTTTGTAGACGAGTGATCTATATAAAAATAATAAACCGTTGTGTAATAATTTGCAGCGTTTTTATTCGATTTTTGGATTCTACGTACCTTGAAACGTAAACCATCAAATTTTGAGGGGGTGTTAAAAAAAAATTTTCTTGGTCGATTCCAAAGGTTCATTATTGAAAATAATAAACCAAAATTGATCAGAAAGGTCTAAAATGTAAAACGCGAGTGGAAATTTTGGTTTTGGAGACCTTTTCTTAACCTTGAAAAATGAAAACAATGATTCCGCTACATTCACTCGGAAGGAAAATCATATCAAAATTGGGACGATGATCGAATCTGTTGCCGGAGAATTTGTGGTTGTTTTAATGATTTTACGTTTGCGCATGCGCAGTGACTGCGGTGTTGATCCAATCACAATGAATATGATTGAAGACCATTCAGATTAATTTGACCTGTTGAAGTTAAAGTTGACAAAGATTCCACGTTTGCCCGAACGTAACCGATAATTTCAATCCAAAAAAACATCATAGAAACATTTTGTTTTGCGATTACAATAGATAATCTTTATTCTTTGTTTACAAGGACATGAATGCGTCAATTAAAATATAAATTAATTTAATAGAAGTATAATACATAGGTAATTAAAATGTAATAGTAGGTGTACATTATAAACAATGTTTTTAAAATGAGGAACTCGTGTGCTTTCCGTTACTTTCATAATGCAGCCCACTCCATGTACATGAGAGGGATATGAAGATGAAAAAAATGTGTGGACCCAGCTGGGCAGCCCGGCCGGACCCGGACCCACCCACCTTGACGGCTCCCGGGGTATCACTAGGAGGCAATCCTAACGTGTTTATACACTTCAGAACACGCCAGGCGAGCCGCCCCCGGGCCGACCAGACCACCCGACATGAATCCCCCTATCCGCACAAATAAAAAATTGATACAAAATCCCAAAATTGATACAACTATAAAAATTATTAACTTTGTAACAATAATCAACAAGTTAATCCTAAGTCACATGTATATCACAGTTGGGAGAAGTATCACTGAATATAAAATAAAAATATAAAAATAAAAATATAAAATAGTCAAAAAATCACAGGAGCATCACACGAGTATCACAGTCAATATAATAAGAGTATTAATAAATTAATTGAAATATACATCCACTAAAACATATACAAACCTATAAAATTATTGATGCTAGCAAGAGTACTTTTACTAAAATTCCTCTGCTGCATGATGAGAATTAATTGTGTATTTATTCATTTAAGTCGAAAATTATAATAATTAATACAGGATCAGTAGTTTATAAAACACATTTGTTGACATCTATCTGATGAATGTCGTCGATTTTGTATAATGGATTGCTTGTTAGCGCTGCTTTGATTGTGCTCTTGAATCTTGATCCACCGCTTTCACATATTGAGCTTGGGATTTTGTTCAGGAGAACAGGCCCCAAATATGTAAAGCGGGACTGGGAACTGGATAATCGACAAAACGGTGTTTGAAGGTGATTTCTCTGCCTCGTCTCATATGAATGGATCCCAGATCTACGTTGGATGTTGTTCTGATTTCTAGAGGTTTGCAGAAGTACCATGTATATGTATATGCCGTATATAGTTAAAACATTCAACTGCCGAAATAAGGGTCTGGCGTGGGCTCGATAAGGTGCACATGCCACAGTCCTTATGACCCTCTTCTGCAAACGGAAAATCCTTTGAACTCCCCCTTTGAATGATGTTCTATTTACCTTAGATGGAAGGAAAGTAAAGAAACTTGTTTGGAAATACATCATATATATTATATAAAGGTATGTAAAGTTATCCCGTGGAGAATCCAAAATCATACGGAGAATCCCAGTTTTAGAACGGAACTCGGAAACTACGCCATTCCCACGGCATGTTTGGCTGCTGGACAAATTGTTTACTGGACGGTCACGCGCTGGAAGGCCTGACGACCGCAGTTTTCGACTTCCACAATCCTCAGAAAACCCCTCTTCAACAACTCACCGATCTGTCACTTCTCGAAACCCTCCGACTTTCCTTCAATAAATTTCAGGGCTCAACGTGATTTGCGGTCATTTCCAGAAGCGGGGGCGTGTGCGCGGATTAGATTCCCCGGTTCACGGAAACAGAAACACATCGAGTAGTAATCTGAAAGCCGTTAAGCCTATTTTGAGATCCCTTCGGCCGACAATCTCGGGCAGGGAATCGTGGGAGGCTGACAAAAGTACGTAAACGTGTTTACGATTTGAGAAAAACATTTTCGTTTGCTCCAATTGTTTTGGGGTATTTGCTGAGCAAACATTTTCATTGATCGTAACGTCCGGGAGTTCGATCTCTATTTTGTAAAATTGTGGGAATAAAGATCTTACTCGTGTTCTTTGGCTAAGGAAGCGGTCCAATTACACGTGCAGGGAATCATGACGTTAAGTTACCAATTTCCTAACAATTTTGGTTCCAAATCTGTATGTGGTCAATTCCTCGTCTTGGGCATAACTACTCTAACTGCTCAGAAAGACCCAGGATATCTTTGGGCGATTCTTTATGAATATAATCATCGGAGATAACGTAGCCTCTGCACACGCGCAAACTGATGTCAAGATCTAATCAGTGAAAGCCACATCACATATTGCAAAATACCAACTCTGCCGTCCAAAGTAAAAAAGCCGTAGATCTTACGTTGATGGACGCAGATCTACGGTTTTTTTTTACTTTGGACGGCAGAACTAGGAATAATCCAAATCGTATCTAGTCAAGAATGCCTTGTTTCATGGGTGATTTTGGTTTATAATTTCTTTAACGAACTTTTGGATTCGATCAAGAAAATTTTTAAATCCCTCTCAATATGTGATGGTTTACTTTTCAAGGTACGTAGAATCCTAAATTCGGATAAAAAATTTATTGGTACTTCGGCTCTATTTGGGGTCTAGTTAATGCCTAGTCTAGTTATATGGTTCTTTTGGTTAGAGCAGCCATTTCTAAGGGGTGAAAAATAGGGGTGGTAATTTTCGAATCGCCTAGCTCGAAAACTCTCTACTTAAAGGTACTGTTTTTCACCGATTTAAAATAGAATTGAATTTTGGTTTATTATTTTCAATAATGAACCTTTGGAATCGACCAAAAAAAATTTTTTTTAACACCCCCTCAAAATTTGATGGTTTACGTTTCAAGGTACGTAGAATCCAAAAATCGAATAAAAATTTGGCCGTCCGTCCGCCGTACGCGGCACTTTTGCCACTTAGCATTGACCGATTTTGATGAAATTTGGTATGTAGGCTCCATTTGGGGTCTAGCTGCGCCCCAAAGATTTTGGTTGATGTAGGTCACTTCTAAGGGTTCAAAAATGAATTTTGAAAACGCCCTAACTCAAAAAAATTTGATATAAAAGTATTGTTTTTCAATCAATTTAATATAGTATAGAATTTTTGAGACCATGCGGAGCTCTGTAGGACAAACGGTTCGCTCACTTCGAGAATTTAAGGGTTGGACTTACGATAAATCAGAAACACGAAATTATAGCTGACCGAAATGCGATCGATGTTTTTCTTCATGTTGGATGGTTGGTGGCTTTGGAGACGAGCGATCTATAGAATTTCCAAGCCAAATGAAACCTTTTCCAAGTCAAATGAAACCTTTTCCAAACCAAATGAAACTTTTTCCAAATCAAATGAAACCTATTGAGTGTAGGTAGGTAGGTAACCACTCACATTCAACAGTCAGAAATTTCTCTAACTTACTTGTTTCCTATTCTCTAAGGTGAGATCTACTTCGATAATACTACGTCTAAAATTCATTGAATTTTCATTCTGGCAACTTCTTTGTACGATAGGTACAATTGCATCGATCTGAAATTTGCAGATTATCTACCTATCTAGGTACCTCATTTCACTCATTTTCTCAATAGGTTCCATTGGATATGGAAAAGGTTTCATTCGGTTTGGAAAAGGTTTCATTTGGCTTGGAAATGCTATATATAGAAAAATAATAAACCATTGTGTAATAATTTGCAGCGTTTTCATAATTGATTGCAACATAAACGCGTTGGGCAACCGTTTGATCTTCTTTGGGCCCCTTGAGCGGCTTGGGTGGTATAATATTTGTTCATGCGTGGCGGTGGTTTGATATTCTACGTTGATTCTTCACCTTCAAATGTGCAAATTGATCCCATCAGTATCGAGATAAGCATTGCTCTGCATCAGCACGTTTGGACGTCGAGCAGGAGTGTGGTGGTGGTGGTGGTGGAGGATACTGCATTTTGATTCCCTCCACCCTCTGAGTTGACCCCTCTTCAAAAACTCCTTAGGGCCTCTCAATAATGGAGCCGATTTGAAGGGTGCAACAAAAATCCCACGTTACCATCTCCAGACTACCCCCTCTAACGTCCACTCCATAACTCCGTTTCCTCCCCTCAGATCTATCCACATGTGCTCTACCTCTTCAATAAAAGACGTGACCTTGGAGCCCTTTGGAACTTGCATGCAACCAGCGCCAATACGCGCATAATTCCACCATCGGGCGCTCATCCCTCCTCAGGTGTTGAAGGGGCGAATATGCAGTCAAAACGTGAGGCTTCAGTTTTCGACCCCACCTTTCCAATAACGTGTCAGGTGTATCTTTTCACAAGAAATATGATTAATGATGATGAAGATGTCAAACTCAGCTTCCCTATACTCAAGATAATTCAACTCTCGGTAATATTGGAACCAAAATAAATCAAACGAGGATTAGTCAGAAATTGTACCTGACGCACAGCAGGGTCCAATACAATTCAGCTGGTCAAGTAAAAGTATAGGTTTTTATATCATTATTTTGTACTGATTCCTAAAAACCCATATTTATGAATGCGCATAAATGCGCGGTATGAAGAATGATATTTTTATTTCTGACTGTCGGTACATAGTAGCTCATAGTGTAAGTCAACAATATTCTTCAAATTTAGTATAGTTTATGGCTGTAAGCAACAGTCTACATGGTAAGTCAACTAATAACAACCATCAGGTACGGGATAAACAACAATCATCACGAGGAAAAATTATGCGGATCAGGTTGTAGGTGGTCCCGAATGAAGATCATCACCCCCAGACTGATAACCGCTGCGCATGCGCAAACGTGAATTCCTTGTAACAGCCATAACTTCCACATTTTCTACCCGATTTCGATGAAATTTTCAGGGATGTTACTGAGTAGTGTTTAGATGGTCCCCTATGAAAATCGTAGAGAATGGTTTTTCATAGAGCGATTCATTCATAGAGGGATGGTCCCTTGTGAGAATCTCAAATCCTATTCATTGCATCACTAGGCCTCAATAGCTCAGTTGGTAGCGCATGGAATAATCCCCCAGGGGTTCCGGGTTCGAATCCCAGTAGAGGCTAAGCATTTTTTTTTTTATCCAATCACATACATCTACTCACTTACATTTTTCATCCGAATTTGATAACGTTTTCTAGAATTGTCCAGATTAGCGTGTAGATGGTCCCCTATGAGGGTAGTGAAAGGTACTTAGAGATTGGTGTTTTGAGATTAACTACTATGCATAGGATCATCTATATAGTCGGGTTATGGATACGAGGAAGTGTGCCTCACCCACTTGGCAGACGTTTTTTGTTCTGTGTCTGTCTGTCATGAAATCCTTGCCACAGCCATAACTTCTACATACATGTCTCATCCAATTTCGATGAAATGAAAAGATTGGCGTGTAAATGGTCCACTATGAAAATCATGGCCCCCAAAATCGAAAGTATTTTCTGCGAATGCGCAAACGTGAAATCCTTGTAACAGCCAAATCTTCTACATTTTCCTCTAATATTCAAAGATTGTGCGGGTTGACGTGTGGAGTCCCCTATTTGGGTAGTGCAAGAGGGTAAGTGCACTTGGAGATGCATCGGATCATCTTTACAATCAGGTTGTCGATACAAGGAAGCTTTGTGCCGCACCCACTTATTTTTACTGTCAGGACATTTGTGCGTGAGATTTCAAAATGGATAATGGGAAATCTCAGAGTCTTTGTCGAAAAATTGGGCAGTGCATTACTGTTGGGATCAGCGACCTCTTCGCATTTCTGTCCATTCGCTTCCTTAGCTCAGTGGTAACGAGTTCCGACTCAGAAGTGTAAATATAGTTTAGTCGGACGATAGGAGATCGATCCCCGGTCGAGGGAAATCAATTTTTGATGATTCAACAATGTGGCGCAGTCATACTGGACATGAATAGTCTCCTCAGCATTTCTCAGAGAAACATTAATTCATTAAGATTAGGTCATCAAAACAACTCCCTCCGAAGACACGAGTCGAGCCACCGCCTATTCGGACAAACGTTGAGGTCAGCAGATCCCCCGCCCCGTCAATAAGGAACAATAACAAAAACTCAGAAGCCAGTCACAAATAGCGCGTTCTCACTGGGTTGGAAAACGCTGGCCAAAGCTGCCTCTCACCTCCCTGACTAGGTAACGGGGTACCTAAGATTTCCTATTGGGGGGGGGGGGGAGATGTTGTGATCTGCGACCTCTTCGCATTTCTGTCCATTCGCTTCCTCAGCTCAGTGGTAACGAGCTCCGACTGAGAATGTAAATATAGTTTAGTCAGACGATAGGAGATCGATCCCTGGTCGAGGGAAATCAATTTTTGATGATTCAACAATGTGGCGCAGTCATACTGGACATGAATAGTCTCCTCAGCATTTCTCAGAGAAACATTAATTCATTAAGATTAGGTCATCAAAACAACTCCCTCCGAAGACACGAGTCGAGCCACCGCCTATTCGGACAAACGTTGAGGTCAGCAGATCCCCCGCCCCGTCAATAAGGAACAATAACAAAAACTCAGAAGCCAGTCACAAATAGCGCGTTCTCACTGGGTTGGAAAACGCTGGCCAAAGCTGCCTCTCACCTCCCTGACTAGGTAACGGGGTACCTAAGATTTCCTATTGGGGGGGGGGGGGGGAGATGTTGTGATCTGCGACCTCTTCGCATTTCTGTCCATTCGCTTCCTCAGCTCAGTGGTAACGAGCTCCGACTGAGAATGTGAATATAGTTTAGTCAGACGATAGGAGATCGATCCCTGGTCGAGGGAAGTTAATTTTTGATGATTCAACTTTACTACCCATAAATCAGGTAGGTTGGTATCTACTTACTGATAATGAATGAACGATACTTTTGAAACCTGATCTTCTCGAATACGTCTCTTAAAAGTTCAACGAGTCAAGTTGTTGATCGATAATCCGCCCAGTAAAACGCAGGTGACTGTAATATACGCAATAAGATCTATTTGATAAGCTGATCACTCAACTGCTTCCGGTCAATAAAAGATGTAACAAGTTTTACTCATTTTTTAACGCGAGTCGTGAGAACTGGTAATTTGAGGTTTCATTATTGACTCAGTACCAATTCTCACGTGCGATCGGTTTCAGTATCGAAAGATGCTCGAGATGCATGGGGCTCTGGTAATTTTCCTGACGCTCACAATCGCATGGTTCGCAGCCACACTTCCTCCGGGCGAGATGTGGTGGCCTTCACCTAACGAAACACGTGAGTTTCTTGAAATAAAACATGAATTTTACTATTATTTCAACTAATTACTGAATTGGCAAACACCAAAACTTAAAAATGGAGGATCTGAATCACTTGCGACAAAGTTACAAAAACCCATTCCTGGACAAAAGCAAAATAGTACCAACCATTAAAAATTTAAATTCCAAAAACTCCTAATATTTCTGACTTTTTAGATAACCATTGGTAGTAAGGCAAAAGGTTAACCCTATTCCAAAAATTGTGAACAGCAATCTAGCAATATAATCCAAATCGTGTTCGATAATCCACAATGATTTCTTACAGACAACTGCACGAAAATTCTTGGTAAGGAGAAGAACCCCACATGCCTCTGTTACCTGTACTTTTCGAATCCGATGCCGAAGCCGAAAATATATGCCTGGGGATGTGACGGCCTCGATCCAACCGGGAAAGTATCGAAATTCGGATGAACCGACAACGGGCCAGAATCGATCATTGTTTACTTAGCGACTTTAATTGGTGAACAAGTCAAGAAGTCAGTCAAATTATAGTAATTTTACTCAGAATTGCTTAAGTTTTCCCTAGCAATTCCATCATCCTATTATCCAAATAAAATAAAAATGTCGCGAATAAATATTGAACAGTAAAAATATCTATAGGTGTATAAAGAATAATATTACAACCAATTTGTAGCACGCATTGGTTCTGCAGTTATTCACCACTACACCTCGATGATTATTGTTGGACCTACGTTTATAAGGTATTTATTTTACTTTTCAATTTTTTTAGTTAAACCTTTTTGCTTCCGAGTCTACCAAGGTAGCGGAAGCTTTGTTTTCACTTTTCAAGGACGAAAAAAAGTTCTCCAAAATCAAAATTTTCACTCGCGTTTTGCGCTTCACTTTCTGAACAATTTTGGTTCCGTGTCTGTCTGTCTGTGTGTCTGTCTGTCTGTGTGTCTGTGTGTCTGTCTGTCTGTGTGTCTGTCATGAATTCCTTGTAACGCGCATAACTATACGAAGTTATTGTCCGATTTCTATGAAATTTTCAGGGATTGTGCGGGTTATGTGTAGACGGTCCCCTATGAAAATCATCATCCCCGGACTGATAGAAGCGACTGCGCATGCGCAAACGTGAATTCCTTGTAATAGCCAAAACTTCTACATTTTCCATCCTATTTCGACGAAATTTCTCAGGATTATTCAGATTAGCGTGTAGATGGTCCCCTATGAGGATAGTGGAAGGTACGTAGAGGTTGATGTTTTGAGATTAACTACTATGCATCGGATCATCTATATAATCGGGTTATGGATACGAGGAAGCTATGTGCCACACCCACTTGACAGACGTTTTCTAAGGCAATCGTTGGTTGATTTTGATGATTCCTGCGGTAATCTTTTAGCTTTTTTATTCCCTAGACTGCTGCACAAATGAATTTCGAAAATCCTTGAAAACGTCAAATTTAGGTACCACTTTTAAAGTTTGAGCCTCTGTAATTTAGGGAAATACTATCCCGGAACGAGGAACGAACGGCGACCGACTGAGATCCCCTTAAGGTCACTCCAATTTGAAGGTAGGTTTACTTCATTTTACCAACACAAAAAGCCAATCAAGAAAAAAACATTAATTTTTGTAGTTGTTTGAAATATTCAAATTCTTTTTATTCGACATTGTTACCTTATTAAATTATTTAACTTTGATAACAAATGGCTGACTTATCAATACCTTTATTGTGGTTAAGTGACTGGTAAGTTTGAATAATTTCAGGTTTCTAGCTCCACTAATTAAAAAGTTACTGAGTTTTGAGCGCTTTTTGACGATTTTGGACCGCTATGAGACGGCGTGACTGTTCTAAAGTAGTCTCGTTATTTCGAAGGATAATTGTCTTTCTTTGTATCCACCACAAAATTCACTACTACCAGACCGCTAAATGGACTCGGCTTAATTAGAATTCTAGGAAGCCATTTAACGCTGGTTTTGGCCTCGTGCCTGAATGGAAATTTGACCCTTCCTATTAACTTGACACAATATATTTTTTTTAACTCCGGAGAAACTACGAAGCAATTATTTTTTTCCGGTGTATTTTCTCAAACTAGAAATGTCAGAAACGAACAAAAATACAGTCTTTAATGGTTATTTTTACCAGGGTTATCTAAGACTACACCTAATATGTGAAATGTTAATTTAATTGAGTTGTTTATAACAGGAAATATTTACCTAGTTATCTGTGATTTTATTCGTAAATTTATTCATGAAGGGAAATCTATATCTGCATTTGAGTAAACAATAATGTCTAATATTAAAAAGGAGCGAGAATAAAGTTTTGAAATCAGTATTCGTGGTCAAGAGGTGGTTGAGGTAGACGAGGAAGAACTGCAAAGCTCCCAGTAGATTTCCTTAGAAGTGTTTCTGTCTACTAAAAGACAGAAATCGTTTGAACTGCGATATTACTCATGAAGCCTATCTAAAGAGAAGCCGTTTTTTTAATTGATTTATTGATGATCCTGATTGTTGATCATCAGATGTTTAGCAATAAAAATTGAATGTTTGAAAATAGTTAGGGGGTGGATATGTGCATCCCATTAAAAGTGAATATTGTAGCGTTCGAAAACTGAATCAAACCTTTCACAAATTGAATTAAATTTTTGGCAAACTGAATTAACCCTTTCACAATTAGAATTAAACCTTTCGCAAACTGAATTAAACATTTTGCAATTAGAATGCAACTTATCGTGAACTACATTTTCAAGCATAGTGAATTTTGTTTTATTCAAATTATCGTTTTATTCTGTTCCGATATTATATTATTATGCCAACATAATATGTATAATAGTTATACTATATAAATGTACAATTTAAACATTATAATATACTAGCTGAAAAGCCTGCTAAAAGCAGGCAATAGCAAATCGTAGATATGTGAAAAAGTTTGATGTCACGGCCTGGACTCGAAACTGGGTCTCCCACGTTCGGGCGACGTACACGTACCTACCTAAGAGAGTTGGGATTTTATGTATTGGATATGATATTATGTAATATAATCCATATAAATGGCATTAATCCAAATCAATCATGTTGTGTTCCTAATAACAGGAGGTGAGTCTCTTATAATTCGACCATTCCTCCTTCGAGCGTTTCACTTACCAATACTCACAGAACTATTTGAATCGCTGTCGCTCATCACCACAACAATGTTCCTCACCTCAACCTCACAACAATCTTCCTCAAGAAAAATCAGAAAAAAAACCTGCAAACACTGCTATGACGAGAATGACGGGAAGAGAAGTGACGCTACACAGAGAAGGTCTAAGAAAGTTTGGCGGTCCACAGGGAAGATATTGACAGTCCGCAGGGGAAGCTCCACAGTCAAGTTATTGTTTTGGGGACTCGACTCACTCTATGCCCTCTTATCATGTTTCGTACAAAGGATTAATTTCATAAAAGGTTCAATTATAATTGCGAAAGGTTTATTTCAGTTTACGAAAGGTTCAATAATAATTGTGAAAGGTTTAATTTCGTTTGCGGAAGGTTTAATTCAGTTAGGAAAAACATTAATCAAGTTAGAGAAAGGTTTAATTCAGTTTGCCAATGCAATATCTCAGTAATTGGAGTTTTCCTTCTCCACTTGAACTTTCTTACACTGCTTTCGTTTTTGAATTCGTAATACAATCATTATTAATTTCGGAGTCAGTAACATAAACGAGAGCATGGAATATAATTTAACGTTTTCATCCAATTGCAAGTAAATTGAGAACAAAAAAAGTGAATCTATTGCAAGGACTCAACATTTTTTTTAGATGGTGCTAAAAACTTTTTTAGCGCGGTGAGATTTTTGATTCCGAGTCTACCAAGGTAGCGGTAAAAAAGTTCTCCAAAATCAAAATTTCCACTCGCGTTTTACGTTTTAGACCTTCCTGAACAATTTTGGTTCCGTGTCTGTCTGTCTGTCTGTCTGTGTGTCTGTCATGAATTCCTTGTAACGCGCATAACTATACGAAGTTATTGTCCGATATCTATGAAATTTTCAGGGATTGTGCGGGTTGGTGTGTAGACGGTCCCCTATGAAAATCATCATCCCCGGACTGATAGAAGCGACTGCGCATGCGCAAACGTGAATTCCTTGTAACGGCCATAACTTCTACATTTTCCATCCGATTTCAATGAAAATTTCAGGAATGTTACAGATTAGTATTTAAATGGTCCCCTATGAAAACCACTACCTTCGGACTGATAGTAGCCACTGCGCTTGCGTAAACGTGAATTTCCTTGTTACGGCTATAACTTCTACATTTTCCATCCGATTTCAATGAAATTTTCAGGGATTATGCGGATTAGATTGTAGATGGTGTCCTATGAAAGTCATCACCCCCGGACTGATAGTAGCCGATGCGCATGCGCGAACGTAAAATCCTTGTAACAGCCGTGCGTACGTAAGAATCTCAAATCCTACACAAGCTATTACCAGGCCCCCATAGCTCAGACGCAGCAATTCCGACTCCTACCCAGGAGTCCCGGGTTCAACTTCCAGCCTTACTGATAAATTTGTTGATCCAATCACTACTCAATTACATTTTTCACCGAATTTGATGAAATTTTCTAGGATTGTTCAGATTAGCGTGCAGTTGGTCCTCTATGAGGGTAGTGAAAGGTACTTAGAGATTGGTGTTTTGAGATCAACTACTATGCATCGGATCATCTATATAGTCGGGTTATGGATACGAGGAAGCTATGTGCCACACCCACTTGTTTTTCCTGAAATCCGTTTTCAAATATTCTAAAACAATTCCTGAAGTTTAAAAATTTGTGTATGTATAATTTCTACAATATCTATACGCCTCCTCCACAGCTCATTAGTACTCGAACTACTCAGTCCTCAACTACTACCCCAAGTTTGAGGGAAATCGGACCATTATTTTGTGAAAACATTTGTTAACTTGTCTCCGGTACTCTGTGGAAAACATTCAGTGAAGCAGTTTACTCTTACGGAGAGGCAACCATTGATTCTGAATAATTACAAGACCCGGACAGTCCAATATAAATTTGTAAGTCAGGGATCCGCCCGCTGCATGTCCTAATCACTAGCGATTTCCTGATGTGCTACATATATTTTTGAATAGATTTTATTCTTATTTCCTCTTTATTACAAATCAGAAACAGTGTCAATGCCAATAATCGAAAACAGAGAATTATTGTTCAGGAAAATCATTACATCACTTGCAAAGAGCGTATTTTAGATATTCCTGAAAAGTGTAACCAGTTATTCTGCGTTATTCAAATTTTCAATTGATGGGTAAGTATTTTTTTAAATGCAATGTAAGTTGATGATCCTAATTTGATACTAAAACAAGTGGGTGTGGCACATAGCTTCCTCGTATCCATAACCCGATTATATAAATGATCAGATGCATAGTTGTTAATCTCAAAACACCAATCTCTAAGTACCTTCCACTACCCTCATAGGGGACCATCTACACGCTAATCTGGACAATCCTAGAAAATTTCATCAAATTCGGATGAAAAATTAAGTGAGTAGATGTATGTGATTGGATCAAAAAAAATACTTAGCCTCGGCTGGGATTCGAACCCGCGACCCCTGGGGGACAGTTGAAGTTACGGCTGCTACAAGTAATTCACGTTTGCGCATGCGCAGTCGCTTCTATCAGTCCGATGGTGATGATTTTCATAGAGGACCATCTAAATACTAGTCTGTAACATCCCTGAAAATTGCATCCAAATCGAGTGGAAAATGTGGAAGTTATGGCCGTTACAAGGGAATTCACGTTTGCGCATGCGCAGTGGCTACTATCAGTCCGAATGTGATGATTTTCATAGGGGACCATCTAAATACAAGTCTGTAACATCCCTGGAAATTTCATTGAAATCGGATGGAAAATGTAGAAGTTAGGGCCGTTACAAGGAATTCACGTTTGCGCATGCGCAGTCGCTTCTATCACTCAGGGGATGATGATTTTCATAGGGGACCGTCTACACACCAACCCGCACAATCCCTGAAAATTTCATAGAAATCGGACAATAACTTCGTATAGTTATGCGCGTTACAAGGAATTCATGACAGACACACAGACAGACAGACAGACAGACAGACAGACACACAGACAGACAGACAGACAGACACGGAACCAAAATTGTTCAGAAAGGTCTAAAACGCAAAACGCGAGTGGAAATTTTGATTTTGGAGAACTTTTTTTTTTCGTCCTTGAAAAGTGAAAACAAAGCTTCCGCTACCTTGGTAGACTCGGAAGCAATATCATAGGTACTATTTATGTGAATGCAATGCAATTGATGTGCTACATGAATGCAATAGAAATTTTCAAATTTTTATTTGTCCTTTGTGGGTTAAAAAAGTGAAAATTTGAGCGTTTTTCTTGAAGAAGTGGTCAAGGCACTACTACTGCTCCCTTGTCTTGGTTACTTGGGTCCGGATTACATCATGTTCATCAATTATTGGACAATTCTCGAAAAGAAACCTATAAACTGTGAAATTATATTGACTCACCGAATAAATTCGCTTCTCAGTCTTGTAAAACCCTCGTGGTTGAACCACCGAGAAGGAGTACAAACGCCTTTTACGATGAACTCAGATCTGGATGCGGTCCAGCATCATTTCCGGGACTCTTCGCTACGTGCCTTTGCACCATCAAGAGATACGGAGATAAAGATACCTTCTTGGTGCCCTCGACATTAAGTAGAAATACTTCACTGCCAGGAAACCTCGCGGAACTCGGTATTATTTCGGGACTCGCCGTTTGCGAGCTGGAAGTGCAAGTTCTTCTCATCTGCGTTAACGAACACATTGTGGAGGTATTCATTCGAGACTGAAAACTAAGAAATAGCTGCCATGGGTGTGTGGCACGTAGCTTCCTCGTATCTATAATTACGAAAGAGTTTATTCTCTCTACGTATTCAACCCTTAACTTGGCATGAAAGATGCAAATCGACCAATTCTTTTTATTGGTACCACATACGCTTTAATCATTCTAGTAACTACGTGACTTCTATGCTATGCTTTCTGGGCTTCTTTTTTGGTTTGGCAGCATTAACAAACGGGTAGGTAGGTACTCAAGGAAAGCACAAAGAATCAGGTAGGTAGGTTAAAAAGATGCGACTGACGAATAAGTGATTAGTAAGCAGCAAGCGACTGATAAAATGGTAATGATAGCAAGATAGATAGCATTGATATCGATGTTGACATTTTGTAATCATCCCTTTTATTCATTCCTTTTGTAATCATCCCTTTTATTCCATTTTTATAAACTTTCTTGATGCTCAGAGAATAAATTAGGAGGCAGGTGGTCTACCGAGTGTGTTATCGATATTCGATACTTCATTATGTTTACTGATATTAGTGAAATATCGGAAGTATCGGAAGCAAGGAATCGATACCAATAAATATCGCAAATATCGAAACAACATTAATCGTCAATTCTACTGATGTAGCTTTAAAGCTAAAATACAGGATAATACAGCGCCAAGGTATTTTATAAATTAGGTTAAAAATACCAGTCACACCCAAATTAACAAGAAGTTAGAGTAATTTCGCGACATTTATCACCGATTATCCGAATTTCAACCATCATAATAAGCTTATTCAAGAAGAGTTCTCCCAAATGAACTAGAAATTGAGGTCATTTCTCAAGACTTGTCTTCAAATATTCGAAATTAATCTTAACGTTATGGATTTTTTGATTTTGTTGTTTTGATCGACGTGATGTTGCTTTGAAGCTTCATTTCCAAGTACGACGCTCTGTGTAAACTGCTACAGAAAATTTCTGAAATTTTTTCTTTTTTGCTGTTTTTTCTTTATTCTTGATTTACATGAGAGTAGGTACATACCAATTGTCAATAGTAGTAAGGCTTCATTTACACGAAAAGAACCCTTCATGTGTACAAAGGACTTTGCCCATCTTGTAAGTTTTTACATTATATGCCTATTATTTACTGCCTTATAAGAATATTCAAGTGTTCTTGGAAAAACGCTGCAAATTATTACACAAAGGTTTATTATTGCTTCCTATTCTAAGCAAGGTAGCGGTAGCGGATTATTATTGCTTCCAAGATAGCGGAAGCTTTGTGTTCAGTTTTGAAGGTTGAAAAAAAGTACTCCAAAATCAAAATTTCCACTCGCGTTTTACGATTCAGACCTTCCTGAACAATTTTGGTTCCGTGTCTGTCTGTCTGTGTGTCTGTCATGAAATCCTTGTAACGGGCATAACTATACGAAGTTATTTCGTTGTAAAATTTTCAGGAATTATGTGAATTGGAGTGCAGATGGTCCCCTACGAAAATCATCGCCCCCGGACTGATAGTAGCTATAGGTACCTATAGGTACTGAACATGAACTCCTTGTAACAGCCATAACTTCTGCATTTCCCATCTGATTTCGATGAAATTTTCAGGGATTATGCGAGTTGAGGTGGAGATGGTCCCCTATGAAAATCATGGCCCTACAAAGAACACAGCTTTGCCATTGTCACTACCTACCATCCATATTTTCGCTTCATAATCAAGATTATTTGGGAAAAATAAATGCTTAAAAAACACTCGATTCGACGAAATAAAGGATTATTTCGTTTAGGAATTTGATTACTGGTCGCTAAGGAAATAAATGGTTGCTAAGGACGCAAAACTGAGTGTAAGTCGTAGGAACGAACAGCGATCGCATTTTGGTCAGCTGTAATTTGGACGGAGATTAGGCCCCTTTTGCGATTCACACTCGTGTTTCTGATTTATCGTAAGTCCAACCTTCATGTTCTCATAAGGAGCGAACGGTTTGTCCTACAGAGCTCCGAGTGGTCTCAAAAAATTCTAAACATTTTATACTACTCGTATCTTAAATTGATGGAAAAACCATACCTTTATATCAAAATTTTTTGAGTTTTTTTCATCCCTTAAAAGTGACCTACATCAACCAAAATCTTCGGGGCACAACTAGACACCAAATTTCATCAAAATCGGTCCATGGTAAGGCAAGTGCCGCTTACGGACGGAAAATTTTAATTCGATTTTCGGATTCTACGCACCTTGAAACGTAAACCAACAAATTTTGGCTGGAGGTTAGAAAAAATTGTTCCTTGGTCGATTCCATAGGTTTATTATTGAAAATAATAAACCAAAATTGGGACTGCGATACAGTTTTATCCTTATAAAGTATTATATTTATCACTAGAGGTAATTTATTTTTAACTTTATAGTTCATTTTATTAACAAAAATAAATTTTTTTAAAATTGTTTTTTATTATATTTTATTTATAACAATTTTCGAGTCTATGTGCCAAAGTAAAGACATAAAATGTCACAAGTAAGGCAGAATTTATACGATACGCCAAGCGCAATGAGTTCATGTTTAAACAAATCACAAATGTTCGTTAGCTATTTATGAGGTGATAATTGTGGGTTCAGGGTTGCATCTTCCCACCCTCGAAAACTCAAGGTTGAGGTCGGCGCTCTTCTCATCAGGGGGAAAGGGTTGGTTCTACGCGAAGGGCGGCGGGCAACCTTGAAGATTTGTGAGGCGGAAGGCGGCTGCACCGGTCTGCGGGAGTCCCGGCTTTCCTCCCATTTGTGAGTCTAATCGATTCCGGGAGTCTCTGCCAAGTCGTTTTTTCGGGGACGGTTGACGGCCCTTCGCTCTTCCCCTGAAACGTCGATGCGGCCAGCTTACGTTCCGCCGAGTTGCGATACGCTGCAGGCGCCGTTGAGGCGCCAGTTTTGCGCTGTTTGATCATACGGTGGTTGTCAAATGGTGCAGAACAGACGGTTCCTGGCAGATACGTACTCCCAGCTGGTCATTACGCCATTCCGGATCGTGGATACATCACGCCAGATCGTCATTACGTCATTCTGGATCATGAACACATCATGCTGGGTCAATAAGTACTGCCAGCGCCTCTGTACGTCATTCCAGATCGTGGATACATCAAGCCAGGTCGTTAATAAGTACTGCCAAGACGTCATTACGCCATTCTGGATCGTGGATACATCTAGCTGGGTCAGCAATACGTACTGCCAGTTCCTCTTTACTTCATTTTGGATTGTGGATACCTACGTCAGGCTGGTTGTTGATATGTCCTGCCTAGTCGTCATCACGTCATTCCAGATTGTCAATACTTCCCGGCGGATCATCCACACTTCCTGCAGAATCGTGGTTATATCATGCCAGGTCGTCATTACGTCATTTTGGATCGTGGATACCTATACATCATTCTGGGTCGTCATTCTGGATTGTGGATCGTCAATACGTACTGCCAGGTCGTCATTATGTCATTCCAAAACGTGGGTGCATCACGCCAGGTCGTCAATACGTAATGCAAAGACGTCATTACGTCATTCTGGATCGTGGATACATCATGCTGGGTGAACAATAAGTACTGCCAGCTCCTCTTTACTTCATTTGGATTGCGGATACCTAAGTCAGGGTGGCTGTTGATATGTCCTGCCTGGTCGTCATTAAGTCATTTTGGATCATGGATACATCTAGCTGGGTCAACAATACGTACTGCCAGTTCCTCTTTACTTCATTTTGGATTTTGGATTTGGTTGTTGATATGTCCTGCCTGGTCGTCATTAAGTCATTCTGGATCATGGATACATCAAGCTGGGTTAAAATACGTACTGCTAGCTCCTCTTTACTTCATTTTGGATTGCGTATAGTTACGTCCGGGTGGTTGTTGATATGCCCTGCCTGGTCGTCATTACATCATTCCAGATTGTCAATACTTCCCTGCGGATCGTCGATACTTCCTGCAGGATTTTGGATACATCACGCCAGATCGTCATTCTGGATCATGGATACGTCAAGCTGGGTCAACAATACGTACTGCCAGCTCCTCTTTACTTCATTTTGGATTGCGTATAGTTACGTCCGGGTGGTTGTTGATATGCCCTGCCTGGTCGTAATTACGTCATTCCAGATTGTCAATACTTCCCTGCGGATCGTCGATACTTCCTGCAGGATTTTGGATACATCACGCCAGATCGTCATTCCGTCATTCTGGATCATGGATACATCAAGCTGGGTCAACAATACGTACTGCCAGCTCCTCTTTACTTCATTTTGGATTGCATATAGTTACGTCCGGGTGGTTGTTGATATGTATTGCCTGGTCGTCATTACGTCATTCCAGATTGTCAATACTTCCCGGCGGATCGTCGATACTTCCTGCAGGATTGTGGATACATCACGCCAGATCGTCATTCCGTCATTCTGGATCATGGATACATCAAGCTGGGTTAACAATACTTACTGCTAGCTCCTCTTTACTTCATTTTGGATTGCGTATAGTTACGTCCGGGTGGTTGTTGATATGCCCTGCCTGGTCGTAATTACGTCATTCCAGGTTGTCAATACTTCCCTGCGGATCGTCGATACTTCCTGCAGGATTTTGGATACATCACGCCAGATCGTCATTCCGTCATTCTGGATCATGGATACATCAAGCTGGGTCAACAATACGTACTGCCAGCTCCTCTTTACTTCATTTTGGATTGCGTATAGTTACGTCCGGCTGGTTGCTGATATGTCCTGCCTGGTCGCCATTACGTCATTCCAGATTGTCAATACTTCCCGGCGGATCGTCGATACTTCCTGCAGGATTGTGGTTACATCACGCCAGATCGTCATTACGTCATTCTGGATCATGGATACATCAAGCTGGGTCAACAATTCGTACTGCCAGCTCCTCTTTACTTCATTCTGGATTGCGTATAGTTACGTCCGGATGGTTGTTGATATGTATTGCCTGGTCGTCATTACGTCATTCCAGATTGTCAATACTTCCCGGCGGATCGTCGATACTTCCTGCAGGATTGTGGATACATCACGCCAGATCGTCATTACGTCATTCTGGATCATGGATACATCGAGCTGGGTCAACAATACGTACTGCCAGCTCCTCTTTACTTCATTTTGGATTGCGTATAGTTACGTCCGGATGGTTGTTGATATGTATTGCCTGGTCGTCATTACGTCATTCCAGATTGTCAATACTTCCCGGCGGATCGTCGATACTTCCTGCAGGATTGTGGATACATCACGCCAGATCGTCATTCCGTCATTCTGGATCATGGATACATCAAGCTGGGTTAACAATACGTACTGCCAGCTCCTATTTACTTTATTCTGGATTGTGGATACCTACGTCAGGCAGGTTGTTGATATGTCCGGCCTGGTCGTCATTCTAGATTGTCAATGCTTCCCGGCGGACCGTCGATACTTCATTCTGGATCGTGGACTCCTAAGTCATACTGGTTGTTGATTGTCCTGCTGAGACGTCATTCTGGATCATGGATACATCAAGCTGGGTTAACAATACGTACTGCCAGCTCCTCTTTACTTCATTGTGGATTGTGAATACCTACGTCAGGCTGGTTGCTGATATGTCCTGCCTGGTCGCCATTACGTCATTCCAGATTGTCAATACTTCCCGGCTGATCGTCGATACTTCCTGCAGGATTGTGGATACATCACGCCAGATCGTCATTCCGTCATTCTGGATCATGGATACATCTAGCTGGGTCAGCAATACGTACTGCCAGCTCCTCTTTACTTCATTTTGGATTGTGGATACGTCAGGGTGGTTGTTGATATGTCCTGCCTGGTCGTCATTACGTCATTCCACATTGTCAATACTTCCCGGCGGATCGCCGATACTTCCTGCAGGATTGTGGTTACATCACGCCAGGTCATCATTAAGTCATTTTGGATCGTGGATCGTCAATACGCACTGCCAGGTCGTCATTAAACCATTCCGGATCCTGGATACCTCATGCTAATCGTGGATATGTCCTACCAGGTCGTCATTCCAGATCGTGGATACATCACGCCAGGTCGGCAATAAGTACTGCCAAGACGTCATTCTGGATCGTGGATACATCATGCTGAGTCAACAATAAGTACTCGTACTGCCAGCGCCTCTGTACGTCATTCTGGATCGTGCAAACCTACGTCAGGCTGGTTGTTGATATGTCCTGCTAGATCGTCCTTACGTCACGCCAGATCGTGGATACGTCTCAAATTAACTAAAAACTCTCTGATACGAATATGCTCGGTGACACAAAATTAATACCTTAAGAGCTATGTTTACATGGAATTTTTTTTGTAGTCAAAATGTTCATAGAAACTAACGAAAAGACGAGTTAGAATAAACCAGAGGGATCCAATATTCAACAAATTGGCCAGAAACGGGCAAAAAGGGTTTTTAATTTAAGTTTAATTCGTGCTGCACGAAAGGACTTTTCCCCCCACTTAGCCTCTTCTTCCACTGTATCGAGGGGATTGCAGTTGCAAGTTTTATATTAGGGAGTGGGTGGAATCCATCAGACGTGCCTCCTGATCTTCATTACGGTTCAATCATTATAGTCATCATATTAATGAATTTTATTCATCGACGACTCCTACGTAAAACAGCTATTCTGCTTTCTCAACGTGGTCTACAGTTTGTGGAGCACAATAGCGAGTTTGCCATCTTGTTAAACACCGTAGAAACGACTTGTTGCGATCTTCAACAACTTGTGTCCAACAAACTTGAAAGAATCGAGGAAAAACGTCAACTAAGAGAACAGCCGAAGTCTGCGCCAACTCGTTAAAATGCACTTGAAGCGCCTCATTAGGAGTTATCGAGGAGGAAACGCAGTTCAATTTATAATTGCTGTACTGAAATTTCTCCTCGTCGTTTATGATAAGTCAGGTAGTTTAACAAGTTCAGTATTAAGTTTATCATTACGTGGAATAAAAATTAATGATGCTACAAACAAACAAATACGACAAACTCGTACCTGACAAATTAACATCGCAACAAGGCAATATTGGAGTATTTTGCTTGAGAAGGTTTTTGCTCAACTACATTAAATTTAAGAGAATGGATTTAATAACTAATTTTAATCTCATCCTACATTCAAAAACTGTAAATGAATCTATCGATTCATTGTGTTTCTCTCGATCAGTTTGTGTTCGTAAATCAATCAATTTTTAATAACAAATAAGAAATTTATCATAAAAGAAATAAAATGCATAATAATATAAAATAATAAGTTTGCCAGCTGGAAGAGGAGCATAGCTTCCTAGCATTCTTAACCCGATTGAGTACATGATCCGATGCATAGTAGTTAATCTCAAAACATCAATCTCTAAGTACCTTCCACTACATAGGGGACTCTAAACGTCAAAAGGCACAATCTCTGATTATTGTTGAAAAATGTAGAAGTTATGGCTGTTACAAGGATTTCACGTTTGCGCATCCGCAGCGGCTACTATCAGTCCGGGAGTGATGATTTTCAAATGGGACCATTGAAGTAAAGTTTTGATATATTATCCTTCTTCCTCTTCTTTATAAACACTCATAACACTTCGTTATTTGGTTGAACATTTTAATTCGTATACTCTGAACTTTTTAATCTTAGTCGTGAAAACACAATGAAACCCAATTTATATATTCACATGAAAACTAATTTAGGGCCAAAATTATCGCAAGAGGAAATTAAACCTTAAAATTTGAGTATAAAATTTTGATGTCAAAAATTATTTGAATATATTGAAGTATCGCTTTTGCGACAATCCAGCGCAAGGAAGTGTCGTCAAGTCGCTTGTTGAAAAATGTGGAAAGGTTCCCTTTTTTCGCCTTTTCCAATCCAGATGATGGTTTTTCTGCATTGTTATCAAATTTTGAGTTTCTCTCGTCTGTTGTATTTCTTCGTTGACCCTCCACCTGCCGAAAACACACCTGGCTTTCCCGAAATATGAAGACTGAATATAAGGTCCTCCAACGTTAATGATCATTGTGGTTTTTACACCCTTTGTGAAAGCTTTCTTTTTTGGCGTTGCCTGCAACATCGTTCGTGCTGTTTCCATTGCTATCCTTGTTATTGTAGCTGAAGTTGTACTGTGAACCAATTTGTCACTCACACTTTCAATATTTTGTTTTGTGGTGTTAATTTCCTGAAATGTGCTATTATCCTTCTTCCTCTACTTTATAAACACTCATAACACTTCGTAATTTGGTTGAACATTTTTATCCGTATACTCTGAACTTTTTAATCTTAGACGTGAAAACACAATGACTACCAATTTATATATTCACATGAAAACTAATTTAGGGCCAAAATTATCGCAAGAGGAAACTAAACCTTAAAATTTGAGTATTCAATTTTGATGTCAAAAATTATTTGAATGTATTGAAGTATCGCTTTCGCGACAACCATCTCCACCCCAATCAGCAAAATTCCTAAAAATGTCATCGAAATCAGATGGAAAATGAAGATGTTATGGCTGTAACAAGGAAATATACGTTTGCGATTGCGCAGTGGCTAATATCAGTCAGAAGGCAATGATTTTCATGGGGACCAGCTCCACCCCAACTCGCACAATTCCTGGAAATTTTATCGAAATCATATGGGAAATGTGGAAGTTATGGCTGTGGCAAGGATTTCACGACAGACAGACGCGGAACCAAAATTGTTCAGGAAAGTCTGAAACGTAAAACTCGAGTGGAAATTTCAATTTCCGCTAACTTGGTAGACTCGGAAGCAATATAGTAAATAAAACAAAAATGTACTAGAAAAAATTCTACCAAATGTGAAATTAGGACACAAAAGCAATAATAGCATTAAATTTAATAATAAAAACAAACAAAACACCAACAGTTAATAAATCAGGTTTAATTATACCAATTAAATTGCAGACATTTTAATTCAAACTATATTGGTGAGACTGGCCATAGCCAATGGTTGAAGAGGAGGGTGTACCAACATAAATATGATGTAGATAAGAAAAGAAATACTACAGCTTTATCCATTCTAATGAAAATAATCCATAAATCGATTTCCAAAATGTTAAATAATTTTTTAAACGAAAAATATTAAAAGGACTCCATAGAAATCAAGATAGTGATTCAGCAAATTTCAAATCAGACGTTGGTAACCCCGTTTGTATTTACCAGCAGCCCTGAAGTCTCCAAGACAATGGCGACTCAGCCGAGTCATTAATTTATGATGAACTAACCCTTCAATAATTTAGTCCATTCATAGAGCATGAGTTAATAGAGAATTTACAAAAAAAAAATTTAAATTAGGCTTAAAAAATCGAATTGTTAGTTATATGAGAGAGTGGTCCGCCTAGTGAGTGTGGCAAGTAGCTCGAATCGTTAGAATTATACAATCAACTCCTTGGTGAAAAACGCTGCAAATTATTACACAATGGTGTATTATTTTTTATTTTTCTATATATATAACGCGTCTGCAAAGCCACCAACCATCCAACATGAAGAAAAACATCGATCGTATTTCGGTCAGCTAAAATTTGAACAGAGATTAGGCCTCTTTAGCGATTCACGCTCGTGTTTCTGATTTACCGTACGTCCAAACTTCAAATTCTCGTAGTGAGCGAACGGTTTGTCCTACAGAGCTCCAGATGGTCTCAAAAAATTTTAAAAATTCTATGGAATCTTAAATTGAAGGAAAAACAATACCTTTATATCGAAATTTTTTGAGTTAGGGCGTTTTCAAAATTTCAAAATTCATTTTTGAACCCTTAGAAGTGACCTACATCAACCAAAATCTTCGGTGCACAACTAGACCCCAAATGGAGCCTACATACCAAATTTCATCAAAATCGGTCGACGCTAAGTGGGGGAAAGTGCCGCGGACGGTGGACGGACGGCCAAATTTTTATTCGATTTTTGGATTCTACGTACCTTGAAACGTAAACCATCAAATTTTGAGGGGGTGTTAAAAAATATTTTTTCTTGGTGGATTCCAAAGGTTCATTATTGAAAATAATAAACCAAAATAAGGGTTAAAATTTTGAAAACGCCCTAACCCAAAAAATTGATATGAAGGTATTGTTTTTCCATTAATTTAAGACAGTGAACCGTACTTCCAGGTGTTGATGAAATGATGAGGTGTAGATGAAAGTTGGTGTCGATGATTTGATGATTTTATTAATTACTATATACAAAAGTCTATTTACACGGTTGCATAATCTATGGTTTGGGTGCACGTAATTCACGATGGATGACAGAGGGCAGCGGAGGTGATGCCTCTTAGTTTGTCAACTAGTATTTACGCCTCAAACGTAAGGAGAACCGAAACTTGTCAAGGGCGGTAGTGATTGAAAAAGCGTTTGGTTGTGTACTGAGGAACACCAGAACGGATACTGACCTCAAAAGGTACCTATTTGTGGCAGTGAGGAGTTTGTCAAGAATGGAGGAGGGGGGAAGGGAAGAATTAACTCAACCAGGACCGTTAGGCCCTATTATGCGGCTTGAGGATATGTTCAGGCAGGTATAGGAAATATTTCGGATAGGTATGTCCGAAACATACTCCCCCACCTTGCTGCGATTGAAGAATCAAGTGCGGAATAGCGAGCCAGCATATATGAAGTATAGGTTCAATTACTGGATGCCTGAGAGGGGAGAGGGCAGAGTTTTCTAACTAGGCGAGAATAAACACCATTTGGGGTTGCAACCTCAGCGACTCTGGCTACACCATATCTGTCTGTGACAATCTTTGTTATTCTCCCAAGTCTCCAGTGAGTAACTGGTAGGTTGTCCTCCATGAGGATGACAACCTGGCCAGGCGCTGGGATGAGACCCCTTCGAGAGTCATTCCATTTGCATCTCGCCTGTAAGGTGGTTAGGTATTCGAGGTTCCAGCGCTTCCAGAAAGCCTTTGAAAGTTGAATCACTGCCTTGTACTGTGTCCCTAACAAAGAGCTCTCGTCCAAGGTGTTGTCTGCTTGTAAGGGAGTGCGAGAGGAAATGGGGAGTTGATCATTCATACTGGGAGGAAGTGGCAAATAATTGCTGGGTGGTGGCGCCGTGGGAGGTCTGAGAATAAGAAAGTGTCCTGGCGTGAGGAATTCTAAGTCGTCTGGGGATGTCGAGAGATCTATTAAAGGCCGAGAGTTTAGAATGGCTTCCACTCGAGATAGGAGGCTTATGAACATCTCCAAAGAGAGATACTGGCCTCTCAACCCAATCCTGAGGAGCCTCTTTGAAGATTTCACTGCAGCTTCCCACAATCCTCCGAAATGGGGGGCGAGAGGAGGAATAAAATTCCATGAGGTTCCTCGGTTGGCAGCTTCTCGGATCAAAACATCTCTGTTATCAGTATTTGAAAGGAAAGTATGAAGTTTATTTAATTCAGAAGCTGCTCCAGCAAAGTTCGTTCCATTGTCGGAATACACTGTGTGTGGATTTCCCCTTCGATCGCAAAACCTTCGGTAGGCAGCTATAAATCCAGGAGTGGATAATGAGGACGCAAAGTCGAGGTGAACTGCCTTAGTAGAGAAACATACAAACACCACCAGGTAAACTTTCCTGGTCCTTGTGGAATAAGAGTTGTGTCTAGGGGAAGATCGGAAGGATGAGGATACGTGGAAAGGACCTGCATAATCAATACCTACAGTAAGGAATGGAGAAGCTGCAGCAACTCGAGCAGCAGGAAGCTGACCAATAGGTGGTTGAAAGGGGGTAGGAGTGAAGGAAAAGCATTTGTTGCAATTTGCAAGCTGTCTTCTGACTACTCTTTTTCCATCAACCATCCAGCATCGTCTTCTGAGAAAAGCCAGTGTTGAAGACGGACCCGAGTGAAAATTGGAGATATGGGCCTCGCGAATAAGGAGAACAGTCAATGGGTGGTTAGAAGGTAGGAGTGGGGGGTGGACAGTTTCAGGGTCCAGGCTAGAAGCAGTTAGACGTCCTCCAACACGAAGTAGACCGTCAGTCTCATCAACAAAATAGCCTAATGAACGGCCGAGATGAGATTTTATCAAGCCAGAACGAGCTTCTTTGAGTTGTGGACTTAGAGAGTGTATCTGAGCTCTCTGAATCAGGGAGGTAGTAGCTTGTTTTCCTTCTTCAACCGAAAGAGATGGCACATGCTGTTGGATGAAGATTTTGGTGGGTGTATTACTCCTGAGTTTATTATACATTTGGAGACGTAGACTGTGCTCAGCTGTAGATGACTTTCTTTTGATATTATTGATAAAGCGTTTGAGCCAGGACACTACATTTCTAAGCGTGATGAATGATGAATATTTATCCTCCAACCGGGAATAGAGTGAATCAGAGCATGAAGTGGCAGGGATAGCTACAGCTGAAGAAGCTGATTTGGCTTCAGATATGACTAGAGGGTTTTCCACCTCAGCTCGAACGCGTATCAACGGCCAATGGAAGGGTTGAGTGTTAAACCAAGATGGCCCATTGAACCATAGTGAGTGACAGAGCAGTTCAGTCGGAGATAATCCTCTCGACGCGCAGTCTGCAGGGTTATCCTTTGATATTATGTGATACCAGTGTTGAGCTGGAATACGACGAAGGATGTCTGCCACTCTATTTCCTACAAACGTCTTCCAAACGGGAGCGGGAGACGCTGTAATCCAGGACAGAACGATTGTAGAATCACTAAAAGCCAGTATATTATGGGACGGAATTTGAGAATAAATTGAGGCTAAGTGTTCTAACAGTTTTGACAACAACTGAGCAGCACATAGTTCTAAACGGGGAATGGTTAATGTTCCCTTTCCCACAGGTGCCATACGTCCTTTTGCCGCCAATAGACTAGAGTGATTTCCTTCCTCGCTGACAGTTACTGAATACACTACACAAGCATAGGCCTTTTCCGATGCATCGGCAAAACCGATGAGGTAAGTGGATTCCTTCCCTCCTGAAATGAATCGAGGTATTCTGAGCTGAGACAGAACAGAAAAGCTTGAACGCAGTTTGTTCCAGGACTGGCTAATGGAAAGTGGAAGTGGGTCATCCCATGATATTTGGTTCATCGCCACTGGCCTGGCAATTATCCGGGATTGAATAATAGCTGGGAGAAGCCACCCAAGGGGGTCATAAATTCGCGCTATTTGCGAAATTAATTCCCGTTTTGTGTTAGCTCCTTGGATATCAGTGATAGCATAATGAAATGAATCGGTGTGAGGATCCCAGCACAAACCGAGTAACTTGAGAGGTTGCGAAGATGAGTAATCCATGTCATTCAGGAGTGGAAGAGAATTTGAGTACGGGATGATATGCTCTTTTGGGATACCTTGGAGTAAAGCGGGATGGTTGGACGCCCACTTGCGAAGCTCCAACTTCCCTTTTGAAAGGATGTCGATCAGTTCGTCTCTCACTAGTAATGCTTGAGGTAGTGAATCAGCACCACCATTCACGTCATCAACGTATGTGCGGAGCTTTAGACATGACGATGCGGACGGGTGGCTGAGTGAATAAGAATCTGCCAGTTGTTTTAAGACTCGACCAGCCAACCATGGCGCAGAAGCAGTACCATACGTCACCGTTTGAAGGCAGTAATCTAAAATAGGCTCATTGACATCAAAACGCCTAAGGATTCGTAACAAACCTGTGTCCTCAGATCTGTGATTTATTTGACGGAACATCTGGCGGATATCCGCTGAAAACACGAACTTGTCATTTCGGAACCTAGTTACAACATCTCCAATATCAAGTTGGAGGCGTGGGCCTGGCAAAAGCAAATCGTTGAGAGAGTATAATGATGAAGTTGTTTGTGAGGCATTAAATACGACCCGGATTTTTTCGGGAGGGTCATTTGGTCGGTGTACAGCATGATGAGGCATGTAGTAAGATGGCTCGTCGGGGGCAGGTCTTGGAGAAACATGCATATGGTTTTGTTCGAGATAATCATTCATGAAATCATTATAAGCCTTTCTTAGGGTTGGATTTCGTTTCATTCTACTTTCCATACTGTACAATCGTTTGAGAGCTACACTTCGTGATTCACCTAGAAGAGTAGGTTGATGTTTGAAAGGTAGTGCGACAGTGAAACGTCCATCATGGGATTGGGTGGTCGTTTCAGAAAATATATTTTCCGCCATTTGCTCATCAGGGGTGAGAGGATTGTACGCGGGGTCCTGCTCCAAAGTATAAAGCTTTTGCAGAAGCCCTTGTAATTCGGAATCAATACCACGTTTGTCACTGAGTTCAGTGGAATGATCCTCATTCATGGGGGAGAACGATAGAGGTAGGGAGATGGGAGGCGTTGCTGTAACTAGTACGCTCTGTGGGGTCATAGTTTGGAGTTTGTTTGGTTTTGGAATCGAAACACGTTTGCTGTTAGGGCATTTGAGGAAATTTGGATGATAGGACTGAATATGAGGTGTATTAGAAGAACTAGAGGAAGGTACGTCATGCTGCACGAAAGTAGAGCTGAGAACAGGTGAAGGAGAAATTGGGCGTGAAAAGACTAGTGAATTCTGACCGCTAGTCTTATGACAGGTAATAGTGGACGTCAATTGATCTGTTGATTTATGATCTGGGTGTGGATCTTCAGATGCCCAACTAATATGGTGCAATGTTTGATTTTTTGTAGGGGGGTGAAATGAAACAGTCTTTTGAGAACGCTTAGGGCGACAATGTCCAGTTATTACCCAACCCAATGTGGTTAACTTTGCAGTTGGAGATCCAGCAATTGGATGGATGACTTTATAAAGATCTATAGTTTCATATACTGTGCTTCCCAATACTAGATCGACGGAATGTGGTTGATACCACTTGGGATCGGCAAGTTCAAGATTTTCTAGGTGAGGCCAACGAGAGGAGTCTATGAGTTGAGTAGGTACATCGATGGTAGCAGTTTTAATAATCCTGACTGTGATGAGAATATCAGGTCTAGATGGTTGTCTGAGATGTAACTGGGATGTTCCCAGAATAGTGGTGGCTGTGTTACCACCTATTCCACTAATATGAGTAGCCCTGGTTGGTCTTATGAGAAGATCGGCCTCCCGTGCTAATTTTTCGGTGCAGATATTAACTTCGCTCCCTGAATCCAATATTGCGCGTGACAAAATCCAACCTCCATTATTGTGCTGAATATAAACTAAGGCAGAAGGAATAACAGCTCGGTCATGAGAAAATTTCAGAATCGATTTACTATTCGGGGATTTAGTAATTGAATTATAAGTTCGAGAGAGTGAAATTTCAGAGGAAGGATTTTGTCGGCGCTTGTCCTATTGATCGGAGTTTTCTGAGTTAGTTGGGTGATACGTGGGGAAAGGTAAGTACTCATCAACAGGTGACCATCGGCCAGAGTTCTTTGATTGACTGATTTGATCTAGGAACGAGGTGGAGTTAGATGAGGATTCAGAAGGGTCGTGGGTGAAAGTATCATCACAAGAATAGAAGGAGTTGTGTGATTGAGCCACCGATTTTGGATCAGTATTGTTCGGAGAACCCTCATGTAATAATGAATGGTGTTTTTTCTCACAATAAAAACATACATATTTAGAAGGACAATTAGTTGTCTCATGGGAAGCTGCCAAACAGTTGAAACATAATTTGTTTTCTTTGATAATCAGTTTACGTTTATCGACAGTCATTTTTTTGAAATGGAGACATTTACGTAAAGCATGGCTCCCAGTGCAAACCTGGCATCGATAATATATGGGTGATGAGATATGGGTGATGAAGCGCCTTGAGAATTAATTTTATTAAAATTTGAATAATTTGAACGAATTTTATCACTGTTGTTTGATGTATTTTTATGTGATGAACTCCCTTGTTGTGTTGGTTTGGAGGTTGCATGAGTGTTGCGGTTTGTGGCTACGTTTGAGGCATAAACACGTTGTACATCACAACAGTTATTGAAATGCTGCTCATAAATCTTACCTCTGTCACCTTGAAGTTCACATCCTGCTCGTTCAGCGCCAACCATTGACCTGGGATGCCGTGGGTAGCTGGTATTCATCTTCTTCTGGTTTCTTGATTGTGATGACGAAGTAGGGGAGAGGGTTGAACGCGAGTGTGGTGGTAAGAATGCCTCTTTTGCCCGTTGAAGTTCTACTTGTTCTTGTAGAAAATCGAGGAGTTGATCGAATGTAGGCACGGTCTCAATATTCGGGGATGATCGCTGGAGCTCTTTTCTGATTTCTGGTGGGAGGCCGTGGAATGTGATATAGAACTTCAAGAAATCATAGTGAGAGTCTAGAGGAGCAGCGTCAAGGGTAGCAGCCGTGTTCCTACGTTGGGCAATGTAGCGTGAGAGTTCTTCGGGACTGGCATCATTTTTCAAGGGAAGGATAGAAAGGAAAGAATCAACTGCTGCTGTCACTACTTTCCTGCGACCAGTATACTCATTTACTAGGGTCTGGTAGGCCCGCTCGTAATCAGCATCAGTTTCACCCGTAGTCTGGATTATTAATAAAGGGTGCCCCGAGAGCTTTTCCTTGAGCGAAGTCAGCTTTTTTGAAATGGGAATGTCGATGTTATGGACGGCCTCATCAAACATTGTTTTGAAGTAACGGAATTTGGAAATTTCTCCATCAAAATGTGGCACGGTTGGGAGCAAAAAGTTGTGTTTCTTCATAGCTAGTGAAAACGCGTCCACTGGTTGACTAACTTGTGAGACAACTGGAGAAGAGTCCCGATGTATTTGTGGGGGAGGAGGGACAAACGGAGCTACGTTTAGACCAAACACCTCATGGGCCTTCTCTTGCAACCCATAAAAACAATCAGCCCAATTCGTTGCAGTTTGTAGATCATTCATAGATTGAATAGTCATCATGATTTGATCAATATCAACGTCAATTGAACCTAGAGACCTTTCGTAGTGTGAAGCCATGATTATATCACTATTGGCTGAAGAGTCAAAATTTGAGCAATTTTTGATAAAACGCTCTACTTTATGTTTCAAAAATAATAATGGTCTCACCTCCGGAGAATCATTAACATCAATTCGTGGGGCAGCTGGCCTCCGTCGCATATCATCATTTTCATCTTGGTTTCGATCTGGAGTTCGTGTGGGGGATCGATCTACCACCATCTTTCCGTTTCGCAGAATCAGCTTACTGAGTGCCGGAACAAATTCACAATAATTACTTCCCCGTCGGACCTGAGATGCTACGTACAGGGGATAACTGTGAACTATCGAGCTCGAAGGACCATTTGAACCGTACTTCCAGGTGTTGATGAAATGATGAGGTGTAGATGAAAGTTGGTGTCGATGATTTGATGATTTTATTAATTACTATATACAAAAGTCTATTTACACGGTTGCATAATCTATGGTTTGGGTGCACGTAATTCACGATGGATGACAGAGGGCAGCGGAGGTGATGCCTCTTAGTTTGTCAACTAGTATTTACGCCTCAAACGTAAGGAGAACCGAAACTTGTCAAGGGCGGTAGTGATTGAAAAAGCGTTTGGTTGTGTACTGAGGAACACCAGAACGGATACTGACCTCAAAAGGTACCTATTTGTGGCAGTGAGGAGTTTGTCAAGAATGGAGGAGGGGGGAAGGGAAGAATTAACTCAACCAGGACCGTTATGCCCTATTATGCGGCTTGAGGATATGTTCAGGCAGGTATAGGAAATATTTCGGATAGGTATGTCCGAAACAGACAGTATTGAATTTCTAGAGACCACGCGAAGCCCAGTAGGACAAACCGTTCGCTCCCTACAACAACTTATGGTTCAGACTTTCGATAAATCAGAAACACGAGTGTGGATTGCACAGGAGGCCTAATCTCCGTTCAAATTATTTAAATATTTTTCTTCATGTTGGTTGGTGGTAACAATGGAAATGCCATATTCTCTGCAGACGAGTCATCTATATAGAAAAATAATAAACCTTTGTGTAATAATTTGCAGCGTTTTCTCAAAATACCTCGAAACGGAGAAAAATTCATAAGTACCTACCCTTTCTGCAAGAAGCGATTTAAATGGACTGAATATTTAACGGAAAACACCGAATAAAAACGATGATATCCGAAGTTCGTGGAGTGAAGGAATGAGTCCAGGAATTCTAATAGATGGGTAATGCAGAATGATTTGATGACCAAACAAAACAACAAACAACCTCTTAGAGAGCAGAGGTACTCTGTAAATATTTTTGGATCGTGAGTTGGCAACACTTAGTAAATATACAAAAATAAACGTACGCAGAACGCTATAGGATTTTTCAAGTTGATTCGTATTCTGTTAGAAATACCTTGGACGTTTGGAGTGTGAAATTTCAACGTAACCTGTCACTCAGGTAGTGAGGTAACTGGATTCAAAATAGAGGATTTTTGAGTTGTAACACTAATCAAGCAAGGGTGAGATATGTATAACTAAATACTAACTCGTAGAGATCTCCATCATAACTAGAGCTCGGAAAATATGCACGAAAAGTTCCCGAAAGTATGAACCGGAAACTGGAAAATATGCAAAATATGCATTTGCCCTTAAAACTGCATAAGACTTTGGAATTTCAGTATTTTAAGAAAGGATGTTCCATATTATTACATTTTTTTAGCCCTTTTTCTCTTAGAAATAAGTTATGAAGCATCAGGTAAAGTAAACAAGTAATTCAAAAAATCAGTTATACATTTTTTATTTACTTTTATACATTTATACGAACTAGGTATAAAATGTAAAGATGAACTACATATTATATTGGACAACAATCACACGCTCCAAATTATCAGGTGTAAAACAGTGTCTCTTGTCACTTAAAATTTCTTGCAATGCGGAAAACGATCTCTCTACATCGCAAGATACAATAGGCAAAAATTCATAAGTGGAAATCTCTTTTGGAGAGTTGGGAGAGTCCCATGAGCTGTCTTCTCCTTTGAGAATTCACCTGCTGGGTCGATGTGAGTGAGGGGACAAAACATTCCAACATTCGATTTCGAATATTGTCAACTTCCAGCACTGACTTAAAAAAAATCCAGAATACGCAAAAAACTGGTAAGATATGCTGCAAAATATGCAACAATCCCCAAAATGACCAAAAAATGACAAAATCCCCAAAATGACCGAAATATGCAAAAATATGCAATTTTGATTTCAATTTAAACCACCGCATACCCTTCAGAAACCTTCAAAACGTTCCTTCAAATTCCGAGCTCTAATCATAACGCTGCTCTAACTTCACTAGAGGAGACTCAGTCGACATTCAAATAACACAGAGCTGCCAACTGAAGCCAACTCACAATCCGATTTTTGATTGACGTTGATTGAGAAATAATCGCTTCTGCGGATTCCCTTTTCATGCCATTTTTTGAAGTCTTCAATACTTCGATAAATTCAATCATTTTTGCTGTAGATTCTGTAGGTCCACTGAGTTGTGAGAAAGATGTACTGTTCACCTGACTTGGCAGACATATTTTATTATCTCAATATTTCTATGTATATTAATACATGGCGTTTTTCTTGAAGATGAGTCGTTATAACCAGTAATCTTATTCAACATCTTATGCAACTCAACTCGCTCCAATTCACGATCGACGCCTGCATTTGAAGGCCCTTCCACTCCCTCGCATCGTCCGTCATCGGCGTTTTCTTTTATATTTGTCTCTCTTTCTCCTTTTATTCGTCTATTTTTAAACGACCGTCTCTCCCTATTTATATAACGAGTCGAACCCGAAAAGAAATCCAATGTCGGCACTGAACCCTTCCGATGTCACACTCGTTTGATTTATGAAGAGGCAAACAAAGCGAGGGAGGGCACGCGTCGTTTCACCCGCGACATTCGCCAAGTACATGCAGATTGTGTAAGACGAAGCAGTCAGCTTACATGGTCGTCAATGTGTATAACATATGGAAATGGTGTATCATTTCAACAACTTCACGTCCTAGTTGTTGGTGTCTAGCCAGAGCCGAGATACGCAAACCCGTGTCATCGACGGTACAATTCGATGAGAGCGCGGTGAACAGACATTTTGTTAACTCAAATTTATGACACAAATAGGGATAGGTCAAGGCTGGGTTAGGGATGAGCTGGGGATGAGTTGGATACGGGTTGGGGATAGGGTAAGGGGTTAGGGATTGGTCAGAGATGGATTTCCTCAATTATTATCTCATTGTTATCTCTTGTATCATTAATTTTACAGAGTTTCCTGTAAAACATAAGCAAACCAGTAGCACACTACTAATCTGTCGTTGTTCTTTCTAACATCAGCATTACAGCTAGGTCAAACAGCCAACAAATCAATCAATTCATCTAAAATTATCCTCCTTAATAATGTAAAAATAATTCAAAAACAATGCGGAATAACACGTAGGTAGGTCGTGATCTTAAGGTTGGCCACAGTACCTATGGAAAATCACGTGTCTGCAGAACACAAGGAGTGGAATTTATTGCTGAAATTGAGACTTATAGGTTTCTATTTATGATCACTTTCTCCGAACTCCATTTATGATTTTGTAAACTTTTACATGGAAAAACTTTTTAAAAAACTGACTATCTTTGATGGAAACTTGCCACCAGCGTGAGCTGCTCACTCTTATGAAGGCATACACAGGACTTACATGGTTTTTCGGCGAAAAAATAGGTAACCGACTTACACGTTTTTTCTATGCCTTCTGGGTAAAAAACTATTCTTCAGATTGGAAAACGGCTTCACTAAATTGATCAAATGACCCTAATTTACCTAGAGAGCTCAAAACCTTATTTTCGCAAAAATACCGACTTACGTGGTTCACCAGGTATAGGGACGAAATATAACTTAATTCTGCACCTACGAAGTTTGTCTACCAAGTTGGGTGGGACCCCTGACTTCTTGTTCTCTTATTGACTTAAAAAAATTAAAAACGCTGCAAATGATTACTCAAAGTTTTATTATTATTCTATATAGATCACTCGTCTGCATAGAACACGGCTTTGCCATTGTTTCCACCAACCAACATAAGAAAACATCGATCGAATTTCGGTCAGCTAACTAACTCGTGTTTCTGATTCATCGTTAGTTCTCCTAGGGAGCGAAAGGTTTGTTCTACGGGGCTCCGTGTGGTCTCAAAAAATTCTAAAAATTTAATACCATCTTAAATTGATGAAAAAACAATACCTTTATATTGAAATTTTTTGAGTTGAGACGTTTTCAAAATTTCAACCCTTATTTTTCAACCCTTACAAGTGACCTACATCAACCAAAAGCTTCGGGGCACAACTAGTGGGGACTAGTTGTGTCTAGTGGGGACTAGACCAAAAGGAGCCCACATACCATAAACAATTTATATTTGGAAAAAATACTTCACCGCTACCATTGATGGTATTGTACATAAATATTTACATCACAGCATTGTATCAGCACTTTCAGCACTCAGCAGTCATGTCCATCCGGCTGCTTGGTATCAGGGTCCGAGATCCGACCTCGGACATTGGGGTGAGGGACAAAGTTGATTCACCTTATCCCAAAAATGATGGAGGGAGGATTGTCTCTTCTGGCTATGCCATCAGTCGACGCTTCTCCTCCCCATGGGGTTCGAGTTCAGCTCCAAGTGCCACGGGGCCCTGACATTTTTTGAGTTAAGACGTTTTCAAAATTTCAACCCTTATTTTTCAACCCATAGTCTCCCGCGAACGTTCAAGGTGGAAACATCGAGCAGTGAAACCAAAATATTTGTCCCGTGCCGTGAGGCCTCCACCGGTCGGCAATGAACTTGGACCGCGAAGGCGAGCTGACGGTAGCGAAAATCGTGACACAAGCAGAGGCTAGCCTTGCGCAACATCAACAGAGAACCAGCACAATCCAAGATGCGTTACTCAGAAATGCATTCAGTGAGTTATATAGTTTAATTAAATCTCTCTGTGATTATTTAACTCAATGTAACGAAGTCGTTATTGGTGAAAAGAAAAAAGTCATCGACCTTCAAGCTAAACTTGATGAAGTAGAACATGGGGAGAACTATCATACAGACTCAAGTGATCTTGCTAATGAAGTCGGAGACGATGAAGTTCGATCGTACAATGCCACTGGAGTTGAATTCAAACCAGTGAAGGTACCTCAAAATAAAAATAGGAAACAACAGGCACAAAAACCCCAATCAAAAAAAAAAGAACCAAAACCTCCTCCATTTACGCTAGAAGCACTCAAAGATGCCGATGGCTTTAAACATATAAGAACATGGTTAACAACGATTGTACCAAATGTCACCCTCACTCTCCTTGGTGACGGAAAAGTCAAGATTAACACGGAAACGTCTGATGATTTTCGTGCAATTCGATCAGAGCTTATTAATAAACAATGTCCATTTACGACATACCAAAACAAACAGGAACGGCCTTACACAGTCATGCTTAAAGGACTTCCAAGGGGGCTTGCTTCAGAAGAGCTCAAAGATGCATTTTCTCACGAATATCCAAACCTCAAAGTCCTAAATGTAACCCAAAAATTGAAATGGGGAACAAAAGCACCTATTGATATGTATATAGTTGATTTTGCCCCAGGAACCAACCCTGACACTATACATGGAATTACTAAGTTTTACTCGTCGAAGGTAAAATTTGAAAACCTCAAACCTAATAAAATTGTGTCTCAATGTAAGAGGTGCCAATCATGGGCACACACCAAAAACTACTGCACGAAAATGGAAAGGTGCGTTAAATGCGCAGGCTTTCATCCCACAGAAAAGTGCACCAAACCTCGCACCACCCCAGCCAAATGTGCAAATTGCGGTGATTCTCATACAGCTAATTACCGCAAATGTCCAGCCGCCATTGAAGCTGTCGAGATTCAGAAAAAAAGATCTCAAGGCCCAAAGGCCTCTCAAAATGACGATAAACAAACCATACCAAATAACAAGGGTAAAAAAGTTTTCATACCGAAAACTCCAATCCATGAGAAAAACCAACATTTCGGTCATCAGCCTTCATACGCTCAAGCGGTAGGTGACAGAGTCACCCAGCCTACACCCATGCAGTCTGATAATAGTATACAGTCGTTATTGCAAAACATACTTGCAAATCAAAGCAGAATAGAAAACACTCTGTCCAACGTCAATCAAAGATTAACTGCCCTTGAAAAAGGTTGCAATCAAACACGAAAGAAATCACCATGATGCGCAACTCACGAATTATGTGCTGGAATGCCAATGGACTCTTGTCCCGAAAATTGGAATTGGAGACGATCCTTAATATAAACAAAATAGACATCTGCCTAATTTCTGAGACTCACTTTACCAAGGAGTCATATTTTAAAATCAAAGGATTCAAGTCCTATAATGCTCTCCATCCCAGCAATAATGCAAGAGGAGGCAGCATGGTACTGATCAAAGAAAATATAAAGCATCATGAATGTGTCAAAATAGAGGAAGAAAAGCTTCAAATATGTGCAATCACCATCAGTACAAAATCCTTTGAAGCCGATATTGCCAGTATCTACATTCCACCAAAGCATATCATAAAAGAAGAAGAATTTGCTGAAGCGTTTTCCCTACTAGGAAATCGCTTTATAATCGGCGGGGACTTCAACGCTAAACACACGTATTGGGGTTCGCGACTTAGTACACCTCGTGGTACGCAACTTCTCAAGTATGTGCAATCAAATAACTGTATACCGTTGTCAAGTGGGAAACCAACATACTGGCCAACAGACATTAAGAAGAGCCCTGATTTAATTGATTTCTTCATCATGAAAAATATCTCAGCGAACTATGCACTTGTTGAGGACTGCGCTGACCTCAGCTCGGACCATTCGCCAATAGTTCTCACACTAAGTGAAACGATTATTCTTAAACCACATAATCCAGTCCTAGTGAACAAAAAGACAGGTTGGGATCAGTTCAAAATCAACGTAAATCAACACATTGATCTCAGTGTGGCACTGACATCACCGGATGAAATTGATAGAGAGCTAGGTCAACTAGTTCACTCCATCCAAACTGCGGCATGGCAAAACACCCCTGAAGAAACGAGAAAGCTGAAGGGCCTCAACTATCCGTGCGAAGTTGTGAATACGATCAGGGAAAAACGAAAAGCTAGACGTAAATGGCAACATTTACGTATCCCCACTCTCAAAACTGAATGGTACAAACTTGACTACAAATTGAAGAAAATGATGGAACAGATACAAGAAGAAACCCAAGAAGATCTTCTCACGTCGCTCACCAGTCATCGAGACACTGAATACTCTCTCTGGAAGGCAACAAAGCACTTGAAGAGACCTATCATCCAAGCACCACCTATTAAAGATACAACTAATAACAAGTGGATAAAAACCAATCAAGAAAAGGCTGATGCTTTTGCTCGTCATCTAGCAGATATTTTCACGCCCAATTCTGGTTGTCCTAATGAGGAATCTCTCAAAGAAGTTCCCTTGGGAGATCAACAAATTGACATCCCATTGGTCACTGTCAAAGAAATACAAAACACCATCAACACCAAGATAAATCCAAAGAAGGCCCCTGGATATGACCTGATCACTGGACAAGTCCTCAAACACCTTCCGCGGAAGACGCTTGTAAAGATCACACAAATCATAAATGCTTCTATCAAACTTCGGTATGTTCCACAACTGTGGAAACTCGCTGAAGTCATCATGATACTGAAGCCAGGTAAACCTCCTGAAGAAATAACTTCTTATAGACCGATATCACTATTACCTGTACTCTCAAAACTCTTTGAAAAAGTGCTCCACAAACGACTAATAAAAATTGTGGAAGAACGAAACCTCATACCTAAACACCAGTTTGGGATCCGCCATAAGCATTCGACTATAGATCAGGTGCACCGGATCACTCATATTATTGAACAAGCCATGGAAGACAAAAAAGTCTGCTCAGCTGTCTTCCTCGACGTTACCCAGGCGTTCGATAAAGTCTGGCACGAGGGACTTAATCATAAGCTCAGACAAATGCTTCCAGCAAAATACGCTGAGTTGCTCCACTCATACCTATCAAATCGGTACTTCCGAATCAAACAAGATGATGCATACTCAGAAGCAAAAATGATTCATGCTGGAGTCCCGCAAGGAAGCGTACTTGGCCCCCTCTTGTACGTCCTATACACTAGCGATCTACCCGAACACGAGGGTAACACCCTGGCATCATTTGCAGATGATACTGCAGTCCTTGCTATTGGTGAAGACAATCGCGAATCAACTTTAAAACTTAGAAGATCCATCGAGAAACTCCATGACTGGACAATTAAGTGGAGAATCAAGATGAATGAAGCCAAATCAGTCCATGTTGATTTTACCAACCGCCATATCAAACATATACCAATATATCTTAATGGCAAAGTCATCCCTTTTGCTAATGAGGCAAAATATCTGGGTATGACTCTGGATACGAAACTCCGCTGGAGGGTGCATGTGAAAAATAAAAGAACAGAATTGGACATCAAACTCCGAAAAATGTATTGGTTGGTTGGTAGACGATCAAAATTGTCAATACAGAACAAACTAACCTTATACAATCAGGTCCTTAAGCCAGTCTGGACATATGGTGCACAACTGTGGGGCTGCACCTCTCAAAGCAATCGTGACATTATACAGCGTTTTCAGAACAAAGTACTGCGCTCATGCGTTGATGCGTATTGGTACTCAACCAATGACGACATCCATAAGGACCTTAAAATTCCCACAATAAATGAAGTCATCAAAACTCAAGCAATAGCCCATCACCAGAGGCTACAAGGTCATATCAACGAGGAGGCTGTGAAGTTGCTGGATGTTGATGATCTACTCAGGCGGCTGAAAAGACGAAAACCTCACGATCTGTGGCAGTAGGGAGTGGTGTTTTCATGAAGTTGTTCAGTGAGTGTTGTGCTGTGCGCTCCTGTGAATCTTGTGCGTCAAAAGACACATAAAATAGCCGACATGAAGTATGGAGGTGTGCTATGTACCACACTCTCCTTTCAGTTATTTATATACATTGTCAGAGAAATGTTGCTAATAAGTTGAATTACTTGGTGCAATAAATATAATTTGAAAAAAAAAAAAAAAAAAAAAAATTTTCAACCCTTAAAAGTGACCTACATCAACCAAAAGCTTCGGGGCACAACTAGACCCCACTAGACCAAAAGGAGCCCACATACCAAATTTCATCAAAATCTGTCAATGCTAACTGAGGAAAGTGCCGCGGACGGCGGACGGATGGCCAAATTTTTTTTCGGTTTATGGATTCGACGTACCTACCTTTGAAACGTAAACCAACAAATTTTGAGGGAAGTTAAAAAAAATTCTTTGTCGATTCCAAAGGTGCATTATTGAAAATAATAAACCAAAAGTAAATAACTATTTCGTCCGACTGCAATTCCCAGCGTCGCGGACGTCATCAGCTGTCCTCCAAATGGAAGATCAGAATGAGTTCTGATGATTTCACTCATGGTTTGCCATTGCCTCACCGTACTGGGTTGGGATAAAAAGAAGTGATGAGCCCAAAAGGCAAAAAAAAAAAAAAAAAAAAAACGCCCCAGCGGCGAGATTTGAACACACGACCCCCCACAGTAGCCGGTCTGAAAATTCTTTTGAGAAACCTTTTGGTTGAAACCCCTATCTTTGCCTATCAAATGGACAGGTATATGTTCCGTTTGGGATGCAGGGTTCAATGAGGCTTTTCCAAAAGATACGAAAATTTAAAAAAAAAAAAAAAGTGGATTTGTTCCCTTTTGAAAAAACAATCCTCCTATAGGCAAAAAGGCCTTACGTCACCCAAAACTGTAGTAGGCATAATTTTAACTGATTGATTTCTAAATAATTTATTTCCAAAATCAACACTGGGTGGAGAGGGTTCGGTTCAGTGAACAAATTGATAGCTGAGTTGAAATATTCATTTGTGACACCGCTAAGTCCTTCGATGAAATCATCGTTCAAATGACGTTAACATTTGATTGAATTAAATTATTGCACAAAAAAAACTTCAGAGTTCTAAGAAGTTCTCCAAGCCGACCATGAGATTCCTCCCAACCCTGCATCCAGATTGTAAAGCTAAATGCACCAAAGAGAGGAAATGGAGTCCCCTGGGACAAGGAAACGACAGGACGAGCACATGCCAGAGGGAGTGATGGGCCATCAAAGAGACCTTGATCTGGGATGAAACTGTCTTCTCGACCTTATCAGTTAATACAACGTCCCTCAGTATCTCATTCTCAACAAATCAGCTGTTCATCAAGAGGAGCCTTCTCGTGAGGAATTGAAAAATTGTTTGTTGTTATTTTCCTCTTCAATTTATGGATTCGTTATTTTACTCGTAGATGCATTTAGTTTTATATTAACGTTGAGGAATATTTAAGAATTTATGAGTTCCTAAAATGAATACCTACCTAGTTAATAGTAAGATAAGAAGAATATTGACCTTTGAAATTTTGAAATTTTAACTTATTGTGTAGGTGTATATAATAGACTCACAATATTAATTACTATTCCACAATAATTCACAATAATAATAATTAACATAATAAATAAACAATAATAATTATTATCCCAACTCATTTTACTTTAAGTAGAAACCAGTATACAAAGTATCAATTTCTAACTGCCCTCAAAATTGGGTATATTGATCATTAGTCCCCAGGTAAACAAAACTGGCGGACTGAGAGGAAGGATCAAAACGTAGCCTGTGAGGGGGTACCAAGCTACCTTCAAGCAGTGAAGCCAATTATCCTTATAAATTAATTTCCCATTTACCCAATCAAGATCATTTTATTTTCCAAAAGTCTACCATGCCCCACTCTGCTACCACACCACACACTCAATTACCATACCTCACTCAGCACCATACCAAACTCACCTACCCTGCCTCACTCAGCTATCATACCTCATTCAGCTACCACACCACATTCAACTACCGTACAACACTCATCTACCATACCACACTCAATTACCATACATCACTCGGCTATCATACTACACTCAATGACCATACCTCACTCAACACCATACCACACTCAGCTAGCCTGCCTCACTCAGCTTACATACCACACTCAGCTATCACACCACACTCAACTACCATACCACACTCAGCTACTGTGGTGGCTACTTCATTGTTATTCCCAATCTCGTTGTCGTTAATTTCATAGTTACTACAGGTGTTAATAAATTCATTCTTTTGCCAAATTATTAATTTAATTCATTCTTTACACCTTCATTGCTGTGCTCTCAATCTGTTCATGACCTCTTGCAGCTGAAGTAAGAACCTCTGGGTAGATGTTGTTCTGTCTGGTTGGTCTTAACGTTCTCTGGTAACATTCTCTTGCAATGAAGCGGAGGAAACCACAGGTTTGAGGACGCCCATATTAATAAGCGGAAGCGAGCCTCGGCAGGAGCCTACTTCTAGTGGACAGCAGCCGGGTCAGGAGGATCAGGAAAGCTTCCCAACACCACCTGGACCTGCAGCAGTGGGGCCCTGGGCCCTGGGTGGCTCAGCCCAAGACAACCAGGAGCGGTAGGACGGTTCGACTACTGGTCCGTTTTTCCGACCATCTGCTTTACTGAGGAGGGGGGTGGTTTGTGGTGGCTACTTCATTGTTATACCCAATCTCGTTGTCGGTTATTTCATAGTTACTACAGGTGTTAATAAATTCATTCTTTTCCCAGCGTTCGAATTGTAAAGTTCTTTCTCGAAAATAAGTTAGTTCACGAACATAGAGGTCCAACACTTGAACCAATAGGTACGCACGACAATACTACCACACCACACTTAGCTAACATGCCTTACTGAGCTAATATACCACACTCTGCTACCTTACTTCTCTCAGATATTATACCTCACTCAGCTACCATACCTGACTCAGCTTCCATACCTCATTCAGCTACCGTACCACACTCAATGACCATACCTCACTCAACACCATACCACACTCAGCTACCCTGCCTCACTCAGCTAATATACCACTCTCAGCTACTTTACCTCACTCAGCCACCACACGACTCTACTACCATACCACACTTAGCTACTCTGCCTTACTCAGCTACCATACCTCACTAAGATACCATACCTTACTCAGCTTCCATACCTCATTCAGCTACCACACATATCTACTAAACCACACTCAGCTGCCATACCTCACTCACCTACCATATTACACTCGGGTAACATACCTCACTCAGCCAGCATACATCACTCAGATACCACACCTCACTCAGCTATCATACCTCACTCATCTACCATACCTAACTCAGCTACCATACCTCTTTCGGCTACCAAACCACACTCAACTACCATGGAACACTCAACGACCATACCACACTCAGCTACCGTACCACACTCAATGACCATACCTCACTCAACACCATAGCACACTCAGCTACCCTGCCTCACTCAGCTACCATACCACACTCTGCTACGATACGATGATAATGATAAGATAATAGGAACTTAGATTATACGATGATAAATAATTAGACGACCTGGTTGACAGCAAAACACGAATTCAATCTTTGTATTGGAAATCAATATTTCGTAATAAACTTCAATCATGTGTTGTAACTAACCGACAGTTAGTTACAGTTCCCTTTCAATACTACCCTACCACACTCATGTTACCGCATATATTCCACCTGCTAATGTTTAATTTTTAAAGAACATGAGGCTCTGCATCAAAAATCCATTTGTTCACTTTTAATGCAATATATTTCCAGTATTAAGAAATTTATGGTAGATACAGAAATATATAAAATATGAACGTGACAGTTTCAACAGTGAGTAGGTAATAATGGAATTGCTGTCCATAGGAATTGTGGTGTCTATTCGGGTGATGATTATTCGTCTCAAGATAATTCGTCAGTCAAGGTTGACGGTTGATGGAACATCGATCAATTCTGACTGGTTCAACCAAATTTCGCAACTTTTCCTGTTGGGTCGAGGCCGTCACATCCCCAGAATAATCTGTCTGGCTTTGGCATCGGATTCGAAAAATACAGGTAACAGAGGCATGTGGGGTTCTTCCCCTTACCAAGTTTTTCCGTGCATTTGTCTGTAAGAAATCATGCGATAAGTAGGTATTGAAAGAATTAATATTCAAAGAAATTCATCGACTGAAAGACCTCAGTTAGAGCTTTCCTAAAAGATGCTCTACGTGGGATATTCTACGATGATTGGAAAAAATCGTAATGAGTAACGCAATACCGCAAGTTATTACGTCACTCACTCTGCGCCCGTTTGCGCCACATCTACCTCTCATCTCCTCGCCAGTTTTCTAACCAACCAAACGGAATTTTGAGCTGAAATTTGCAGCCTGAAAACTGATTTTAAGAGAGATAAGTCCAAATTTGAAAAAAAAAACATGAAGCAAAAGAACCCATTTTTTTAAAGGGGCTATGTGACATTTTCGGCCATTTTCACTTTTTTAAATTTTTTGGGTCTCCATACTTGGTTGCATCGATTGCGATAAAAAGGAACCTCGTATCATTGACGCTTCCCATAGAAAAAACAGCTTGACATTTCCGATGTCTTTTGAAAGGGGCTATGTGAGCCATCTACACGTCAACCTGCACAATATCTGAATATTGTTGCAGAATGTAGAAGTTATGGCTGTTACAAGGATTTCACGTATACGCATGCGCATAAGATACATTCAATTTGGGGGCCATGATTTTCATAGAGGACCATCATCATCACAACTCGCATAATTCCTGAAAATGTTATCGAAATCAGATGGGAAATATAGAAGTGATGGCCGTGGCAAGAATTTCACGTTTGCGCAAGTGCAGCGGCTACTATCAGTTCGGGGGTAATGATTTTCATAGGGGACCATCTACACCCCACCCGCACAATCCCTGAAAATTTCATCAAAATCGGATGAGAAACGTAGAAGCTATGTCTGTGGCAAGGAATTCATGACAGACAGACAAACACGGAACCAAAATTGTTCAGGAAGGTCTGAAACGTAAAACGCGAGTGGAAATTTTGATTTTGGTTGATTGGATTTTAATTTTCAATAAACTGATCATATACATCTTTTATGTTATGATGTTTTATGTACCTACATATTTTCATCAAAATATGTTTCATTCAATGAATAAAGCTGTTTATTTAAACGATTTCAGTCCTAAAAAGTCTGCCAAGTTGGGTGGGCAGTATAGCTTCCTCACTCTTTGTAACATGGACGTATAGAATCAGTTGGCGAAAAACAGGAGAGGAAATGGCCTTGGAGCTCACTCAGCTGATCAGTGACCACTCAGGCACCTTCAGCATTCTCCATTGACCCTGCCTCTCAAATTTCAGCTTCCTGCGTTCAACAGGAGAGAAAATGGCCTTGGAGCTCACTCAGCTGATCCGAAGGTGCTGAAATTTATAGGGGACCGTCTAGGACCTAACCCGCACAATCCCTGAAAATTTCATCAAAATCGGACCACAGGTTAGTATAGTTTTGCCCGGGACAAGGATTGACCACAGACAGACAGACAGACCGACAGACCGACAGACAGACAGACAGACAGACACGGAACCAAAATTGTTCGGGAAGCTCTAAAACGCAAAAAGCAAGTGGAAATTTTGATTTTGGAGGACATTTTTTTTTTCACTTCTTTCACGAATACAAAGCTTCCCTACCTTCGGTAGTGAGGAAGCAAAAATCGATTTTTTTTGAAAGGGGGTATGTGAGAGCATTTCAAATTGCAATTTGATACACTTCCCCTTGCTGAAAAAATCTGAAACATTCTGGAGGATTGTGTTGTGTTGTCTGGTGTATTGTATTTAACTGTATTGGAATATTTCAAAAAATGGGATGTTTTGGTCGTTTTGACGACTTGGGTCAGTTTTTTGCGTTTTCCCGAAAGTTTCACAAATGACACATAACCCCTTTAAAAAAAACGGGTTCAAATACTACGGCACAACGGCATTCCATGATGTTGAAAATTCTTACGAGTCATGGTAGGTGACGGCCACCACATTTCGCCCACAGGCAGCTTGGCTGCGAACCCGACGAGTGAGATCGTCATAAAAATCAGCAACGATGTGACCATCTCTGGATGACACCGAACTACTGGAAACCCGCGCATCAACGAGTATCTCTAGTCGGACACTCGATAAGTTTACTAAATTAAGAGGACTATTTGACCGTAGCCGACCTCGATTGGTGAAAATATCGAGGGAAAATTGAGACGGAATAAAATGTTATCGGAGAATCTCATGGAACGGAGACAGTAAAAGCTGGTTTCGCTTTGTGACGAGAATTCCCCAAAATTTCAGAGCCTGAAAATCGGCAAACCGACCACAAGCAACAACGCTTCACTGATGTTACAGACGTATCTTTGTTGGCTAGTTACAAAAGATGATAAAGGCTACTAAAGGATACAAAAAAGCACATATTGGACTAGAAACTATTAAATAGCGGAACCACATATGTAACCTAGGTTTCGAGTAAGGTGTAAAAAATTGTTTGTATTGTTTAGTAATTTCCTTATTACCATTATGTATAATAGGTATCAATTTATTAGGTGTTTACTTTAAGTATCAATTTATTTTAATGTGTAAAAAATTCAAAGTATTAGTATTACATGAATGGGGTTTGTTCCGCTAGTTACAACAATACAATTATCGTCTACGTAGGTACGGTATTGGAGAATCCGTCGTAACCAGCAAGTCGAGTACAGGAGGCGAGCGCTTTCGATGTAAAGACATCATCTTCAGGCCGTCGAGAGAGTACTAAAGTTTGTCAGTCAGTCGTTCCATTTATTTAGTCTGGGTGAAAGGGAGGTGAAAGGATCAGAAAGGAAAGGGGGGCCACGTGGTGAAAGGTTGTTTGTCTTGTTATAACTCCACTAACTTTAATTTCAAACAATAAATAATAAGTAATCAACTAACCACAAATGGGGTATTTCACTCAATTTTTAATTTTTTTTTTTTTCCAAAAGAGCGTGGGTCAGGATTAATGGTATCCGGGTCTGTTTGTCGAGAAAATGTTGAGAAGAAATTAGGGAAGCTAATGAAAGTTGAAGATTCGAATGACGTGACGTAGTAAGTTGTTGTGACGTATTAACTTGCTGACCTTGGACCACTAATCCCGTGCGGTCTCGAACGGCTCGTGGCCTTGGATACTACAAAATACTACGCACACACGCCCGCGGTGTAGCGTGTGTGTGTTCATGGAGGCCCACCTTTCTGGTTTATTATTTTTAATAATAAGCCTTTGGAATCGAGCAAGAAAAAAACTTTAACCCCCCCTCAAAATTTGATGTTTTACGTTTCAAGGTACGTAGAATCCGAAAATCGAATAAAAAATTTTCCGTCCGTCCGCCGTACGCGGCACTTTTCTTAGCAACACTGGACCGATTTGGTTCAAATTAGGTATATGGGCTCCATTTGGGGTCTAGTTGTGCCCCGAAGCTTTTGGTTGATGTCAGTCACTTCTAAGGGGTGAAAATTGAGGGTTTAATTTTTCAAGAGTGCCCTAGCTCGAAAACTCTCGAAATAAAGGTATCGTTTTTTCACAAATTTTAAATAGCATTGAATTTTAGAGAATTTTTGAGACCACCCAGAGCTCTGTAGGACAAACCGTTCGGTCCTACGAGTACTTAGGGGATTTCCTTCGATAAAACAGAATCACGAGTGTGAATCACAAAAGAGGTCTAATCTCCCTTCAAAATTTATCTGACTAAAATGCGATCGCTGTTCATTTCTTCGATTTGTATACAGTTTTGCCTCCTGCGTAACCAGTAATCAAATTTCCATATGAAGCTTTCTATTTTTCGAATCGAGTGTGAAGCGTTTAGTTCTTTCTAATAAACTTGATGGTGAAGGTGTGAAACCAGTATGGTGTGGTAGGTAGTAGGTACCAATAGTTGGTAGGTAAAAAAAATGTTGGTAGGTAAAAAACGCTGCAAATCAATGCCCAAAGGTTTATTATTTTCTGTATAGATCACCCTTCTGTATAGATCACTGGTTCTCCATCAATAGCACCTACCACCATCTGTATTCTCCCTTGACCTTCCCTCTCAAATTTCAGCTTCCTGCGTTCAATAGGATTGAAAATGGCTTCGGAGCTCACTCAGCTGATCAGTGCTCTTCCAGGCGTCTCCAGCATTCGAGGAGATCTTCTTCACTCTTCAGATCACTGATCAGCTGAGTGAGCTCTGAAGCCATTTTCAATCCTATTGAACGCAGGAAGCTGAAATTTGAGAGGGAAGGTCAAGGGAGAATACAGATGGTGGTAGGTGCTATTGATGGAGAACCAGTGATCTATACAGAAGGGTGATCTATACAGAAAATAATAAACCTTTGAGCAATGATTTGCGGCGTTTTTTCATCATTTTTTGATGCTGAATCACAGGGCGTCATCCGTTTTTCAATTTGACTGAAATTTTTCTAAATGGTTCCATTTGTAAAAAATGAAGTTAGTGTCAATTGCGCTAAAGAATTTTTTCTAAATTCCTCACAAAAAATCATACGTTGGTCCCAATTTTTTACGCTGTATTTTGGGGAAATGAAGGGGGATGTGCGAAACACCCTGTATATGAATTTTGGAATAACTTCAGGAATCGTTTCAAAATGTTCTAAACGGATTTCAGTGGAAAAAAAAGTCCTTACTAAAAATTTTGAGTCTATTGCAATAGCTTCATTTTTTCTTGAAAATTCGCTGAAAGTGTGAAATTTTCAATCATTATTTTTAAAAACTCTACTGGGCACATTTTGCAGGAAATTATTTGCAGGACGTGGTCAAAATTTTGCGCATAATTAGGTTCGGCAAATTTAGAGAAAATCGCCTACCTGGAAGAAGAGGAAGAAGGCGACCCACTGGTACCACTTGTACGCTTTGGTCGGCCTGAAGCCTCGGGTCGAGTCCACCCCAGGGTACGGCACCTCGACCCCGACCTCCTTGGAGAAGGACGACGGAACGGCGTAGGTCGAGTGAATCCAACACCAGGTGTCCAGGACGGCCGAGGGGATGTCTTTGGTGTGCTCGCACTCGATGGGGTTCCCCACGAACTGACGAGCCGCCAGGAGGAGGCTCGCTCCCGCCAGGAACGCCGGAGTCGCTCTGCACGCCAAGTACAGCACCGGCCCGTCGCTTTTTTCGAGTTTCACGAGGTTTTTCACGTTCCGGAAAATATCGAACATTTTGAAAATATTTTCGAGTCGAAAACTCGCGTACTATTAAATACAGTCCGTCGACGCAGTCTCTACACGAGGAACCAAAAACTGTTGTTAAGGGGTCCCAAATCAACCGCTTTTTTCAACCCTAAAACATCGAATTGGGGGCATTTTGAATAATGCAATTCTTTGGTAAATTCGCCCTTCATTTTGAAATTGCACACCCAAATTTTGAAAATTTCGAAATGCACCATTTTTGGGAGAAATTGTGAATAGCAAATACCTAACGTTCAAGAGTGTCTGTATTACGTGTTCGTTCTCCACATCAAAATAACAAGTTCAAATTAAGGGCAAAAAAAAAAAATGGACCAACGCTTTTTTTTATAATTTTTTGCGTAAAATTCAAAAAATGTGACCCTTATTTTTTCAAATGATATTTCTTACTTCTACAAAAATCGTGAACTGAATCAACGAGTGATCCCAGGAGGAATTTCAACATAAAAGTCAAGGTTTTCCCAATCAAATGCGAGCTTAACAAATGAAATTTATCTCATTTCAATTCAAATTCATGGATTTCCATTCCAAATGGAGGGTTTCAATGGGTTCAATGTAAATCACGTAAAACATACAATTTTAATTATAATTTTAAAATAACTTCTAAAATTAAAGTTTCGAACTAGACTTCAAATGATTGCATTTTTTAAAATTCAATTTATTTTTTCAATTTATTTATTTTTTTACATTTAACTAATTTTTACTCTCAAAGTCAGCTTCTGTGGTTCCCCCAAAAATCCATTGTATTCAGAAAAAACCTGTTGTTGGATTTTGGATTTTTTTTTTTTTAAACAATCATTTATTACAGTTGACGTCAATGAATCTAGCAGTAGTTAAGTACTCCCAGTGGTATTTGAAATATTCTCAAATATACTAGAATAGTCGAGGGAAATCTCACTAAGTCAAAATTGGAAAATGAACCTTACTTTGAACCATGAAAACCGCTTATATTGGCACAAAAAAAATCAATTTCATAGTCAGTAAAAAAAATTTTGGGAAAATTTGTACACCAGATAAAATTTGTGTGTTGATGAAGATTGAAAATTTGAATAAGGACTATTCCAAAATTTCCCATTCCAAATTCGATACCTTAAAGCACAAAAGCGCTATGTCCATCCTCTTTCTACATTATTATAATTTTTTTTCAGAAAAACTCAAATTCAATAAAATTTTTATTGAGTTTTCTTGACGATAATAGCTTGAAAATTTATTGAGGAAATTAAATAGTTTAGTGTAAAAAGCCATTATTTTAGGAATTGTGCACTGGCGATAATTTCTTTTGCGTTTCCCTCAAAACTCCATTTTTGGACATAGCACCGAATTACCTCCAAAATCCTACTATTGTTTCGAATTTCTCCACTTAAAAGTCCCTCGTACTTCCTACTTTCTTGAATGCTTTTGGGCTGACAAAGACTTAAGGACTTTGTGTTACACTGCAGGCAAATATACAGTAACTACCTCACTCCCCCCCCCCATTGCCCCCTGAATGTCTCTTATGTTATGTGTAAGAGTTATTTCCTTTATTTTTGTTAGTTTTGCGAATTTTAAGACACAGATTATTGAGGATTCCGGTTTGGAACTGTACAGAGCAAAAGCCTAACAGTCCGATTGTTCAAATATATCTTTGGCAGATCAGCTCCACCAGCTGCCACAAATTCGTATGAACTTACTGGTTGGTGGGCAGAAGGAAATTCACTTCTTTGGTATCTGTGTATGCCATTTTTATGTATGATATTTTCTTTCTATTATTAAATTCATATTCTATTCTAATTTTGGACGAAAAAAATTGGACCAACGCTTTTTTTTGTGTGGAATTCAAAAATTACAATTTTTTTTAAAATGTGGAAACCCCCATTTTTGATTGCAGATTTGGATTCTACGTCAAATTTTATGAATACTTCGACACTTTTTTTTAACCCTTAATAACCTGAGTATCTTTTGGGATGTCCAATTTTTACCTCATACAGTTTATCGACTTTTAAGCTAAAACTGATAGCCATTAGCTATTTTGATACCCAAAGAAGAAACAAAATAATTCTCGAGTTGACAGAATGAAATAGGGCCTTCGTGGTACCTTCTAACTTCATTAATTTCTTATATTGTAGGGTATTAGTTGGATTTCCTCGTCAGAGATGGCGCCACTGTCTAAGGCAGCACAAATCCCTCTATGAAGTGAACCTTTCCCACCTTATTCCATGGTTATTTACTTACATCCCACCATGGATTTTTCCAAGTTTCCTTCTTCTACTTCAACAAAAGTGGGTTTATAGACAGATAGCGCTAGTGTGGCCCTTGGAAAGATCATCTCTGAGCTGATACTGTAATAGGGCCTTCAAGGAACATTCTACCGAAATGTTCTACAGATTTATCAAAATACATCTATAATAATTTTTAAGTCCGAAAAAAACACATTTTTTTGAACAAGTGGGAAATTAAGGGTTAATGAGCGCAACCCGCTCAGCGACCACTCAAAGATGCGCAACCCAGGGATTCTGCCAAAATTGAGATGAAGGCAGACCTCAAGTGTGGCGCATCACTTAGCACTGATTTTCTACGCTGATTCGCGTGGTGAAATCCATTTCTTAATTTGATTTGATTTTATCGCATTTACAGCCAAAAAAATCACTTTTCAAGGAAGAAATCATCGATTTTTTCGTGAAGGGTAATGGATCGATCCCAGTGAAGTGTAAAAAAATGTTAAATTTATAAAAGGGATTTCACCACGCGATTCAGCGTAGAAAAACAGTGCTAAGTGATGCGCCACACTTGAGGTCTACCTTCATCTCAATTTTGGCAGAATCCCTGGGTTGCGCATCTTTGAGCGGTCGCTGAGCGGGTTGCGCGACAAGTTGTCGAAGTAAAATTTCAAAAAATTTGACGTAGAATCTGAATCTGCAATAAAACATTTCCCATATGAAAAACCAATTTTGTAATTTTTGAATTCTACGCAAAAAATTGTGGAGAATAGCGTTGGCCCGATTTTTCTCCGTCAACAATTAGAATAGAATAGAATATGAATTTGTCTACAGAAAGAAAATAAAAACCGATGCATCAATGTACATGCAAAACCGTGTATGTCGATTTCCTGAAATTTTACAGGAGACTATAAAAAACCGTCAAACTCACTCCACGATCGCATTAGGGAATTTTTGAAAACAATCGGACATACACGGTTTTGCAGGTACACTATCGATATACTGATAAATAAGTAAATAAGTTCATACGAACTTGTGGCAGCTCGTGGAGCAGATCTCAGCCAAAGATAGATAGATATTGTTTAATTTAAACAATCGGACTGTTAGTAACTGTTATGTGCCCAGTCAGTTCCAAACCGGAAACTCAATAAATTAATAAAATTCCATTATCTTGCTCAAAATCTGTGTCTTAAAATTCCCAAAACTAACAAAAAACGTCTGCCAAGTGGGTGTGGCACATAGCTTCCTCGTATCCATAACCCGATTATATAGATGATCCGATGCATAGTAGATAATCTCAAAACACCAATCTCTAAGTACCTTTCACTACCCTCATAGGGGACCATCTACACGCTAATCTGGGCAATCCTAGAAAATTTCATCAAATTCGGACGAAAAATGTAAGTGCGGTAGTGATTGGAATCAAAAAATTTCATTGCAAGACTGGGAATCGAACCTGGAACTCATGGGTATGAGTCCAGAACTTTGCTTACTGATCTACAGAGGGGTTAGTTGAAATGCTTTGAGATCCTCACCTCAGACGCAACTGTTACGGCTGTTACAAGTATTTTACGATTGCGCATGCGCAGAGGCTACTGTAAATTTTAAGGCCTTGATTTTCATTGGGGACCATCTACAACCTAATCCGCGTAATCCCTGAAAATGTCATCGAAATCGGGTAGAAATTGTGGAAGTTATGGCTGTTACAAGCAATTCTCGTTCGCGCATGCGCATCGGCTACTATCAGTCCGGGGGTAATGATTTTCATAGGGGACCATCTAAACACTAATCTGTAACATCCCTGAAAAGTTCATTGAAATCGGATGGAAAATGTGGAAGTTACGGCCGTTACAAGAAAATTAACGTTTGCGCATGCGCAGTCGCTTATATCAGTCCGAAGGTGATGATTTTCATAGGGGACCATCTAATCACTAATCTGTAACATCCCTGAAAATTTCATCGAAATCGGATGGAAAATGTGGAAGTTATGGCTGTTACAAGGAATTCACGTTTGCGCATGCGCAGTCGCTTCTATCAGTCTGAGGATGATGATTTTCATAGGGGACCGTCTACACACCAACCCGCACAATCCCTGAAAATTTCATAGAAATCGGACAATAACTTCGTATAGTTATGCGCGTTACAAGGAAATCATGACAGACACACAGACACACAGACACACAGACACACAGACAGACAGACACACAGACAGACAGACACGGAACCAAAATTGTTCAGAAAGGTCTAAAACGCAAAACGCGAGTGAAAATTTTGATTTTGGAGAACTTTTTTTTTTCGTCCTTGAAAAGTGAAAACAAAGCTTCCGCTACCTTGGTAGACTCGGAAGCAATAAGAAAAAAAACTCTTATAAAATAAGAGAAAATAAGGGGGGGGAGCGTAGTTACTGTATATTTACCTGCAGAGTAACACAAAGTCATCCTTCGTCATCCCAAAAACATTCAAAAAATAAGAAGTACGGAGAAAAGTTCGAGTGGAGAAATTCGAAACAATAGTGGGATTTTGGAAGAAATCTTGAACGACGAATAGTCCTTATTCCAATTTTGAATGTTCATCAACACACCAATTCTATCAGCTCTTCAAATTTTCCCAAAAATATTTTTACTGAGGATGAAATTTAGGATATTTTTTGCGCCAATATAAGAGGTGTTCATGGTTTAGAGTTGAGTTCAATTTCCAATTTTGACTCAGTGAGATTTATGTTCGATTATTGCTGTATATTGGGAAATATATCAAATATCACTGGGAGTACTTAATACAACAAGGCAGGTACGTCAACAGCAAATATGATAGTAAAAAATTCAGCACATTGAGGATTTTTTTTTTGCAAATACATTGGAATGTTGGATGAACCACAGGAGCTGACTTAGAGAGTAGAAATTAGTGAGTAAGTTGATTTAAGTAAAATTCAACCATTTTAATTATAATTTGAATACGTATTTTTTGGACAAATGTAATTAAAATTCCGTGTTCAAAATTTAAATTTTTTTTACATGATTTAGGTACATTGAAACCTCTTCATTTGGAATGGAAAACGTCATATTTCGAATGGAAATTCATGAATTCGAATTGAAATATGATGAATTTGTATTGTAAAACTCGCGTTTTGATCCTTGAATAACCTTGATTAACCTTGAATTTTATGTTTAAATTCCTCCTTGATTCAGTACGTGATTTTTGTAGAAGTAAGAATCACGAAGTAGTCGTAGTTATTATCGTATTCCCTCCTATTTCATGCCCTTGTAGAGTATTTTCATTATGACTCGAGTTTTGCTAGGGGAAAAAAATGTCTTAATCAAGCAAGGTTGTGGCTACCTATCCAAACCAGTAATGGTTTCGTACCAACTTAATGACTATTTTTTCTGATAAAAAGCGATTGATTTAAACGGCTCCTTCAATAATAGTTTTTAGAGTACCTACCAAGGTCATTTTCAAACTATTTAGGCGTTTTGTGTCTCCCAAATTTCTTAACAAAATCCTACGCTCTTCAACGCATTATAATTTTTAACGTGAAGAGAAACCAACACACACAGCGTTTTGTTTGTTGAATTTAACTTCAAATTCGACAGTTATTCAACAATTTTGAGAACAATGCAAGATTTTATATTTTTCGCGGTTTTTATTGATTTTGTAAAGAAAACTCTGGTTTGAACATAAAATTAAATTTAAAAGGAAGTGTTTATGGTCAGAATAGAGTGCAAAAGTAGGTAGCAAAATTCTCATTGAAAGATATTTCCGAACTACGAAAGCACCACTTACAGTACTTCAACTGGGATCCTTCAAAAACAATGCAAATGACTGAATTTGCTCTTTCCTGACTACACGTCATGAAATATGAACGATAATTTCAAAGTTTTGGTTAATTTGTATTGAAAATTCTCGCATAATACAAGATGTCCCACCAGCCCCCCCCCCCCATCATCTAAACCCGTATTTGAGGAGGTAATTATAACAATTTTAATCTGCGTGTTTTTTCCAAGGACTTCAAATTATGACCTTGTCGTACTCAAAATTTCATGAATTTCCGACTCCTCATTCGTTTTTATAAAAAGAGTGACATTTTTTTTTTTTAATGGTAAATCACAAATCAGCTCTAAAAAATTGACCACACTTGGCGGATACTAAAATCCATATTTTGGGAAATTATGGTAGCTAAGCAACTTTTCGTGCTCGCAAGTTTGTGCGCTGAAAAAACGAATGAGTCGAAAATTTATGACATTTTGCGTAGAGTCCAAATTTGCTAACAAGGGGTTTTGAGATCCTTGGAAAAATTTAAGCAGATTTAAAAAACAAAATTACCACAGGAATTACGGTTTTAGAGGGGGGGGGGGGGTCTGATCCGGTGGGACACCTTGTATTTGAGGAAATATTAGTGAAAACTTGTAATTTCTGACTTTTTCGACCTTCAGTTCCATAAAATATGGGGGATGATCTTGAAGGCTGATAAATACCATTTTGCAGAAAATTCTGGAATAACAAACTAGATTATTAGAACTTTTGTTTAATTTTTTCTCTTCGATTTTTTTTTTTTTAATTTTTTTTTTTTCAACAGTGTTTTATGAGGAATTAATTACGGAGTTGCGGTAAAAATCAAAAACAGGAAATAACCTAAATTTTAAATTTGTTTAATAAGAAGGAATGAACAAAATTTTCCGAGATGTTAGGGACGTTGGAAGTTGGTTTAATGGAAATTGGTTCAAGTGTTTAATCACCACAAAGGTACACGTCAGATTAGTGTGGAAAAGGGCAAACAATTTTTATTTGAAATGCGATGTTTGAAATATTTATGAGTGTGAAGAGAGGATAAATTTAATACTTTAAAAGAACGGTTGAATATTACAAAATTTGGAACTTATCCGACAATTTTAAGGAAGAAAAGTACGAGTAAGTAGCAATTGGGACTGACAGAAACGCCAAACAGAAAGAGAACGACCCACCGTACTGAATTTTGAACCTTTTCGAAAAAATGTCGAGTCAATGAGACGAAAGTCGAGCTGGAGGACTCAAAGCGGGAAACAAAGGACTAAGCCGGCAGGTGGTCGAGACGTAGGCGGTATTGTGAGGAGTTTTGCACTTCCTTGAGGCCTACTCGAGCCTCCCCTCCTACTTCTCCAAGCGAGGAGGAGCCTTTTCCCTCTCCTACTCGTGTCTCCGCTGTCCTCCCTTGTATTTATCTGCACACACACACACCTACACACACAACCCCCCCCCCCCCCCCGCATGATGGATTTGAAGGCATTTTCACCGTAAATATAAGACGTAGGTACGGTAGACCTTGACGGTGACAGTTATGACACCACTGAACCCAAGAATACATAATGAAATTACATTGTCTGTTATAAAAAAGTTAGATAGATAGACAAAATATGCTTTATTAGGTAATTAATTTCGACAAATTGATTACAAAGAGTCATGTTAATATCTTGGTCAGACATGGCCGTCCGATGAGTTCGCGGGATACATTTTGGTTTATTATTCTCAAAACGAACCATTGGAATCGACCAAAAAAATTTTTTTAAACTCCTTCAAAATTTGTTGGTTTACGTTTCAAGGTACGTAGAATCCAAAAAAGTGCTCTTCCAGGCGTCTACAGCATTCGAGAAGATCTTCTTCACACTTCAGATCACTGATCAGCTGAGTGAGCTCTGAAGCCATTTTCAATCCTATTGAACGCAGGAAGCTGAAATTTGAGAGGGAAGGTCAAGGGAGAATACAGATGGTGGTAGGTGCTATTGATGGAGAACCAGTGATCTATACAGAAGGGTGATCTAAACAGAAAATAATAAACCTTTGAGCAATGATTTGCAGCGTTTTTTACCTACCAACTTTTTTTTACCAATCAACTATTGGTAGGTACTACCTACCACACCATACTGGCTTCACACCATCACAATCAAGTTTATTAGAAAGAACTAAACGCTTCACACTCGATTCGAAAAATAGAAAGCTTCATATGGAAATTTGATTACTAGTTACGCAGAAGGCAAAACTGTATACAAATCGAAGAACTGAACAGCGATCGCATTTTAGTCAGATAAAATTTGAACGGAGATTAGACCTCTTCTGCGATTCACACTCATCATTCTGTTTTATCGAAGGAGAACCTTCAAGTACTCGTAGGGACCGAACGGTTTGTCCCACAGAGCTCCGGGTGGTCTCAAACATTTTTAAAAATTCAATACTATTTAAAATTGGTGAAAAAACGATACCTTTATTTCGAGAGTTTTCGAGCTAGGGCACTCTTGAAAATTTCAACCCTTAATTTTCACCCCTTAGAAGTGACCTACATCAACCAAAAGCTTCGCGGCACAACTAGACCCCAAATGGAGCCCATATACCAAATTTGAACCAAATCGGTCCAGTGTTGCTAAGAAAAGTGCCGCGTACGGCGTACGGTGTACGGCGGACGGACGGAAATTTTTTTATTCGATTTTCGGATTCTACGTACCTTGAAACGTAAAACATCAAATTTTGAGGGGGGGTTAAAATTTTTTTTTTGTTGCTCGATTCCAAAGGCTTATTATTGAAAATAATAAACCAAAATTCAATGGAGATCAGACCTTCTCTTGTGATTCACACTCATGTTTCTGTTTTATCGAAGGAAAATCTCAAGTACTCAAGTACGGTTTGTCCTGCAGAGCTTCGGGTGATCTCAAAAAATTTTTAAATTCGATACTATTTAAAATTGGCAAAAAAAGAATACTTTTATTTTCATGTGTGTGAAAGGAAGGTTGTTAGTTCATGTATCCAAGAATCAAAATAAGAAAACAGTTGATTGTTCTCTACGCAACACAGTGAGTCCATTTTGTTTATTGTTATCGCGTGAGCTAGTTTTCGTGACGATTTTTCAGTTCATGTGCCAAAACGAAGACATGAAAATGTCAATAAACCAAAATCGAATAAAAATTTGGCCCGTCCGCCGTATGCGGCACTTTCCTCAGTTAGCATTGACCAATTTTGATGAAATTTGGTATGTAGGCTCCATTTGGGGTCTAGTTGTGCCGCGAAGATTTTGGTTGATGTAAGTCACTTCTAAGGGTTGAAAAATAATTGTTGAAATTTTGAAAACGCTCTAACTCAAAAAATGGTATACAAAGTGTTATGACCCACATATCAGCAATAAGTAGTTCTTAAATAAAGAAGCTAACGGGAGGATCCCTGAGTGAGTCACCACCCACTGGGAGAGACGAGGTACGGGGGATACGCCAACATGACGTCACCTTTCCACCTCTCTCTCCCGAGCTAACGAAATGAGTATATAAGCTCACTCAGGGATGCTCCCTTATGCCAATCTAGTCAAGTCTATCGTCTTTATCATTTCGCTCTCAAACCTTCTCCTCGAATAAGGATCTCCTAGAAGTACTAGGCTCAATAGGTAAATATCCCGTCTTCCCGTCGGTAGGTTTCTCTGAAACGCCGGGGCTGACGGGCTAGCCGCCTTCCTCAGTGCTTAGCACCTCGGTGTGGTTATGAACCGCCGATGCGACAGCACTGCATGCTAGGATAGGGAACACTCTCTTCGTTGAGTAGGGGTTAAAGAAAAGTCAAACGCCGCAGCGAGAAGGTCAGCTCCTTCACTCGCCGACATGCGAACATAACACAAAGGTATTGTTTTTCAATCAATTTGAGATAGTATAGAATTTTTTGAGACCACGCGGAGACCTGTAGGACAAACCGTTCGCTCCCTACGAGAATTTGAAGGGTTGGACTTACGATAAATCAGAAACACGAGTGTGAATCGCAAAAGAGCAAGCTTTTGTCCTTCATGTAGTATTGAGAATAATAAACCAAAATAGTCCTCCCAACCACATAAGGTTGGTACCTATATTGAAGATGTAGAAAGCTTCGTGTTGTCAGAGAAAATTCTTTTAAATAAATTTCAATTTTCGCCCACGTGGCGTGCAAATTTACGACATTCAGCGAGTGACAACTGTTACCCATGTGCATCCCTTAATGACTCGTTGTGTTCTTTTCGTTTGAACTTTCTGACACTTTTTTTTCTCCTTCCCGATTCTCTATCTTAAATTAGAGGCAAATGAATACTAGTTTTCTTGGACCGCAGCCAGCAGCTCATGACAGCCTGAATTACGCCTGGGATACGACCATTTAAAAGGCCGCTTTAACTGTCATCTCTGCATTTCGAATGTTGAGATTATTCGGTTGAAACTATATTCGAATTTGATATTTATTGGCAGCGGAAGGCGTTAATGGTTCGCCCGGAGCAGTCTTTACGACGTCGTTCCTAATAAAATATTTACAACCCATTTTGTTATTACAAACCTTTGCTTCCTCACTACCAAAGGTAATGAAAAAAACCTAATTTGTGTAAAAAAAAACCAACCTATGTAAAAAAAACCTATTTATGTTTAAAAAACCTATTTAATTTAAAAACCTATTCAATTTATGTATGAATTGAAATATTGTTCACAGAACTCAAAATGTATATTCGTTTCCCAACATTTTAGTGAATTTTGAAGAGATATTTTGTTCCGTGTCTGTCAATACGTTTCCCGGTTAGCCTGTCGTTAGTAAATTTCTTGAAATGTAGGTACTAGTCCTGGAGCCGAGGCCGAAAATCGCACTTCATTTAGGGATACGATTTGAAGACAAATTATGAAAATCTTGTCCATTCTGATAGAGAAAATTCAAGTCTGCCATTCCAAAACGACTGCTTTCAAAAATGGCGGCCATGAGAAATGTTCAAAAATCGCGAAAAATCATATCTCCGGGGGATATTCTCCCCCCCCCCCCCCAACGCCAAAGAAGTTAATCCTGAATTAAAGGTATCTAGTTTAGTTGTTTCCATGCACTGCAGTTAGTATTCGATCGAAAATTTGAATAGCCTTGAAGAAGATGAATCGTTACCGCAAGAATATCCAAGCAGGTAAATCTAGTTTTTCCACGTTTCAGTTCAGTCTGCCGCCAGAAAGCAACGAAATACCGATGGCAGACTGTATTACAAAGGTTTTACTTACGTGCTAGTACCACATACCAAAATTGCAACTTTCCCAAAATACATAAGTTTTAACCCTCAAATTTGCATTTTTTCAATTTTAGTCTGCCTTATATAAGCAATGGGTTACTGAAGGCAGACCACGCTGCTTGAGTTTCAATAAAGTAGTACAGTATTGAGCAAAAATTTGAAGTCTCCAAAAATCAACAAATTTTCATCAATAAATTGACAATTTTTGAATTTGATTCTGCCACTAGAAGACAGCGGGCTATCCAAGGCAGACCGTGCTCCATTGTTTACATACCACTCATACTTCAACGTGTTAAAATGTGAATCATCCCAAAATTGTATACATTTTAAATCAAATTTGACAATTTTTGAATTTAATTCTGCCAGGATTTTACAGCTGCTTAGGATTGGCAGACATGTCTTAAACCCGTAAGTAGACTTTTAAAATCCAGCTGTATAAATTTGGGACGTCCCAAACGTTGTGGATTTTTGCACAAAAAGTGTACAATTTTTAAAATTGAGTCTGCCGAGGGTTAACAGCCGTTGAAGAGTGGCAGACTGATGACAACATCCATGATTAGACCTAATCTCTCATTCACGGAGTTTTCATCTATCCCGGAGATATGATGATTTTTCGCGATTTTTGAACATTTCTCATGGCCGCCATTTTTGTAAGCAACCGTTTTGGAATGGCAGACTTGAATTTTCTCTCTCAGAATGGACAAGATTTTCATAATTTGTCGTGAAATCGTATCCCTTAATGAAGTGCGATTTTCGGCCTCGGCTCCAGGACTATACGGTACTGCATCACAATCTTATTTTGATAACGATCTGTAATAACGAATTTTTACTAATATAAAGCTATATTAATGACTAGGGATCGGATTTTTATGTTTTTACAAATAGTCTTTTCTAGACATTCTTCTCTGTCGTACATGAGTCACCTTAAGGATAAGGTATCGGCATCCAAAGTGGCTATAAACAGGATTTCCAGATCGTTCTTCAAACGGCAAAGCATCCCCATACTTGAGAAATGCAGGGTTTTCACGGCCACTGTCCGCACTATTTTGATGTAAACAGCTGAGATTTGGGGGAATAAATATCATGGGGTTGTGGGGCAGATTCAGACTCAATTTATAAAGATGCTGTACAGTCTTCCACTCAACACACCAAATTACACTGTGTATCTCGAGGCAAATGTGGATCCGACGTATTTTACGCGTTGAGAGAGCTTCTCTCCTGTACATCCTGTGGAGCTGAAATTTGCTTACCATGCAAGAGGAAGTGATTTAGATAGAGGATGAGCTCATCTGAAGATATGAAAGCAATATATCTTGACTCTCCAGTTCATTTCATGATAAAATATGACACACGTATATTATAGTTGTTTCTCCAGATCAACGCGCGGGTAATCGGGAAGTATTATACAGGGTGTCTACACTTAAGATGGGCATAACTTCAGGGATCGATTCTACAACTAATTTGCAACAAAAAATGTCTCCTAGCAATTTTTTCTTAACCCACTGAAAATGCCTTTTTTTCACTTCGAAGTTTTCTTTCACGTTTTCTTTCCTCACGCCGAACTGTCATAACTCCAGTTATTTACCAAGTAAATTCAAAATTCAGGATGTCGTTGAAAAGAGCGTTAAATTTCCAAGCTACCTAGTGTAAAACCAAAATCTTATGCCAATAAAACATTTCTAAAAAAATCATGTCAAATAGCAAACTTCAATTTTTGTTCGAAATTCCTCTTTAAATCGAAGTTTTCACTCTGAATCCCTGGCTATTTCGTCGGGCGCTCTTCGGAAAAACATGTTAAAACTGTCAGCTTTCTAAAGGTCCATCAATTTAAAAAAAAAAAAATCAAATTGGAAGAATAAATCAAGTTTGAATGCCAAAAAACGTGTGTTTCACTAGAAAATCGAGAGTTTTAAGGGGTTTATGATCCCCCTCGATCTCAAAATGACTTGACGAGTTTGGTATCATTTCCTATGTATTTTTTCACGCTGAATCCAATGATGATGCTTCCGAATAATTGCTAGAAAGTGGATTTTTTCGTTTTTCGTACATAAAATACGCATTATTCGTGGATGTGGTAGAGAGCATAAAGTAACACCTTTTCAATTCAATAAAAACATCAAATTTCCCGCTGATTGATGTTTTTATTGAGTCAAAAGGTATTACTTATGCTCACTGCCATATTTACGAATAATGCGTATTTTATGTACAAAAAACGAAGATTTTCTTCGAAAAATCCACTTTTTAGCTGTCAGAATTATTTGAAAATATCACCATTAGATTCAGCGTAAAAAATTACACAGGAAATGTCACCAAACTCATCAACTCATCTTGAGATCGAGAGGGACCATAAACCTCTTACAACACTCGATTTTCTTGTAAAACACACGTTTTTTGGCATTCTTGCTTAATTTACTCTTTCAATTTTAATTTTAAAAAGAAAAATTGATATACCGTTGGGTTGCTGATAATTTGAGCATATTTTTTCCGAAGAGTGCCCGTCGAAATAGCCAGGGATTCAAAGTGAAAACTTCGATTTTAAAAGAGACATACTTCGAGAAAAAAATTGAAGTTTGCTATTTGACTTGATTTTTTAGAAATTTTTGATTGCCATAAGATTTTGGTTTTACACTGGAGAGCTTAAGAATGTAACGCTCTTTCCAAAGATATCCAAAATTTTGAATTTACTTGGTAAATAACAGGAGTTATGACAGTTTTAATGACGTGAGGTCGAAAACGTGAAAAAACTTCGAAGTAAAAAAAAGGCATTTTCAGGGGGTTAAGAAAAAATTGCTAGGAGACCTTTTTTGTTGAAAATACCTTGTAGAATCGGACCCCGAAGTTATGCCCTTCTTAAGTGTTGAAACCCTGTACAAGGTGCTGCAGCATAATTTTCTTTCAAAACTGAATTAAACGCCTTGTATGAATTAAAAAATTTGTAATTTGGTTTTGACAATGTAAGTACACTACTAAATTGCTTCCGAGTCTACCAAGGTAGCGGAAGCTTTGTTTTCACTTTTCAAGGACGAAAAAAAAAAGTTCTCCAAAATCAAAATTTCCACTCGCGTTTTCCGTTTTAGACCTTTCTGAACAATTTTGGTTCCGTGTCTGTCTGTCTGTGTGTCTGTCTGTCTGTCCGTCTGTCATCAATTCCTTGTAACGCGCATAACTATACGAAGTTATTGTCCGATTTCGATGAAATTTTCAGGGATTGTGCGGGTTGGTGTGTAGACGGTCCCCTATGAAAATCATCATCCCCGGACTGATAGAAGCGACTGCGCATGCGCAAACGTGAATTCCTTGTAACGGCCATAACTTCTACATTTTCCATCCGATTTCAATTAAATTTTCAGGGATGTTACAGACTAGTATTTAGATGGTCCCCTATGAAAATCATCACCTTCGGACTGATAGTAGCCACTGCGCATGCGCAAACGTGAATTTCCTTGTAACGGCCATAACTTCCACATTTTCTACCCGATTTCGATGACATTTTCAGGGATTATGTGGATTAGGTTGCAGATAGTCCCCTATGAAAATCATCATCCCCGGACTGATAGAAGCGACTGCGCATGCGCAAACGTGAATTCCTTGTAACGGCCATAACTTCTACATTTTCCATCCGATTTCAATTAAATTTTCAGGGATGTTACAGACTAGTATTTAGATGGTCCCCTATGAAAATCATCACCTTCGGACTGATAGTAGCCACTGCGCATGCGCAAACGTGAATTTCCTTGTAACGGCCATAACTTCCACATTTTCTACCCGATTTCGATGAAATTTTCAGGGATTGTGCGGGTTGGTGTGTAGACGGTCCCCTATGAAAATCATCATCCTCGGACTGATACAAGCGACTGCGCATGCGCAAACGTGAATTCCTTGTAACGGCCATAACTTCTACATTTTCCATCCGATTTCAATTAAATTTTCAGGGATGTTACAGACTAGTATTTAAATGGTCCCCTATGAAAATCATCACCTTCGGACTGATAGTAGCCACTGCGCATGCGCAAACGTGAATTTCCTTGTAACGGCCATAACTTCCACATTTTCTACCCGATTTCGATGAAATTTTCAGGGATTATGTGGATTAGGTTGCAGATAGTCCCCTATGAAAATCATCATCCCCGGACTGATAGAAGCGACTGCGCATGCGCAAACGTGAATTCCTTGTAACGGCCATAACTTTTACATTTTCCATCCGATTTCAATTAAATTTTCAGGGATGTTACAGACTAGTATTTAGATGGTCCCCTATGAAAATCATCACCTTCGGACTGATAGTAGCCACTGCGCATGCGCAAACGTGAATTTCCTTGTAACGGCCATAACTTCCACATTTTCTACCCGATTTCGATGAAATTTTCAGGGATTATGTGGATTAGGTTGCAGATAGTCCCCTATGAAAATCATCATCCCCGGACTGATAGAAGCGACTGCGCATGCGCAAACGTGAATTCCTTGTAACGGCCATAACTTCTACATTTTCCATCCGATTTCAATTAAATTTTCAGGGATGTTACAGACTAGTATTTAGATGGTCCCCTATGAAAATCATCATCCCCGGACTGATAGAAGCGACTGCGCATGCGCAAACGTGAATTCCTTGTAACGGCCATAACTTTTACATTTTCCATCCGATTTCAATTAAATTTTCAGGGATGTTACAGACTAGTATTTAGATGGTCCCCTATGAAAATCATCACCTTCGGACTGATAGTAGCCACTGCGCATGCGCAAACGTGAATTTCCTTGTAACGGCCATAACTTCCACATTTTCTACCCGATTTCGATGAAATTTTCAGGGATTATGTGGATTAGGTTGCAGATAGTCCCCTATGAAAATCATCATCCCCGGACTGATAGAAGCGACTGCGCATGCGCAAACGTGAATTCCTTGTAACGGCCATAACTTTTACATTTTCCATCCGATTTCAATTAAATTTTCAGGGATGTTACAGACTAGTATTTAGATGGTCCCCTATGAAAATCATCACCTTCGGACTGATAGTAGCCACTGCGCATGCGCAAACGTGAATTTCCTTGTAACGGCCATAACTTCCACATTTTCTACCCGATTTCGATGAAATTTTCAGGGATTATGTGGATTAGGTTGCAGATAGTCCCCTATGAAAATCATCATCCCCGGACTGATAGAAGCGACTGCGCATGCGCAAACGTGAATTCCTTGTAACGGCCATAACTTCTACATTTTCCATCCGATTTCAATTAAATTTTCAGGGATGTTACAGACTAGTATTTAGATGGTCCCCTATGAAAATCATCACCTTCGGACTGATAGTAGCCACTGCGCATGCGCAAACGTGAATTTCCTTGTAACGGCCATAACTTCCACATTTTCTACCCGATTTCGATGAAATTTTCAGGGATTATGTGGATTAGGTTGCAGATAGTCCCCTATGAAAATCATCATCCCCGGACTGATAGAAGCGACTGCGCATGCGCAAACGTGAATTCCTTGTAACGGCCATAACTTTTACATTTTCCATCCGATTTCAATTAAATTTTCAGGGATGTTACAGACTAGTATTTAGATGGTCCCCTATGAAAATCATCACCTTCGGACTGATAGTAGCCACTGCGCATGCGCAAACGTGAATTTCCTTGTAACGGCCATAACTTCCACATTTTCTACCCGATTTCGATGAAATTTTCAGGGATTATGTGGATTAGGTTGCAGATAGTCCCCTATGAAAATCATCATCCCCGGACTGATAGAAGCGACTGCGCATGCGCAAACGTGAATTCCTTGTAACGGCCATAACTTTTACATTTTCCATCCGATTTCAATTAAATTTTCAGGGATGTTACAGACTAGTATTTAGATGGTCCCCTATGAAAATCATCACCTTCGGACTGATAGTAGCCACTGCGCATGCGCAAACGTGAATTTCCTTGTAACGGCCATAACTTCCACATTTTCTACCCGATTTCGATGAAATTTTCAGGGATTATGTGGATTAGGTTGCAGATAGTCCCCTATGAAAATCATCATCCCCGGACTGATAGAAGCGACTGCGCATGCGCAAACGTGAATTCCTTGTAACGGCCATAACTTCTACATTTTCCATCCGATTTCAATTAAATTTTCAGGGATGTTACAGACTAGTATTTAGATGGTCCCCTATGAAAATCATCACCTTCGGACTGATAGTAGCCACTGCGCATGCGCAAACGTGAATTTCCTTGTAACGGCCATAACTTCCACATTTTCTACCCGATTTCGATGAAATTTTCAGGGATTATGTGGATTAGGTTGCAGATAGTCCCCTATGAAAATCATCATCCCCGGACTGATAGAAGCGACTGCGCATGCGCAAACGTGAATTCCTTGTAACGGCCATAACTTCTACATTTTCCATCCGATTTCAATTAAATTTTCAGGGATGTTACAGACTAGTATTTAGATGGTCCCCTATGAAAATCATCACCTTCGGACTGATAGTAGCCACTGCGCATGCGCAAACGTGAATTTCCTTGTAACGGCCATAACTTCCACATTTTCTACCCGATTTCGATGAAATTTTCAGGGATTATGTGGATTAGGTTGCAGATAGTCCCCTATGAAAATCATCATCCCCGGACTGATAGAAGCGACTGCGCATGCGCAAACGTGAATTCCTTGTAACGGCCATAACTTTTACATTTTCCATCCGATTTCAATTAAATTTTCAGGGATGTTACAGACTAGTATTTAGATGGTCCCCTATGAAAATCATCACCTTCGGACTGATAGTAGCCACTGCGCATGCGCAAACGTGAATTTCCTTGTAACGGCCATAACTTCCACATTTTCTACCCGATTTCGATGAAATTTTCAGGGATTATGTGGATTAGGTTGCAGATAGTCCCCTATGAAAATCATCATCCCCGGACTGATAGAAGCGACTGCGCATGCGCAAACGTGAATTCCTTGTAACGGCCATAACTTTTACATTTTCCATCCGATTTCAATTAAATTTTCAGGGATGTTACAGACTAGTATTTAGATGGTCCCCTATGAAAATCATCACCTTCGGACTGATAGTAGCCACTGCGCATGCGCAAACGTGAATTTCCTTGTAACGGCCATAACTTCCACATTTTCTACCCGATTTCGATGAAATTTTCAGGGATTATGTGGATTAGGTTGCAGATAGTCCCCTATGAAAATCATCATCCCCGGACTGATAGAAGCGACTGCGCATGCGCAAACGTGAATTACTTGTAGCAGCCGTAACTTCAACTGTCCCCCAGGGGTCGCGGGTTCGAATCCCAGCCGAGGCTAAGTATTTTTTTGATCCAATTACATACATCTACTCACTTAATTTTTCATCCGAATTTGATGAAATTTTCTAGAATTGTCCAGATTAGCGTGTAGATGGTCCCCTATGAGGGTAGTGGAAGGTACTTAGAGATTGGTGTTTTGAGATTAACAACTATACATCTGATCATCTATATAATCGGGTTATGGATACGAGGAAGCTATGTGCCACACCCACTTGGCAGACGTTTTTTGTTTTACATAGTTTTGAAGATAAAACCACTTGAGTGATGTCCTCCATTCTCAATTCATTGAATATACCGATTTCTGGCGTTTGTCATGACTCTTTCAAGCATACCAGGCGTTATGTTGGAAATTCCTTCATGATGTCGTTCTTTAAATCTTTAAGGATCCTTGGAAGGTTCACTTAAGGTGCCCGTCCACTAGGTCGACAGCGCGGCGCGGCGCGGCGCGGGTCGAAACTTTTTCGCAATCCACATTTTGCTTCCGAGTCTACCAAGGTAGCGGAATCTTTGTTTTCACTTTTTAAGGACGAAAAAAAAAAGTTCTCCAAAATCAAAATTTCCACTCGCGTTTTGTGTTTTAGACCTTTCTGAACAATTTTGGTTCCGTGTCTGTGTGTCTGTCATGAATTCCTTGTAACGCGCATAACTATACGATGTTATTGTCCGATTTCTATGAAATTTTCAGGGATTGTGCGGGTTGGGGTGTAGACGGTCCCCTATGAAAATCATCATCCTCGGACTGACAGAAGCGACTGCGCATGCGCAGACGTGAATTCCTTGTAACGGCCATAACTTCTACATTTTCCATCCGAATTCAATGAAATTTTCAGGGATGTTACAGATTAGTATTTAAATTGTCTCCTATGAAAATCATCACCTTCCAACTAATAGTAGCTACTGCGCATACGCAAACGTGAATTTCCTTGTAACGGCCATAACTTCCACATTTTCTACCCAATTTCAATGACATTTTTAGGGAATACGCGGATTAGGTTGTAGATGGTCCCCAATGAAAATCAAGACCTTAAAATTTACAGAAGCCTCTGCGCATGCGCATACGTAAAATCCTTGTAGCAGTCATAACATTTACATTTTTCATCCGAATTTGATGAAATTTTCCAGGATTGACCAGATTAGCGTGTAGATGGGCCCCTATGAGGGTAGTGAAAGGTAAAAGAATTGGAAGAAGAAAGGTTAAAGATTGGTGTTTTGAGATTAACTACTATGCATCGGATCATCTATATAATCGAGTTATGGATACGAGGAAGCTATGTGCCACACCCACTTGGCAGACGTTTTTCATTTCGTGGGTTCAATGCTATAAGTGGCTAACTCGAAATTCGTAGTTTTGAGATAATCAATAAAAACAGATGTGACGCCCGGTTGACTTCACACTGGGAGCTGCATAGTGTTTGTTTGGCTATGTTGGTGATTCCATCAGTTCTCTAAAACCCTTACCAACGGTTACCAATGGTTTTTTGTGAAAATCATATCACTTAATTACGATAAAACAGTACTTGATCAATTGAAATGCCAGATACCTACTTTTAGCACTCACTGTGAATTAGATTTTACAGTTATCCAGGAAATTGAAGAGAGCAAGAAGCAATATTTTTGTCTAACCCTCTACTGAATAATGTTCAAAACGCAGTTTCTACACATAAAACACACGTAGTTGAATGAAATTAATTCGGTTGCCACTAGGTATGGGTGGGAAGGTCACTCATTTTCACTTTTAATAGCAACTTTAAAGCTCTATTGACATGAAAACACTCGAGCAAAATTATTATAATTTTTATTGTATTTTTTTTTCATTGAATCAAAATAATTATGTCACAATACTGCTGTTGCTAAGCCAGAAAGTCGTAACGTAAAAATTTGACCAAATTGAGTTATTGTTACCCGGGGGTTTAGGGGGTCGATTTCTATCGATTTTCGAAGTTTCAGAGTCGTATCTCGACTAGAAATGCCTCAAACAAGCCTCCCGATTTTTGCGTTAAGGCTTGATTATGCTGAGCTTTATGCTTATGAGATTATGCTTGATTATGCTGAGCAACTAGTCGTATCAGAGCGAATCAGAAGAAGAAAACTCGTATCTTGACACAGTTACGAGAATCGGCCTTAGAATTTCGACGATACGACTTCTTGCATTCTGATTCGGCATGATACGACTTTTTGCCTCTGAAAACTCAGCATTTAGTGGTGACTTTAGGAACCTTCTTACTGTTACCTACCCGAATACTGCCGTGTACTGCAGAAAGTCGTATCTTGGCTTCACCCAACTTTCGGGAAAACGACCTAATAGGTTTCGTGGTGAAAATTTCATCAAAATATAGGTACTGTTATGTACAGTCTGTACATAATTATGAGATAAGAAATGCTTGCATACGAGTCTGCAACACATTGGGACATTTTCATGTCAACCACTACACAACAAGGTAGTGAAGTAAGGTTGTTAGTTCAACCCAAGCATCAAAGTTTTCGTGACGATTTTTCAGTTCATGTGCCAAAGCAAAATGTAAGTTTGTTGATTGTTCTCTACGCAACACAGTGAGTCTATTTTATTTATTGTTCGCCTGAGCAAGATTTTCTTAGTTTTCGTGACGATTTTTCAGTTCATGTGCCAAAGCAAAGACATGAAAATGTCAATAACTCTTTCACGGGATTATTTTTCCTCCTTTTACCACAACTAAAAGTTATTCTTATATGAGAAATTAGTTGCTGAATCGATTTCTGAGGTCAAATTAAACATTTTTTAGTGTATATTGTCAAAAACTGTGTATATTGTCAAAAACCATTCTTATTGCTTCCGAGTCTACCAAGGTAGCGGATTGTTTTCACTTTTCAAGGATGAAAAAAAAGTTCTCCAAAATTAAAATTTTCACTCGCGTTTTAGGTTTTAGACCTTTCTGAACAATTTTGGTTCCGTGTCTGTCTGTCTGTGTGTCTGTCATGAAATCCTTATAACAGGCATAAGTAACTATACAAAGTTATTGTCCGATTTCTATGAAATTTTCAGGGATTGTGCGGGTTCGTGTGTAGACGGTCCCCTATGAAAATAATCATCCCTGGACTGATAAAAGTGACTGCGCATGTGCAAACATGGATTCCTTGTAACAGCCATAACTTCTACATTTCTCATCTGATTTCGATGAAATTTTCAGGGAATATGCGAATTCAGTTGCAGTTGGTCCCCTATGAAAATCACCACCTTCGGACTGAGAGTAGCCACTGCGCATGCGCAAACGTGAATTTCCTTGTAACGGCCATAACTTCTACATTTTTCATTCGATTTCAATGAAATTTTCAGGAATGTTACAGATTAGTATTTAGATAGTCCCCAATAAAAATCATCACCTTTGGACTGATAGTAGCCACTGCGCATGCGCAAACGTGAATTTCCTTGTAACGGCCATAAATGCTACAATTTCCATCCGATTTCAATGAAATTTTCAGGGATCTTACAAATTAGTATTTAGATGGTCCCCAATGAAAATCACCACCTTTGGACTGACGGTAGCCACTGCGCTTGCGCAAACGTTAATTTCCTCGTAACAGCTATAATTTCTACATTTTCCATCCGATCTCAATGATGACTGATAGTAGCCACTGCGCTTGTCCCCAATGAAAATAATGGCTCCCAAGTGTATGGTACTTAACCACCGCGCATGCGCAAACGTAATAACTTGTAACAGAAAGGACGCATATATTTTCTGTTAAAAAAGAAGTCCATTTGTCCAGCTGCTGTTTGCGTTCACTGGTGGATATCTCGAAGTTGTATCCATCGTTTCGGTTCTTAAAGTGGATAACTGTAGTTATCTACTTTCATCATTGTGTAGCCGAGGCGGTGAGGTGATGGTTCCAATTCAAAAAGTAGGTAACTATAGTTATCTACTTTTAACACTGAAATTTCACTTTTGTCATTGCATATCTACTTTTGAAAAATTCCGCTAGATGGCCTAAAAATCATTATTTTCTTAATCTAGTTGTAGCATTTGAAAGCCCGCACCTGGAATAATGTCAGGGAGTAGATAACTGAAAATCGAGAAAATTCGAGTTAGCCACTTTTAGCACTGAGCCCACGATTTGATTTCAATGAAATTTTCAGGGATTATGCGGATTAGGTTGTAGATGGTTTCCAATGAAAATCAAGCCCTTAAAATAGACAGTAGCCACTGCGCATGCCCAAACGTGAAATCCTTGTAACAGCCATAACACTTACATTTTTCATCCGAATTTGATGAAATTCTATAGGATTGTACAAATTGGCGTGTAGATGGTCCCCTATGAAAATCATCTCCCCTAGAATAATAGCAGTTGCTGCGCATGCGCAAATGGGAATTCCTTGTAACAGCCATAACTTCTACAATTTCCATCTGATTTCGACGAAATTTCTCAGGATTGTTCAGATTAGCGTGCAGATGGTCCCCTATGAGGGTAGTGGAAGGTACTTAGAGATTGATGTTTTGAAATTAACTACTATGCATCGGATCTATATAATCGGGTTATGGACACGAGGAATCTATGTGCCACACCCACTTGGTAGACGTTTTTCATTTGAACCGTCCGAGGATAAGGCGTTATCAGGAAAGAATTCCCAACATAACGCCTGCTAAGCTTGAGTGATGACAAATGCCAGAAATCAGTATATTCAATTAATTAAGAAACGGGGACGTCGCCTAAGTGATTTTATCTTCAAAACTACCTATGTGGAAAAAAAAAACTTTAAAAAAAAACAAAAAAAAACTTTAGTTGTGTGCCTATATTGTAAAATTTAAAATACAAATTTTCTGATTCACACAATGCGTTTTATTCAGTTTTGAAAAAAGGAAGTTAAGCTGCCGCACCCTGTAGAAATACCGTTCTTACGTTAGATAGATTAAATCCGACTTTTTAGTGAGGTTCTAGCTCGAAATCATCCTTGACCAGTTGAGAGAGCAGAATCTGCCTTTCAAACTGCTGCCACAACGCCGTTGCAGTTATTTTATTATGCATTAACCCGGTACGTCCCTCGAGGATCCGCCATTAAAAACACCAGTCTGCTCTTCATTATTCCCGTCAACGGACAGGAAAATAAACGAGGGCAGTGAAAATAAAGGTGATAAATTCACTTTAGAACTCCTTGGAGTCGAGAGGGGTTGGTGGTTTGATAATGAACTTGTCTCCTCCAGTTTTGGAGATATCTTTAAAGCGTCTCAACTTCATTGATCGGTAGAAGCTCCTACCTGCTCCATACAAGGCAAACGCCATAACAGTGTGTTTTGTTTACTCCAATTAAAGTCACTTTGTTTGCACGCATAGAAATAGTACTGTTTGTTAACTTGGCAATTTTTTCAGTCGTTTCTTATATAAAAAACTAAATCTACTTCAGATCGTTAACAGCATAAATGACGAATATTAGTTATTGTTAGAAATTTGTTACATGCGTTGACCTGTGTTGAAATTAAACTTAAATTTTTATGTTATTGGGCATAATTGCCCGTGTATTCAATAATTTTTTTTAAATAATAAATAAATAATCAGCTAATTTTGGGTCCCTCTATTATCACAGCGAAGAGTGTAATAAATTATTGTAAACATACCTAAATTTTTATACAAGCATTAGGTAATGTTGGTTTCGGAAACCATTAAATGGTTTCCGAAACCAACATTACCTAATGCTTGTATAAAAATTTAGGCTTGTATTATGAAATTTTCATATCAAACATTGAATGAATGCATGAATTTTGAGGACGTCCCATAGTAAGACTTGGGCGTCCTTATGCGATTGATCTGGGGTAAAGTTGTACAACACTCAACAGGGAAAAAAAATACCCACACACTAATCCGTTATAGACCATTCTGAATCCAAATCCGCGAAAAAAAACCATAGGTGTGTACGAATTCAGCAGTATTGTCAAAAATATAAGTATGTTCCTTGCTGGTATATGAGTCTGTATTTTATCATGGAACTTGCTTTAGCTTTGAGCTAACTGGCAAAAAGAGTCACGTTTTTGGGAGAAGGTGATGTGTCACGAAATTTTGTAGTGATTTCCACTTATAATCAAGTAGTTGACTAGGAACTTTATCTCTGTCATTCGTGTTCGTAGAAAAACCGTTCACCATTCGTTGGAAAGACCTAAATTTATACGTGAATTACACAGAGTGTCCTCGAAAATGTCTACCCCCCCTCCCCACTGCTAAAATCGTCCAGATAGTGGTAAAAAAAAACATTGTTTTTTAAATCTTCCAAGGATCTCAAATATGACCACGTTGCGCAATCGTGCGCAATGCACACCAACTTCGTTTTTTCAAATTAGACTCCCCATTTTTCATTGCAGATTCAGATTCTACGTGAAATTTCATTCAATCGATTTTTTTTTATCGCGCGCAATCCGCTCAGCGCGCGCTCAAAGATGCGCAACCGCGAGGTTGCGTCAAAATGTACATGTACAAAGTACCCAAATCACGTGGCGATGTTAGTTTCTTAATTTGACTGCATTTTGATCAAATTATCGGCCAAAATTAAACTTTTTAAAGAAGAAAATGGCCATTTTTAAGGGCAAAACCATCCTGTCTATTAAAAACTTTTTTCCAGGATAATCGGACAAAGATTTTCTTGGTAGACAGGGTGGTAGGTCATAAACATTCAGAAATTAAGTGGAGATCTTCAAGTAGCGAGTAAAAAGGCCATTTTCTTTTTAAAAAAGCTTATTTTTGGTCGATAATTGGATCAAATTGTTGTCAAATCAAGAAACTAACATCATCACGTGATTCAGCGTTAAAAAATACTGAAATATCATGTGTCACACTTGGGTACTTTGTACATGTACATTTTGCTTGCTGCTCTAAGCAGTGAGCATCAGGGGGGTCTAGGGGGCTTGCCCCCCGGCGATGCCCGAAGGGCCGAGTTTTCCTGGATTCTATCAATACGAACATTCTTCTGCAATTTGATCATTCGAATGACGAGAAGAAACCCAACTACACATAAATCACAGCAGATAAGGAAGAAATGCAAGTTCACATTACGCAGGTATTTATGCCTCGAAGAAGCATCCGTCAATAAATCATTGACAGGCACAACTGCTGAACAGACGCTCCCCACAGTGAAATGATATGGAAAAATTGATGTGTCCAGAAAGATAAAGGAAGCCCGATCTCAGCACAAAGAAAACAGTTTTGTGATTTCAACCACCAAGTATGGATTTTATCGTATTTTTCACTCAGAATCTTGAGGTAGTGGTGGTTTTTTTCGTTTTCCCACCATTCAATCGAAATGAGCAAGCCATTTTATATATTTCAAATTCTGAAAAAGATTGTATTCCAACAGGACACCAATAGCTTCCTAATATGGATGAGCATCTATGGTCAATACTATCGAACTATCGATGTTTTGCATCCAATAGTCGATGTTTTCACCATCGATGGTTTAGAACTGATGTTTTTACCATCAATAGTTTGAAGCCGATGGTTTCAGCCAATGTTTCACGACTATCAATTGTGTCAGTATGAGAGGATGTACGTAATCCGAAAATTACGCACTACCATGTGAACCCAGATAATAGTAGAGAATATTTCCATTATCGTTATGACTCGGTTTCGGTATCAAATCCAAATATTTGGTTGCATTATCTGTTCGTCAAGTAATTATCTATTCTGTTTAACTGTACACGAGATGTGTTGGAACAAAAAAATAGTGAATGAATCATTCAAGTAATTCAGGAGGAGAAAATACGACAAAAGTATAAGATATTTCGATATTGAGTTAAATCCCATTTTTAACTTTTTTATTTAGTTAGACCTGAGTCTCTTAGACTGAGCAGTGGTTTCACCAAAATTTGTATCATGAAAATTGCAAAAATAGATAGTTGAACCATCGTAGTCTCCTATTAAATATTTTGATTAACTAACAATGATTGATTTTTCATCAAAGAAGTATCGATATTATCAAAAACCATCGATAGTTCAGTACCGATGGTTTCCAACAATCAATGGTTAACTTGATTATTTTATTCGATGGTGACTATCGATAGTTTCCAAAACGATGCCCATCCCTGCTTCCTAATACAGGGTGTCTACAAAACAGGCCTCAATCCTTCAAAAGGTCGATTCCACAACTAGTTTTCAACAAAAAAATGTCTCCTAGAAATTTTTAGAGGCTTCTTTTCCGAGTTATTTTAATCTTAAAGTTTTTTTCGTGATTTGACCTTATGTCATTAAATTTGTGATAATTTCTTCAATTTGCTATGATAATTACAATTTGAAAATACAGTTGGAAAGAGCATTAAATTTCCCGCGTTCAAACAGAAATTTCTCCCTTAATTCGATTGTAAAATATTTTTTGATTACACCGTTGGAAAGCTGAAATTCTGGCGCAGTTTTTAGGCTTACCGGCAATAGTTCGCTATCTCGAATTATTTGGACGTTACGGGCGTTGAAAAACGAAAAGTTACTTTGTTAGTTAGTTGCTTTATTCCTATAAAAAGTCTCTAAAAAAGTTGCTAGAAAACATTTTTTGAAAAATGTGTTTTGGAAATTTTTTTTTGGCTGCTTGGTTCCCAAAGTTTACTATTGAAATAAACTAAAATGGAGGATAAAATCTCGACACACCCGAATATTTTGTCAAAATACGAGTATAAGGATTTAGTAATAGTACGATTATAGTATGAGAGCAATAGCAAAAGTTTAATAACATAATCTTTTTTCACATTTAAATACTAGATTGGCTCCTTATGTGCTCAGTTGTAATGTTATTGAAATTTAATAAATAAAAATATCATTTAAAAAACATTTAAATGATTATTACTTAGGTAATAAAAACAGGCAGTGCAATACAAAACGGTACCTACCTAGAACTAGGGCATTTTTTTTATTTCAGAATTATCATTCAACAAAGATGAATAAGGTGATCAAACTAGTTGCATAATATGCAATACATAATAATAATAATAATAATAATAATAATAATAATAATAATAATAATAATAATAATAATAATAATAATAATAATAATAATAATAATAATAATAATAATAATAATAATAATAATAATAATACCTAATAATAATAATAAAATAATTATATTTATAATTGAATAATAATAATATTATTAATCAAGGCTGTGTCCCCGATTTTGATAAGATTTTTTTTTCTTAGATGACAGCACTTTTAAGGAGAAACTTGAATAACTTCTCATTTGTAAACAAAAATGAATATTTTAAACTGCTTACATAGACTTATTTAGAAAGCTGATAACGTTTGAAAATGTTTTCATGAATTCTGAGTTCCTAACAATAATTCAAATAAACCAGGTTTATGGCAAAATTTTGGGAAAATCCGCAAATAGGAAATTGAAGAAAGGTATGATTATCATGTGAGCCCGCCTAGATTATAATGCCTTCATATGACGGTACAGACAAGTCCGTTCAAATAATGGTGCTGAATAGTGAAGATTCGTGCTTTATTATTTTTGTTCTTTTCAAATAGTGCGTTCAAACTGGTAATTATATGATGAAATTGTATCCTGAATTTGTATGTTATGAATGATATCATAAATCTTGTCCACTATTTCATTTTTACTGATCGAGCGTTGTTGACTGAGTATAATATACTATACATAGCACTATTATACTCAGGAATTTCCGACTAAGACGAAGCCGGAGATGAGTCGAAGACTCATAATATGAGTGTAATCTAAATCCTCCATTCTTAAGAGGTCAGCACGATAGTAGCACGTAATTCATCTAAGTCGGAAATTATTGAAAATTAATAATAGATCTATAATAATATTCTAACAGAAAACATGATCCCAACGCAGAAACTTGAGAGTACACCGAACGATAAGCTTGTGATGGGGCTCGAAAATATTTCCAGAGAGTTTGGTCAAGTTCTCCTTGGGCCAAAATGTATAAATGAAAGAGGAACTTTGACTGCAGCTGAGAACACTTCCGAGGTCGACATTCTGGTCATTAATTTTACGCGGTTTTATTTTAGGCAGTAAGTAAATTTTGAATTCTGATGAGCGGATTAAGATTGTAATACCTTTCTTCAATTTTCTATACGTGAATTAACTCTGTTTATTTTGATTAATTGATTAGTTAGTTAATCAATTTTTTTTTAACTGCCAAACATAACTAATCAAAAATTATTTATCAAACCCTACAGAACGGCGTTAGTGGATTTCAAATCCAAGTTTCCAGTCATGAGAAAATGGTAATTCAAAATATTCAAGGCTCTACTTAGAGGATTTTGAAACTATAGCACTTACCCTCAGTGAATATAAAAGAAGACGATTAATTGCCTGTGTGATTCGCCTTGTGTCCTTCATGGTTCTTTGTGTGCTGTCTTCGATCCGGTCGCTTCTTTATCAGGAAACGGTCTGGGAACACTGCTCCTCAGAAGCCACTCCTTGCCATCGCTGCTACGGTTCATGTTCAGATCACCTTTCGTACGAGACGCGCTAGAGAAACTGGATGCTGTTAGTTGATGATTGGGACCACTTCTGGAGTTGGTTGAAGCTCTTTGGGTAGCTTCACTCCTCCATTGCAAAAAATTCCCTTTCTCCGATGTGTAAGCATTTTCTCTGGAACTGGATGCTGTTAGTTGATGATTGTGACCACTTCTGGGGTTGGTTGAAGCTCTTTGGGTAGCTTCACTCCTCCATTGCAAAAAATTCCCTTTCTCCGATGTGTAAGCATTTTCTCTGGAACTGGATGCTGTTAGTTGATGATTGTGACCACTTCTGGAGTTGGTTGAAGCTCTTTGGGTAGCTTCACTCCTCCATTGCAAAAAATTCCCTTTCTCCGATGTGTAAGCATTTTCTCTGGAACTGGATGCTGTTAGTTGATGATTGTGAGCACTTCTGGAGTTGGTTGAAGCTCTTTGGGTAGCTTCACTCCTCCATTGCAAAAAATTCCCTTTCTCCGATGTGTAAGCATTTTCTCTGGTTTCTGAACCACTCGACATTGGGCTGTTGCTGATGGAAGCTTTACCAAAATCTCTAATTATTGGTGAACGGCTAGCTGCTCCTCTAGCCTCGGGCGCTGTTGATTTTGCTTCATCGGGAATATCTCTTCGCTTTCTCCATGAAGCATCAGTCTGAGGTGTAAGATCAAAAAATTCTTCAATTTTATCCTTTGTTCTACGAAGAATGGATAAATCTTCTCTGCTGTGGTCTGCCGTTTTCAATACTTCAACAATCTGGGCGTATACGGTCTCCAGTGGACTCACCTCACATTTGGTAAAATGGCTGATACATCTCTTGAGTGAATCGTAATACGGATCTTCAATCAATATCATGTACATGTGCCTTGCTGTTTTAACCACATCATATTTATTCTGCATATAGTACAAACATGCTAGAAAGTGAATCCGCTTGGTGTAACTTTTATGGAAAAGCAGAAAAAGTTTATTGAAATATTCATCTGCATCAAACTGTTCGTTGAGTTGGGTTTTGAGTTTCAGTAGAGGGTAAGCAGCCCCAAATCCGCCACCATCAAGAGCAATTTGAGCGTGTTTTACTGCAGATTCCAAATTATTTGTCCTTCTGTATAACTTGCTAGCTTTCATGTTGACGCCAACGTGAAATGGAAATTTTTTGAGCGCTGCCTCGATTATACTCAATCCTTTTTGTTTATTAGGTTCCGTATAAAAAAATTGTTCAGCACAAAACGAGATAATTTGCGGATGATTCGATTTGTCATGGACCCAGTCACAGGATTTCAATATTTGGCGTTGGCATTCTTTGTATTCTGGTGAGAATGGTTTCAAGACACTGATAAAATCTGAATAGGCAATTGCCAAAAAGTATTCACAGGAAACTCTTTGGTGGGAGGTCAGTTTCGGATGATTCAGGAGCTGTTCCAGTATACTGACTGGTTCTTCAATTTCTCTCCAAGTTGTTTTGTTTTGTGAGGACCTATCGAAGTGTCTCTTGCGGTTCATACAGACGACCAGAGATAGTTTGAACTCAATTTCTTCTGGGTTTAGCTGAATGGCTTGCCTTATCAAGGGCACGCACATATAAGTTCCTTTTTCCCCATAGTACCTCAACACTTGAGCTTTCATTGCTAGTAAAGCAGACCTCTCGACTTGAGTCATCTCCGCTATAGGTTTGATTCGTTTCGTCAACTCGACAACTTTGGCTGAGTCTCCTTGAGTTTGAACTAGAGTGTAAGCTTTAAATGAATAAGCTATGTGGGAGTAAGATAGCCTGTACTCACTGGTCAATCCGTCCTTTGCTTCTTCAATCTCTTTGATGACATCTTCAATCACTTGGACGGATGCATCCCTGTCTGTGGCTAGCAGTTCGAATGCGTAGGTCAGCTTCAATGGCCAAATCAATTCCAGCGGATCATCCAAAGAGTCGTTTTCTTCTATTTTATCCCCGAACTTCTTGACCAAGTTCAAGTTGGACTCAACAATCGCGGGAATATTCCAGTTGAAATGGCACTCCGTTTTTCTCAAAAACTCCTCCATTATGCCCTCGAAAATCCCACCACGCACAGTACTAAATCAACAATAAAATAACGCTCAAAATCACCACTGATTTGATTGGTAAGAACGCATAAATCTCAGAAGTAGAAGAATCTCGCTATCACTAGTCACGGATGAAGTGCTGTCGACACCTCAGTTTCAGAGCGTAGATGATACTACCTAATCTCATCTCCGTTCTTGGGACAACCAGAGACTGTGATTTACAGTAACGAGTTACAGTCGATTCAAATCGAACGATCGATTCGGATCGATTATGTACGTACTACAATGGTCAAACTACAACCACAGTTCAAATTACTACTGTTTTCACTTGAAAAAATAATAAAGTTACGACTGGGTGAGGTGGGGTCTGAAGAACTGAAGAATAGTGGTATAATTAATAATTCAGGAAATGATCGTTTACTTCAGATCGATTTTACTAAACTCGAAGCTACGTATAATCGATGTATGATCGTAAATACCCGGAAATCGAATTAAAACTCTACAAATGAACCATAATACAATAATTTGCAGTGTTTTAATTCGATTTTCGGGGACTTCGCTCTTTGAAAAGTAAATCATAAAATTTTGGAAGGGTTTTAACAATTTTTTTCTCTTCTTTGATTCCAAAGGATCAATCAAAAGATCGATTATACGTAGCTTCGAGTTTAGTAAAATCGATCTGAAGTAAACGATAACTTCCTGAATTATTAGGAGTAATCTATAACTTCTATTTAAAACTTCCCTCAAAAAGCTATATGTATACGTAGGTACCTAATGATGGTTTTCGTTTCAAAGTGCGAAGAACCCGAAAATCGAATTAAAACGCTGCAATAATCATTCATTATTTTATTGACATTTTCATGTCTTTGCTTTGGCACATAAACTGAAAAATCGTCACGAAAACTAAGCAAGTCTTGCTCACGCGACCAATAAATAAATAAAATAGACTCACTGTGTTGCGTAGAGAACAATCAACAACTGTTTTCTTATTTTGATGCTTGGGTACATGAACTAACAACCTTACTTCACTGCCTTGTTGTGTAGTGGTTGACATGAAAATATTTTCGATCAATTTTCCGAGAAATTATGACCAATAAAATTCACCAATAAAGGCAAATACTCACATTTTTGAAACGCGAGAGAGAGGAGAATTGATATAAGCATTAAATTTATTTGTTATCCCACCATAAAAAACCAACCTTTGAATTAATTTTTAATAAAAAGTCGGAAAGTGTACCGATATAATGGTGTGGGTAATTTTTGGTTTCAGAGCGACCTGAGGGTTCAAAATTTGCTAAAATTTTAGTTGTTGGGTGAGCCTGAAGATTAAAATTTAATCTTCAGCGTTTAAATGTAATTTGAAGCGTTTTTATGTGGAGGATACTTAGTATCCTCCACATAAAAACGCTTCAAATTATTACAAAAAGGTAGGTATTCTTTCTGGATGGATTACTCGCCTGTAAATAACACCGCTCTGCCATTGTCACTACCTACCAACCATATTTTAGCTTCACAATGAAGTCTATTTGAAAGAATTAAACGCTTCACACTCAATTTAAAAAAATAGGGAGTTGTGATCATTAGAAAATTTGAATACTGGTTGTTAAGGACGTAAAACTGAGTTCAACTCGGAGAAACGAATAACGATCGCATTTTGGTCAGATGAAATTTGAACGGAGATTAGAGATTCACAATCGTGTTTCTGTTTTATAATATTACCAACCTCTAAGTTTTCAGAAGGATAGTTGGTCCTACAAAGCTCTGGGTTGTCTCATTCGATTCTAAATATTGAATAGGTACCAAAAATTGTAGAAAAATGTTTTTTCAGCCAGGGCGTTTTGAAGATTTCAGCCCTTATTTTCAACCTTCAGAAGTGATTGACATCAGCCAAAAGCTTCAGGGCACAACTAGGTAGACCCCTAATGGAGCCCATATACCAAATTTCATTAAAATCGGTCCGATTGGATTCTACATACCTTAAAACGAACAAATTTTGAGGGGGGTTAAATTGCTTCCGAGTCTACCAAGGTAGCGGAAGCTTTGTTTCACTTTTCAAGGACGAAAAAAAAGTTCTCCAAAATCAAAATTTTCACTCGCGTTTTGCGTTTTAGACCTTTCTGAACAATTTTGGTTCCGTGTCTGTCTGTCTGTCTATGTGTCTGTCATGAATTCCTTGTAACGCGCATAATTATACGAAGTTATTGTCCGATTTCTATGAAATTTTCAGAGATTGTGCGGGTTAGTGTGTAGACGGTCCCCTATGAAAATCATCATCCTCGGACTGATAGAAGCGACTGCGCATGAACAAACGTGAATTCCTTGTAACGGCCATAACTTCTACATTTTCCATCCGATTTCGATTAAATTTTCAGGAATGTTACAGATTAGTATTTAGATGGCCCCCTATGAAAATCATCACCTTTCGGACTGATAGTAGCCGCTGCGCATGCGCAAACGTGAATTCCTTGTAACAGCCATAACTTCTACATTTTCTACCCGATTTCGATGACATTTTTAGGGATTACGCGGATTAGGTTGTAGATGGTCCCCAGTGAAAATCAAGCCCTTAAAATTTACAGAAGCCTCTGCGCATGAGCATACGTAAAATCCTTGTAACAGCCATAACATTTACATTTTTCATCCGAATGTGATGACATTTTCTAGGATTGTTCAGATTAGCGTGTAGATGGTCCCCTATGAGGGTAGTGAAAGGTACTTAGAGATTGGTGTTTTGAGATTAACTACTATGCATCGGATCATCTATATATAATCGGGTTATTGATACGAGGAAGCTATGTGCCACACCCACTTGGCAGACTTCTTTTTTTTTTTTTTTGATCGATTCCAAGAGGGAGGGGTTAAAGTTTGTTTCTTTATTTCTCTTGAAGATGAGAAACGAAAAGATCGAAGCAGAAGGTGAGAAGATGAAATGGATCGACAATTCGGTCTGATCCCGAATCGTGTAAACTGAACCTCAGGAGAGCGCGTGTAAGTTCGTAATGGAGTGAGCTTTGTGTTTGTGTGTGGCATACACAAACTTGACCGGGTTTCCAAGCCTCTCAGGCACAATAAGGCCCTTCGAACAGCGGAGAGGCGGGATAGCTTTTGGCGCTCGTCTCGCTGGGATTAACGCTCGAATCCCCATTCAGCTGAGGGATTTCACAGGATGGCCGGAAGGGATTGGTGTTCGCTTAAACGAAGGTTCTGATTCCATACAATAAGTTTCGGATTCTGGGATGTAAATATTCATATCCCACCTCTAAAATGACGTCAGGTTGGGCGGGTATACAAACAGCATCACGATTGAGAAGTTGTTCCTGATCAAGTTGATGATTTTGGTTTATTATTTTCAATAATGCACCTTCGGAATTCACCAAGAAAAAAAAACACCCCCCCCCCCAACACACACAAAGTTTTTTGGTTTACAAATCAAGGTACGTCGAATCCGCAAATCGAATGTAAAGGTTGCCGTTCCTTAGTTACCATGGACCGATTTTGATGAAATTTGGTATTTGGGCTCAATTTGGGGTCTATTTCTGCTCCGAACCTTTTGGTTGATGTCAGTCACTTTTCAGGGATGAAATGTTCAAGACACCCTAGCTCAAAAACTTTCAATGTAGAGGCATTGTTTTTCTTCAATTTAAAATAGTATTGAATTTTTAGAATCGAATGAGACCACTCAGAGCTCTGTAGGACCAACCGTTTGCTCTATGAAGTGAACATCGAATGGGTTATGGGTCCAAGACGCTTCTACTGTACGCCTTTTGAATAGTTGGCCTCCCTATGAAATTTTCCCTGTAGGGACACCTATTTTGGTTCTGCAGTGAATATAATTCCAACTTTGGAACGCAAAATTCCGATTATTAGATCACTTTTACAACATTACTGATGTCATAGTACGAATGATATATGGCCAACTTCCACCAGCAGTACAGTACTGAAATATGAGTAAGTTGTGCGTTGCATATCTAGATGTTCCAACTCCTCGAGAAATAAGTAACGTTTCGGCCAGGGGCTTCCCGCGTGTTTTAATCGGATTCCCGCACTCCGGATTTTTCCACGTTGGGAAACAAACGATTCGGACGAACCACGACGAAGAAATCTTCGAAGACACGCACCCCAAGGACGAGCGAATCGATGGAAGAGGTCACCACTGGATTAGAGTTGTCTTATTATGCGTCTGAAGGAACGACAGGGTTAAATCCCATTCGGAACAAAGAACCAATTGGGTGGGTAAATATATATAGTTGAGTTTGAACGACGATATCTTCAAGAGAATAAGTCACAATCTTTGCGCAATTTTTCCAGAATGTAAAACTTTTTCAGTAGTTAGATCTTTAAAGTCAAACTTCCAAAAATTTCCAAGATATCTATCAACATTACCTACGAGTAAATATTCTGAAAATCATCCTTGATTTTAACATTTTTCACTTCCAAGGCACTTTCCTCTCTAGATCCACACTGAATATTTTAAAACAATCCAAAAAGTAATCCACGAGAGAAAATTATGATTTTGAAGAACTTTTTTTAGCCTTGAAAAGTGAACAATTCTCTTCATTACCTTGTTAGACTAGAAGCAAAAAAGCCGTAGGAAAGGAATGGCAGTAGCTTTCTCACGAGAATAAATTAATACGGTAGTAATACGGTAGTAATACTACTATTTTGTTGGAAAATGGGTAGAAAATGAGTAACTAATGTTTCTGATTTATCGTAAATCCAACCCTTAAACTCTCGTAGGGAGCGAAGGGTATATTCTACAGGACTCCACGTGGTCTCAAAAATTCTAAAAATTCTATACTTTCTTAAATTGATGGAAAAACAATACCTTATATCAAAATTTTTAGAATTGGGGCGTTTTCAAAATTTCAAACCTTATTTTTCAACCCTTAGAAGTGACCTACATCAACCAAAATCTTCGGGGCACAACTTGACCCCAAATGGAACCCACATACCAAATTTCATCAAAATCGGTCAATGCTAAGTGGCAAAAGTGCCGCGTACGGTGGACGGACGGCCAAATTTTTATTCGATTTTTGGATTCTACGTACCTTGATACGTAAACCAACAAATTTCGATAGGGTTTAAACAATTTTTTTTCTTGTTCGATTCTAATGGCTCATCATTGAAAATAATAAACCAAACCATCTAGTCACCCAACTCGCGTAATTTTGATTCAAACCATTATTTCCCATGGTTTGGCAGTGAACAAGGAATTATACGTTTTCAGATTTTTTCCTTATTCCATAGCTGAAGCCATATCTCCCATTGATCCGAGTTTGATGAAATTTGTGGTAAATTGTATTGTAGTCCCTGGGCCCAAATAACATCCGATTTGAATAATTTTGGTTCATTAGGTGAAAAGAAACTGGATCATCACCGTATAGTTTTGCAAAAAAATAAGTGTTTTACCTGGAATGAATAGACAGTCATAGAACTATGGAAATAGTTCAAAAGCTGTAAAATTCCCAACTTGATGAGGAATTTCACAATTGCATGGAACATAGAACATATTGACAAAAAAAATTGCATAGAACATATTGACCGTCATAGAACCATAGAAATAATTCAAAAGCTATAAAATTCCCAATTTGACGAGGAATTTCAAAATTGCATAGAACATAGAACATATTGACAAAGAAATTGCATAGGAGAAAGAACATATTGACCGTGATAGAACCATGGAAATAGTTCAAAAGCTGTAAAATTCTCACTTTGATGAGGAATTTCAAAATTGCCTTATTTTTAAAATGTGTGCTATTAGACTTCCCCTACCAATTGCAGCCGTGTGTGGGGGCATAAACGTACAGACCTTTGATCAGTAGATTCATCGTATTTTGGGCATCATTAGTTCTGAAAGTCCGAACTAAAGACCGAAGGAAAACCATTTGACTATTTATGAATTACAGGGTTTATTGTCCGTAGAAAAGGGACCTTCGCCAGGGAAATGATTGAGCGGCACTCGACGAGTCAGCGACCCACTAAAATACGGCCGTCAAGCGAAACCAGATCTCAAGGAATCCCTTGTTATGGTATTGAATTACCACAAGGTAAAATCTTGGCACAATGCCTTATCAACTCGAAAAGTGGATCGCAACGTGCGTTCGCGGGAAACTTAGAATTTGCATACACTTTCCAATAGAATGTCTGGTTTTATTTGAGTTGAAGCGGGAAGGCGGCTGTTCTCCACACACCAGGAGCCCTTGCTTACCTATCTATGGCAATTGAAATCTATTTTAAGGAATTTTTTTCTTTCTTGTAGTCCAGAGAAGCGAATCGTTTCCAGATGCCCAGTGAGGTTTGTTTTTTCGCGACTGGAACACAAAATATCCTTCGGTTTCCGCGTCCCACGATTTCCCAACGAAATGCTGTATTTGCGTGGATTACAACCCCATCCTGCTCTCACTAAACAACATAAGTAGTCGATTCGTCATCCAAAAGTCAAGAAGCTCGATGAATTCAAAGTAGTTACCAAATAATCACAACTTCATTTACGGATTTTACAGATTTCCAGTTACGACTACCCCTTTTTTACGTCCCATTTTTCGTTAATTTTTCATTATTGTAAAATTTTATTATATTTTGTCATTAAAACGATCAAATTTATTGCAACTCAACTGAACCAAACATATTTTTTAAAAAGCGCTAGCCAGGAGTCAAGAGTATCTTTTTTCATGACAAAGAGCAAGAAGAAAATTGGCTATGGAGAATTTGAGGTGAACTAGTATTTTAACGAATTCATTTGATGAAAGAGGTTTACACGATCCGACCTCGCCATGAGAATTGGTATCCATGAAATTTTGTACGCTAAACCGAATGGTGGCCTTTAGGTTAATTTTCTCCACTAAAAATTTCATTTTCTTTGAAATTTGGATTTTTTTTACAAACCACAGACCTCGAAACCATTTTTTGTCAATTTAAAGTGCCAGTACGGAGATCGACATTAAAAAAAATCACCTGCAAAATTGATTGAAAAACATTTTTTTTTTAATTTAAAACTATTTTACTTTTTAAGTTATGTTAATATATAGGCTCCAAAGGATGAAATAATATGGATTTTGCCCCTCATTCAGCCAGTCCTTGGCACTCCCAAAGAGTAAGTCTCTCTACCCCCCCTTTAACACGTTGTGAATCGATGTGTTTCACACAAGAACATTTCACATAATACCACCAATATATGGATAGAGGAAAAAGAAACATGGAACATGCTTTAGCCGTTCGTTTAGCGGTCGAAGCTTCTCGAATGTTCTTGGTGTAATACAAGTTTGCAAACGAGCTTCCTTACTCGCTCTTCCGTGGAAGTAGACGATGACTCACTACTTTGTAAAGCAGTCTTAATCATAACATTATTCTTATTATTAAGAAATCAAAAACATCTAAAGCGTCGAAGAACACATCACAACTAAAGGTTTCAAGGTCCTTTGATTACATTCGTAAAACCAAGCCAACCAACATCAATATAATCCACTTGAATCGATGTTGGTTTTTACCGCGAATGTTGTTTACAGTTCTTTTAAGTCAGAGGTATATCTCAGCTTCATCCATACACACAGCTGTTCTGGCAGTATATAATTTACGCATGAATCGAGGGCTTTTCAACGAGTGGCGAACGATTTTCATGGGATGAAAACTAACGGCGATACATTTCCCTAGAAACGTTTCGGTTGTAAGTGAAAATGATTACAAAATCCCGCGCCATTTTCGTTGTGATTTATCTTACATAATGAAGGCTTGACTTTCCCCCAATTTCAAGGGTTTATTTCCCGGTATCTATATTTCCTTTTAAGGTTAATTATTGAAGTCCAAGTCTATACATACATAGATATTTATTATTCTAAACATCCTAAACGTTCAAGTAATTGATGGAGAATAGTTAAAAATGAGAAGGATTGAGTCAGATTTGGCAGAGAACTTGGAAGAAGAGACAGAAGCAGACCCTCTCCTGGAAGAATACACGGAAGTAGAATCCTACAGTGGTGAGGATCACTTTCCTATTCACCTTTCGAACGGGTTGAGGAAAGTAAAAGTGACAAGTGATATGCCATGTTTAGTTGACATCACTTGGAAGAAGGCACAGAAGCAGCATCGCTGGCAGTAACTTGAAGTAAAGTAAATCTACTATCCTTATCACCTTTTGGATAGCCAGTGGAAATTAAAGGAAGAAAAAGATTGAAGGATTGAAACATATTTGGATGATACCACCTGGAAGGAAAGACAGAGCTCCTCTCCTGGGAGAATATTTATACTGAATCAGATAGACTGGTTTCTTTTTCACCTTATGGACAGCCTGAGGAAAGTAATTACAAGAAGGATTGAATTATACTTGGCTGACGCTCACCCTGAAGAATAGCCGAAGGCAGACCTACTGATAGTATGGACAGTTGAAATTGTCAGGATCTTCAACTTTTCAGTTCCTTAAGAACAGAAAGTTAAGACGAGAAGGATTGAGCTAGATTTGGCAGCCAGGAATAAGAAATAGAAACAGACCCTCTCTTGGAAGAGTAGAAGAATCAGATCTTCTAGATCACTGGCTGTGAAGGATCATCATGATCAAGGTACCTACTTTCCAGCTCACCTTTTTGATACCATGGGAAAAGTAGATACAAGAAGAATTGAATCATATACGGCTAGGTTTCAACTGGAAGAATAGGTAGAGCTGACGTCCCCAGGGAGAATAATATAATATATTATTCTCAGTATATTATACTGAATCAGACTGACTGGTGATGGGATCATCATGATCTCGGTATCCACTTCCTTTTCCACCTTTTGGATACAAGCCTCGACATTTTTGCCGGAGGAATCCATGCGGGGGGGGGGGGTACTTCGGAGTCTTCCATGCAAAATGTACGTATGCCTTGCATATATGGGGGAATTCTCAAGAAATTGATAGAGTTCAGCGTATGTAGAAAAAAGCACTTCGAGTATTGTGTAGAGCTGGCCACCTAGATCACTGCAAGCCCTTATTCAAGAAGATGAAAATCATGACCATCATAAACGCTTATATTTATTACGCAAGCTGCTACATCAATGATAGAAACACATTAGCCCGGGGAGACATACACGATCATCGTACAGGAAGGAGAGACGACGTCGATCTGCCGTTTCATAGACTATGTGTGACACAAAAGCAGTACCACTATACATCGATAAAGATTTGTAACAACATTCCAAGTTCAATACGAGAGTTACCAAAGAGGCAATTTGAGAACACCATGAAGATTTTTTTAAGGAAACTCCATTCTACAGTCTAAGGGAATACTTTGACCAAAAAATTAATATGACTTATGTATAATGACGCATTCATGTACATACATTATGGTACAACGTATAAAGAACTATTATTATTAGCATGGGAAAGTAAATACAAGAAGGATAGAATTATACCTGGCTGACGCTCACCCTGAAGAATAGCCGAAGGCAGACCTACTGATAGTATGGACAGTTGAAATTGTCAGGATCTTCAACTTTTCAGTTCCTTAAGAACAGAAAGTTAAGACGAGAAGGATTGAGCTAGATTTGGCAGCCAGGAATAATAAATAGAAACAGACCCTCTCTTGGAAGAGTAGAAGAATCAAAACCCACTGGTTGTGAAGGATCATCATGATCAAGGTACCTACTTTCCAGCTCACCTTTTTGATACCATGGGGAAAGTAGATACAAGAAAAATTGAATCATATACGGCTAGGTTTCAACTGGAAGAATAGGTAGAGCTGGCGTCACCTGGGAGAATAATATATACTGAATCAGACTGACTGGTGATGGGATCATCATGATCTTAGTACCCATTTCCTTTTCCACCTTTTGGATAGCATGGGGAAAGTCGACACAAGAAGTATTGAATCATATACGGCTGGGTTTCATCTGGAAGAATAGGTAGAGCTGACGTCTCCTGGGAGTATAATATATACTGAATCAGACTGACTGGTGATGGGATCATCATGATCTTAGTACCCATTTCCTTTTCCACCTTTTGGATAGCATGGGGAAAGTCGACACAAGAAGGATTGAATCATATACGGCTGGGTTTCATCTGGAAGAATAGGTAGAGCTGACGTCTCCTGGGAGAATAATATATACTGAATCAGACTGACTGGTGATGGGATCATCATGATCTTGGAACCCACTTCCTTTTCCACCTTTTGGATAGCATGGGGAAAGTCGACACAAGAAGGATTGAATCATATACGGCTGGGTTTCACCTGGAAGAATAGGTAGAGCTGGCGTCTCCTGGGAGAATAATATATACTGAATCAGACTGACTGGTGATGGGATCATCATGATCTTGGAACCCACTTCCTTTTCCACCTTTTGGATAGCATGGGGAAAGTCGACACAAGAAGGATTGAATCATATACGGCTGGGTTTCACCTGGAAGAATAGGTAGAGCTGACGTCTCCTGGGAGTATAATATATACTGAATCAGACTGACTGGTGATGGGATCATCATGATCTTGGAACCCACTTCCTTTTCCACCTTTTGGATAGCATGGGGAAAGTCGACACAAGAAGGATTGAATCATATACGGCTGGGTTTCACCTGGAAGAATAGGTAGAGCTGACGTCTCCTGGGAGAATAATATATACTGAATCAGACTGACTGGTGATGGGATCATCATGATCTTGGAACCCATTTCCTTTTCCACCTTTTGGATACCATGGGGAAAGTCGACACAAGAAGGATTGAATCATATACGGCTGGGTTTCACCTGGAAGAATAGGTAGAGCTGACGTCTCCTGGGAGAATAATATATACTGAATCAGACTGACTGGTGATGGGATCATCATGATCTTGGAACCCACTTCCTTTTCCACCTTTTGGATAGCAAGGGGAAAGTCGACACAAGAAGGATTGAATCATATACGGCTGGGTTTCACCTGGAAGAATAGGTAGAGCTGGCGTCTCCTAGGAGAATAATATATACTGAATCAGACTGACTGGTGATGGGATCATCATGATCTTGGTACTCATTTCCTTTTCCACCTTTTTGGATAGCATGGGAAAGTAGATGCAAGAAGGATTGATTTATATATATTTGACTTACTTTCACCTTACCGGAAGAATAGGTAGAGGTGACCTCTCCTGGGAGAATATATTATACTGAAGCAGAGAGACTAGTGGTGGAGTCAGCATGCTCACGCCATCTACTTCCATTTCTACCTTTTTGATTCATCAAGGAAAGTAAATATAAGTAGGATTGAGTCAAATTTGCACGCACCTGGAAGAAGAGACAGAAGCAGACCCACTGGTAGTAGGGGTAACACTTGCGATCGTCAGGATCACCCCGGAAGTGGTCGACTCCCGGATAAGGCACATTCACACCCACCCGCTTCTTGAACGCACTTTTGATCGTGTACGTCGAGTGAATCCAACAGTACGTGTTCAAAACGTCTTCGGGAATGTCTTTGGTATGAACGCAATCTATCGGGTTCCCGACGTACTGGCGAGTCGTCACGATCAACGAGAACGCCATGAGGATCATCACGGTGATGGAGTAGTGGAGACGGAAAATGGGGGAGTCGATGCGGATGTTGTTGACTTTGACGAGGTTTTTGAGGCCCCTGAAGACGTCTAACATGACGAAACGCGGCGTGTGATCACATCTCGGTCCGCGTCTCCCGCCCTCGCCCCCGGCACTGCCCGCTCACTTGAGACCGCCGAACCTACTTCTCTATAAATACATTTTCTCGGCTTCTTCGCTCGCACGGATTAGTTAGTTCTTTCTCCCTCCATCTTCCGATTTTCCTATACCTCTAGTCATTATCACGATTCTGATCTTTCATCTCAACCAGTTCAAAAATCAACCACAAAATGTCACACAACGGACCAAAAAAATAGTGGACCATCAATTCTACAATTTTCAATTCTTCCAACCACTACTCGCCAAATTTGATGGTCTCTACCACACAAACCCTGGAAATGTCATTGAAATCATGGTAACTGTAGAAGTAGTGTGCCACGGCTTATGCACAGTGGCAATCAACAATTCGATCACGATAAAATTGATGAGGAACCATCGTGAGCTTCAAACATACAATCAATTATCAATATTTCATTCAATAATCAATTATTCCTGAACATTTCGTAAAATTCGGAGGAAAAGTTTAAAAGTAATTGAGGAGCTTGATTCCCAAAAGTACTATATCCATTTTGGTCAAACGTGAGAAAAACACGGAAAATCATAGCGACCTGAAAAACGTGCCATAAACCAATGATGTTTTTTTAATATATTTCTAGATTGTAATAAATATTTTTGGGAAAATAGATTCGAAAAGTTCAAAGTTAAAATGAATGAATGTGAATGTTTTATTTGTTGTGAAACACGTAGTGGATTAACAGTTGTAAAAATAGATATTAAGCAATGGCTAACAAATTAATATAACAAGTGATAATACTAGGACAGGTAACGTAGGTAATTAAAAAAAAGAAAAAGGGGGGAAGAAGAAAAGTAGGTAACAAGAACACTCCAAGCCACAAAAGCAGCGGAGCCCAGCAGGGGGTACCCAGCCGGGCCCAGCCCCACCCACCATGGCGGCTCCCAGACCGTATGCCCAAATGGGCAACGGCCAAGTTTGCAACGCCAAATAATTTTGAACGAGATTTGAAACATCAGAATTACGGATATAGTACTTTTTGAAACGAAACGTGGCGGACTGTTTTTGGAATAAAATGAAGTGGATAAAATACTTTTTGAAATAAAACGAAGTGGATAAAGTACTTTTTGAAATAAAACGAAGTGGATAAAGTACTTTTTGAAATGAAACGAAGTGGATAAAGTACTTTTTGAAATAAAACGAAGTGGATAAAGTACTTTTTGAAATGAAATGAAGTGGATAAAGTACTTTTTGAAATGAAACGAAGTGGATAAAGTACTTTTTGAAATGAAACGAAGTGGATAAAGTACTTTTTGAAATGAAACGAAGTGGATAAAGTACTTTTTGAAATAAAACGAAGTGGATAAAGTACTTTTTGAAATGAAACGAAGTGGATAAAGTACTTTTTGAAATGAAACGAAGTGGATAAAGTACTTTTTGAAATGAAACGAAGTGGATAAAGTACTTTTTGAAATGAAACGAAGTGGATAAAGTACTTTTTGAAATGAAACGAAGTGGATAAAGTACTTTTTGAAATGAAACGAAGTGGATAAAGTACTTTTTGAAATGAAACGAAGTGGATAAAGTACTTTTTGAAATGAAACGAAGTGGATAAAGTACTTTTTGAAATAAAACGAAGTGGATAAAGTACTTTTTGAAATTAAACGAAGTGGATAAAGTACTTTTTGAAATGAAACGAAGTGGATAAAGTACTTTTTGAAATTAAACGAAGTGGATAAAGTACTTTTTGAAATGAAACGAAGTGGATAAAGTACTTTTTGAAATGAAACGAAGTGGATAAAGTACTTTTTGAAATGAAACGAAGTGGATAAAGTACTTTTTGAAATGAAACGAAGTGGATAAAGTACTTTTTGAAATAAAACGAAGTGGATAAAGTACTTTTTGAAATGAAACGAAGTGGATAAAGTACTTTTTGAAATGAAACGAAGTGGATAAAGTACTTTTTGAAATGAAACGAAGTGGATAAAGTACTTTTTGAAATGAAACGAAGTGGATAAAGTACTTTTTGAAATGAAACGAAGTGGATAAAGTACTTTTTGAAATGAAACGAAGTGGATAAAGTACTTTTTGAAATAAAACGAAGTGGATAAAGTACTTTTTGAAATGAAACGAAGTGGATAAAGTACTTTTTGAAATGAAACGAAGTGGATAAAGTACTTTTTGATATAAAACGAAGTGGATAAAGTACTTTTTGAAATAAAACGAAGTGGATATAGTAGTTTTTGAAATAAAACGAAGTGGATAAAGTACTTTTTGAAATAAAACGAAGTGGATATAGTAGTTTTTGAAATAAAACGAAGTGGATGTAGTACTTTTTGAAAACAACCGAAGTGGATGAAGTACTTTTTGAAACAAAACGGATAAGAGACTGCCATTGTGCAAGATATAGTACCTTTTGAAATGAACTGGAATATTCACCATCGTTTCTCAAGGGAATAGATTATCTTTTCCTCCAAAACGATCGCATTTTTGTGAATAACTACCCCCCTAAAACCCTGGGGGAGTGTCAACTCCATTTCGATGAACAAGGTCTTTTGGATTCAAACTCCTCAATTGTTGTCATAAGAACTTCATGTTTGCTCCTGAATAATGACAACAATTGAACTTATCGTCATGGATTTCATTACAAGACCATCTACAATCTCTTTCACACGATCCCTGAAAATTTAATCGAATTATGATGAAAACTATATGTTTTTATTGTTACGAGGATATCACGTTTGCGCATGCGCAGGGGCTAGCATTAATTGGGGTGACAAATTTCATAGGGGACCATCTACTCAAACCCACAATCAAAAGTCGTCGTCTCCCCCGGTGATCACGGCGCACCAGGTCTTCCTCACCAGCAAGACCTGGCGGTTGTGCGGATTTTGCCTATACAGCTTCTCTTGTTGAAGCGAAGCTACGCTGTAACTCCAAGAGTAGGATCCTACCTAATTATAACCATTAATTGTACACTATTTCAAGCTATTGCCCACGTAATATAATATATTACTATTTATAATATATTATATTATATATATTAATATAATTAAAAAAAAATATATAATAATATTATATATATTTTTTTTAATTATATTAATATATATAATATAATATATTATAAATAGTAATATATTATATTACGTGGGCAATAGCTATATTATATAATATATATTATATAATATATAATATATATTATATAATATATATTATATAATATATAATATATATAATATAAACAACTAACTGTAACTATATATATATAGTTTAATATAATATATACCTTTATAATATATATAATATATAATATAATATAATATAATATAATATAATATAATATAATATAATATAATATAATATAATATAATATAATATAATATAATATATTAATATATTTACTATATTATAGTAAATCAAATTTAGTCATTTCCAATTGTTTTGACACATTGTTTTAAACAAAAAATTGTTAAACAGCAATAATTCATTATTTTTCTGTAAAGATATATCATAAAAGTCCTTATATAGTCATATAAAGACATATCATAAATTACAATTTAGTGAAAAATATAGTATTTAATTAATTAACAAAATTAAGCATTTACACTTTGAATTTAAACTTTCGCGAATTAAATTAAACTTTCCAAAAATTAAATTAGACTTTCCGCAAAAAAAAATTAATTAAATACCTATTGAATGTATAAAATATTATATAGATATATAACAATTAAAGAATATTATATAAACTTATTACGTAATCATGTTGCCTTGCGCGATAACCAATTTAAACCAGTAGGTAAGCGATAAAACATGCATTTTTATTTACCCTTCCTGCTGCCCAAACAGTTCCACTCAATGTAATTCAGTTAGTACCTATTTTGAGAAAGAAATAGTGGACCCCCTCTCGGCGTTAGCCACCATAATATCTCTGGCGACATGCGAGTCTCGAATTTGAACAGTATTTTACAATCTATGGTCTACGACACCCAACATGCGGATTCAAGTTTACCCCCCCCCCCCCTGCCCAAGTTAACCCAAATTACCAAAACGGTAATATGTTGTAACGTTGATCTTTCATCTGTTAGTTCTGGTAGGTAGTACGTAGAAGTTCACATCCATATTCGAGGTGAAACACCCCAAAACCCAGAAATTATGCGTTTTCTGGTATCCTGGCGCCATGGTGGCACCACTGAATTGTTCCATGGTGGCACAAAGAATAATTCAGTCATAAAGAATAATCAGTCGTGAAGTATAATTCATGAAAATCCAGAGGTATACTGATATTGTTCCCTCAATTTCATAGCTCTGGTACAATCTTTAAGCCGTACAGTTTTTTAAGGAAATTGTATATTGTTAAAAATTGTATAAATTTTGTTGGAAATTGTATATTTTGTGAATATTATCCCACTACTCGCCCCCTCTCCATGCTAATTCCATTGGCACTGAGTGGAACTAGGAGGTTATCTCAGTCGAACAAGAAAAGAAACTCGCAAATCGGTTGGAAATTGAGGCCTGCGCTGAGTACATAAAATGTTGTTCGAAAACGACTTGAAAATTAGGGGGGTCAATAATTCAAAATTCAAAATTCCGGTGTCGTAATGCACAACTAGATAGATTTTCGAATCGAACGAAAAAAGTAACCAAGCATATCGGTTGAAAACTAAGGCCTGGGCAGAATACACGAGATTTTGTCACATACACACACACACTTACGTGTATTGTGGTCTTGGATTCAGAATGGTCCGAAACGGACTATACTCTTGCCTTTATTTAAAGAGCTCTGGACCGCGGGTTCCAAAACCCCTTCCCTGCCAAGAGGTGGCAACGTTGCAAGGTGCTCACCTTGGGGTCTCAACCCTTGGCGGTCACAATCCTTCGTGGTCAAAACCCATCATCCCTCTTCCTGTAACAATAATACGGTAAACAAAGCTCAGAAAAAATTATTATTAAATGTATAACTTATATTTGGGAAATACCTGGAATCAAGATATAGGTAGGTTAAAAATCTCTGCTGTAAGATAATTTACTTGAATGTTCCTCATCACTCTTTTTTAATCGTACCTGCCTCGAGTTTATACTCGATATGTTCAATTTTTCTCGCTGATCACGATTTTGGTGATGGGATGATCGAAATAATTTGTGAATCAAGTGTGCATTTGCAGAAGAGGGTAAACTGTTGGGGGGGTTCACAGGCGGAGGGGTCGCGCAGGTATACCTCGACCTTCCGCTGGGGCTCGGATTCTTGCAGCGATGCCGAACCTTCGGGGCCTTCAAAAATCCCAGAGCTCTTTAAATAAAGGCAAGAGTATAGTCCGTGGTTATTTTTTCAGTTTTTTCCCCCTTCAACCCTTAATTAATCTCTTAAGGTAGCCCAAGTCTTACTGAGGGACTTCCTAAAAACCAGGAGAAAACATTCCAAGAAAAAAGTGTTCCATATTTACGGCGGGCGGGGGCCGCCATGGTGGGTGGGTCCAGTCCCGGCCTGACTTGGAAGCTGGGCCCACACATTTTTGTTTTTTTTTTTCCTTCATTTTCTACAGGCTGCATAATAAACTATAAAGCGCACGAGTTGCTGTTGTCAATCACGGTTTATATATTTATACCCCAACAGTTATGCATGTGTATTGCCTATACATCGATACCCACGAGGAACGGCTTCGAAGGCTTGTTTTCACCTTAGATGGACTGAAAAACTCAATAAAAAACGTCAAAATTTATTACCGAAATAGGTTGGTTCACGCGAGAGACATCCTAGGCTAGTTTCCACCTAGAATTGACTGAAAAGCACAGAGGCGCTATGTCCACACATCTTCCACATTTTTGCTTCCGAGTCTACCAAGGTAGCGGAAGCTTTGTTTTCACTTTTCAAGGATGAAAAAAAAAGTTCTCCAAAATCAAAATTTTCACTCGCGTTTTACGTTTTATACCTTTCTGAACAATTTTGGTTCCGTGTCTGTCTGTCTGTGTGTCCGTCATGAATTCCTTGTAACGGGCATAACTATACGTAGTTATTGTCCGATTTCTATGAAATTTTCAGGGATTGTGCGGGTTGGTGTGTAGACGGTCCCCTATGAAAATCATCACTCCCGGACTGATAGTAGCCGCTGCGCATGCGCAAACGTGAATTCCTTGTAACAGCCATAACTTCCACATTTTTCATCCGATTTTGATGAAATTTTCAGGGATGTTACGGATCAGTATTTAGATGGTCCCCTATGAAAATCACCACCTTCGGACAGATAGTAGCCACTGCGCATGCGCAAACGTAAAATCCTTGTAACAGCCATGACACTTACATTTTTCATCCGAATTTGATGAAATTTTCTAGGATTGTCCAGATTAGCGTGTAGATGGTCCCCTATGAGGGTAGTGAAAGGTACTTAGAGATTGGTGTTTTGAGATTAACTACTATGCATCGGATCATCTATACAATCGGGTTATGGACACGAGGAAGCTATGTGCCACACCCACTTTGCATTTTTTAATTTCAGGAAAAATAAAATTTAACAAAACTATTATTGGCCTTCTTGAAGATTAAAGCTTAAAATTTGTTGAAGAAATCAAAGAGTTTAGTGTAGTAAGTCATTATTTTCGGAATTGTGCACTGGTGGAAATTTTCTTTGTGTTTTTCTTAAAATTCCGGTTTTGGATCGATATAATTATTAACCTATTAAAACTCCGTTTTTGGTATCGATAATCGATTATTATTTTGACATTGATTATTTCGATTGATTATTATTATTATTTTTGACGCATTCATGAAAGACATTGTCTTAGTAGACAAAGAATAAAGATCTAGATATCTACCTAACTATATGTTCCTGAGATCTATATCTGGTAGGTAAATCAACGTGGGTGAGCGAGGAATGAGTCAAAAATACTATCATTGTTTTCCCTTGACATCATCCTTGACTCACCTACAATGTGTCACTTGATTCCCTACTCAGAATCCCAACTAAACGAAACCGTTCACAATACAGGGTATCAACCATGATAATATTTCCTCCTCATCAAAATATTTTCCTCAAAAATATTTATATAAGAACACTTGTACAAAATTCCGACGTATAGTACAAAGTACTCGGGCCTTTTCCTCGTTTTGAATCGCGCGGCACGCAAATCAACGTACGGTCTGTACGGTAATTTTCTCAGGGCCGTACGATAATTCGTAGGTTGTCGGCCCTGGAATGCGGGAGATATCGGGTGACTCAACCGCGGAGTGGGGGTTGTTTGACAAGCAGTATCCAAGATGGCGCTCAAGGCATTGGTCGGTGCAAGTAAGAATTTCTCCTATTTTCACTAGAAATACCTTAATTCTAATCATTTCTGACACCCGCAACACGTTCTTCAACATCCTACAAATCGAAATTGGTGACTCATGCCAAGAAATATTCCTAATATCAGGTCTTAATTCGTAGTTGAACGCGACTACGCGTCCTCCCTGGGGGTGTTGACTATTGTTTTTTTTATCTCCGTAAATTTATCAGTTTATTGATAACTTACGAAAGTTCCGACCTTATTTCTTCTTTTCGAGAACGGGGTCTTCGATCACGTTTGCAGTAGGAAATCCGAATTCCTGTTCCTCAATATCTCGTCATCGAAACCACAAGCGACAATCCCGCAGTGAATCGGCGATGAAGTCCGTACAACGAAAGTCGATAACACCATCGGCTAATGTGTTTTGTCGTACCTTCTCCCAAAATGGAAAATTCCTGTCGAATTATGGACAAAACTCGGTCAAATTTGACGAAGCTGGGGCATTGGAAAACTACTTCTCTCATGAAATGTTTCCCGTCGGTTGCATCAACTGGTGGAATCTCTCCGGACTTGACGTTTCTTATCAGACTGTCATCTTCGTCTGGGTTTCCTTCTTTAACATCAATATTTGGGGTTCTCAAATAATTATTAATTCCACTCTAGCGTTTCTATTGATATTAACAGGTCTGTTTAGAAAGCATGACCTAGTTGAGTATGTTGGCACCGTAATTGAGTGTGCATCTCGAAAAAATATAACCTACATTAAGTACTACGTACTCGTACTTAATCGTCCATTGATATTCCTGTTGGTACGAAGTAAAACTCGACTAAATTCTTAATAATTTTCGAACTTGTTTGAGTCGAACCAATATTAACCATGGTGGACCTCCAATATTGGACCATGGTGTCACTAGTGTCACCACCCTCAGGAATTACATAGCTGTCTCAAGGTGTCATCAGATTAACTAGATTCAAATTGCAATTTAAAAATTAATGGACAGCTGAATTTTTTTTAACGTTATTGAAAATCATGTAAAAATGTCACTGGAATTTTGAAATTTTTTTAATCGATTTCTTTGGAAATTTTTGTCATGGGGTATTTCAGTCAGTTTAAAAAAAAAAAATTTCAAAAGAGTCTGGCTCAGGAATAACGGTAATCTGGTCTGTTCGTCGAGAAAATATTTTTTTTTAAATCAGAGAAGCTAAGGAAAGTTGAAGATTTGAATGGTGTGACGTAGCTAGCCAATCGTGACGTAGCTAGCCAAAAATGTCTTTGAAAAAAGTATAAATGCACAGAGAAGGGATTGGAATGTTCTCACTGGTAGGGTTCAAATTGAGGCTCCAGAACGTTGATCTTCCTCTTCCTTTCTGTCATATTTAAAACGAAAGAAAGAAAAGAAATCGTGGGCGATACACTGGCTGAAAATTTGATATGTTGAATTCACAAATGAAGCGAACAGAAAACAACCGATTACAGACGGCAGACGTAGGTAACGCTAACGATTGAACCATAAAGTAACGCTATCCGAAATGAGAATCCCTTGGATACTATAAAATACTACTCACTCACACGCGCGGCGTAGTGTGTGTGCATTTATGGCGGCCTTTATTTCAAACGTGTAATCTCTTTAATTAATTTTTCTACCACATGTTACAGTATCATTGGGCTAAAAGTTGGAGTATATTGGTTTTCAAGGGTGCTGAATCCAAATTTGAGGTCAAAAACCTGAATTCCGACCCACCGATTTACCCCATTCTATTTTGAGTTTTCCAATGGCCCACAAAAATTCTGCTGTCCACTATATATGAAATTGCAATTTTAATTTTGTTTACTCTGGTGACACTTAACGATAGCTGAGGAGTTCCTGAGATGTTTTCGGTGACATTAGTGATACCATGGTTAAGTATGCAATTAACTACCTAGCTAATTAACTAAAAATAAGAATTCTATTCTTTCTTCAAGGAACTGACAATAACCAAAAGCTTCGGGGCACAACTAGACCCCAAATGGAGCCCATATACCAAAATGTCATCAAAATCGGTCCATGGGAACTGGTCAAAGTAGCTTCGACGAAAAGATACCTCGTACCTTGAAACGTAACGGATCAAATTTTGAGCCATTTGAATCATCAATATTGAAAATAATTGACCAAAAAATGTTCATGTGCTGTGAACTGGAGAAGCGTCCTGACTGGAAGAGCACTCTGAGGCGTAGTTCAGGCTAATCTCACTCACGTAGCTGCAATCGAGGATTGTTGATTCCCATGTCATCAATTAGGGTTAACAAAATTTATAATCAGTCCTGTCTGTGGTATGTAAGACGGCAATCTTACAAGTTCTTCAAGTCTGAGTGATGTAGAATTGTTGCTAGTGTTGCTACCCCCTCCAGGAAAGCATCGAGCAACACCAAAATTAAATTTTGAAAAAAAAAAATTGCAATTATTCAAAAAATAGTTTTTAAAGACCAACCTCACTCGCCTCAGTGCAAAACTATTATTCTACTTGAAATTTATTGAATATATCAGGCGTGGAGGGAGCTACCCTGATCCTAGAGAGCTACTCTCCATTCACTAAGATTTGTGATGAAACTGGTGCAATAAGTATCTTGACACATAATTTCTGAAATGTTTTCTCGTTATTAGGTACTTTTTTTTTACAATGAGGTTCAAATCAATCTATTAACCCATTTCCGGCCACTGATGCGTTTTCGCATCGTCATATTTATGATTTCTTTAAATATTGAAAATAGTGGTAAATCTTTGCAGGAAAATTTTTTCACGTTCACGCTGTTCCTTAACTTTTCAGAAAAAGTTTTCTTTGATGTACGGGAGCTCAATGCAATTTCGGAAATTTTTTGAAAAGGAGGCCTCTTGGCCGAAGGCATCAGTTGGGTGGCTCAAATACGATTCTGGACGTGTGAGCTTTCTGAGGTAGGAGTTGAAACAGATTCCGGTTAATAAATAGACTTTTTCATCCTACCAAAACAATGAACTGGATAAATCATATCGATTTGGAAAACTGAGGCCTCTCAAATCTCATTAAAAAGTAAATTTCATAAATTATCGAGTATTTTTGCTCTCGATTGGGTAGCAAATGATGCTTTATTTCGGCTGGCATTCTTTAAAACAGTTCATCCTCCTCTTCTCATTATTCAGTTATTTCCACCCTTGGCTTGAAATGGGTTAAAAAAACGGAATAAATCCGTTCAAGTCATAAATTGTTTAAACTCAGGACCTCGGAATTTCCTTAAGGCCAAAGCGTGGCTTCTAAAATTGGACGACACTTTGATGACGATTGTGCTGAGCTAAGCACATTATTAAGGGCTCTCACTTTATCGATCAAACCCCGCAGGTTGAACACCTACTGCTGAAACGACCCCCCCCCCCCCCCCCTACACACACAGTTAGCTTCCCTCACAACAATAAAACATTTGAAAACGAAATCCGCTTAAACATTTCGTTTTAAAGCTTACGATCAGAATCAATTTTTGTTTATTTTAGGAATTGAGCAAGAAACAAGACTGAGTTCCCACGGACCGATTTTGATGAAATTTGGTACGAGGGCTACATTTGGGGTCTAGTTGTGCCCCGAAGATTTTGGTTGATGTAGGTCACTTCTAAGGGTTCCAAAATGAATTTTGAAATTTTGAAAACGCCCTAGCTCGAAAGCTCTAGAGATATTAAGATATTGATTTTTCACCAATTTAACCCGTTTCAGGCCGAGGGTAGAAATAACAGAGTAATGGGGTGAGGAGGATAAACTATTTTACAGAATGCCGGCCGAAATAAGATATCATTATTTGTTCACCAATCGAGAGCAAAAATTTTAATTGGAAAGATTTTAAACATTTTAATTGGATTTTAGAGGTCTCAGTTTTCCAAATAGATATGATTTATCCATTTCATTGTCAAAAATAAAAAAAAAATCTATATAAAATCTAAAAATCTGTTTTTCTGAACCGGAATCTGTTTTGACTCATGGCCCAGAACGCTCATCATCCCAGGACCAAATTTGAGCCACCATAATCATGCTTTCAGCCAGAAGGCCTCCTTTTCAAAAAAAAATTTCCCAAATCGCATTGAGCTCCCGAATGTCAAAGACATTTTTCTTTGAAACGTTTAGGAACTGCATGAACGAGAAACAATTCTTCTACAAAGATTTTCCCACTTTTTCAATATTAAAAAAAATCATTATTATGGCGATGCAAAAATGCATCAATGGCCGGAAATGAGTTAAGATAGAATTAAATTTTTAGATTCGAATGAAACCCAAAGCTCTGTGGGACAAACCGTTCGCTCTTTTTGAGGGCTTGAGGGTTGGACTTACAATAAATCAGAAACACGAGTGTGAATCGCAAAACGCTGCTCACTGTAGGAAAATGGCTTGATATCCATTGAAATTCCAACGGATAACAAGCAATCGTTGTACACAGTTGTGCGTCCTAAGCAACCAAGAATCAAATATCGTTGTAAAGGCACCCACAACTCTCAGATAGCGGTGTCATTGCTGGTAGGTATTACTAATTTAAAAGCCGCTTTCTATTTAGACTGGTAATCTGTACAGTATAATAGTAAACTATTGTGTTATAATTGCGGCGTTTTAATGTACATAAGATGTCCGTAAAACGTCTCAGTCAAATGTTGCTGGTCCATCCTTCCGAAGTCAAAAACGACGATTTTCAACTGTTTTCACTAGTTATGTATGGCTAGAGATGGTCAGAGATTATTTGGGATGGTTAGGTTGCTGGGGATGGTTAGTTGAAGCTGGTTAGAGATGACTGGGGATGGTTATTGATGTTTAGTTGAAGCTGATTGGATATGACTAGGGATGGTCAGGTGGAGATCGTTATTCATGGTTTAGGTGGATGTGGTCAGGGATTGCTGGGAATGGTTAGTTAAAGCAAGTTAAATATGATTAGGGATGGTCAGTTGGAGATGGTTATTGATGGTTAGGTGGATGTGGTCAGGGATTGCTGGGAATGGTTAGTTAAAGCTAGTTAAATATGATTAGGGATGGTCAGTTGGAGATGGTTGTTGATGGTTAGGTGGATGTTGTCAGGGATTGCTGGGAATGGTTAGTTAAAGCTGGTTAAATATGATTAGGGATGGTCAGGTTGAGATGGTTATTGATGGTTAGGTGGATGTGGTCAGGGATTGCTGGAGATGGTTAGGTGGATGTGGTCAGGGATTGCTGGGAATGGTTAGTTAAAGCTTGTTAAATATGATTAGGGATGGTCAGTAGGAGATGGTTATTGATGGTTAGGTGGATGTGGTCAGGGATTGCTGGGAATGGTTAGTTAAAGCTAGTTAAATATGATTAGGGATGGTCAGTTGGAGATGGTTATTGATGGCTGGGTGGATGTTGTCAGGGATTGCTGGGAATGGTTAGTCAAAGCTAGTTAGATATGATTAGGGATGGTCAGTTGGAGATGGTTAGGTGGATGTGGTCAGGGATTGCTGGGAATGGTTAGTTAAAGCTTGTTAAATATGATTAGGGATGGTCAGTTGGACATGGTTGTTGATGGTTAGGTGGATGTTGTCAGGGATTGCTGGGAATGGTTAGTTAAAGCTGGTTAAATATGATTAGGGATGGTCAGGTTGAGATGGTTATTGATGGTTAGGTGGATGTGGTCAGGGATTGCTGGGAATGGTTAGTTAAAGCTAGTTAAATATGATTAGGGATGGTTAGTTGGAGATGGTTGTTGATGGTTAGGTGGATGTGGTCAGGGATTGCTGGGAATGGTTAGTTAAAGCTTGTTAAATATGATTAGGGATGGTCAGTTGGAGATGGTTGTTGATGGTTAGGTGGATGTGGTCAGGGATTGCTGGGAATGGTTAGTTAAAGCTAGTTAAATATGATTAGGGATGGTCAGGTAGAGATGGTTGTTGATGGTTAGGTGGATGTGGTCAGGGATTGCTGGGAATGGTTAGTTAAAGCTTGTTAAATATGATTAGGGATGGTCAGTTGGAGATGGTTGTTGATGGTTAGGTGGTTGTGGTCAGGGATTGCTGGGAATGGTTAGTTAAAGCAGGTTAAATATGATTAGGGATGGTCAGGTTGAGATGGTTATTGATGGTCAGGTGGATGTGGTCAGGGATTGCTAGGAATGGTTAGTTAAAGCTAGTTAAATATGATTAGGGATGGTCAGTTGGAGATGGTTATTGATGGTTAGGTGGATGTGGTCAGGGATTGCTGGGAATGGTTAGTTAAAGCTTGTTAAATATGATTAGGGATGGTCAGACCTGTAGAGATGGTTGTTGATGGTTAGGTGGATGTGGTCGGGGATTGCTGGGAATGGTTAGTTAAAGCTTGTTAAATATGATTAGGGATGGTCAGTAGGAGATGGTTATTGATGGTTAGGTGGATGTGGTCGGGGATTGCTGGGAATGGTTAGTTAAAGCTAGTTAAATATGATTAGGGATGGTCAGTTGGAGATGGTTATTGATGGCTGGGTGGATGTTGTCAGGGATTGCTGGGAATGGTTAGTCAAAGCTAGTTAGATATGATTAGGGATGGTCAGTTGGAGATGGTTAGGTGGATGTGGTCAGGGATTGCTGGGAATGGTTAGTTAAAGCTTGTTAAATATGATTAGGGATGGTCAGTTGGAGATGGTTGTTGATGGTTAGGTGGATGTTGTCAGGGATTGCTGGGAATGGTTAGTTAAAGCTGGTTAAATATGATTAGGGATGGTCAGGTTGAGATGGTTATTGATGGTTAGGTGGATGTGGTCAGGGATTGCTGGGAATGGTTAGTTAAAGCTAGTTAAATATGATTAGGGATGGTTAGTTGGAGATGGTTGTTGATGGTTAGGTGGATGTGGTCAGGGATTGCTGGGAATGGTTAGTTAAAGCTTGTTAAATATGATTAGGGATGGTCAGTTGGAGATGGTTGTTGATGGTTAGGTGGATGTGGTCAGGGATTGCTGGGAATGGTTAGTTAAAGCTTGTTAAATATGATTAGGGATGGTCAGTTGGAGATGGTTGTTGATGGTTAGGTGGATGTTGTCAGGGATTGCTGGGAATGGTTAGTTAAAGCTGGTTAAATATGATTAGGGATGGTCAGGTTGAGATGGTTATTGATGGTTAGGTGGATGTGGTCAGGGATTGCTGGGAATGGTTAGTTAAAGCTAGTTAAATATGATTAGGGATGGTTAGTTGGAGATGGTTGTTGATGGTTAGGTGGATGTGGTCAGGGATTGCTGGGAATGGTTAGTTAAAGCTTGTTAAATATGATTAGGGATGGTCAGTTGGAGATGGTTGTTGATGGTTAGGTGGATGTGGTCAGGGATTGCTGGGAATGGTTAGTTGAAGCTAGTTAAATATGATTAGGGATGGTCAGGTAGAGATGGTTGTTGATGGTTAGGTGGATGTGGTCAGGGATTGCTGGGAATGGTTAGTTAAAGCTTGTTAAATATGATTAGGGATGGTCAGTTGGAGATGGTTGTTGATGGTTAGGTGGATGTGGTCAGGGATTGCTGGGAATGGTTAGTTAAAGCTGGTTAAATATGATTAGGGATGGTCAGGTTGAGATGGTTATTGATGGTCAGGTGGATGTGGTCAGGGATTGCTAGGAATGGTTAGTTAAAGCTAGTTAAATATGATTAGGGATGGTCAGTTGGAGATGGTTATTGATGGTTAGGTGGATGTGGTCAGGGATTGCTGGGAATGGTTAGTTAAAGCTTGTTAAATATGATTAGGGATGGTCAGACCTGTAGAGATGGTTGTTGATGGTTAGGTGGATGTGGTCAGGGATTGCTGGGAATGGTTAGTTAAAGCTGGTTAAATATGATTAGGGATGGTCAGGTTGAGATGGTTATTGATGGTCAGGTGGATGTGGTCAGGGATTGCTAGGAATGGTTAGTTAAAGCTAGTTAAATATGATTAGGGATGGTCAGTTAGAGATGGTTATTGATGGTTAGGTGGATGTGGTCAGGGATTGCTGGGAATGGTTAGTTAAAGCTTGTTAAATATGATTAGGGATGGTCAGACCTGTAGAGATGGTTGTTGATGGTTAGGTGGATGTGGTCAGGGATTGCTGGGAATGGTTAGTTAAAGCTAGTTAAATATGATTAGGGATGGTCAGGTGGAGATGGTTATTGATGGTTAGGTGGATGTGGTCAGGGATTGCTGGAGATGGTTAGGTGGATGTGGTCAGGGATTGCTGGAAATAATTAGTTGAAACTGGTTAGAGATGACTAGGGATGGTCAGTTGGAGATGGTTATTGATGGCTGGGTGGATGTTGTTAGGGATTGCTGGGAATGGTTATTTAAAGCTAGTTTAATATGTTATATATATAGTTATATATGTTATTGATGGTTAGTTGAAGCTGGTTCGAGATGACAGGGGATGGTTATTGATGGTTAGGTGGATGTGGTCAGGGATTGCTGGAAATAGTTAGTTGAAACTGGTTAGAGATGACTAGGGATGGTCAGGTGGAGCTGGTTAGAGATGATTAGGAACGGTTAAATGGTAAACGGAATCGAATTTCCGATTGGGAATTATCCTGGTGGGGTAATAAACTTCAAAAAGTGTTATCACCGAAAAACTGAATGCTCGTCGAGTTGTGAGCTTGTGGAAAAGAAGTAATGAAATCTGGTGGGGAAATGCAGAAAGTCGATGGGAATGAGTTTATTTTATGGCGAAAAACGGTTAATTTCCTCGCTGGAACGTCGGAGAAAATTATACGTCGGTTTCCACGCCCGCATCTCCCCCCTCTCGATTTCCACCCACTCGGTCGCTCCAGCTGCCCACGCGCTCGTCCGACTTCGCCATTCATTTCGACGTCCCGCCGCCCCCCGTTTCCTCCGCCCCCGAACCCCCACCGTCCCTCCCTCCCATCCAGACTATTACCAGCTCCTGCCTCTGCTGGGGGCGGTTGGGTAACTCGCCGCCTCCAGTTGGTCCGCTCGGGACCTGATATTCCATTACTAATTCATTCCCGCCTTATTAATCAAACACCTTCAGCGGAAAGCCAACAAACCTGACTTCCTTCTGCTGCTGAACCAGAATCCCATCCACAAGTGGGTTCCCACTTCTGGATGGTCTCATTTGTTTCGTAACTTGGGGTTTTCAAGTCATTTGTACCGAAACGTGAGCATTGAGTGCGAAATTGCGATTTTCGAATGAGTACTCGAGTCGTGAACCTTTTTTCTGGCGAGGAAAAGCATTTTTCAGTGGAGCAAAAAGTGCATTGCTTCCCCTCAGTTACATGTAGGTCCCTTCGAATGGAACATTTTTCGACATATTTGGTTTATTATGTTCAATAATGAACCTATGGAATCTACCAAGAAAAGAAATTTAAACTCCCTTCAAAATTTGTTGGTTTATGTTCCAAGGTAATCCAAAAATCGAATATTTGTCTTTACTTTGGAACATTGTAATCACTAGTCTGGGAGACCTGGGTTTGATTCCAGGCCGTGTATTCAAAATTGTTTAGCAATTACGTGTTTGTAGGTATATAGTTTTGTTGATGACATTTTATGTCTTGAGTAGAAACATAAAATGAGGAGTTTTTTTTCAAACGGGCTTAAATCCACTTGGAATTTTTTGTGAGAAATTGAGAAAAACCAATTTCATGGCGAAGGGAGTTGTCTAGGGTTCCCAAATTTTCTTAATAGTTTATTCATTTAACTTTTGATTGTACTCGTAATACCAAATTTCGAAATTTTGGCATGCGTTTTGAAGGAGACATGGCCATTTCTGATTTGGAAATGAGCTCATTTGATGAAAAACGATGGATGGCCACATTGGAAAAAAAACATTGTTTAGTAATGCATGCATTCCAGGGGACGTCCCATTGGATAAGCATTGGGTCAATTAATACCAGTTGGTAAGCGAAAAAAACTGTTCACTCGATGTAATTTATTAAGTATTTTAGGCAAGAAATAGTGATCCTCCCCCCTCACCATTATCTACCATAACATTTCTATCCGCATGGGAGCCTCGAATTTGAATACAATTTCAAAATCTATGGTCTACGATACCTAACATGCGAATTCGAGCCCCCCCCCCTCCACACAATGGTGCCAGTCTGGGACCGAAGCGGTAATACTTCGTAACGCTGAACTTTCATCTATTTGTTATGGTAGGCAGTCCTTCGAAGTTCATTTCCGTATTCAAGGTGAAACAAAAAAAACCTACGAAATATGCGGTTTATGGTGCCCTGGCACCATGGTGGAACAGAGACTAGTTCATGAAAATCTGGAGGTATAATGAGAATTTTTCCTCAATTTCAAAGCTTGGATACAATTAGTAAGCTATAAAGGAACCGAAATATTGAAAAATCGGATATTTTGTGAACATTATCCCCCCACTCGCCCCCTCCTCATGCTAATGAATGAATGTTTTTATTTGCCATTCCACACAAAGTGTAACGACAATAGTCTATGAAATATAAATACAAAACAAAACATAACAGAGTAATAGGGGTAAACAAAACAATGGGACACTAGACAGGGCATACGGGTAAAAAAAAGAACGAAAAATGAGGTCCTCCAGAAGACCAAGGCAGCGGAGCCCAGCCGGGCCCGGACCCACCCACCGTGGCGGTTCCCGAACCGTGAACCCATACCGGGCAACCAATACGGGCTAAATTTGATACTCTGGAGAAATAGTGTGCAATTTGGAAAATTTCTGAGTCGAACAAAAAAGAAACATTCAAATCGGTTGGAAATTGAGGCCTGCGCAGATTTTACAGGATTATGCGTAGTGCACAAGTCTTACTGTGGGACGTCCTAAAAACGAGCTTTTGGTTGTGTGGAGAAAAATCTCATTTTCATTTTCTTTTATTGGTTTACCCATTGAATGAAATCGGAATCGAACAAGAAAAAACCCCCCTCAAAATTTGATGGCTTACGTTTCAAGGTATGTAGAATCCGAAAAGCAAATTTAAAAAAAAAGTGTTTCTTGGTAGGATATTTGCCGTTTTGTCGGCAAACCCGATTTTTATCAAGTTTTACAGCGGGATACAAACCGTTTCGGAAGGAATACAACTCTTGAGGTGATAGGCCTTATCCCAAAGATTCTGAATCCGTAGAAAAAAAAAGAGAAAAAAGTTTAACGTATGGATATAAGCCTATTTGAAAGAAAACTCTTCAAATGTCTCTGTCTCGCAGGTTTTACATGCATTTTCAAACATTATTTCAACTTTATAGCAAAGGCCCTGGTCAGGTTTAAAAAGGCTTTTATGAGACTACTTCCATCCATTCTACTTTTCTTGGTCAACTTCCGAAGGATTTAGTTTGTGGCAAAGTTTCATTTTATTTATTATTTTCTATCCAAAAGTTATAGAAAATGATATAATTTACTAACACAATAAAAAACTAATAATAAATTATGCTTTGTTACCTCTAAGTAAAGAAACTCGAGGAAAGTCATCTTCGCAAAGGTTGGAGACGGTTTGTCCACGTTGAATTTCAAATTAGGTGGATACCCAAATTAACTATTTGAAGTACCTATGTTCAAGTAGTTAATCAGTAGCTATGGAGACCCATTTATTCAAATTTCAATCAAATGATGGTTTTTGGGGATTTAACGAAAAATCTAGATTTGAGTCAGCGAGAGTTGACTGCTCCCCCCTCCATTAGTGTCTCCTCCGCTCGTTGTCTGCTCGGTTTTGGTAATTTTATGCTGAGAGCGACCTAAATCAGTCCAAATGGGATGTCGGCTCGACGTGCTTGACTGGTGGCTCAAGTGGCAGCGACTAAGCGACAATGGGACCTATTGTGGAGACCAGATAGTACTACGTGTGTCTGGATTAGTCCTCTGAGTCACATCGACTCTCCCCTTTTTACCATGAAAATGACGTTCTGATGCTCGGGAAAACTCTCGCCGATCTGCAGTTCACTTCCTCGGTTTCGTCTTGAAGATTACAATTACTCTTACTATAGGAAACTCGCATGATTATGACACTCCCACGCGAATCGAGGTTCATCGAACGCGCTCCGACCCCTCTCGACCTTTTCACCTGCAGCTACTTGCCAGAAATGGAATCATTTTAGGTATTTTCGAAGCGCTCGTTACAGATTGAAATACCAAAGTGATGCGAGGCTTCACACTACTTTTCTCCCTCTTAAAATTCGAAAATCGATGGCTAGGAGACAACTTGTGATATGAAAAAAATGTGAGTCCAGTCCTGTGGTCCTCATTTTCGTTCGAACCACTGGAAATTTTTAATTTAAAGTTTAAGAGAGTAAAGAGCCACACTTGTTATGAACAACAGTTAGCCCTGGAATGGAATCGTCACCCGATGTGTGCTTAATGGAAACGTCAGGTGTAATTTTTACACCAGTCAGAAAACATCAATATTCAACCTATTTCGTCAGCTCTCTGCATTGATTTACACTTTTTTCATTCAAGTATAGTTCTCTACTACATTTGTGGCCGTTCTCGAGACAATTATTGCCTCTATAGGTACTACTAAAATGAGGGGATTCTGAGCCAATTCTCTTTGCTTTCTCTATTTTCCCTTGATTTCTATTCGTTTTCCTGGGCTCAATATCCAAGTTCAATACTTCTGCTGATTTCAACAGCAAAAGGGGTACTGCCAGGTGCTACTACCAGTCCAATAAATAGTTTTTCAACAATGAACACATTTTTATTTTCAAGCTCGTATTACAAAATATAACTCAACAGTTTTCCTCTCAGTCTTTCAAGGTAGTTGACGGACTAGAAAAAGTAACCAACAATGAAAATCACTTCAAAGGAACAGGAAAGCAAATTGCTTCGTATTGGTAGACTCGGAAGCAATAGAAGATTTTGTGAAACAAAAATGATGTTATTTTGACACCATGAATGGGGCAGGGAATGGAAACGTGGTGTGAAAATTACACCGTTCTACCTACTTTATTGGAAATATTACCTCCAACTATGAAAATCACTTCAAAGGAACAGGAAAGGTATTGGTAGACTCGGAAGCAATAGATGATTCAGGAATATTACTGTTTTTTTAATATATGGCTGTTTTGTGAAACAAAAATGATGTTATTTTGACACCATGAATGGGGCAGGGAATGGAAACGTGGTGTGAAAATTACACCGTTCTACCTACTTTATTGGAAACGTTGTAAAAATTACACCATGAGTTCAGTTTACAGGCCTGTGAGAGACAGCAGCGACAAACTCGGTGGTAGAGGGCATGCGCGACTGAAGGGGGACACCCTAGGGATAGCATAGGTGGGGTGGTGCCTTCCCGCCCTTTTCGCTAGTGGGGTGGGCGACTGTTTCAAGGCCACAGGTGTAAAATTTACGTGACGATTCCATTCCAGGGTTAAGACAACTAGTGCTATCAACACATTTTGCTACCTTGTATACAGATCCTAAGCAAGCAAAATAGAACATTTTTTCGTTCTCCTGAAATCAGTAGAATTTTCGTATCACAATGTCAAGTTGTCTCTTAGCCATCGAAATGTTGCAACGCTGATTGAAATTCTAAGGACACTTTTTGAAAGTTCTAAAAATTGTTTTCAGCAAATTTTTCAAGAAAACGTCTATCGTCGTCGTCTATTGATTGATTTTTGATCGTGGAAAATTTTGATTTTTTTTTTTTGGTTTATTATTTTCAATAATGAACCTTTGGAATCGACCAAGAAGAAAAAAAATTTTAACACCCCCTCAAAATTTGATGGTTTACGTTTCAAGGTACGTAGAATCCAAAAATCGAATAAAAATTTGGCCGTCCGTCCGCCGTACGCCGTCCGCCGTACGCGGCACTTTTGCCACTTAGCATTGACCGATTTTGATGAAATTTGGTATGTAGGCTCCATTTGGGGTCTAGTTGTGCCCCGAAGCTTTTGGTTGATGTAGGTCACTTCTAAGGGTTCCAAAATCAATTTTGAAATTTTGAAAACGCCCTAACTCAAAATATATTTGATATAAAGGTATTGTTTTTCCTTCAATTTAAGATTCTATAGAATTTTTAAAATTTTTTGAGACCACGCGGAGCTCTGTAGGACAAACCGTTCGCTCCCTACGAAAATTTAAGGGTTTATATTGAAATATATATATATAAATAAATCAAAACACGAGTGTGAATCGCGGAAGAGGCCTAATCTCCGTTCAAATTAGAGCTGACCAAAATGCGATCGATGGTTGGTGATTTTAATTTTTTTTGATTTTTTTTTTTTTTGATTTTTTTTTTTTTTTTTTTCTTTATATTGGATGGTTGGTGATTTTGTAGATGAGTGATCTATATAGAAAAATAATAAACCATTGTGTAATAATTTGCAGCGTTTTTCATGGAAATCCGTTTTGAACCATCCTAAAACTTGTTAAGAGTCAAACGTTTCCATGTGTGTGAAAAAACCAAAGAAAGGATGATTGGCCAATACTCCTAGACTGCAGAGGTCAAATTAAAAAAAAAATGTATTTTTGAGGGTTCTGAACGAAACTAAAAGTTCTGAATTTATCAATATAATGATTTATTCGGAATCTGCGCAAAATGTGTTTTTTAAGAGTACCAATAAATTCAAGTAAAAATACTTAAAACAATTACATAAATTGTAACTTCATTTGTTGAAAAAGGTTGAAAATCTTCTAAAATTCGCTCGTTTACAAATAGAGCAGGAATGGAACTATATTGCTCAGTTTTTCTGCAGACTTGAGGAGCTGGGATGCTAGTTTATTTCGTTTCAAGTCCGTGACGGTCAATAGTGGCCACATTCACAGCCACGTACAACACTCTTGCGGTCTTGGAGAGAAGAAAATTGCGGTCTTGTCTAAAACGAGAAGAAAATTGATTGGTTTACAAAGGTGTTTCCAGAAAACCCTTTTATGAGAGCTACCTACGCTTGAAGATAGTGAAAATCCATCGTTTGCCTTTACATTAAAAAACTTTCTCCTAATGTAGTACTTACTGCCCAGTAAATAAAGGGGTCCGAGCTTGCAAAAAATGGAACAAGAGATTTTTGTCTAGGACCGTTTGGTATTGTGTGAGTATGGAGAAACCAAGTTTTCGACCTCGAAAGCCAATGGAAAAAGTTTTTGTGGGCTGAAAACCACGAAATTTTGAGACTTTTTTCAGTTTTTCTCATTTTACGTCTCATCCTAGCGGAATATTGACCGTATACATAGTGAAAGATCATTAAATCTTGCGTCGAATGAACTGGCCAAACTTCAAATTGAGAATTGTGCAACGGTCACAATTGACCGTCAAAAACATCCATTTTTTCCAAATTTTCTAAAAGCCGTGAAACCCCCACTTTGAATGTGTTTTATCATTGAAGCATCAATATTAATCGAAACCCCTCTCCTTAAAAGTTGTAGAGCATCTATTAATATTGATGCTGCAATGATAAAACACATTCTAAGTGGAGGTTTCACGGCTTTTAGAGATTTTGGAAAAAATATTTGTTTTTTGAATGTAAATTGTGATTGTTGCAAAATTCTCAATTTGAAGTTTGACCTGTTCATTCGACGCAAAATTTAATGATCTTTCATTATGTATATGTTCAATATTTCGCTAGGACGCGTTGTTCAGACGTAAAAAGAGAAAAATTGAAAAAAGTCCCAAAATTTCGTGGTTTTTAGCCCCCCAAAACTTTTTTTAAGGGCTTTCGAGGTCGAAAACTTGGTTTCTCCATACTCACACAATACCAAACGATCCTAGACACAAATCTCTTGTTCCATTTTTTATAAGCTCGACTCCACTTTTGATCCTCTATTTACTGGGCTATAGTTATATGTTTTTTTTTTCTTTAGTTTACCCCGTAGCTCGAAACTGACGGATTCTTCTTTCCTATTGGGTATTTTGAAGTCAATCCATAATTCACCCTCGTTTGGAAATTTCTGACAAGTCTGAAAAAATATCCTCAAATTTTGAGGTTTTTGGATACTTTTCATTAAACTCAGGCAAAATTTTCATACAAACACCTTTTAAGTCCAATAATTGATTCTCCTGCGTCTTTTTTCAAACCCGTAATTTTGGGATAGAAAATTGAAATATTTCCTCCTTTTATGTCCGTTTTGAGACATTTCAAGACGTCACTTCTATTTGTGTATTAACCCTAACTGGGCCATGGTGTCACTAGTGTCACCGGAAACAACTCAGGAATTCCACATCTGTTCCCAGGTGTCACCGGACTAACTTAATTTATATTGCAAGTTTATTGGTCAGCAGCAGAGGAGTCAAACTATTAACCCTATTGAACCAAAAAATGTCTTCATCGGGTATAATAAATAAATTTAATCAATTTAATTTAATTAAATTTAATCAATAAATTTAGTTACTCCGATGAACCATGTGGAATTCCTGAGCTGTTTTCGGTGACACTAGTGACTTTATGGTCCTATTTGGGTTAAAGACGATATTAATCTGTAGTAATTATCTACATTCAAAGTTTTCAATAATGTCTTGAAAAATTTAGAATTTGGACTCTAAAGAATCAAATTTTGGAAATTTGAATGGAAAATCATGTTTTCAAGGTTTTTAGTTGAATTTAATGTTTAATGTATACGTCATGGGTTACTTAAGTTGGGCATAACTTGAGAGTTCGATTCTACAAGAGATATTTTCAACCAAAAATGTCTCTTAGCAATTTTGTTTTTTTCCGTTATTTTTACCCTTATTTTTCATTTTAAAGATTTTTTTCGTGTTTTCGACCTTACTTCATTAAAACTGTCATAACGCCTGTTATTTACCAAGTAAATTCAAATTTTAAGGTACCGTTGGAAAGAGCAATAAATTCCCAAGCCACCTGGTGCAAAACCAATTCTGTTAGCAATAAAACGTTTTAAAAAAATCAAGTAAAAAAGCACAAAATTGAATTTTTTTTCTCCAAATTTAACATTTTTTTCTATATTAATCTGAATCTATGCTCATTTCGATGGGAGTTCTACTAATTTTGTTTCAACCCATTTTCTGTTGGAAGTACATTGTAGAATCGAACCCTAAGGTTATGCCCAACTTAAGTTTAGAGAACTTGTATATTTGGAAAAGTGGATAATTTCCTAAAATATCAGTTACTTATGATGAATTTTCATAGTTAAAACATTTGATGATCTGAAATTTGAACGTCAATTGAATTTTTTTCTCCAAATTTAACATTTTGACTTTAATCCTATATTACTCTGAATCTATGCTCATTTCGATGTGAGTTCTACTAATTTTGATTCAACCCATTTTCTGTAGGAAATACCTTGTAGAATCGAACCCTAAGGTTATGCCCAACTTAAGTTTAGAGAACTTGTATATTTGGAAAAGTGGATAATTTCCTAAAATATCAGTTACTTATGATGAATTTTCATAGTTAAAACATTTGATAATCTGAAATTTGAACGACAATTTGCTCTCATTCGCCATCATTCATTTGCGATTCACACCCATTTTTCTCTCTCTTTCTTATTTTTTCCAACTCGCAACTCTTCATAGGCGCGAACGGTTGGTCCTATAGAGCCCTTTTAAAATTCACTCCTATTTAAATTTATGAAGAGAAGACAATAATTTTGTATTGGATGTTTTTCGACCTGAAGCGTTTTGAAAATGTGATCCTCAATGTTTGACAAATTAAAAATGACTGACAATAACCAATAGCCCCAATTTGGAATAATTTTACGTAAAATTAGCTCATTCAACTCATTTTGCTTTATAACTAAGTAACTGGAACTTTTGAAAATAACCCTGTTTGGTCTTTGATTTGTAATTTATGCTGAAGGTGATTACATCAATCAACTGGAAAGTTTTCCTATAAATGTAGCATTTTATTACATTTTCTTCATACATTTACATCCGTTATTTCAATTTGTTATGTACATTACATTTATCATTATGTTCGCTCATTTATACAAAGAAATCTATCTTTCAGTTTTATATTTTGGTTTTTTTCGTTTTGGGCATGTCTGGGTCTTCAGGTTCCGTCTGGAAAATCGTGTTGGGCTGCGTGCGCTTGTACGCAGGCGCGATCCAGTAGGGATTTTCCTCCGCGTCCTTGGCGAACCTCAAGATGGCCTCTCTGGGGTCCTGCTCGTCGTCGACTCTCTTCGACAGGCCCAAGTTCCTGATGACGTAGGAGCTCAGAGTGCTCCCCGAGGCCGCCACTCGGCCTCCCTGGCCCGAGTTGATGGGGAGATCCGGCCTCCTCGACTTGACCGGGTCCATCCTCTCTTTCTCCAGCTTCTTCCTCAGCAGCTTCGGCCTGTCTTGCCGGAACATCGGCAGAGCGTGGGGCGTGATGATCTGTTGAGCCGCCACCACTTCGACGTGTTTCGCCTTTTTTCGAGTTTTCGTGGCGCAGAGCTGCGCTCCCCTGGCGATTTTAGACTCGTTGAAATACGCTCTCACCTCCCCGTTTCCACATCCCACGAAAATCTGCAATAATCTCGGATGCCACAACGTCTGCACTACGTGAGATTCCGACACTTCCACTTCAGTCACTTTTTGGAATTTTTTCACATCGAAAATCACCATTTTGCCTCCTTTTTCACCTCTATCTACCGAAAGTCCCGTCACAATCATGGAATCGTTTGGACTGAACATACAATTTGTGGTGCCGTATCGTGAATATAGTCCAGAAAAAACGTGTAGTGGGGTTTTGAAGTTTTTGAGGTCCCACAATTTCAACGTATCGTCGCCTCCGCGTGTAGCGATCATAGTATTGGCGTAGTTGAACGTGACGCAGGACGTGTCTGATCCGTTTTGATGGGCGTTTTTGACGGATTTTGAAGGCGCGACGAACATTTTTCGGTGGTCCCAGAGCTGCAGAGATCCGTCTTGACAGGCGCAGGCGATCGTGTTGCCATCTCTGGAGTAAACGCAGCACGTCGGGTTTGTCTTGAGGCCGTTGGGGGCTCGGCATTTGATGATGGACTTGTGTTTCAGGGGATCTTTGACGTCCCAGATGCGACACGTGCCGTCTCCCGCCGTAGTGAGGAATTCTTCGCGGATCCTCGGGTTCCAGCAGCCGTAGTTCAGCGGCGCCACATGTCCTTTAGTCCGGGCCATGTCAGACACGTACTGGTCCCCTTTGACGCACTCCATCACTTCGTGTCCGTCGCGATCCAGAATTTTGGCCTGCGACATGCCAGACACCACCAAAACGTTATCTCCAGTCGATGAATAGTCCAGAACTTTGATCGGGTTGTTCCCGCAAGGACTCATTTTCCTGAAGCTCTGCAGCGTCGTGTCCATCCCGGCAAAGTCCCAGAATTTGACTTCGTAGTCGACAGACCCAGAGGCCAATCGAGTTCCGGACGGGTCGATCGTCAATGCGACGACGGCTTTGGTTCCATGATTGATGGATATGTCCCGCGACAAGGGAAGTTTCCCTGACAGATTAAAATCCTCTCCGTCGTCTGATTCGTCCTCTGAATCATCTCCACCAGAATCATCGTCGCTCTCAGCCATTTTAGTGCCTTGTCCAACACTTCTTGGCACTGGAGGTCCTATTTCGTTGTCACTTTCATCGTCGCTTTCAGACGTTTTATCACCTCGCCCACCACTTCCTGGCACTGGAGGTCCAATTTCGTTTTCTCTCTCTACCGTTTCAGCAATTTCTGGCACTGGAGGTCCTATTTCATTATCACTTTCGTCACTCTCCACCATTTCCCTCTGTGTCCCACTTCCTGTCACTGGCGGCCCTGTTTCATTGTCACTCTGACCACTTCCCGTCAAAGCCTTATCAGGCCCAGGGCCGATCACATCGTCTATTCTCATGTTCTTCAAGTTATCCGGATACTCACCGTCTGTCCCGGGTGGCTTCAAAATTTCTCGAGGACGCAGCTGATCAGGAACCGGCGGTCCGATCACGTCCTCTTCCTCCTCCTCACTCGAACTGTACTCTGCGATCTGATGCATTCTCGATAAAACTCGAATATTTCAAGAATGTATAGCGAATAACCGATTTATTCTGGAATTATTCCGTTATCACAATCATAACACAACATCTTGCACCGTTGTTTTGCCAATCAGTTGATGCGGCCATTTTGTCGGTAGGTGCAGCGCTGCCAACTGTGGGCCACCAATCACGCTATACTACATAGGGAGATGGTCCATAAAAAACATTACTTCAATTTTTATTAAAGACGACACACTATTCTAAAAACATTTCACTCACTCTCTCTTATTATTTTTTTCCTTTGTTTTTTCAATTTTCCTGCAATGCTTTGGAGGATTCAAAAAATGATGAATTTCATAAGGAATAATGATTGTTGGGGAAAGCTACTCGTACATTTGGATGAAGTAGGAAGGAATAATTATTAGATCTAATCTAATTAGATTAAATATAATTATTAGATTTAGCTGATTTTCGAAAAAATCAATGGCCCCAAAGGTTTGGAATTATAAATTTTGAAAATTAAACTTGTACTTACGCATTTAACTGTTAAATCATTGAGAAAACTCTAAAATTGCGTCAAATCGTCAAAATTTTGCGAATTCCAAGTTTACTATAATTTATTTTGAAAACTCGAGTCCTAAATCACTTTGAGGAAACCGTGTTTGCTAGTAAAATTGGACATCCCAATCAAAATTTGGCACATCAATACTGGTAAAATAAATTATGATTTTCAAAACTCTGCGAAATTTTCTTTTGTTCCACACATTTTAAAATGTGGTTTGAAACGATTGGTTAACCTGCAAAGCTACATAGCAAAATTATGTAGGTATTTAATTTCTTCTACTTCTCACTCTTGCTTACTTTAATAATATTAAACTAATAATATTAATAATACTATTAATAATACTATTAATAATATTAATAATACTAACAACTAATTACTAGTATATTATACTAGTAATTAGTTGTTAGTACTGTGATAAGATAAATTTTAATTATTTTAAATTAGGTATTACCTATTTTCAGGTAATTTGTGGTCTTTCACAGAGTTTTAATCTTATTTGACATCAAGCAATCATTGTATGCATCAATATACAGCTGTGAGATGATTAAAATTTCGTTGTAAAATTTTGAGGTTGGTTTAGGGGGTTAAAACGTCTTTTATCTTCTTGTGTTTCGATTCGTCATGTTAATTATTAAACTTGAATTGATTATTGATGTGAATTATTCACTCATTTTATTAGGTAGAATTGAAGGAGAATTGAGAGTTCGAAATTTCTCTGATTGATTCCATTTTGTGTCTCGCTCTGAAACTGGTTCATTTTCGTCCTCGGAAATCCTAGCTGTTTTCGCAGAATCTACGGAAATCCCTTAGGTGCAGGCACGGTTGGCAGCGCCGATACGAGAATCGGTGGCTCCAGGAGTGCCAACTTAGCCAAAAGAAATTACCGTTTCTTGATCGATACAACCGTACGACTAATGTCCCTTTTCTCATCGTCCTTCGACCGCCTTCAGGACAATCATTTTGTTTTTCTTTCGTCAGGAAATAAATTGTTCCCCTCCCCCCTGACATTCCCGCTGAGTCTAATTCCATTATCTTTTTCTGGGGAAATTCCGGGTCACTGCACCCGTTTAGGACTGCTTACAAATCTCAATCTTAGTTATTTTTTCTGATATATATTTTTTTTTTCATTTCAGTCATTTATCGTAAAGTGAGCAAGATACCTCGAAATTATTTTATAACTAATTAATGCAAAATATTTCGATTCAAATAAAGTTAATTTCAGAAATGTCGTTCAAATTAAAAATCAATATTCAGTATATTTGTAGGAGCGTAAATTACGAGAATAAAATGTCAGATATTGGGTAGGTACGTGTTGAATAAGTTTTGAAAAACCTCTTTAAAAAACAGCTCCAAATTTTCATAGTTTTTGAGTTTTTTACATAAATAATTGGGTGTTATTATGACTGGCCTTTATTAACCCTTAATATCCTGATGTGTCTTGTTGGAAGTTCGATTTTTATCTGCCATTTTTAATCCACTTTCAAACCAAAACTGATAGCCGTTGTCTTTCTTGATACTCAAACTATCGATTGAGTAAGAAAATGAAACAATAAATACATAAAACTCAAAGAAAAAACAAAATAATTCTCCAGTTGACAGACAGTAATAGGGCCTTCGAGGTACCGTCAACCGGGGTGATATGGATCATTTTTTGCAGTTTTTATTGAAAAATTAGACCCCACTGTTTTTAGAGCGAGCTGGCTTTCCGAATATAGATTCTCTGAGATGTCAAGAAGACGGTCCCATGTCAATTTTTGTGATTTGCACCTTTTTTCACTTGAATTTTTTTAATGAAACATTACCCATATCACCCTGTTAGTCGGGGTGATATGGATCAAAGCCAAAAACCGATGTAAAATTCACTCCAATCTAGTAACGAGGTGAAATGAATCACTAAAATTATTTTTAAAAATAGAAGATCGAATAAATGAAAGGTTAAAAAAAGAAAAGGGCTTTGAAATTAGGAAATTGACGGTGCATTTAGGCTTCACTCCATCGAAGCCTGAATGCACCGTCAATTTCCTCATTTCAAAGCCCTTTTCTTTTTTTTAACCTTTCATTTTCTTTTTTGACTGTTCTTCAGTTCAGTAAAATAATCATCGACAGTGTCCCAAGTAATAAGTGTTCGTGCTCCTTTGAGATGCCCAATGACCTGGTAATTTCGAGGCATTTCCTCCCGATCCACTCCACCCCTCAAAAACTCCGAAATTCACAAAATCAATCACTGACAAGGGGGGTTTTAAGTTTAAAAAAAAACACAAAATCGATCTCTTTTCATGAGAAGTTGTTGATATGACAAAAAATACGCAGATCAAGTTTTCTGGTCATAGGTTGGCTACCAGTGGCGGCTCCTGCCCTGAACTCAGGGGGTGCACGGAGATCAGGAGAAGCTACGGAGAAGGGACAGAATAGGTGCTTTTCTCTGCCAAATAGAAATTATGTAACGATATGTAAATGGGATAAATCTTGGTAACTTTTTCATCTTAAAATTGCAAACGGTACTACGTAGGTGCAATAGACACGAAAAATAATGTTCTCTAGTGGTTAACAGAAATTCTGAAATACTTCATCATCAAAGGTCTAAACCCAAGAAATGCATCCATCTTATTGCACAGCTGAAATGTGTATTTGCCCGTGATGATTCAAAACATCGTCCAACTCGGAAGAAAAATTAACTATAATTCGAGACAGAATGTACCTATTTTTGTTAACCGTTTTGGTTTTTTGCATCAGATTAAGATGATATGCACTGTTGAGTTGTTGCATTAGGTATATTTTGACGACCCAATATACGCAAATCTACCAGAGCTTTTTTATGGGAGACAGCCAATGCGTTTTTTTGGCTAAATGGGAGATCACTTATGCCGTCTTTAACCCAAGCCTCAAAATAATTTGTTCGTCACTTCACATCTGCAAAGCCAATCTACCTTCTTGTAATAATATTATAAGAAGTCGAATATTATTTGACATTAAACTTACGGTACGAATCTGCACGATTTTTAAATTTTAATGTCTGCTGGAGTCCAGGTACAGACGGCAATTGGCGGCCAGTTTCTGGAATGTCGCACTTTTTCACGACCGACAAACACGAATAGTTTACGTTAATGTAATGCACCGAATTATTCATAGTACCTACAACACTCCTAAATCACTTTGAACAAAACGGTGGACTGAAAACGAAAAACGCGAAATGCCCTTATCAGTTCTGTTTGTTTACGATAAGGAAACCGGGAAACCAGTGAGCCAGGAAGACAAAATAACAAAATTGGAAATTCACTCACTCACACACCCCAGGCGCACAGCCTCCGTGCTGCTCCTCAAGGTCACATTTCGTGCTCTCTGGTTGGTCAATCTCACGTGCCTGCCTCCCTCGAATGACGTCACCCTCCTCGATACGGAGCATAAAACTGGATTTGCGCGAACCGCCGCTGATTGGTCAGGAAAGAGGGAGCTGCCCGCCACTGTTTTCGCGCGTAGATTCAACTAGCACAGTGCCTACGATCGTGTCTTCTGTCACCATCCAACTTACTCTTCAAACCCAGAGGAACTAACTTTGATTTTTTTTCTTTTTTAATTGGCTGGGGGTGCACATGCGCCTATGCTCCTATCAGCAGCCGCCCCTGTTGGCTACACAGATGAACGTAAACAAACAACACAAAAGTGCGGCGTTTCTATGGATCTGATAATCTTCATGGATGACCTACTAACATCCTTGAATCGACTGAATCATGGATGCAGGTGGTGAAGCAAAATACCTAGTTCAATATTCTGCTACCAGATCACATAAAAATGTCACCAGGTAGCGCTGCAATCGCTAAAAGCGTTGCTGCCTCCAGAGTATCCATATCACCCCGGCTGATTCATATCACCCCGGTTGACGGTACCTTCTACTCTCATTTCTCACCTTGTAGGTTTTTCCTTGTCAGAGATGGCGCCACTGTTTAAGACAGCCCAGATCCCTCTATGAAGTGAACCTTCCTTATTCCTTGGTTCTGTACTTTATGAAAATAACTGACCTCAACATCCCACCAAGGATTTCTCCAAGTTTCCTTCTTCTACTCCAAAAAAATTGGGTATAAAGGCAGACTCAGCAGAAAGCGTTAGTGTGGCCCTTGGAAAGATCATTCTAGAGCTGACAGACTCTGTTTGGGCCTTTGAATTACCTTTAGCTCAAAATATATTTTAAAAAATAATTTAAAAAATCCGAAAAAAAACAATTTTTTTGAAAAAGTGGGAAATTAAGGGTTAACGATTCACCAACCAGGCGCATAACAATACTTCAACATGATTTGATCATAATTATCAGAAATGCAAAATGTTATTGTTCAATATAATGTAAAGATATTACATCATATTCAGCCTTTATTATCTTCATGCCCAGGTCATCCAGTGGTAAATGGTACCAAGTTCCCAAAATTGAAAATTTTGTTTATTTATCCCCCTCATAATTTCGGAGTGGTTCAATGAAGTTTGAACTTCAGTATTATTGGCATACCAAAAGGAAAAAAAACTGGGTCAATATCATGAGCTTTTGTTAATTTAAGCAGTTTTTTTCTTCTCCAGAAAAGTGGGATTTTTACTCTTAGTTCCTTTCTCCACTGGCGTATTCAATTATGGATATCCTACCTTGACAACCCTATGTTTTCTTGAGTTTCTTGTATGATTGGCATCTATTTAAGTATATTATGCCTCCTCAGCACTTAGTTCCTCACGTGCTTTTGGTTCATTATTTTCAATAATGAACCTTTAGAATCGACCATTAAAAAAAAATGTTTAACCTCCCTTAAAATTTGTTGGTTTACGTTACAAGGTAGGTACGTAGAATCCGAAAATCGAATTAAAAGTTTCCGGCTGTCCGCCGTACGCGGCACTTTCCTTCGTTCCCTTGGACCCATTTTGATGAAACTTGGTATTCATGGGTTCCATTTAAGGGTGAAAATTAAGGGTTGACATTTTCAGTAGTGCCCTAGCTTGAAAACTCTCGAAATAAAGGTATTGTTTTTTACCTATTTTAAATAGTATTGAATTTTTACATTTTTTGAGACCACCCGGAGCTCTGTAGGGCAAACCGTTCCCTCCCTACGAGAACTTGAGGGTTGAATTTACGATAAATCAGAAACGCGAGTGTGAATCGCAAGAGAGGTCTAATCTCCGTTCAAATTTTAGCTGACCAGAATGCGATCGTTGTTCGTTTCTTCAAGTTTGTTTAGTTGTTTAGCGTCCTTAGCAATCAGTAATCGATTTTCCTAATAATTAGGGCAGCCTTAAATCCCTGTTTCTTCGAACTGAGTGTGAAGCGTTTATTTCTTCCAAATAAACGTGATTGTGAAGTTTGTATGTGGTAGGTAAGTAGTATCTAGGGTTGGTAGATGGTGACAATGGGGTATTTCAGTCAATTAAAAAAAAATTTTTTTTTTCAAAATAGTATGGCTCAGGAATAACGGTATTCGGGTCTGTTCGTCGAGAAAATGTTTTTAGAAAATCAGAGAAGCTAAGGAAAGTTGAAGATTTGAATGGTGTGACGTAGCTAGCCAATCGTGACGTAGCTAGCCAACTGTCTTTGAAAAAAGTATCCATGCACAGAGAAGAGATGAAACCCTTGCAGGACGACTTGGATACTACAAAATACTACTCACACACGCGCGCGGCGTAGTGTGTGTGCATTTATGGTGGCCCGCCTTTTTTTCAAAAGTGTGATCTCTTTAATTAATTTTTCTCCCACATGTTATAGTATCATTGGGCTTAAAGGTGGAGTATATCGGTTTTCAAGGGTGCTAAATCCAAATTTGAGGTCAAAAACCTGAATTTCCGACCCACCAAAATACCCCATTACAAAGCCGTGTTCTTTGTGTACGAGTGATCTATATAGAAAAATAATAAATCTTTGTGTAATAATTTGCAGCATTTCGCTGTTCGGTTTCAGTTTAGTAGGTTTCTTCTTAATTTTAACATTTTTATGTAGGTACCTACCAACTACTTGTATTACTCCTAACTCTTAACCCACTAATAATGAATCGTTGTCGTTTCAGAAATTATGAACGATGCTATCAAGATGAAGGGAGTGAAGAAAAACACCAAAGACGTCGAGTGGCGCGTCCTCGTGGTCGACCAGCTGGCCATGAGGATGGTATCAGCCTGCTGCAAGATGCACGAGATTTCGGCTGAAGGGCTTACAAGTGAGAATTAATTAGTGTAAAATAAACCTGTTTTGTAGATTTTGGATCTCCCGCTAGTGGTTAAGTACGTGGTCTAGTCGAGTGCAGTCAGCATTTGGTCATCAATGAGGTCTTCGTGTCATTGAAAAACGCATTGAACGGGTCATCAGGGTTCATCGAGCGCAACCATTGTTCCATGAGTTCTCTAGCCAGTAAGGGCCTGCCCCATTCGTTTTTAGAACTAACCTGAGAGACCCAACCCATCAACACTTTTGATGAAGGTGAACGTTGTACAAAACAAAGGTCAGAAGAGTTGGAGTACCTTGGAAAACTGCTTGTCAGTCAACTGACTAATAGTAGACCGCAGGTCCAAGTTCATAGATCCCTGCCTCGAGGTAGAGAGCATACATAACCACTACCGATCCCCCTAACTTAGGATTCAACTATACAGATGGCTTAACGATTGAAATCTAGATTATAATGAATACCATATTAGTATGCATCCATGTAGGGTGCCTAAGGAACTAATTGTGGTTTAAGGGTGTGTTAGTGTGATTCTCAAAAAATAGATAGCGTTGGTTGCAGGGTCAAAAGTTTTTAGGGCTTTCCTCTGAAAGTTATGCACTTGTTTTCAATCGGAAAACGTGAATGTGCTCAGAATATATAAATGAACGTAGCTCTTATTGTAGTTTTTTTGAGATACCACTTCAATTTCGATAAAAATGTTGTACCTATCTTCTTATTAAGTGTTATGTGGTAAATCAGGTTCAGCCCATAGTTCTATGTCATCACCAAGTGCATTCAAACTCTCAGTTTTCCCAATATGAAAGCATTCTCCTGTCCTTTTCAGTTGTGGAAGATGTTCATAAGAAGCGGGAGCCTTTGCCGACTATGGAGGCCGTTTACCTCATCACGCCATCTGAGAAGTCGGTCCATGCTCTCATCAACGACTTTGCTTCGCCCAACCGTCAGATGTACCTGGGAGCCCACGTCTACTTCACTGAAGGTGAAATTTATTTCTAGTCTCTTTCAATTGCAAGTTGTTGCTAATCACAGGTTTTCCATGAGAGCTCTGTTGGGATTGAACAAGAGGATTTCATAAAAGATATTTTTATTATTTATGGTCGACACGCTGTATAAGATGTACATTTCAGTTCAAGTGATAATCACTATTTACTATAATACATATAGTTATTATTTATTCGTAGGAAAAAGGGCTGAATCGCGTTTTTTATTCCGTTTTACCCCTTTTTATTTTACTTTGTTTATGTTTGGAATTTTTATTATTTAGAATATAAGCAATTTCTGGATGTTCATTTTGCAGCATGTCCCGAGAAGCTGTTTGATACTCTCTGCCATAGCCCGGTCGCCAAATATATTAAGACGTTAAAAGAGATAAACATTGCGTTTATCCCTTATGAGCAACAGGTAAAATTTTTCACAAGCCAGAGTACGAATTCCTCTCCAAATTAACATTCAACCTCACTAACAACATTATCCAGGCTTCTTGGTGACGGGGTTGTTATCTTTGTTCTCCTTTGTCTATTGTCATCGTCAGGATCCATCTAGAATGGTTACCTATTGATTGGGCTATGCTACTCCTTACCGACCTCTTGTTTCGAGTTAAAAATTGAACTTCTTGTTCGGGTTCAGTTTGAGGACAGAAATTTGGACATTTTGAGAAATGAAGTTGGATGGTTTTCACAATAACCAGTAATGTTTTTGAAGAATATTCTCGACTAGGTCAACACAAGGTCGATAAATTCCCATTTTCCCGGTGCCCATCACTGGTGTACCTAAACGCTTTCTATGCCATTTTCCTGGTGGTCTACTTTAGTAGTCATCTGTTTTGACGACAGAATGTACGTTTTGCAAATTTATAACATTTTAATACCGTTCGAATTGAAATTGTCTGTTGTGCTGCCAGTATGCCCTGAGGAGTTGTTCAATGAGCTGTGCAAATCTTGTGCTGCTCGAAAAATTAAGACGTTGAAAGAGATCAACATCGCGTTCCTACCTTATGAAAGCCAGGTCTGTTCCTTCTGCATGCTTCCCTTTCATCCTTCCTCTTATCAATAACATTTGCTGTATCTTCTTTATGTTTGTTGCTACTACCGTTGTAAACTATACTCTTAATACCAATTCATGAATCCTTCCTCTTATCTAAGTATAACGTTTGCAGTACCTACCGAAATATTATCTGTGCTTGTTGCTTTTTAGTTCAAACATCTAATCATGGATGTACAAAATTGATATTTTTTCTTGTTAACACGTTGGCTGCGGGAGTCCATTCCCGAGTTCCGCCGTGTCCTGAAATGTTTTTTCGAACAAACCAGAGCCTAATGCAGGTTTTCCATCGCTTCTGCGCATAATTATGACAAAACAAATAAAAAATCACATTTTTTTCGTCAAATTTATTTTTTTGTCCATCATCCGGCCCAGGCGAGGAATTTCCGAGAGCTTGGTATTAATGCCGCGGACATTCTGGTAGAAAAAGGTTAGTGTTGTATTTAGCTGGTGTTGGCGTTTTTTGACTGGAATGATGAGATTTTGACAATTGACGGAACACCATGGACTTACTTAATGGTTAGATCGGCTTCACCTTCATCAATCCTCCGCTTGAGAATTTTTCGAAGTTCCGTTAAGTAGACACGATGGGCAGGAGTCTTGCCAGAAGAAATTGAGAGAATCGGAGGAGATACCGATCTATTTTTCAACAAGATCCTAGATGCGACATCAGGTGAATCGAAGACAACCTTCAAGGGACAGGGTTTATCACAGACGGCAGCACCTAAACGAGCCACACGCCTCACCAAATCTCCAAAGTCAGGCGGAAGTTGATTTAATAGATATTTGACATTCGAAACATCCTTCTCAATGCTATTCAATTTTCCCTCCATATCTCTCTCCGTCACATCATAGATGATTATGTTGTGCGCTCTACGACTATGTTGTGCGCTCTAATTCAGCCGCAGATGTCTCGATAAGGTGGTTCGTGGGAACATTATTTAGTAACATGCCATCTCCATGAACTGGGTTACTCATTTCCTAATGATAGTGTACCTCCGATTCTGTTGAAATCCTGCTCCTCAAGCCTTACTGAGCCTTTGACTGTTTTGTTTAAGAGATCATTTTCTGAAGAAATATTCCCGAGCCACTGGAAGACGTCTTATGTCACGAAAATTCACAAGGGTGGAGATAAGTCAGATGTAGCGCAATTTAGACCAGTATGCTCGATCTCTACAATACCTAAGATCTTCGAAAAACTTATTTGTGAACAAATAACTCCTGCATTTTCCGCTCATATCACCCCTAACCAGCATGGATTCAGACGTGGGAGATCAACGTCAACCAACCTTCTCGAATTCCAAGAATTTCTGAGCAGACTGGAGGAGACACCACACTTCAGGAAGGTTTTGTGATTCTCCCACACGTTAGAGTGACTTCAGTTGGGTAGGTTTTTGTCTAGAAACTTATCCATTGATCGGACAGGAAATTCACCGTTCTTTTCAACGGTGTAATCAGATTTGAATTTGCAGCAGAAATTGTTAACTATCTTTGTGCTACAAGGTAGAAAACACGAGAAGAAAACTTTAGAGTGAAAAAATGTATTTTGAGTGGATAAAAAAAATTGCTAGGAGACCCCTGGAACGCATGCATTACTAAACAATATGTTTGAAGTACAACCTCAGTCCTACCCACTTTTTCTTTCATTTAAGCATGAGTACACAATTTCAAAAGCTACTTGAAGTGTCAATAAAGTACCTAACTATAGAAGGTTTTACTGACTTATCTATGGCCTACTGACTTATGTACTTCCCCCATCACCTCTCTAAACCACACCATTTTTTCGTCAGGTATTCTCTCTCGACGCTCCCGAGACGTTCCAGTGCTTCTACAACCCGACGCTCATTAGCAGCAGAACTGCCAACATGGAGCGCATTGCTGAGCAGATCGCAACACTTTGCGCCACCCTTGGCGAATACCCATCTGTCAGATACCGCAGGTAAATATTCAGCCTGTTATCCCTTTTTCGGATAAAAAGTACGCCACACAAACCTGGTTTTATGATTGAGGAGATTCTCCACTTATGATTTGACGTTTGCTGTTGTACAGTTATTGTTGTATCAATACCATTCAACAAATAAACACAGACATCTAGGTTGCATCCAAGAACGTAATATTAATTTTGTTCCAACATCGATTGCTATGTGCTACGACGTTTCTTCCAATTAAATTTCGAATAAATAATATTTATGTATTTATTATGTACATATTATGTATTTATTTATTATAAAAGGGAAAATATTGGACTAATCAATAATATTAACTTTTTTTGGGATGTACCAGTCTATGGTCAGTTGCTACCATCATTGGAAAAAGAATGGAAAAATATTGGACTAATCAATCATATTAACTTTTTTTGGAATATACCAGTCAATAGTCAGTTGCTCCCATCATTAAACAAAGAATAAAAAAATATTGGACTAGTCAATCATATTAAATTTTTTTGGAATATACCAGTCAATAGTCAGTTGCTCCCATCATTAAACAAAGAATGGAAATATATTGGACTAGTAAATCATATTAACTTTTTTTGGGATGTACCAGTCAATGGTCAGTTGCTCCCATCATTGGACACTCGACCCCAGTCGTCTCAGCCACTCCCCGGGCATTTCAGCCTTAGCTACATCCCTCTTACGAAGTTCTTGCGCCATTGATCGCTTGAACGGTGCCCCAGTGAAAAATATATTCACAATTTTTGATTTTCCAACTTTATGTTGATAGCGATTACGAGAGGAACGTCGAATTGGCGCAGATCATTCAGCAGAAGTTGGACGCTTACAAAGCTGACGAGCCCACCATGGGAGAAGGCCCTGAGAAAGCCAGGTCGCAGCTCCTCATCCTGGATAGGGGCTTTGACTGCGTCTCTCCTCTCCTCCACGAGCTCACTCTTCAGGCGATGGCCTACGATTTGCTCCCCATCGAAAACGATGTTTACAAGTAAGTTTTCAATTAACTATTTAGTAAAGTCCACCATTATTTAACTGGGGATCAAAGTGTTAGCAGGACGCAGTCTCTGCAAAACCAGTCCAAAAAATGTGGCACTCGGATTGGACTCAGTTCCGTCACTGGTCTGAAGCTGATTTCATGATAGATATCGAACTAGAGAAGTACCAGAGAAATGAGAGTAAAATCTCGAGTGGACGATGTGCTACAAATGTTAAATCCGTCCTTCTATACAGATGTGAAACCTGGAAGGTCGCACAGCCGATTGCAAGTCTTTGTGAACTGGTTTCAGGCGTATTATGTGAATTTTGTGGTCTGAGACTAAGAAACCAAGATCTTGAGGGACTAACTGGCAACCCAATCGCAAATGAAGTCTTCCGTAGAAAGAGGCGAGGGTTTCGATGTTACATTTGGGAAAATTGATGCCCCACAGTACTGTGAGTTTATGGATCAAGTGATCAAAAATCAATTTGTGAAGAGTTCTGTTAGAGAAAGTTGCTCTGACCATGGATTTCATACTACTTCATATTTTAAGGAAAGAAAATTGCACAGTAAATAATATTAGAAGGAGTTTATTAAAAGGGTGATTCTCAAACTACTGGATAATTTATGTCCTTTGTTGATAACAAATTTTCTGTTCAATTTTTCTCCAAAAACCCTTTTGTAGTTGTTTTTGTGGTATCACGCCTACATGACACCACCCTAGTTGATCTATAAATCGATCAATTCATGTACATAATCAATCGATATGTACCTCAAATCTCATTGTCATGGGTCACTACTTGTCAGACGCGAACGCTGACAAAGTCTCATGTTTCTCCCTGGGAAACCGAATCGTTGCAATTCGACTCCGGAAAAGAAAAATCGACGGCTCCCAGGGAAAACAATTCGTAAGGCCCACGTCGCCAAAAACGCTGAAAATTATTACACAATGGTTTATTATTTTTCTATATATCCAATATGAAGGGGGAAAAAAAAATCAAAATCACCAATCATCGATCGCATTTTGGTCAGCTCTAATTTGAACGGAGATTAGGCCTCTTCTGCGATTCACACTCGTGTTTTGATTTATATTTACATATATTTCAATATAAACCCTTAAATTTTCGTAGGGAGCGAACGGTTTGTCCTACAGAGCTCCACGTGGTCTCAAAAAATTCTATAGAATCTTAAATTGAAGGAAAAACAATACCTTTATATCAAAATTTTTTGAGTTAGGGCGTTTTCAAAATTTCAAAATTGATTTTGGAACCCTTAGAAGAGACCTACATCCACCAAAAGCTTCGGGGCATAACTATACCCCAAATGGAGCCTACATACCAAATTTCATCAAAATCGGTCAATTTTAAGTGGCAAAAGTGCCGCGTACGGCGTACGGACGGCCAAATTTTTATTCGATTTTTGGATTCTACGTACCTTGAAACGTAAACCATCAAATTTTGAGGGGGTGTTAAAATTTTTTTTTCTTGGTCGATTCCAATGGTTCATTATTGAAAATAATAAACCAAAAACACGGCACGTGCAGTCCTTCCACCTCTCCTCGCTGGTTGGATGAGGAGCTTTTCCTGGGCGTCGAATTTTCGGCTGATTAGCGAAAGCGGGGATAGATTTCCGCTAATCAGGCCGCGGTAATTTTTTCCGCGGTGGGGACTCCACGTGCCGTGTTTTTTGGCGACGTGGGCCTTACGAATTGTTTTCCCTGGGAGCCGTCGATTTTCCTTTTCCGGAGTCGAATTGCAACGATTCGGTTTCCCAGGGAGAAACATGAGACTTTGTCAGCGTTCGCGTCTGACACCTCTCATTATCATGACCTATGAAATTTACAAAATAAAATTTTGAGCAACTTGAGGGTTATCATGCATGCTCACACATCAGAACACTTTTATATTAGACTCCCGAAAAAATTAGGGGAAATTGAGACGGTAAAATGTTTTGAAATTTCCAACTCCAAATTGTCCCGTAGTTTGAAAATCACCCAAAAATATTGAAATTTTAAATTCAAAACGAGTAACATTTCACCAATTTTACAAAAGTTTAGATACCGAAACATAGGTAATAATTAGATGTCTTTAGAAGTGCATTACACTGAATGATGAATCTAAATCGTCTATGTCATTAGCGCTGCAGATGCTGGAGAGGGCGCTTACACAACTCAGTTCCATAGCGATAGATGTGCTTGGTACAGCATTAGGTATCAGTTTTGTCGATGGTGGTCGTGTCAATGAAGTTATCCCTAATCAGATACTGGTTGATGACGTCATAATCTTTTCTGTTCTATTCTGTTGGCAAATTCCAACGGGATCGAGTCAAGGGATAGTGCCAGAAAACATTCATCAAGTGCTCTAATTCCTCATTTCTTCTCTTTTTGAGAAATTCACTATTTAATGTTAAGGTACAAGAAGAAAAATTGGGAATTATTATTGTGACGATTTTAACGATTTTGCTTAGGGGAAATTCATACTTCAAAAATTATTAAAAAGCGTGAATAAAGCACATACTTATGCCGTGACTCGTCATGAAGAGCAATAAGACCCAAGTTGTTGATATGACGGTATCCGCACTCATAATGAGCAGGTAGTTCATCGTTAGCGTTTTGGGTGAAATGAGTTATTAACATAAATGATCGCGGAACTTGCCCTCTGGTGAGTTCAGGAAACCTATTTAAACGTGCTCAAAGAAATAGGTTCTTGCGCTCCTTTCCAATACTAATAGACTTTCGTTTTTTTTTCGATTTTTTACACATACTCACAGTACTGTGTGCCATTGAGAAAGATGCACTGGACCCCTCAAGGGGGACGCAGACCAGAATGACCCAGTGTTGGAGAAGATCGATCCAGAAGGAGACAGAAAGCGCCAAAATGACACGGAGATCAGTTGAATGGTGACTGCTTACGGATGCCCTAAGCTCCACGTGAAGTTCAAGGATTTTCATCAATTAAGTCAATTTTTAGGCTTTCGAACGACTAATAAATTTTGGCGATTAACGCTTGGATTCGAGTCTGCAACACATTGGGACATTTTATGTCTTTAGTTCCCAAGTGACTCTAAACAAGCGGCGTTGTTTACTTCATCCATTAATAACATTTTGTTGTTAATAACATCCATTAATAACGAATTTTGTGTGATGAAAAACGATGAAGTACCATTTCCCCAGCTACGACTCGATTGTAAGCGGAAATCATCAGAAAACCAAACTTAACGCTATTTCTTAATTCTTTTTTTTCTTTTGTCAAACATTGTCAATAGTTGACGTTCCCACTCTAGCGGCAGTAAATTTGCACCGAACCTGACTTTCATTTCCAGATTGGTAGTCATTTTGTTTCGCTGTAACTTGCTTGGCAGTAACACGGCGGAAGCGTGCTGTGATTAAGATTCTGATTGCTTTTTTTCTCAATTTCAGATATGAGGCCACTCAAGGCAACCCAGAGAAGGAAGTTCTGCTTGACGAAAACGATGAGCTTTGGGTTGAAATGCGGCACCAACATATTGCGGTTGTCTCTCAGTAAGTATTTTCTACTCTTATTGTCTATGAATTCGTTTCAAGGTACGTAGAATCCAAAAATCGAATAAAAATTTGGCCGTCCGTCCGCCGTACGCGGCTCTTTCCTCACTTAGCATTGACCGATTTTGATGAAATTTGGTATATGGGCTCCAGTTGGTGTCTAGGTGTGAAGGACGCTATCTTAAAGTTTACAAATTTCGTCCTTGATAGCTTTGAGAATGGTGATTACTCTTCAGCAACACTTGTAGACGTGGCGAAAGCATTTGATTGTGTTCCTCATAAATTATTGGTGGATAAATTGGAAAAATATGGGTTTTCTGCACGAGCTCTTATGTTGTTAAATTCCTACTTAACCAATAGGATGCAAGCTGTGCGTCACAATTCAGAGGTATCAAGCCTCTCTGAAATTCGTTTTGGTGTCCCGCAGGGTTCTGTGTTAGGACCTACCCTTTTCATCATTTTCATCAATGACCTTCCCAACTTCATCCCAAATCTGACAATTCTTTTCGCCGACGATACTTCTGTTCTGACGAGGTTTAAAGACATTGATAATCTGTCATCAAATATCGATATGTCTTCAAGGTTAGTGTCTGCATGGTTCACTAGTAATTGCCTTGCTGTAAATGATGAGAAAACACAGATAATGACGTTTGGATTGAGAGATTTATCCTCATTAAGCTCAAACCCTACAAAAACCAAAATTCTGGGTGTAACGTTAGATCCGAAATTGAATTGGAAATTCCACTGTAATGAATTGGAGAAGATGCTAAATCGAATAATTTTTCTATTACGAAGGCTATCTGATCGATTATCCGAACGAGCTGTCCTAGCGGCCTTTCACGCAACATTTCAGAGTCGTGCTAGTTATGCGATACTTTGCTGGGGCCATACTCCCTCAGCAAAACAAATATTCAATTGCCAGCGTCATGCTATTAGAGCAATATCTGGTCTCGGTTATAGGGAAAACTGCAGGCCGATGTTTTCCAAACTCAAAATAATGACTCTACCTGCCATCTATATTCTCGAGTGCCTTTTACACGTCTATGACCACCAGGATGAATTTGGAGCTGCCCCACATAACTATAATACAAGAAATTCCGATGATCTTCGATTACCATTCAGTAGGTTAAGTGCGTCCCGAAACAGTTCAAAATGGTGGGCTTTAAAGTTTTTTAATGCCATCCCTAAGAAAGTGAGAGAACAAAAAAGAAAAAGTTTTAAGCATACGGTTGTTGAATTCCTTTACAAGCTTGCTCCATATAATTATTGCGAATATTTTGAAGCAAGTAAGATTTATTTCTCATAGTTAACTTATTTTTATGACATGCTACTACCTGAGGAATATTTATTAAAAGTACTCAGTTCAGCCTAGCGCAGATGTATTTTTTATATACTATTTATTCTAGTTGACTCTGTGATCTTTTTTGTGATAAGTAATCTTGCTGTGATATTAGGATAGGATACGTTGCAATATAGGTATAATTATAGGATATATATTTATTTGGGTGGGTTGTCTATTGTTAAATGTTTTTATCGTCTTTCAAATATCCTAGTCGTCATTAACGTCGTCAACATATTTTCTAGTCATTTTAGTTTAAGTACCCCCGGTTCGAGACCGTAGGTTGCGGTGTCCCGGTCGGGGTGTCTTGGCCGGCCCGGGGGCGGCCCTCCTTGGTGGATTTCTCTCATTTGTAGTGTCTGCGTTGCAGACCTGGCCGTTGCCCATTTGGGTATACGGTCTGGGAGCCGCCATGGTGGGTGGGTCTGGGCCCGGCTGGGTACCCCCTGCCGGGCTCCGCTGCTTTTGTGGCTTGGAGTTCTTTTTACCTACTTTTCTTCTTCCCCCCTTTTTCTCTTTTTTTTTACCTACGTTACCTGTCCTAATATTATCACATGTTATATTAATTTGTTAGCCATTGTTTATTATCTATTTTGACTATTGTTATGCACTATGTGTTACACAGCAAATAAAAACATTCATTCATTCATTCATTCATTCATTCATTCATTCATTCATTCATTCATTCATTCTAGTTGTGCCCCGAAGCTTTTGGTTGATGTAGGTCACTTCTAAGCGGTGAAATTTTGAAAACGCCCTAGTCAGAAAAATTTCTATATAAAGGTATTGTTTTTCCATCAATTTAAGATAGTATTGAATTTTTAGAAACCACGCGGAGCCCTGTAGGACAAACCGTTTGCTCCCTACGAGTACTTAGGGGTTGGACTTACGATAAATCAGAAACACGAGTGTGAATTGCAAAAGAGGCCTAATCTCTGTTCCAATTTTATCTGACCAATCTGGCTGTAGGTACGTGGTAGGTAAGTAGTATCACTATGGTTGGTTGGTGGTGATAATGGCAAAGCCGAGATCTCTGCAAACGAGTGATCTATATAGAATAGAATAGATGAATGATAATTCTTTGTGTAATAATTTGCGGCGTTTTTTATTTTAAATCACCGCTGAACAGCGAACTTTTTTTAAAATCTTTTTCCAGAAGTTCATAATTTGTTGCCTTCTTGTTGACAAGGTTGTTGGTGAGGGGAGGATAAATTGCGGCGGATCCTCAGTATGCGTGTTGTTTATTTCGCATGTCGAGGTAGCTTTCGCCCAAGGGGCATCATCAGGACACTTTCTTTATGATTTCCTATTGCTTTGGTAGTAGATGTATGGTTGGATTTCATTTCTACTGTATGTAACATATGTAACTACAGTAGAAATGAAATCCAACCATACATCTACTACCAAAGCAATTGGAAATCATAAAGAAAGGTAAAACTTATAACTACCCTTAACCAAAGCTGTACCTGAACCTAGTACCTAGTCTTACATGTCCATATTTGTTTACACGTCCTCCTAAACCGCACCCGTTGTTGACAGTGTCCTGAAGATGCCCCTTGGGCGAAAGCTAGCTCGACATGCGAAATAAACAACATACATACTGAGGATCTGCCGCAATTTATCCTCCCCTCACCAATAACCTTTTTCCAGAAGATTACTGATGATTTGAACAAAGATTAGAACAGAAGGTTACAGATGACCAGAACAAACCGGGCTCGCTGAAGGTGGTACTTGATAACGGATAGTGATGACCAAATGGTTTAAGTCTCTTGTGAAGGCTCAAGTCCTATTCAACAGCTAGGGGTCATTCTGAAATTCGCGACATAAAAAGTGATCATGGGGCACTTGAGGCCCCATAGCTCCTCCGCTGGACAAGCCAACTTTATCAAGTTAACCATATCCATTTTTGGAGGATTTTTTTAAATGTCATTTCTAATGTTGTACATAAACACATGTCACTTACTACCCCACTTAGTTAGTTCACACTTGAGCCATTATTCTATCTTCCCCCCTAATTTATGTAGTAAACGTATCTGTAATTCTATCCTTGTGCAATAATCATGAGCATACTGGATTCAATGAATGAGGAATTTCACCATGTCAGAATTTCCTATTTTTGACCCCAAAATCGGATTCAGCACCTCGAAAAACCCCCCAAGGCGAACTTTCAGCCCGAACTTCCTAATTTACGAATAAACAAAACAGTGTAGAAAATACGAATGTTTAAAAAAAAAACCGGGAAAATGACGTCATCCTGGAATAGTTCATTTATGGCCGCTTGAAGCACTGAGATCGAGAAATCTATAGTCCCCAGATGCAAAATTTCACGAAACAGTAAAGTTCGGAATCGAAAAACTGAAGAAAAAAATAGAAAAAGCAAGATGGGGAAAATTAGGTTTCCCCTGTTTTTGTTTGATAACTTTTCTCTTAGTAAACACGATTTCGTCGTACCAATGGGCAACACTGGGAGGAGATGGCGATCCGAACAGCCCAATCAGCAAGCGTTCCCGCTTCACGTCCGTTTTCCCGGTTAGTTTTGAAATCAAAAATTTTGATTGTCTCCCAAAAATAACAGGAGACTGATTTTCCGAAATCTGCCCGATTTTCATCTATTCCACACCATTAACTATTCAGGAAAAATGCAAACAGAATTCGGTGAGATTCCTCCTTGCCCATTTAGATTCTAATGAATTGGTTGAAATTTCTAATCACAGCAGTCGTATTCCATTATGTTGTAACGGTATAATGTGGTTTTTAGGAACGTCACCAAAAACTTGAAGAAATTCATCGATTCCAAGAGGATGCCTGCCGGTGATCAAAAGTCCATGAAGGACCTGAGCACGATGATCAAGAAGATGCCGCAGTATCAGAAGGAGCTTTCCAAGTATTCCACTCATCTTCACCTCGCTGAAGACTGCATGAAGTCTTACCAAGGCTACGTGGACAAACTTTGCAAAGTCGAGCAGGTAAATGGGAAATTTATGTTTATTTTGCAAGTTGGAAGTACATTTTTTTTCTGCGATGTTTTAGGATCGTCTCTAATAGATGGGCATTTATCGCTTCCTGATCCACCAAAGTTGGGTTAATTGTTAGGTGATTTTTATTTTCTAAATCAAACTTTCAGTTCAAATTGGGTTCTATTTGTGTCTGCGAATCCTCGCCTAACATACTCGGGCTCATACAGGGTGTCTACCATTTGGATGGACCAAACTTCAAGGATCGATTCTACAACTAATTTGCAACAAAAAATGTCTCTTAGCAATTTTTTCGTTACCCACTCAAAATTCTTTTTTTCCACTTTGAAGTTTTTATTCGTATTTTCGACCTTGCAGCACTGAAATGGTCGTAACTCCCTTATTTCCCATGCTACTTCAAATCTGAGTACACCGTTGGACAGAGCATTAAATTTTCTATCCATTTAGTGGGAAAACCAGTTTCTTAAAGCTATTTGTAAAAGTAAAAAAATAAATCAAAGTCAACATTTATAATTTTTTTTCGAAAATCGACATTTTTCAGGCTAACGATTCCCCCGTAAAAAATACCGCTATCGTGGTGCACTCAACGGGAAAAACTACCTCAAGATCTCACCTTTCCAACGATATGTCAGTTTCAAGGTCTAGGAGGAAAGTTTTCTTGAAAAAATTGGGTTTTATGCAAAAAAAAAAACGTGCTTTTTTAGGCATATTCCGCTAGAGAGTCGACCAAGTATTATTGCCTTCACTTTTCAATGATTGCATTTAAAAGTCCACTAAATTAAATTTCTACTCGTATTTTACGTTTTGGCCCTTCTTGAACAATTTTGGTACCGTGTCTGTCCATCTGACAGTCGGTCTGTCTGCCTGAAAATCCTTGTGGATGGCAAAAGCAATACGAAGCTACTGTGTCCGATTTCGATGTAATTTTCGGCAATGTTCTCCATGACAATCAAATTCAAAAATTTTAATTTTTTTTAGAAATTAACATTTTTTAGGTTTATTGTTAACCTGGAATAAGTTGTGCTATCGTGGGCCACTCAACGGAAAACCCGTTCATTTTGATTTTAAAAATGGAACTAAAATAAAATTAAAGAACGATTAGCAGAAAAAAATTTCATTGGAACGTTGGTAGAAAGTGTTGGTAGGTACAATGATTAGTATTTTAAAGAAAAAGTATTATTGTCAATGAAACTCTTCAAGTTATTCTTCTGCTAGAAAAAGTCAATTTCATGATATTTATTCTAATTAAACGAAAAACTGATTATTAACGTAGAAAAGATGTGATTTCGGGGTAGTTTTGGCCGTTGACTGGCCCCGCGATAGCGCTACTTATTACGGGCAAACAATAAAACAATTTTGAGAGGGGGTTAACTTTTTTTCTTGCTCGATTCCAAAGGCTTGTTATTGAAAATAATAAACCAAAAAATGGTAATTTCTAAAGAAAAAATTTAAATTTTTGAATTTGATTTTGAAAATTGAATGCCTTGACTTTGATTTTTATGGAGAACATCGCCGAAAATTACATCGAAATCGGACAGTAGCTTCGTATTGCTTTTGCCATCCACAAGGACTTTCAGGCAGACAGACCGACTGTCAGATGGACAGACACGGTACCAAAATTGTTCAAGAAGGGCCAAAACGTAAAATACGAGTGGAAATTTAATTTAGTGGACTTTTTAATGCAATCCTTGAAAAGTGAAGGCAATAATACTTGGTCGACTCTCTAGCGAAATACGCCTAAAGAAGCACGTTTTTTTGCATAAAACTCAATTTTTTCAAGGAAACTTTCCTCCTAGACCTTGAATTTGACATACCGTTGGAAAGGTGAGATCTTGGGGTAGTTTTTCCCGTCGAGTGCACCGCGATAGCGGTATTTTTTACGGGGGAATCGTTAGCCTGAAAAATGTCGATTTTCGAAAAGAATTGTAAATGTTGACTTTGATTTATTTTTTTACTTTTACAAATAGCTTTAAGAAACTGGTTTTCCCACTAAATGGATAGAAAATTTAACGCTCTGTACAACTGTGTACTCAGATTTGAAGTAGCATGGGAAATAAGGGAGTTACGACCATTTTAGTGCTGCAAGGTCGAAAATACGAATAAAAACTTTAAGGTAGAAAAAAAGAATTTTGAGTGGGTTACGAAAAAATTGCTAAGATACATTTTTGATGCAAATTAGTTGTAGAATCGATCCTTGAAGTTTGGTCCATCCAAATGGTAGACACCCTGTATACTAACTTGTTTTCCACAACTTTGATTAGTACCTAGTGTCATGTTTTTAACTTACTCCTCTATAGTACATTGATGACTACCTACTAATAATAATTTATTTAATTCTTACTTCAGCTCGAGTTGGAGTAGGAATCGTCTGATAAAGTAAAATCAAACCTCCAAATCAAAGACAATTAAAAAAATTAATTTATGAAATAATAAATAATATCTGTTTTTGGTTCTATTATATCCTAGCTGTTATTCTAATTCATAAAACCCCACCCGCATGTGCACGTCGCCGATCGTCTTCAGGCCGTGACATTAAAATTTTTTCCTAATAAATAACACGTAATATAAATTACGTGTTTATATATAATTTCGTTGACATTTTATTATTTTATTACTGTTTTCTTTTCACATAATTACAATTTGTTTTTTTTCTTTTTTTTAAACAGGCTTTTCAGCTGGTTTATAATAAAATCAAAAACACATCATTTATCAAATTAGAAAAAAATGTAGATGTCACGGAATCGAACCCAGGTTTCCCAGACGATCGGCGACGTACACGTACGGTTAAATACGTTACGTTAATAGGTATACGTTAAATTAGATGTACTATGATCTTAATTTGTATATTATTTAATTCTTAAATTGTACTCTATTTTGAAATACGAGTAAGGAAGGTATATTGTTTTCATATAAGTGCTTCTGAAGATTCTCAATTTGAGAGTGTACTTGATTTGTACTGGATTTGTACTTCAAACTTGAATAAAAGATAAGCCTATCCAGTGGTTCATCGCTGTTGAATTTATAGGCAATTTGGTACCTACTAAATGCGTAGCAGACGAAATTTCCAGTAGAATGATGGCCAGTGGAAGAAAGTTGCCTCTGAGGTAGTAGACACAGTGTATTCTCTACAACAACTATACCTTTACTTACAGGGACGTTACAATATTTTTTCCAGGATCTCGCCATGGGGACAGACGCAGAAGGCGAGCGCATCAAAGACCACATGAGGAACATCGTGCCTATTCTGCTGGACCAAGCGGTGTCCAACTACGACAAAATGCGCATCATCCTCCTGTACGTGCTCGTGAAGAACGGAATCTCCGACGAGAGTCTCAACAAGCTCGTCCAGCACGCTCAGATCCAACCTCACGAGAAACAAGCCATCGTCAACCTTGGAAACCTCGGCCTCAACGTTGTTGTTGATGTTAGTATTCGTAGGATTCATATTAACATACGTACCTCACTAAGTACATTTATATAATAGAAGAGCTCAGAGAGGTCGTACTCAAAAAAATTTGGGGTAGGATTTTTTTTTCTAAGTTCAGATACATTATATGGAAATATTGAATGCAAGTTAGCCACCTGGAGAGCCGTGGAAACAACTTTTGGCAAACAAAAAAACTCGAAATTTTGGTTTTTCGCCTAAAAACTCAAAAATAATAATAATAAAACTATCATTTACTTAATTGTAGAGGACATTATTGTAATTACGTTAAATTGTGCATACATCGATTTCCATCACTTTGTAGTTTGGTCAGAAATAAGGTAGAAATTGACGGTAGAAAACCGACCATTTTTCCAACTTGGTGGTTTTTCAAATTGCTCTCAAACGCCTGTTGATAGAATAGTTTTGTTTCATAAAAAAAAGAATTCCCGTAGAATGAAACTTGTAGGGAATTTATTGTTAAATTCAGCCAGAACCTCAATTTGTGAATTCGGTAGGCTCAATAAGAAGAAAGTGGGCATTTTTCGAATTTGTCCTCTTCCTATAAACTGGCTTTGGGACCTTCGCTTCTATTACTCAAACCTTGGTATTTATGTCGTATTGTAATCCGTATTCTGGCAAGTATCACAAAACACTATCAAAATCTATCAACATTATTATGTTTGGAGCTGAAATTTTTCCGAGGTTCATCTACGATGGTAAAACCGACCCTATACCCAAGTAATATGACTAAGTAATCTGACTTTCAAAAAACAAGAAATTGATATATTTTTTAACAAATGGATAATTACGAAAAATTGAAATAACAAAAATCACATACTTTTATGTGATAGTTGCCTTTTGAAAATTGACTTGTAAAACAATTTTAGTTTGAAAACTATAATAAAATTACAGAAATCTACGGTGAATTGAATACATAAAACATAACTGTTACAAATTATTGCACTGGGTGATTAAGAATGAAATAAGAGTGAGGAATAAGCTCAAGCTGAACTTACTATCATAAGGAACGGCGAACTGGTGACCTGCTCAGGTTGATGGGAGTGAAAGTAGAGCTTTCCTACAGTTGGTCTTCCATTTGCAACTCGTGGGGGGGGGGGGGGAACCACATTGAACGGTGAACGGGTGAACTGCTCAGGTTGTTGGGAGTTAAAGTGGAGCTTTCCTACAGTTGGTCTTCTATTTGAGACTCAGGGGAAACCACATTGAACGGTGAACGGGTGAACTGCTCAGGTTGTTGGGAGTTAAAGTGGAGCTTTCCTACAGTTGGTCTTCCATTTGAGACTCAGGGGAAACTACATTGAACGGTGAACGGGTGAACTGCTCAGGTTGGTAGGAGTGATAGTGGAGCTTTCCTACAGTTGGTCTTCCATTTGAGACTCTGGGAACCCCAGTGAACGGCGAACTGGTGACCTGCTCAGGTTGGTGGGAGTGAAAGTGGAGCTTTCCTTAGTTGGTCTTCCATTTGAGACTCGGGGGGGGGGGGGGGGGGACCACATTGAACGGTAAACGGGTGAACTGCGAAATTCCTTCTGGAGGTCATTTGGTATCCACTAACGAAACCAGGGACTCCAGAGGACTTGAAAGAGAAAGTCTTTGAGACCAGGTCACTCACTCACTACCCACCTCTACCCCATGTGCACTTGGTCTGTAGTGAGCAGACCACGTTGTTTTTCGAGACTCCTGCCGTGCATGTTAGGTAATGTTATGCAGTTGAGGTGAAAATTCACGACAGTAGATCAAACGGCGCTGAATCCAAATTTGTTGTTCAAAATTCGAAATTTCTGCCCATTCCAGTTTGCTGTAAGTTGGTCTTTGTGTCTCCGTGTCCTTGTAACAGTCAAATTACGAACTTATTTCTTTATATACATTCATTTCTGTATGTTTATTGTACAGAAATGTTTATATCTGTACCTATTCAAGATAGACCATGAAACACGATCGTGATCGTTGATTGATCTCGGTTCCGGTGAGTCACAGAAGTTGGGATGTCAGATGACTCGGGTTAGTGCTTGGATGGTGACCGCATGCGCGCAGGACCACTTGCCCCAGTCTGTTTGTGAGTTCTGTCATTGGTGGTCTCTCTAGGGGGTGAGGCAGTTAGTAGCCCAGAGAAAATTCATCTAAACAAATTCTGATCCATCCTTTGGAAGACAGCTGATGACGTCAACGACGCCAGGAATGAAGAAAATCCAGCCTGAAATGGTTGTTTACGTACTTTATTTGACTTATTCGTGATTATTTGACTGTTCAGGGTAACAATGTCCGCAAGAAGATCTGGACGCCACCAAGGAAGGAGAGAATTACGGAACAGACGTATCAGATGTCGCGTTGGACTCCAGTCATCAAAGACCTGATGGAGGACTGCATCGACGACAAGATGGACCTCAAACATTTCCCTTATCTCGCCGGTCGAACTGCGTCTTCTGGTTATCACGCGCCATCCAGGTCAGTAAACTGGGAAAGTACTTCCTATGCTTAAACGTATTTTGCTGTAAACAAAGGGCTGTTGATTCTAGAATAAGATGAAAGTAATAGCCTAATAACTAGTCCTAACTTAGTTTTTTGACATTTTGGAACAATATCATATTAATGAAGGAGTCAGTGGGGAGCTTTACTAACGGTTTTGGCTTCAGCGTTGAGAGTGTTAAAGTTGCTCTCATCCTCTTTTCTCCCAATTTTCCCCTCCGCTTTGGTCTTGCATTACTTACCAGGCCAACAACAACCGCATGCATCCTCCGATTAAATATTCTCGACCAGTACATTTTTCCCAAGTTGATATATCCTCTCCAGACGACCCCTGTGGATCTCCTTGACAGTGATTTCTTGGCCGTAGTCGACTCAATCATACGCCAGGGTGCGAGAGAAATCACGGGGCTGCCTGCTGACACCCCCATCCCATTTTACTACTCTCGGCGAAGTGTGAGGGGTTTGGGTCTCGTCCGAGTATCCTGGGAGGCATCTCTACAACACATCAACATCTGCCAATCTCTTGCAATGACCAGCGATCCCCATTTCCGCGTCGTAAGAGATGCCAACAAGAAAGTGTAGCCTGCAAAACACACCTCGGGGCCAGTGGAGACACTGCAAGAGCCATCCGCAACAATCTGCGTTCCAGCGAGTTTGAGAGATGGGCAACTATGCCTCAAAATTGGTGTTCATTGGTTCAAGGGTTTCAGCGCTGGTAACAGTTGGGTGTCGAACAAACAGGGCTTGACAAGTAGTGAATGGACCAACGGGATCAAGCTGTTCATGACATGAATCCAATGGCCAACCGGGCGACAGGTGGTCGGAGTCAGGGAAACCGCCTCTGCAGGAATCCTTCCTGTGGGGAGAAAAATCTATTCGATACCATCCCTCATATCCGCGGAATCTGTCCACGTTCGGAAGCTCTTGGTAATTCAGCTCATCATAAGATTCGTATTGCCGTCGCTGACTTGTTTTTTCAAAAGGGTTGGGAGCAGTGCGTGGGACTGCTTCCCCATTTTTATGTAATTTTTCACGGATTTCAAGTTTAAAAAGGCCGATCTCTCCGAGCTGTGCTTGACTATCCTCAGAGACACTCCACATTGTTAACCGACACTTGTTTACGCATGATTAAATTATCTATTTTTTTAATTACTTGTTTTTCGATGTCGTTCTTTTTGTTGACTACGTTGAATTTGTTATGACTTATTGTAATGAGTGTTATCATGCTGTGTTGTATGGCATCCCGATCTAAGGGCAGCTCGCCAATTTTAATAAAGTGGTTGTTCTCTCTCTATATTCTACTCAATTTCTGTTTCCTCTTTCAGCATTTTGTCCTCTCTTTTCGTTCCATTCTGAGGGTAATACAAAATTCCTCCCCGAGTTGTCACTTCCATTATAGTAATCCCACGCACACTGTACATATACAAGAGAATATGGTTTTCATGAATCCATATCCCAATATCCTACTCAAGAACTTGCCAATCTTCTGTGAAAATCTGCATTAAAATGATCAGTGAAGCTTCTCAACCCTGATAGGTAGGGATATTAATAATATGGAAGGTGTCCTGTAGGAAATACGTTCTCTTTTTTGTTCATACTCGTTGGCTGGTGTTCAAACCAAAAACTATTAATTAGTGGTTAATTATTGATGATGGAGAGGTTTCAACACGTTGACGTCTAGTTTATAGCCGAATATCATCGGCGTGAGTCCCGACAGATCCGTTGGGATTCTTGATGCACAAGTTTTCAGTGCAACGAATTCTGAGCGGACTTGGAGATGGGAAAAACAAAAATTTGATACGACTGGATCTCTGACTGGCGATATTCGAACGTACAGGAGTGGTGGCCTTCAACATACGATTAGCTGCTTTAACCGTGTCCCTGGCATGGCGTGTGGTGTGAGCGTAGTACCCTGAGTTACGTGATGTAGGAATCTCTGCTGGAGTGCTCTATGGCGTCGCCACCCGCGTCTTGCTTGGCACTTGAATGAATTGGTCTATCCATTGAGGCACCTCCCTACATCCATTACCTATATTGGGTAGGAAGGGCGTACTCCTCTCTGTTTACTCTTTTAATTAATTTATTGTTGTTTCTTGCGTGCTCTTTTTGCTTCCTGTATTCAATCAAAGGAGGCTTCAAAAAAATATATTTAGTCTCCTCTATTGTAACGACCTCCAGATGGCGATCTAATTACTGGAAAATTCGGTGCATTGCGTCTCGGCAGTGGGGCTGCCCCCCTGGACCCCCAAGATGCTATCTACTTAAAGCCTAAAGCGTAAATTACAAAAACTTAGAACATGTGTTAGCCAAATTTAGTGCCGAACCTTTAGTTGTGGGCAGGTATAATACAAAAGTTATATTATCCCTAGCAACATATCTAAAATGCATTGAGAAGCTCGGCACTTCGCGCCTTGCTACAAAAACCGGAGTGTCGGAAAGGCGCGTGACCGTCCCACATGACACTCCTGCTTCCGCCTCCAGCGTAACTTTTTTCGGGTGGTTACCCTACTGCTAAAACATGTTCCATGTTACAAGGTGGATAATTGACGCACGTATTCTAACAGAAATGAAGGAGGTTTATTCGAAAATAACTTACCAGATGTGGAAACAGGCTTGTTTTGGGGAAAATAAAGAGGGGAAGACGTCGAGGGGGTCTATCTGGACCCTACTAACTTGTGACGTGACCTCGACCCCTCCCTTCCCCTTCCCCAGGGAATGTCCTAGAGTGAATATATCACCACACTATTCATCATATCAATAATTATAGTTCTTGACATGAGTGCAATTGCACGTTCGCATTTTTCGTATAAGTTAAAGTACAACAGTACCTTGTTGGACTATCTTTTAGTGTGGAACATGCTTTAGCCTTGGAATAACCATCAGAAAACGTTACCCGGGAAGGGTGTGGATGAGTGTCACGCAGCGGTTATTTTTCACCCATCCCCACTTCGCCGAAAAGCACGGCTGATGCTTGTTCCATGTTTTTTGAATTTTAGCCAAAGCCTCCACGCAGTAAGGCTAGGCCCGAAGGGCCGAGTTTAGACTCTCCCTTACTGCAGAAATATATAGAAAGAAGGATTAGTTGATTACACAAAACATTAAAATAACAATTATTATCTACGTACCGTATTGGAGAATCTGTCGTAACCAGCAAGTCGAGTACAGGAGGCGAGCGCTTTCGATGTAAGGACATCATCTTCAGGCCCTCGAGAGAGTACTAAAGTTTGTCAGTCCGTCGTTCTGTTTATATAGTCTGGGTGAAAGGGAGGTAGGTAAAAGGATTAGAAAGGAAAGGGGACCACCTAGTAACGAGACCACGTGGTGAAAGGTTGTTTGTCTGTCATGTCAAGTGAAAGGGAGAGATAAAACTAATCCTATTAGCTAATTGTACATTCACCACATGGTGACCACATGGTAACCACGTGGTCTTCTATTCTAAATTATGATATAATAATCTAACAATAAAATGAACATAATCTCTAACAATAAATAAAATAATCATTTAACCAAAAAAAAAAAAAATAATAAAAAAAAAGTTAGAAATAGATATAGATATAAGTTAATAATTTTATCATTAATTTAGTTATGTAAGCTAGTTTATAATATATTCATAATTTAGAATAGAAGACCACGTGGTCACCACGTGGTCACCATGTGGTGAATGTACAATTAGCTAATAGGATTAGTTTTATCTCTCCCTTTCACTTGACATGACAGAAAACAACCTTTCACCACGTGGTCTCTTTACTAGGTGGTCCCCTTTCCTTTCTAATCCTTTTACCTACCTCCCTTTCACCCAGACTATATAAACAGAACGACGGACTGACAAACTTTAGTACTCTCTCGAGGGCCTGAAGATGATGTCTTTACATCGAAAGCGCTCGCCTCCTGTACTCGACTTGCTGGTTACGACGGATTCTCCAATACGGTACGTAGATAATAATTGTATTCTTATAACTAGCGGAACTAACCCCATTCATTTAATACCATTAAAATAACATGTTGCATTCAACGATGCTTCAGCCATCTGTTCACTCTCGTACCTATTTGGCAATTTTCCCATTTCTAATTATTTGTGTGTTGTATTTCCAGTGCACGTTACGGCCATTGGCACAAAGACAAAGGTCAGCAAGCTGTGAAGAACGTTCCTCGCCTCCTTGTCTTCGTCATCGGAGGGATGACCTTCTCCGAGATTCGCTGCGCCTACGAAGTCACCAACAACGTCAAGAATTGGGAAGTCATCATTGGTAAGACCTTCAGTACCATAATCTCTAACCAACCACAAGGAAAAATGTAATTGATTTGGGGAATTAAGCGAATGAATGGTATTTGTTGGGTGTAGTTTTATTGAGGGTTGAGAAATGGAATGCCAAGGCTGAGAACTGGAGAAGTTTCTGATTGGTCGACGCTCTGAGGTGTAGTTCATGAGAAAGCAGAATCGAGGATTGTTTGTGTTGTTTCACATCTCCTCAAAGAGAGGAGCTTCTTTTTAGGATGAGTCCCAAACGTAAAAGAAATGTTGGTAAATACAAAACGTCTGCCAAGTGGGTGTGGCACATAGCTTCCTCGTATCCATAACCCGATTGTATAGATGATCAGATGCATAGTAGTTGATCTCAAAACATCAATCTCTAAGTACCTTCCACTACCCTCATAGGGGACCATCTACACGCCAACCCTCACAATGTCTGAATGTTGTTGGAAAATGTATAAGTTATGGCTGTAACAAGGAAATATACATTTGCGCATGTGCACTGCCTACTATCAGTCCGAGGGCGAAGATTTTCATAGGGGACCATCTACACGCCAACCAGCAACAACAATCTCTGAAAATTTCATCGAAATCGGATGAGATTGCTCAGGAAGGTCAGAAACGTAAAACGAGAGTGGAAATTTTGATTTTGTAGAACTTTATTTTTTCAACCTTGAAAAATAAAACAAAACTTCCGCTACCTTGGTAGACTCGGAAGAAAAAACGCTGCAAATTATTACACAAAGGTTTATTATTTTTCTATATAGATCACTCTTCCGCAAAGAACACGGTTTTGCCATTGTTACCACCAGCCAACATGAAAAAAACATCGATCGCATTTCGGCCAGCTAAAATTTGAACAAAGATTAGGCCTCTTTAGCGAATCACACTCGTGTTTCTGATTTATCGTAAGTCCAACCCTCAAGTTCTCGTAGGGAGCGAACGGTTTGTCCTCCAGGGCTCCAGGTGGTCTCAAAGAATTCTAAAAATTCAGTATTATCTTAAATTGATGGAAAAACAATACCTTTAGATCAAAATTTTTTGAGTTAGAGCGTTTTCAAAATTTCAACCCTTAGAAGTGACCTACATCAACCAAAAGCTTCGGGGCACAACTAGACCCCAAATTTCACCAAATTCGGTCAATGCTAAGTGAGGAATGTGCCGCGGACGGCGGACAAACTGTGGTAAAATTGATATCTAAATTACATATATAAATATACTATGTATATTGAAATGCCTAGGGATCCAATTCGCATTCTTATATACTTTTTGTCATTCAGATTCTATAATCTTCATTTCTCATGATGATTACAGAGTCTCTTTCAGTGACCCTTTAGGTCCCAAAATGGATCTTATGGTCCAGCAGCCAATCCACCCCTACAGCTGCCCCAATCCTCTCTTATTTGTACATTCCAATCAATGTACAAATCTTTCACCATGTTATCATGGTCTTTCATCAACATTCACTGTATTCACAGTATTTTATCATTATGAAAAGAGCACGTACCTTCCAACAATCCGTTTGAGAACACGGCAGCACCGTCTTGTCCCTTCAGAGGTTCGCACAACACTCACTTTTTCTTTGTGTACGCGCGGTTTGCTATCCCTTAGTAGGTACCTACTGAAAACCCAATCTAGAGGGCGCTAAGTCGCCATTTTACATTTGTTACTACTCGCCCTCTGGCGACACGGATGGTCAAATTCTTATTAGATTTTTGGATTCTACGTACCTTGAAACGTAAACTAACAAATTTTGAGGGGGGGTTAAAAAATGTTGCTTCCAAGTCTACTAACGTAGCGGAAGTTTTGTTTTCACTGTTCAAGGTTGAAAAAAAAGTTCTCCAAAAACCAAAATTTCCACTCGCGTTTTCCATTTCTGACCTTCCTGAACAATTTCCGTGTGTTGAATCATCAAAAATTAACTTCCCTCGACCGGGGAACGATCTCCTATCATTCAGATTCAGAATCGGAGCTCCCACCACTTGAGCTAAGGAGGTCGCTGATCACAACATCTCCTATACTAACTAAACTATAATCTAAGCTTTTTTTTTTTTTTTTTGCTTCTCATGAAAAGTGGGGGTTTTTGCACTTAGTTCCTTTCACCACTGGCTTATTCAATTATTGAACTTGAATCAAAAACGTCGGTGAAAACAGCCCTAAAAACCTTGAATTTGTCTTTTTCAGGCTCTTCGCACATCATGACTCCCGAAGACTTCTTGAGCAACTTATCCAACCTAAGCAACTAGATTTACAATGAGAAGAAAAAAATGTATGAAAAGCAACCACCTTATTTTAACGGAAGCTTTTTCATTCTCTTGCGGATCACTAATAATTTTTAACTTAGTCACGCGCCAAATTGTGATAACAGTATGTTAGCCTGATGCGTTCCCTTTAAACCCCTTCCCGTCCTTCTCCATTCCATCGTTTTATGCTCGGCTTCAATAATAATTATTCCTCAGACATTTTTCCCTCGTCTTTAGCGGATTCCCCTTCAGCACTCTTTTTCCCCCCCTCATGTGGCAGGACGTATCAATAAGTCACTTTCCTCGCCTTAATCTCCCCCTGTAGACGCCCCTCTTTGAAATCATAGTTACCACAAAATACAATACAATTAAAAACCAAATTTATTCAATATATGGTAATTTATTGTCTTGTATTTGATTTCTTCTATATGAATCGACGCTCTAAATTGTAGAAGTTTAGCTGAAAAAAAATCTTTTGATTGATTCAAATCTCGAAAGATTCCGTTTTGTATTAAAATTACATAGGAATGTGGAAGTACGATCTAGTTCTACTAAATTGTTATACAGTAGGTACTGTTTTATAAATTTACGGATCATCCTGTTAAATACCCCGTATATCACCTATTTCCCCTTGTTTTCATCCACTTAGATCACATGTATCTACAAAACAACAATTGTACCTAACGCAACTTAAAATCATTTGTAGGTAATGTAGTTTTAAAACATGTATTTCCGTATTTTAGGTTGAGGCTTCCAAATGTTTCAGAAAACTATCAAAGTGGGCTTGATTTTGGTCAAAATTGTTTGGCAATGATGGGAATCCGGATTCTACTTTTTTCGGTTTCAGATCAACCAAGATTTATTAACGGCCTACAGAGTTGTAACTTGTAATGTTGATGTTCAACTTGAATTTTTAGTGAATAATGAAATGCTGCCATTAAAAAAAACGTATTGTGAGCTTCATTGCAAAAGTCGTCAAGTCACTGGCTTTGAAGCATGAATTTGAAGCATGTAGTTCCAGAAAGTGTACTTACGATCAAGCCCATTTTAGCAGGAGCATCTTGGAGAAGAGCGTGGTGGATCGGTTTGAACTGGTTTCCGCCGCTTTTATGGGCAAGGCCAAAAAATGCCGAACATTCTTAGTCCCAAATATTCCCGGATGGGCTTGAATGTCAACATCAGCAAGACCAAGTTTATGGTATTCAGCCTAGGGGTGTGTCGGTCCAGGTATTTCCCTGGAACAGTTCCAATGGTTACAGTGACAAAGAAGTAACCATTCCAAATTACCGGTACAGTTCCATTGCCGGTACTAGGCGGTCAAATCCCACTCTCATGACATGGATGAAGCAGGCAGTCAAATCCCTATCGTCCTTCTTCCATGCTTATGATCTCAACTTGCAATACAATAGCATCATTTTCCTTGAAAATTCGCTAAAAGGAAGGAATTTGAACAAGTGTTACAAAAGAGACAATTTATTATAAATGGTAGTGACCAAACAATTCAGGGAAAGAATAATGACGTTGCAGTTTAAGAACTTAACATGACAACTTCCATGCTAACCAGTCCAGAAGATCACTTCCCGCTCGAAAGCTAATCCATGATACTATTATATTCTCAGTCCATGGATGTAGTAAGGGCGCTTCCAGGTACAACATGGAACAGAACTGAGAACAAGATCCATGCTTACTGGTCCAAAACCCTTCCCGGTCCAGAGCCATTCTCCATGATATCTTATCAGTCCAGTTCCATTCTTACCGGTCCGAAAGATCCCTTCCCGGTCCAGAGCCATTTCAAGATATCTTATCAGTCCATGGAACTGGACCGGTAAGGGTCGAGTTTTTGTCACTGCATGGAACTGTTCCAAGTTGATGGTTTGGAGGAGCCCAAAGGAATCGCCTCTATCCCCTCCCCTTTTCAGTTCCGGTTTGGTTCCAGACTGCCTCTCCAAACAGACCCCTAGATTGAGCGGGTATTGTCCTTCCTACCTTGGCAGCTTTCTGACTGAGGATATTGACCCTAAGCATGAGATCAAATGGCGAATAGAAGCTGCCAAATCAAGCTTCAGGAAGATGAGTGCGCTCCTATGCAACAAAAAGTTGAACCTCAAACTGCGGCAGCGGATGGTAAAATGCTGGATCCGTGCTTCTTTATGGAGTCGAGACCTGGACGTTTAAAATGAATACTCTAAGGTGGCTTTCACACTGGTTAGACACGAGACATCAGACCAGTAGACTCGCGACACACCTCTTCCAAATCCAATCCATTGAAATGATTGAGAGCTTTCACACTGAAGAGACACGTGCTTCATGTCTCCTTGAAACATGAAACAAGTGTCTGAAGAGATCCGGCAGGTTGAAATTCGGGGCAGGTCTCTTGGCATTTTGGGTTAGTATAATCTGCAATGGCAGGCATCCTTGGGTTCCAGGCTCTCAAAACACGTGTCTAGTCGGTTTGTGTGATTCACATTTTCAGTTTGTGTCCAGCAATTCGCTTCCATAAACAGTGTTGTTCCTTGGAGCTTGTAACTTCTGTGGGTGAGATAGAAGTTCTTCGGACAACAAATACGAGCTGTGTTCATCCGCATTTTGCCAGAAGGGATGAAGCATTCTTCTCCTCCTTACAACCGGAGCAATAATTAATAACTCGTCATCTGATGATGAACTCATTTTGAGTGACAACCTATCGACAAGATGGCTAACTTGACTAAAATACAAAAAGCACATGTCTCTAGCGTGTGAAAGGACTCGTCTAATGTTTCATGTCGCGTGTCTACTGGTCTGATGTCTTGTGGCTTTCGAGATGTGGATCCATCGTCGAATGCTTCGGATTCCTTGGACTGCCAGGTTGACGAATTGAGTGGTATTGCAGCGTGCTGGGGAGCGCCAACTTCTGACTGCCGTCAAGTACCGAAAGATATCTTATCTTGGCCACGTGCTTCGGGGAGAGAAGTATCGGCTTCAGCAGTTGATAATGATGGGGAAAATCGAGGGAAGGCGTGGGATCAGACGGCGAAAGATGTAGCTCTGGAACATCCGGTAGTGGACTGGCATCCTGCGAGCAGGGGACCTTTTCCGCATTGCAGAATACAGAGATGCTCTCTCTTTAGTGATTGCTGACGTTCGGGGAACTGAGCAGGGCATTTGTAGAAGAAACAGGTCTGCCAAACGGCAGGAATCGATTCTAACACTAATTTGCAACAAAAAGTGCCTCATAGACTTTTTTTCAGACTCCTTGTTTTCGAGTTACTTTTCACTTAAACACGAAAAAAAATCTTGAAATTGGAAAACGGGGTTGGAACAAAATTCCTAAGAGACATTTTCTTACTTAAATTAGTTGTAGAATCGATTCCTTCAACATGGGACACCCTGTATAACTTCTTAAATGAAAAAATTCGCTATTTTCTTTTAGTAAAAATTTTCGAAGTGCCCAAAATGCGGTGGAAACCAGTTGAAACCGTTCCACCTCTCGTCTCCTGATGCTCGTCTTGTAGCATGCATGTCTCAATTTTTACTTTGGAAGGATTTTTCAACGTTTTACGCAGTAGTTGCCAATGGTACGTAGCAGCATCTTTGTATTTCATAATTGCTTAGAGAGATGATCGTAGAAAAAGCGTTTTTAAATTTTTTTAAATGAAGTAACGTAGAAGTTCATCTTAGAGTTCCTTCGTTAAAAAATACTTTCCAGAAAGAAATCCGCCTGAACGACGGTTTTTAAAAAATCACCCCTCTTCTCGAAGAAGTAAAAATATTATTCCCAATTTTCGAAATTCTCTCGAGGGATATTTTTTGAAAATATTCCTCTAGAGCTTTCGTCCGAATAAATTTATATATTTGTAAAGCGATATAATCTTGTAGTATGATTTTGAAAAAAAAAATGAAATGTAGACCTTCACATCACAAGATTGCAATTCGTATCAATTATACTATTTTTAGATTTAAGCATAAGCTTGTAATCTTGGGGATATTGAAAGATTCTTGTTAGGAATTTTGAGACGTTGTTTCCCGATCTTCTTGTTTTTTTGTTCACTTTTGGTTTATTATTTTTGTTGAGTATGTTGAGCACTTGTTTTCTCAAATTTTGGCGAGAGGAGTTGTGTGGGATCTGTTCTGATCCTATGAAAATTTGGTTTCCAATTACCAACCAAGTAATGGAGATGCCAAATGATCGGGGATCGCCACACCACTCCCCACCTCAATAAAAAGATGGAGGAATTACTGAGGTTTGCGGGGTAGCTTGTTTTGTTTTTGCTAGACTGGCAAATAATGCTGTGGATTCTATTCCTTGTGTTCCTCGGGGTCACCAAATTTAGCGAGAGGGGTTGCATGGGATCTGTTCTGAACTTGTTGAAAAATCTCTGATGATAATGTGGTTTCCCAATTGCCAAACTAGTGATGGAGATTCCGAATGATCGGGAATCTAGACTAGAGCTGTTATTAAGGCACTTACACCTCACTTAATGCAATATAAGGAGATCCCTATGTATCTTAATAACACGTTCAGACTGGCTGCTTCCACCCTGGATCCACGCAAAACCTTCGCCTGGTACGGCTGCTTCCACGGTGGATCCATGAACATTTTTCGAAACGCTCTGGATAGTTCATTTTTCCCCCAACAGGGCTCTTTTTGGTCTCAATCGCTTCGGAATGAACCCACCTTACCGTCCCAACCTTTGGATATCAGTGCATGTTATCACGCAAAAATGCCGGCTTCTCATCAGTGCGACTGTTTTGCTGTGAAGTTCCAAAATTTTCCTAGGTCCTGGGGACAATCTGGGTTTTGAGCCCCGGTCTGAAGGTGTTAACCCATTCAGTACGGGGCCTTCTACTCACTCCACACGCTCTTACTGGCCTTGCGGGCTTTGTTATTTTGCATTCTCAAACACGTGGTAATATTACCACGTCTTGAACAAGCTGCAGGCACTGTAATTGTCCCATCCGGAAACGGTTTTCACAGGTATAACAGTGTTTTCGTACTGAACTCAATTCTACCTCACGAGACCCTTCCTTCGAATCTATCCCTTCCTACAACCCCAGAAACCGAAGCTATGGCAGAAACGGGCCTGGTGGTAATACTACCACTCCCGTGAGGGGAAGAAATAGCCGATGGTAATATTACCACCTCCGCATGGAATGGGTTAAGCTGGCCATACACGTACTGGCAAGCCTGACAGTTCGCCTGAACAGTCTGCAGGCAGGACTGTGGACTGACGTTCAGTTGAATCTCGGCCAGCCAACATTCGACGTGGACACAGACCACCTCATGGAATTGAATATTTTAATCAAAGTCCGATATTCAGGCTGCCGGCTGCTTGGCGCCTCACCCCTCTCATGTACTGGCTTGGCTGAACTCTCTCCATTATCGGGCAAGATTATTGAAATTTCTTTCGATGACAGGCTGCCTGTACAGTTATAACTGACTAGCCAGAGGTATGCCATACACAATCCAGTTGCCTGCGGACTGTTCAAGGGTAACTGTCAGGCTTGTCAGTACGTGTATGGCCAGCTTAAGGGTGCAAATTATGGTGGCTTGGATGAGTGCTGATTGATAAGCAAACTTAAAAAACACTGAAAGCCGGGTTTACCAGGGTGTATTAACAGAGCCAGGACTGAAATTAAACTACGGATCAGGATGCTGACGAAGTTTTTCATCCATGGATTAACCAGAGGCAATGAGCTTTTGGTGACAGCTCTCGATTTGAAGATAATCCACAAATCGGAGAGTTAAACCAGTTAAGTTGGTTAACTCTAGGTAATCTTCATTGGTGAAACCTGCCCTGAAACTAGTAAACTGTGTACCTATCGTAAATGTGATTGTTAGTATGCATATTCAAACAAAATGTCATCTTATGTAAAAGGGTTGTTTTTTCGTCACTGTAACTGAAGAGAAACTCGTTCGTCCTAGTTATTTCTTTGACGAGCCTGTTAGGAGGAGACTAGCACGAGCAACGCTGATGCTACCCAGTTGAAGGAGGAGGCCTGGTCAGCTATGGACTGGTGAGGGGGAGGAGTTGCTTTTATCATCCCTCACTGTTGACGGGAGGCAACTTCACAGGTCCTGGTAGAGGCGTGCAAATACTCTCCATTAACTATGTTCTATTTGAGGGAACTAGAGTTTGAGCGTTCCTCTGTTACCTTCTGAGAAGTGAACCGTTCCTGGGATTATGTTCCTCGTAACTGCTCCAGTCGAAACGTCTCTATTTCCACATTTTACGCTCAGAATATCAACTGATGTTGGTGTTTTGTGAAATTCCATGTAGAATCCGAATCAGAAATGCTACAGTTCGATTCTGTACCAAAAATCACCTGTTACGTTCGTTATTGAAGCTTCCATGTTTAATTTTGCAGATTTCAGGTTGAAGGCTTAATTATGACTTTAGGAAATCAAGTGCTGTTCCATTCAATTTGTTCCTTGTTTTTGAAAGAACTTAGCCATAAATTAAATTAAATAATGACTGCCATTGTTTTCGAAAAGCTGATTATTTAAAGAAATTAAATCGAATAAACTTTTCAAGTCCAGAATTTACATTTAGGCATGTTTTGACGGCATTGAAAAATTTCTTGAATCGATTCATATTAGCTCACATTGTTGTTTCCTCGATTTGATGATTCGCCCATTCCGATTATGTATTTATTCAAGTATTAATTTAATTACATTTAATTATAAATGAATTTGTTATTAGGTCGATAGATAGTCACTGCTTATTGCTTGAAAGCACCTCGTCTACAACTCTTGATCTCCCTCTTCACAACTCAGTAGGAAACTACTTCCAGTCTCAGCAAGGTGACGATACTTTCATAAAAACCTCACAATCTGAACTACATTCCAACTAGTAGAGAAGTGTCAATTGCGTGCAAATGGCGCTCTGATTGAATCTTGCAGCAACAACGAGCCAACTCCAAAGCACTCACCCGATCTATTGGTGACGCGAGGAACTTCCAGTACTGCCTGCCTACTGTACTCCGTCAGATATTTCTGTGTGCGTGTGAAAGTGAGCCTTCAACATTGGGAAGCTCCTTCAATGACAGTGTTGCCGCGTGCAGAGATATTTCCCTTCTCTCCTCTCTGTGTGTCCCTTCCGACTCGTTTTAACTTTCAATAGTGTCACGATTCTTTTACCATTTGATTCAGATTAAAACTAGTTCTGGCACTGATTTAATCCTCACTTCAGGCCCAAACACGAAGGTGAAGGGCAATGTATCCCCCAGGATACACATCATGATCTTCGGTTATGAGGCAATGTATCCTCAAGCTAAAATTACCAACAAAAACTGGGGGTAACACGATGTTTTTCAGAAAAGAGGTATTTTCCCATGTTTGGGGGTGATTAACATCAGGAAAAAAAAGTTTCACCAAAATCCTAGACTTAATTAGATTCTGGGTCCAAATTTTCTATTCTGAGAAGGATAGCCCTCTCGAATATAGGTTCATAGTAAAGGGCTGCCACACACTGTCAGTTTAACTAAAGGCAATCGTGAGGCCGTCGATTGGGGTGACCACACATTTATCAGTTAATCTGAAGGCCATGGACTGCAGTTCGTGAAAACTGAAGGTGGGTGGCTGTAAGGTAGGTGTGAGATGTGTGACAGGCATGAGACTGTCAGATCATGATCTCAAGGCACACGTTAGTGAGTTTTTGCTGCCAAAATTTGACGGGTCCTGTTAGGAGGAGACTAGCACGAGCAACCGAGGATGCTACCCAGTTGAAGAAGGAGGCCTGTTAACTATGGACAGGGGAGGGGGGGGGGAGGGGCTCTTGAAACGGGTGACTGTCGGGTACTATTTCATTGTCACCCGCTGTTGGCGGGAGCCAAATTCATCATCACCCCCAAACTCCGAGCTTTGTGAAGAGGTTCCACAGGCCCTGGTAGTGGCGTGCAAAAACTCTCTTTTATCACTTGGCCAGCCGGCAAGTGATCCCCTCACTTGAAAAAGTGTACCAAGGAGTCCTGATTCAAGGCCGCCTGCAGTCCACTATTTGCGGCCAACAGTCCACCTGTAGGTCACTCTTAATGTTAGGGCACTGGCTTGCGCCTCTGACAGAAGTAGAGCAGTCAGGGAGCAGGCATGAATTCTCTGCTTCCGGGCCTGTTACCTGGTCGGACTTCTGGGAATAGTAGTGTTACCGTAAAAGGCCTATTACTCATCCCAATTACCAGTACCACTGGAGAGGGGAGCCCCAGGCTACCGATGCACCGACCTTGGTCAAAGCATCACCTGTCAGCCCTCAATTGAGGTTGGAATCGTCGTGGTTGTGGTTGAGCATACCCTACGTCTTGGACTTATACCTTGATGGCTTAAAGAGGAGAGTTGGCATCCTCAATGGCTAGTCTTCTGCGAATGTCTCTCAGCATGTGAGTTCTGCTATGAACTTGGGTACCAACCTGCCTTGTTGATATAACTTTGGCCTAGAAAGTTCTGCCTTCCCTGTGGTGTTTAGACAAACAGGTACTCAGAGGAGCTGACAGTTATGACTAGCTCTCCTGGGGCTCTCGTGTGGTGAGTTCATTCCACCCCCTTTGTCTGCTCCTCTGGGTAGTCGTGGTTTATCTATCTGCTTGCAGATGGAGGGGGATGTGCAGTCCTGTTTGGATCGGCTCTCCTTTAATCAAATAATAGATATATTCCACCTGCAGGTTGACTGATAGTGTATGTTGCTCGGTGATTTTGGTCAAACGTTCGCCTGTTGAGGCGATTGCCTGGGGTGCTTAAGAATGAGTCAGTTTTGGCCTCAGGGATACTTTTCCCCATAAGGTTGGCGTCACTGGCCGGCTCTGTGGAGGGGGTCGTCCCACCCACACAGAAATATCTGACTAGAGTACAGGTTGTGTTGGAAGTTTCTCGCGTCACCACCAGATCGGGTGAGTACATGTGAGTTCGGAATTGTTCAAATTTCTGTCGATTCCTTGCCAATTATTTCATTTAGCACCATCACTGTAGACTTCCCTAATAACTTCTCCCTCCATTTTTTTTCTCCCATTCGCACTTTTATTATCCCCCATTCATCGTTAACAATTTTGATTGATTTAAATTTGTGGCGGATTTTACATAAAATGTTTCATCCTCCCTTTTAAAGTTTATTAGATCGTTAAAACGTTTCCTATACTATAAAAGATTCTCCTATATAATGGAAAATAAGCATCGTCGTTATTGTACTACCTATTTTTAAGAATATCGCACGTAGTCGGCTTTTGTTCTTATATTGCCATTTATTTCAAGTATTCTTTATGTATTCTTATATTCACTTTTTGACTGTATCGTTTATATGTTATATTAATTTATTGGAATATTGAGTAAGTACTGATTGGTTATTCATAAGGAAAACTCGAATTCATTAGTGATCGCCTAACTTTCACCTTGCTTTAGTTACCTTACTTTTAAGCTGTTTCACATACAATTCCGATTAGTTTCGAAACCCCCCATCTTATTTGAGAGAGAATGTGTATTTCAATTCTCTGTGATTGTAACATGTATCTTCAAAATTCCGTTTTTAGAGTTGAGTAGGGGCGTAAACGAATAAGCACCGTATTTTCATTGTTTCTGAAAGACAGATATTCATCTACTAAGCAGAATTTCGTTCGTGTTACACCCCTACGTCTAAACATGTAGCCGCTTTCACTTAGTAAGTTGTATATATCAAATCTTGATTGAAATATTTAAAAATGAACACATGAAAAATATTTTATCGTTATTGCATACTGTACAAAAATTATTGAAAGTAGCGTTTAGGAATGTTTGGTCCTGTTATTTTTAAATTATTTTGTTGATTATTATAAGTCATGGTAAGGCAATATTCTAATTTCCAATGATTAGCACTCCCTGAAGGCAGCGTTTACTTTTTGATGAAGAACAATAACATTTTTTGAAGAAAAAAATTTACATGTATATTATTGGATTGTACCTACCTAAATAGTCATTGGCTCGCTGAGCGGCCGCTTAGCCCTTTTCCTTGAGAACAATGAGTAAGAATTTAAGAGCAGAATAAAAGTCTTAACTTGTAAATTATGACAAACTGCCTTCTTTTTTTCCTTTTATATTTTATGAATAAAATTAGGTTGCATTTGAATTATATCGCAAAGACATGATCTAATGGTCTTCACAGTTTAACCCATTCAACCCCGATGACATCATATCGATACCTTAAAGCACAAAGGTGCTATGTCCAAAAATGGAGCTTTGAGAAATACTCAAAAGAAATTATCACCAGTGCACAATTCCTAAAATAATGGCTTATTACACTAAACTCTTTAATTTCCTCAATAAATTTTCAAGCTATTATTGTCAAGAAAACTCAATAATATTTTTGTTGAATTTGAGTTTTTCTGAAATTAAAATAAAAAGAAAGTGTGGAAGGTGGATGGACATAGCTCCTTTGTGCTTTAAGGTATCGATATGATGTCAGGGTGGAATTTCGGTCGGCCCAGTGACAGCATATGATGCCATGGCTCACAGGTTACCTCTATCTCTTCAAAAATGTTGGCTGAGGCCTAGGAAGGTTGTATAACCATGGCCTGGCAGTTTTCCCGTTAGCACCCTTTGCTCAACCTAGATAACACGATGGATTGTGGAAATCAGCTGTTTTGCGCCTTTACCAGCCTCCTGTTGCATGGCCCCTCCAGTTCTCCCATTCCTCGCATTTCGGACGTTTATTTCGAGTCATCATTCATCCCGAGAAAGATTTTATTGTTTTTTCGATCGTGAGTTCATGAAAGTCGAGGAAGGTAAACGGAAAAACAAAAGATTCCAGCAACAAATCGGGAACTTCCGTCTCGTCATATCAACCCCAACCCAGCACATCCTAGGTGAGCGTATCCATATTCATCCCTGTGGCCCGATGACATCATATGATGACATTTCGAAAAAATACATAAAAACTGCTTTTTTCGTTTACTATAGCAATGAAGCACTCTTTCGAGAAGAAAATACGCCCCCTATATCGAATGTTGTGGAAGGAGCAGCATGGGCCATGGGGTGGGAGCGCTTATCAGGCTCAGGGTTGAATGGGCTAACACGTTGAATGCGGAAAAAAAACGCGTTGGTCCACTGTGGTGGAGAAATTTTTTTCGCCGAATCGCTATAGCAGCAACATATATTAAAAAGTATTTTTTTCCAAAAATGTTGACATGAAAAAAGTTGAGAATTCTGAGAATTTATTCTCGGCGTCAACGTGACGCAGTCCGTGGCAGTGTAAAATTGCTCCAGTTTGAATGGAAAATCAGCCCTATATGAGTGGGTTGGCTAAGGACGCGAATTCTGGCGGCCTTTGCCCAGGAGCAACTTATCTCCAGTACTCTGTGCAAGGGAGATAGGTTGATGGTGCATAGAAATAGGTAGGAATCAATCTTGTATGACAACATAATACCTAGTTATAATACATACCTGGAAAGATAATGAGTCTTCTCTTTTTTTGGGAGCTTCGTAGAGTACTCTGGCTAAGATTCAAAACAGAAAAAACCGAGTCAACCACACAAAAAATAGGAGTCGAACCACTGGGTCTTTTTTACGATAACGAACTGAAAGTATGAAACTGATAAGAGGATTGAGCTGATAGTTGACAAAACCAACAACTAAACAATGTCGATCAACCTTAAAAAGAGTGAATCATTCCGTAAAAATGAATGAAAAACTTGAAAACACAACGAAATAACCGGAGGAGGGCACAAAGATGAGCTGTCACTTAGATTACTGCTCAATTACCTTCAACCTCAACCAATTCAGCTCCGGATTGAACCGTTCGACTCATAATATGTTCATCTATCACAAAAAAAAGCTCGAAAAGAGCGGAAACTGAGAACGAAAGAACAGGAGCAGATATTCTTGAACCTGTTTTGCTAGAGGTGTTTGCGTGACATAGATGTGGCCAGTCACAGGGACTCAAAAGAATAAGGAATTGGCGCATAAAGGCGCAGGAAAGGACGGAGAAATTATTAGATGAGAGGGTATAAACTGTGGTAGAAGTTAACCTCAAGTCAAATGACAGAAAAATGTGATGCACACTACAAACCTGTAGTGTAGGTAGCGAAAGAAGATGAAATCGTTCAAAGTTCAAAAAAGAGAGAATTACGGGAGGAGAACAACGATCCACCAAGAAACAGGTCCCACTCTGGTGGACATAACATTAATTATGATGCTTGTACACGTTTCCAACAGAGGTCGTGGCTCTTCACATTGATACTGAACAAGGGAAAAATAGTGGGAAGTTCCTGGAATTAAAAGGTGAAGCACCATTCAATAAAATAGTTGACCCGTTTGAGCAGATGTGACCAACTCCACCGGTATAGTAGAAGGTACTACTAAGACTCCACTGGTGGAGTCGTATGCGCTGAAGGTGTTGACATGTTGGACGTGGATCGCGTCACGCAAATTCTGGGGTCTCTGTGGAGGGACGCGTCTATGTCACGCAAACACCTCTCCGCAAAATAGGTTCAAGAATATCTGCTCCTGTTCTTTCGATCTCAGTTACCGCTCTTTTCTCGCTGTTTTTCGTGATAGATGAACGGTTCAATCTGGAGCTGAATCAGTCGAGGTTGGAGGTCATGAGCAGGTATCAAAGTGACCCCTTATCTTTGCACGCTTGACGAAAAAAAATTTCTCTGCCACAGTATTATGTATTTATGACGAACCCCCTCCGGCTGGGAGATCTATTTTTTAAAAATCTTTTCCCTCACCAATGTTTGAGCGCCCTTTCACCTTGTTTGCTTTGATTGGCATTAGTTTATCCTCCCAGACCCCCCTCTCCCTGAGACTCTGTAAATCAAACTCTTCAGGCTGCTCCACAAGGCACTGGGAAGAAATCTGTCCTGGTTCAGAGAGGACAGTAGGAGATATTTATGTGCAGGTCAAATTTCATCTACACTTTACACAAGGATCATTAGAAGGTACATACTAAAGGAGAAGAGTTGGAATTTTTACCAAATACCCAGTTCCACAATGAACTCCAGATGTTAAAAGAATCAATAGGATATTAAAAAAACTAATTGTACAAAATATAATATATATTTTAATTTCTACAACGTTAGGAACTATTTTTATTGTTAGCGGGAAGCAGCTCGATGGTAGGAGCTTTCTTGTACATTTCTTCTTCTTCCTCTTTCGTCCGCTTGGAGCGCCGAGAAGAGAAACACGTGTCGCCTTTCCCAAAGGTCTCCCCGTCCTCCAGCGTGTTCGGCATCGGCTGCCCCATCGTCTCTGGCAGGAACATCGTTAGGAAGCCTGACACGAGCGCCACAGTCGCGAACAGGATCGTGGGCACCCGCTTGTCAAACGAGTCCTGTCAAATCGATCAATAATATGAAAAACAAGCATTTGAAAGATTTTGGAGAGGTCATTTTTACATTTGAATCGATGAGAATAAAAACAGTACAAGTCCATTTTTGACGATTGTTGAAAAATGGCTTTTTGTAGGTTGTAACCAGTAGAACTACGCATTGAGCACAAGAGCAGTATGCTAACCACACTCGGTAAGCTTGAACAGAGCCTAAATTAAAATTATTGAGGGAATAAACAGTAGGAGTCCATGGCCTTATACCACCTGACACCTTATATCTCGATAAGCTGATTGGGGACATGTACTGTTGTCATTCTCACTGATTATTTACAGTTTAATTGTAGTTTCATTGTTTTCCATCACTCAAAAAGCCGTAATGGCAAATTCGATAGGAACTCTTTCCTTGGGAGAAATGTGAAAGAGTGTCAGTGCCCAGGCCCATATAACCTGAAGTGAGATACCTCGCTTATTTTCCTCACCGTATTTCAAAGACAGGCATTTTGAATACTTCATAATATGACCCTTCAAATCTTTGGAGCAATAATTACAAGGTACTCAATAATCAAACAATAATTCAAGGTACTGTAACTATAACTGAATTAAAGACTTTTTTACTATTCAACAAACTTGGTAGTAACTGTTCTCTGCGTTAAGAGTCCTAATTCGGGTTATTGATCTTGTTCGCTGTTCACTTATAAACTGAACGTATCTTACGGCGTAGACTATTATTGCGTACCTTTGGACAATATTCGAATACGCACTGCTCTTCAACCCATAACAGAGAATCACCAAGTCTGCAGTTGATCATAAGACAATATTCACGATCGTGTTGCTTACTACTTTTAACTGCACAAATGTAACAGGATAGAGAATCCCCTGTTTCCCTAAAGGACTCAATCCAACTGTAGATATTCAGGTGGGAGTCCCAGATTGGATGGTACCTAGAAGATTCATGAATCGATTTAACAACAAATTCCAATAGCAAATATTTCGATTTTCTTAATCATAGCTTCAAAGGTTCTTTTAAAATGAAAATTCACTCATTAACTCATACTGGATGGATAAACATTTTCTAGATCCTACGCCGTTCAGGAAAATGTAGCGTAACTGTTTACTCTTCCACAAAGTTCCAAATTCGTGAACACGCAGAGTTCGGAATAGCTTGGAATATGAATAGAAACTAAGAATCGATTTCTGAACCATTCATTCTGGGATAGTAGTAAAAAAGTAAAGTAAACAACCATTTCAGGTTGGATTTTAGTCCGACTGTCATTCCTGGCGTCGCGGACGTCATCAGCTGTCTTCCTAAGGGAAGATCAGAATTTGTTCTGAAGATTTCGCTCATGGCTTGCCCGAAAATATGCCCCCGAAGCGAGCCTCGAACTCACGGCCCCTGCAACCAGTCCGAGTCTCGCCCCCAGAGACACATACCATAGCTCGCTCGGTCACAGCTGACCCCTCATTCTGGGATATACCCTGAACGTACTCGTATAAGACCAAGAATAGATTCCCCCTCTGGGTGAATAAACCGTACTGCTGGTATGTAGGTATTCTTGTAAGACGAAAGAACACTTACGCTCAATAATTTGCCAAAGACATCCTCGTATTCATAACCCGATTGTACAGATGATCCGATGCATAGTAGTCAATCTCAATACATCAATCATAAGGTACCTTCCACTACCCTCTTAGGGGACCATCTACACACTAATCTGGACAATCCTGAGAAATTTCGTCGAAATCGGATGGATTATGAAGAAGTTATGGATGTTACAACGAATTGACGTGTGAGCATACGCATCAGTCTCAGGACAATGATTTTCATAGGGGACCATCTACAACCAATTTTGCATATTCCCTGAAAATTTCATCGGATGAGAAATGTAGAAGTTATGGCTGTTACAAGGAGTTCACGTTTGCGCATGCGCAGCGGCTACTATCAGTCCGGGGTGAAGATTTTCATAGGGGACTGTCTAAACGCCAATCCGAACAATCCTAAAAAATTTCATCAAATTCGGCTGTTACAAGGATTTTACTTTTGCTCATGTGCAGAGGCTACTATCGATTTTGAGGCCTTGATTTTCATAGGGGACCATCTACAACCGAATTTGCATATTCCCTGAAAATTTCATCGAAATCGGATGAGAATTGTAGAAGTTATAGCTGTGGCAAGGATTTAACGTTTGCGCATGCGCAGCGGCTACTATCAGTCCGGGGTGAAGATTTTCTTAGGGGACCGTCTACACGTCAACCCGCACAATCCCTGAAAATGCCATCGAAAACATATGAGAATAGGGTGTGCGCCTGGGTAGGAAAAACTTGTTTAATGTTATTTTTAATCTCATTCTGAGAATTTTTGTACCAACCGCGACCTTCTAGCGTGTGTAAATCTTTTCCTATGAATTTTCAGTTTCGACCGTTCATGACGTCACAGTGGGCTGGGGGGTCCCGCCCAGGCGAGAGGGGCGCGTGACGTCATAAACGGTCGAAACTTTGAAAATTCATAGAAACAGATCTACTCACGCTAGAAGGTTGCGGTTGGTGCCAAAATTCTCAGGATGTAGTCTACTTTCGATTAAAAATCTAAAAAAAATCAAGGCGCATCCCCCATTGTGGCGTAGGCTATTATATGGTAGGTACCTTTGGACAATATTCATACCCACAGCTTTTCAACTTATAAATGTAATATAACAGAGAATCACCAAGTCTGCAGAGTCGATCGTAAGACTATATTCACGATCGTGTTGCTAACTACTTTTAAATACATAGATATAACATGACAGAGAATCTCCTATTGCCCAGTTAAAGAACTCAAAACCATAATCCAACTGTAAACATTCAGGTGGTATACCTAAGTTAGAAACAAAATTTAACAACAAATTTCAATAGCAAATACTTCGATTTTCTTAATCATAGCTTCAAAGATTTTTTTATGAAAATTCACTGATTAACTCATGTTGGATGGATGGACTTTTTCCAGCTCCTACACCGTGCAGGAAAAATGTAGCGTAACTGTTTACTCTTCCTCAAAATTTCAAGTTTGTAAACATGCAGAGTTCGGAATAGCTTGGAATATGAATAGAAACTAAGAATCGATTTCTGAACCATTCATCCTGGGATTTAACCTGAACGTATAACACCGTGAATAGATTCCCCCTCTGTACCCTCTTTGGGTGAATAAACTGTTTTCGATTATGTAGGTTTCGTTCTTATAAGGCGAAAGAACACTTAATTAACCGTTGGAAAACGCTCAATAATTTGCCAAAGGATCCGCGGAAAAGAGAAAAGACCTCAGAATTTGTCATTTTACTTGAATCACTCATATCTCAGAAGAAGTCAGAATTTCGGAGCTCCATAGTGTAGCAGATTTGGGGGACTTTACGTCTTGAACACAGCTATACAGGGAGTCACCCTTAAGGGCGCACCACCGGGCAGGGTTCGATTCTACAACTAATTTGCAACAAAAAATGTCTCTTAGCAATTTATTCTTAGGGGCTTCGTTTCCGAGTAATTTCACTTTTAAGATTTTTTCGTGTTTTCGACCTTACATCACTAAAATGGCTGTAACTCCCTTGATTGATAGAGTAAATTCAGATTTTATTATATCATTGGAAAGAGCGTCAAATTTCCTATCTCCCTGATGGGGTTTTAGAAAATTTCAAATGAAACGAACGGGTGTAAAATAAGCCAAAAGTAAAAAAATTGGTAAAGTTTCGAAAATTTTCACTTTTATCAAAGCTTGATTCTCGAAACGTTGTGAACGGAAATTTCCATGCTGTAAGCCTAAAAGTTGTATGTGAATCCCAGATTTCTAACGGTGTAGTCATTTTTTTGAAAACACCACTTATTCAGTTAGAAAACGACGTTTTAGGGCAGAAAACGTTCATTTTCTGGTGTAAATCGGCGTTTTTCACCAGAAATGCTTTCCAACTTAATAAATCATTTGACATGAAATTTTACGTACTTTTTGAGGCTGAATCGAATGGCAACACTTTCCGATCTCCTCGACAAACAAAAAGTGCTTTTCAAGCCCTTTTTGAGTTAAACAGTGTACAATTGAGTGACTCCCAACTTGTTATCTATCGAAAAGGTAAAGCTTTCCGCAAATGATCGGGACGATATTTTCAAGACAGAGGGAAGAACGTCTGCCAAGTGGGTGTGGCACATAGCTTCCTCGTATCCATAACCCGATTATATAGATGATCCGATGCATAGCAGTTACTCTCAAAACATCACAACAAGATAATCTGTAACATCCCTGAAAATTTCATTGAAATCGGATGGAAAATGTAGAAGTTATGGCCGTTACAAGGAATTCACGTTTGCGCATGCGCAGTGGCTACTATCAGTCCGAAGGTGGTGATTTTCATAGGGGACCATTTAAATACTAATCTGTAACATCCCTGAAAATTTCATTGAAATCGGGTAGAAAATGTAGAAGTTATGGCCGTTACAAGGAAATTCACGTTTGCGCATGCGCGGTAGCTACTATCAGTCCGAAGGTGGTGATTTTCATAGGGGACCATCTAAATACTAATCTGTAACATCCCTGAAAATTTCATTGAAATCGGATGAAAAATGTAGAAGTTATGGGCGTTACAAGGAATTCACGTTTGCGCATGCGCAGTGGCTACTATCAGTCCGAAGGTGGTGATTTTCATAGGGGACCATCTAAATACTAATCTGTAACATCCCTGAAAATTTCATTGAAATCGGATGGAAAATGTAGAAGTTATGGGCGTTACAAGGAATTCACGTTTGCGCATGCGCAGTGGCTACTATCAGTCCGAAGGTGGTGATTTTCATAGGGGACCATTTAAATACTAATCTGTAACATCCCTGGAAAATTTCATTGAAATCGGATGGAAAATGTAGAAGTTATGGCCGTTACAAGGAAATTCACGTTTGCGCATGCGCAGTGGCTACTATCAGTCCGAAGGTGGTGATTTTCATAGGGGACCATTTAAATACTAATCTGTAACATCCCTGGAAAATTTCATTGAAATCGGATGGAAAATGTAGAAGTTATGGCCGTTACAAGGAATTCACGTTTGCGCATGCGCAGTGGCTACTATCAGTCCGAAGGTGGTGATTTTCATAGGGGACCATTTAAATACTAATCTGTAACATCCCTGAAAATTTCATTGAAATCGGATGGAAAATGTAGAAGTTATGGCCGTTACAAGGAAATTCACGTTTGCGCATGCGCAGTGGCTACTATCAGTCCGAAGAAGGTGATTTTCATAGGGGACCATCTAAATACTAATCTGTAACATCCCTGAAAATTTCATTGAAATCGGATGGAAAATGTAGAAGTTATGGGCGTTACAAGGAATTCACGTTTGCGCATGCGCAGTGGCTACTATCAGTCCGAAGGTGGTGATTTTCATAGGGGACCATTTAAATACTAATCTGTAACATCCCTGGAAAATTTCATTGAAATCGGATGGAAAATGTAGAAGTTATGGCCGTTACAAGGAAATTCACGTTTGCGCATGCGCAGTGGCTGATATCAGTCCGAAGGTGGTGATTTTCATAGGGGACCATTTAAATACTAATCTGTAACATCCCTGAAAATTTCATTGAAATCGGATGGAAAATGTAGAAGTTATGGCCGTTACAAGGAATTCACGTTTGCGCATGCGCAGTGGCTACTATCAGTCCGAAGGTGGTGATTTTCATAGGGGACCATTTAAATACTAATCTGTAACATCCCTGAAAATTTCATTGAAATCGGATGGAAAATGTAGAAGTTATGGCCGTTACAAGGAAATTCACGTTTGCGCATGCGCAGTGGCTACTATCAGTCCGAAGGTGGTGATTTTCATAGGGGACCATCTAAATACTAATCTGTAACATCCCTGAAAATTTCATTGAAATCGGGTAGAAAATGTAGAAGTTATGGCCGTTACAAGGAAATTCACGTTTGCGCATGCGCAGTGGCTACTATCAGTCCGAAGGTGGTGATTTTCATAGGGGACCATCTAAATACTAATCTGTAACATCCCTGAGAATTTCATTGAAATCGGGTAGAAAATGTAGAAGTTATAGCCGTTACAAGGAAATTCACGTTTGCGCATGCGCAGTGGCTACTATCAGTTCGAAGGTGGTGATCTTCATCGGGGACCATCTACAACCTAATCCGCATAATCCCTGAAAATTTCATCGAAATCGGGTAGAAAAAGTGGAAGTTATGGCCGTTACAGGGAAATTCACGTTTGCGCATGCGCAGTGGTTCCTATCAGACCGAAGGTGGTGATTTTCATAGGGGACCATCTAAATACTAATCTGTAACATCCCTGAGAATTTCATTGAAATCGGATGGAAAATGTAGAAGTTATGGCCGTTACAAGGAAATTCACGTTTGCGCATGCGCGGTAGCTACTATCAGTCCGAAGGTGGTGATTTTCATAGGGGACCATCTAAATACTAATCTGTAACATCCCTGAAAATTTCATTGAAATCGGATGAAAAATGTAGAAGTTATGGGCGTTACAAGGAATTCACGTTTGCGCATGCGCAGTGGCTACTATCAGTCCGAAGGTGGTGATTTTCATAGGGGACCATCTAAATACTAATCTGTAACATCCCTGAGAATTTCATTGAAATCGGATGGAAAATGTAGAAGTTATGGGCGTTACAAGGAATTCACGTTTGCGCATGCGCAGTGGCTACTATCAGTCCGAAGGTGGTGATTTTCATAGGGGACCATTTAAATACTAATCTGTAACATCCCTGGAAAATTTCATTGAAATCGGATGGAAAATGTAGAAGTTATGGCCGTTACAAGGAAATTCACGTTTGCGCATGCGCAGTGGCTACTATCAGTCCGAAGGTGGTGATTTTCATAGGGGACCATCTAAATACTAATCTGTAACATCCCTGAAAATTTCAGTGAAATCGGATGGAAAATGTAGAAGTTATGGCCGTTACAAGGAATTCACGTTTGCGCATGCGCAGTGGCTACTATCAGTCCGAAGGTGGTGATTTTCATAGGGGACCATTTAAATACTAATCTGTAACATCCCTGAAAATTTCATTGAAATCGGATGGAAAATGTAGAAGTTATGGCCGTTACAAGGAAATTCACGTTTGCGCATGCGCAGTGGCTACTATCAGTCCGAAGAAGGTGATTTTCATAGGGGACCATCTAAATACTAATCTGTAACATCCCTGAAAATTTCATTGAAATCGGATGGAAAATGTAGAAGTTATGGGCGTTACAAGGAATTCACGTTTGCGCATGCGCAGTGGCTACTATCAGTCCGAAGGTGGTGATTTTCATAGGGGACCATTTAAATACTAATCTGTAACATCCCTGGAAAATTTCATTGAAATCGGATGGAAAATGTAGAAGTTATGGGCGTTACAAGGAATTCACGTTTGCGCATGCGCAGTGGCTACTATCAGTCCGAAGGTGGTGATTTTCATAGGGGACCATTTAAATACTAATCTGTAACATCCCTGGAAAATTTCATTGAAATCGGATGGAAAATGTAGAAGTTATGGCCGTTACAAGGAAATTCACGTTTGCGCATGCGCAGTGGCTACTATCAGTCCGAAGGTGGTGATTTTCATAGGGGACCATTTAAATACTAATCTGTAACATCCCTGAAAATTTCATTGAAATCGGGTAGAAAATGTAGAAGTTATGGCCGTTACAAGGAAATTCACGTTTGCGCATGCGCAGTGGCTACTATCAGTCCGAAGGTGGTGATTTTCATAGGGGACCATCTAAATACTAATCTGTAACATCCCTGAGAATTTCATTGAAATCGGGTAGAAAATGTAGAAGTTATAGCCGTTACAAGGAAATTCACGTTTGCGCATGCGCAGTGGCTACTATCAGTTCGAAGGTGGTGATCTTCATCGGGGACCATCTACAACCTAATCCGCATAATCCCTGAAAATTTCATCGAAATCGGGTAGAAAAAGTGGAAGTTATGGCCGTTACAGGGAAATTCACGTTTGCGCATGCGCAGTGGTTCCTATCAGACCGAAGGTGGTGATTTTCATAGGGGACCATCTAAATACTAATCTGTAACATCCCTGAGAATTTCATTGAAATCGGATGGAAAATGTAGAAGTTATGGCCGTTACAAGGAATTCACGTTTGCGCATGCGCAGTCGCTTCTATCAGTCCGGGGATGATGAATTTCATAGGGGACCGTCTACACACCAACCCGCACAATCCCTGAAAATTTCATTGAAATCGGACAATAACTTCGTATAGTTATGCGCGTTACAAGGAATTCATGACAGACAGTCACAGACACACAGACACGGAACCAAAATTGTTCAGAAAGGTCTAAAACGCAAAACGCGAGTGAAAATTTTGATTTTGGAGAACTTTTTTTTTTTCGTCCTTGAAAAGTGAAAACAAAGCTTCCGCTACCTTGGTAGACTCGGAAGCAAAAATTAGATAAGTCAACAAAGTGGAAGAGTGCGAGTCATTAATAACCCAGACCTCCCTTAATGACAATTTTGAATAAAACGAACAACGAGATTGAGCCCTTCGCCCAAAGGAAAAGGCTTGAAAAGTACCACTTGTTTGTCGAGGAGATCGGAAAGTGTTACCATTCGATTCAGCGTCAAAAATTACGTAAAATTTCATGTCAAATGATTTATTAAGTTGGAAAGCATTTCTGGTGAAAAACGCCGATTTCCTTCGAAAAAGAACGTTTTCTGCCCTAAAAACGTCGTTTGCTAACTGAATAAGTGGTGTTTAAAAAAAATTGACTACGCCGTTACAAAGCTAGGATTCACATGCAACTTTTAGGCTTACAGCATGGAAATTTCCGTTCACGACGTTTCGAGAATCAAGCTTTGAAAAAAGTGAAAATTTTCGAAACTTTACCAATTTTTTACTTTTGGCTTATTTTACACCCGTTCGTTTCATTTGAAATTTTCTAAAACCCCATCAGGGAGATAGGAAATTTGACGCTCTTTCCAATGATATAATAAAATCTGAATTTACTCTATCAATTAAGGGAGTTACAGCCATTTTAGTGACGCAAGGTCGAAAACACGAAAAAATCTTAAGAGTGAAATAAGTCGAAAACGAAGCCTCTAAAAAAATTGCTAGGAGACATTTTTTGTTGCAAATTAGTTGTAGAATCGAACCCTGCCCGGTGGTGCGCCCTTATGGGTGACACCCTGTAGATTGGAAAGTATTATTACGATGGTAAACATTATCGTTCAGCTGTGTAGAAGGAAAATGGACTCACCAATAAGGAAATGAGAGGAGTGAGTGTGGCGGAGAGACGAGCGCACATGCTGCCGAAGCCCAAACCGGTGTTACGGAGGACGGTCGGGAACAGTTCGGCGCTGTAGTTGTAGATGATGGCGAACGAACTCGATATGCAAAACTTCCCCAGGAACACCACTGAATTTATCACAGCCGGTTTGTCTGCAGAACATAACATAATCATTCATGTTAAATTATCCATGTTCCCTCAAACATTCTAGATGCAACATGAAGATAAAAAGCAACTTCGTATTCGAAACCAAATTCAACATTTTCTGAACAAAATTCTGCATTCTTCATACCGTTGTTTGCCTATTTTGGTTAGTCTCATCCAAAATAGATCTGACACAAAACGCTGCAAATTATTACACAATGGTTTATTATTTTTCTATATAGATCACTCGTCTACAAAATCACCAACCATCCAATATGAAGAAAAAAAGAAAAAAAAGTAAAAAAAAAATTTAAAAAAATCAAAATCACCAACCATCGATCGCATTTTGGTCAGCTCTAATTTGAACGGGGATTAGGCCTCTTTTGCGATTCACACTCGTGTTTTGATTTATATATATATATAATATTAAATTTTCGTAGGGAGCGAACGATTTGTCCCACAGAGCTCCGGGTGGTCTCAAAAAATCCTAAAAATTCTATAGAATCTTAAAGTGAAGGAAAAACAATACCTTTATATCAAAATTTTTTGAGTTAGGGCGTTTTCAAAATTTCAAAATTGATTTTGGAACCCTTATGAGTGACCTACATCAACCAAAAGCTTCGGTGCACAAATAGACCCCAAATGGAGCCTACGTACCAAATTCCATCAAAATCGGTCAATGCTAAGTGGCAATAGTGCCGCGTACGGCGTACGGCGGACGGACGGCCAAATTTTTATTCGATTTTTGGATTCTACGTACCTTGAAACGTAAACCATCAAATTTTGAGGGGGTGTTGAAAAAAATTTTTTTCTTGGTCGATTCTAAAGGTTCATTATTGAAAATAATAAACCAAAAGGGTTTCAAATGCACAGGGTATCTTATAAGAGTTGTTATTGTTGCCAAATATAGAACTCTTAACAAACAAATCATCTATTTCCATTGACCCATCTTCACAACATGGTGTTGGGAGTTTGTTTTTCTTTTCTTTCTTGTTTAATATTTTCAATATTATTTCAACATTTTGAATCGACAAAAAAATAGCCCTTCCTCGGTTTACGTTTCAAGTTACGTAGAGTCCGAAAATAGAATAACAATTTTGCCGTCTAGTATTAGAACCGATTTTGATGAAATTTGGTATAAGTATGGGCTCCATTTGGGGTCTAGTAGTGCTCCGAAGCTTTGGTTGATGTCAAGGACTTCTAAGTGTTGAAAAATAAAGGGTGACATTTTCAAAACGCCCTCCCTCAAAAACTTTGGAAATAAAGGTATTGTTTTTTCATCGATATAAAATAGTATTGCATTTTTAGAATCGAATGAGACCACCAAAGCTCTGTAGGGACAACCGTTCGCTCCCCATGAGAACTTATGGGTTGGACTTAAAATAAATCAGAAACACGAGTGTGAATCGCAAATTCCGCCCGCAAATCTCCGTTTAAATGCCAGCTGACGAAAATGCGATCGTTGTACGTTTTTGGTTTATTATTTTCAATAATGAACCTTTGGAATCGACCGTGAAAAGCATTTTTAACCACCCCTCATAATTTGTAGGTTTACGTTTCCGTTTGTCCGTCGTACCTTACCCTAAGGTAGGCCCTTACCCTAAGGGCGGAATTCATAGTCCTCACTTAGTTGAGAGGAAATGCTCAAGTCAATGCTTGAGGAGGCGACGGCCACTTCATTCCACTATTCATAATAAGCGAATAAGGAAATGCTCAAGCAAGCGCTTGAGCGTCTCCTTGAACCCGTATTCATAAACAGTAAGTAAAGACATTTCTTGACTTTCGGGCCAACTTAAGGGAAAAAAACGCTGCAAATTATTACACAATGATTTATTATTTTTTATTTTTCTGTATAGATCACTCGTCTGCAAAGCCACCAACGATCCATCATGAAGAAAAATATCGATCGCATTTCGGTCAGCTTTAATTTGAACGGAGATTAGGCCTCTTTTGCGATTCACACTCGTGTTTCTGATTTATCGTACGTCCAAACTTTAAATTCTCGTAGTGATCGAACGGTTTGTCCTACAGAGCTCCGGGTGGTCTCAAAAAATTCTATAGAATCTTAAATTGAAGGAAAAACAATACCTTTATATCAAAATTTTTTGAGTTAGGGCGTTTTCAAAATTTCAAAATTGATTTTGGAACCCTTATGTAAGCCTGGGGGCGGGGTATCGATCCGATCGGGAATAAAAGGAATCTAAATTTTGCTGTTACTGTTGAAAAGGGGAAGTGTAACGGTTCCAGGAACAACTGAAAAGACAAAAAACTTATACTAGAAAATAGAATAATACTTAGCTTGTAACGTGTCGTTGGTAGCTTGACTCGATACGGCTTGGGAGATGAGGCTGCGTTCTACTTTGAAGTTACTCTTGATATTTATGTAAATGTTACCTGTTTGTACCAAATGCGGTGTATCGGTTGTTGAAATAAAGAATGATGTTACGTTACTCGTTTCTGTGCAAGTGAATTTAACTACCTAGTTACCGATACCCGATACTCATGAACCAGAATCAGAACCAGGGTAAGATTGTAAGAAAATGTAGAGTAATGCAAGGTTATTTATTAGGAACAAAATGAGACTAGGGGGTTCCACGACCCAGTTCTGCCAGAAGGGCGTTCTACGAGAGGCAAATGTGATTAGTTTAACTTGACTAGGCGTTACAGCTCTCTTAAGATTAGATACAGGTAAGATTTTGGTTTTCAACTTGACTGTTCCAGTTCAGATACTGTTTTACTTATGGTTACTGAGTTACTCTTCACTAACTACCTACTATTGGCCAATAAAATAGGTGTTTCACTTTGTTCACTCACGTGACGGGGTACCGGAGCGAGTCCGCACACGATGAGAGGCGAGGTGTAGATCTTGGGGGGAGTAGCCGGGATCGGACTGGATCGCGTCGCGGTTCCTTTCGGACGGTTCCAGGGGAGGCAGGACAGAAGCCGAGTTACACAGAGGAGCACCACTCACTGGTTATAGCCTACAATGGTCGACTGGGAGGCAGGAGGATGATTTGTGTACAGCTCGATACTGGGTCGACACTGGTACGGGGGAGATAGCTTCACGGACGGGGGGGATCGCTTCAGAGACTGTGCTGGCTAGGCGCGCTTCAAGGACTGAGGTGTTCAGGTCATTACTTCTCCATTTGACTGCTCCCCCTCTCCAGTCTGGCCAACTTAACCACGTTAAAAACCCCAGTTTTGATGGTCTTTGGGTGATCAGGGCTTCTCTTTCTGGCTTGACAGTTGTTGTTGGTGGTTTTGTGCCCAAGGTGGTGGGAGGGCACGATGAATGGCCACGCCCATTTGTGTGTGTGGCTGTGGGCTCCTTCTCCTGCTGCTGATCAGGTCTTACTGGCCTCTGTGGCCTGGGTCTTCCTGTGTCGAGGGTTGGTTCAGGGCTTACTGGCCTCTACGGCCTGGGGTCTCTCTCCCGGGGGTTGTCAGGGCTTACTGGCCTCCATGGCCTGATAGGGGGAACAGTGAGCTGCTGAGCGGCAGCTCACATCCCCCACCTCTCCGGGAGCCAGCGTCGTCCTCAATGACGCTGGGTATGGGCAGGGGTTGCGATGGGTTAGCTCGTCGCAGCCCTGCCTCATACTTGTAGCGACGGCATCCTGGGCAGGTCGACGGGGTGCGGGACTTCTGGTGGTCTTCCGGGCATGTGGGCAGCTCCCTCTGGGCGTCGTACGACTTTTTGAGGCGTTGCCAGAACGTCTTACACGCCGTGCAGCGGAAGTTGACGATTTGCTGGCACGGGCGTGTACAGACGGGGCATGTCCTTGGTCCTTTTGGGGCCGACGACCTTTTCAGTCGGAGGACCAAGGGCGAGACGGTCCGGGGCTCCTCACACCGCTCGAGCTGGATTCGCGGGGTTCGGAGTGGTGTGGACATCCAGGTTGCAAAGTCCTGATAGAGGGTTGGCGTTGGTGAATCGGTTACGTCCTCACTGTGAGTGGGCTCCAAGGCGTTGGCTGGTGAGGGAATGGCGGTCTCATCGTTGGGTGCTCCTTCAGGGTCGGTGACCGGTGAGGGTAGGGCCACGGACACCGTGATTTCCTCGGGTACGGGTTCTGCCGCCGGGGAGGCTGTTGGGCTGACTTCGACAGGTGTTGGGGTGCCCTTCTCCCGTCTTGTCTTCTTTTTCTTCTGGGTGTTGACTCGGTCGGCCGTTGAGTCGGAGGAGGAATCCGACGACGATGAGGACCCCGAGGAGGATGAGGACGAAGAAGACGACGAGGATGATGACGAAGTGGGTTCGCCTTCCTTCTTCTTGCGGCTCCCCATCTTGCTGGCGGACGTTGTTGCTGCTTGTGGTGCAACCTCCTGGGATGACGAGGGCAAAGCGGTGGAGGTGCTTGCCGTCTCTGCTGGCTTGGTCTCAGTCGACTTGGTCCTCGCCGCGGGTGGCTCCGCAGCTGACTGTACCGGCACTGTGTCGAGGTGCTCGTGTTCGCACAGTGCCCGCAGCAGAGTTTGCTTCCACCACTCGTTTTGCTTCTCGAGTAGGATGTCTCGCTCCTGGGCAATTCGATGGTAAATCGGGAGCAGCTCGGTAATTTCTGTGACCGAGACAATGGCCGCATCCGCCAATATGGCCTTGGCGTTGTATTCCTCTGTTCGCAACATGAACTTTATCAAGGTGGCTAGAGTGGGCATTGTGAATCGGGGATTGAACACGGGTTCCGCGGTATCGAGAACGGTGGGGGCCAACGCGTTAAGACGAGCGGTCGCGCGATCAAGGTACCGGTGTATTGTGGCGATATCTTCGTCTGGCGGTGGGGCTCCTTTTTGTGCCCGAGGGTCCCGGAGATGTTGGTGCGTCATCCTAGAAACCACAAATTGCCCCTAATAGCATTTGACCCTTGAAATTGTACGGCATTTACTTGAGTGCGAACCAGCGCATCTTTGGCTCAATTGAGGATTGAAAGTACGGTGAGTACCTCAGTCTTCGATATGTGGTTATTCAAATTCGTTAGACCTGAAGGGTCTAGTAGTGGGTTTCTCTGGGTTCGTGGCATTGGGAGTTTGACCTGAAGGGTCCTGATTAAATGGTTTGACCTGAAGGGTCCTATTTAATTGGTTGACCTGAAGGGTCCAGTTCGAATTTCATTCCTAATTTCGGCTTGCATTACTCCATTTATATGCATTACTCAATTTTTTTTGTGTTCTTGTTTCAGGTGTGTGTTCGTGTGTTTCTGTCAGGTAAGTCTTAGTTTTAGTCTTAGTTTTAGTTAGTCAGTAAGTCATCGCCTTCCCGCATGGGTCTGGCTGTAGTTTACCGGCACTCTAGGTCGTAGTGAGTACCTTGGCGCGGGACGGTTTTCAGTGTCTTCATCATTTTGGCGGCTGGTTGTGGCTAGCTGCTGCGATGTTGAGGCGACGGGTTGTTCGTTCCTTACGCTCGGTGGGGTGTCAGGAGACTCGGTGGTCTGATCCCATATGTCGTTCTGACGAGGTGTCGTGACAGTGAGCGCAGAGGTCGCTGGGCTTCCCAGTGTTCCTCTGGTAGTGGAACCTGAGGGTCCTGCTGAAATCGGAACATTCTCCGGGGTGCTCGTGATTGTGTCGGATGAGTCTGCAGATTGGGGACCTTGGTTACAGGGTTCTTCTGTCACCCACTCCATTAGATGGGGATCTTCAGGGTTTGCTTTTGTTGGATCGTCGATCTGAGGAAGTGGAACTATCGGTTGTTCTCGCTCCAGTTTGGTCAAATGTTCCATGAATGCTTCATCTGGAACTCCAGCGGAGAAAGCGGGCTTTAATCGGTTGATATGCACAGTTTGGCATTTTATATCGGCGACGTCTCGGATTTCATAGGTTACTTCCGTATGCTTCTTTGTTACGACCCAAGGGCCTGACCATGGGCTCCATAATTTCCGCGCGGCTCCAACTGGCGGTTGCATTTCCCTTAGATACACTCGATCTCCGGGTTGGAATGATCTCGCGGCCAGACGAGCGTTTATGATGTCGCTTCTCTTTTTCCATGCTTGGTGGAGACAGTGGATTGCAGCGTTATGGGCCGTCTGAAGATGCTTCAGGCCTGTGGTGTCTTCTGGCGAGCTTCTCAGGCTTTGGAAGGACTCGTTGGGAAGTCTTATTTCTCTTCCGAAGGTTAAGAAATTGGGAGAGAATCCTGTGCTTTTGTGAGGCAGAGATCGATAAGCAGCGAGGGCGATTGGCAGTACCGATTCCCAGGCGGTGGTATTCTTGACTATCTTCGAGAGGATATTGGCGAGGGTTTTGTGAAAGCGTTCACAAACGCCGTTACCTTCAGGGTGATACGCCGTCGTGAAGACTTGACGTATCCCCCATTTGGTGCACAGTTCCTTCGTCGACCTTGCGGTAAAAGCAGTCCCTCGATCGGAGATGAGTCGTTCTGGTACGCCATGGACAGGTATGTAGCGGGTTGCTAGGACTCGGGCCACAGTTCCGGCGGTGCAGTCTGGTACAGGGTAGGCCTCGGCGTACTTGGTGTAGTGATCGATGGCGGTTAAGATATATTTCTGGGTGGTTCCGGACGTGACTGGTCCTACGAAATCCACCCCAACAATCTGTCCTGGCCTATCGGGTAAGAGCGGTTTCTGGATCGGGTGTCGGAGGCCAGATGGCGTGTTACGGCGCTGGCAGGTTTCGCACCTTCTCACGTACTCCTTGACATCCTTTGACAAGTGTGGCCAAAATCCCAACTTCCGAACAAGTTTTTCGGTGGTCTCTGCTCCAGGGTGTCCTGACCACTCGTTTCGATGGCATCTATCCAGGAGCCACTCCCTCAAGGACACGGGCATAAGTGGGACCCATTCATCCTTACCATCCAACCGAACCTGTGTTTCAAGTACTCCGTCGTTCCGCCGTGTTTTTCCTCCCTTCTCGAAGATCACCGTCGTTTGTACCCACGAATCGATGTTTTGCGCCGCTATCATCAAACTTTTTGGGAACTCCAGCGTCAGTGCGGCTATCTCCATTCTGCTCAAACCATCGGCATGCTTCATTGCGGTCCCTGGGCGATACCTTGGTATAAAATCATATTCCGCCAAGCGTAAAACCCAACGACCAATACGGGAGGTGGGATCTCGTAATCGCATGGCAGCTGTAAGGGCCATGTGATCTGTTTGTAATTCGAAGGGTTGCCCCAGTAGGTATTCTTGGAAATGCCTCACGGCCCAAACCACCGCGAGAAGTTCCCGTTCGGTCACGGAGTAGCGCGTCTCGGCGGGGTTGAGCTTGCGGCTTGCGTACGCTACTGGCTTTTCTTCTCCGTCGTGATCTTGGGATAGGACTGCTCCCAGGGCCGTTCCTGAAGCATCTGTTGCCAGCACAAAGGGTTTCGTGAGGTCTGGGTATGCCAGCACTGGCTCTTCCGTAAGGCGCTTCTTTAGTTCGTCAAATGCGCTTTGATGTGCTTGTGTCCACTCGAACGGATTCGTTTTCTTCAATAGATCGGTCAATGGTGCGACGATCCCTGAGAAGTTTGGGATGAATCGTCTGTAAAATCCCGCGAGTCCTAAAAAGGACTGGAGCCTCAGGGATGTTGTGGGGACAGGAAACTCTCGGACGGCTTGAGTTTTCTCAGGTTCTGTGTAGATTCCCTTGGTCGTTACTCGATGACCGAGGAAGCGTACCTCCGTCTTCAAGAACTCACACTTTGCCAGGTTCACTTGCAATTGGGCATCTTGTAGGCGCTCGAATACCTCCCGCAGCCGTTCCAGATGTTCCTGCAGTGTCGCGGAGAAGATGATTACATCATCCAGGTACACAAGGCAGTTCCTTCCCAGCAATCCGTCCAATACATTGTTCATGACTCTTTGAAAAGTCGCGGGAGCATTTTTTAACCCAAAGGGCATTTTGTCATATTCAAAATGTCTCCCCAGGACCGAGAAAGCTGTTTTTTCTTTAGCATCGGGGTGTACTGGTATCTGATGGTATCCGGACAAGAGATCGATAGTTGTAAACCACTGGTACCCGCCCAATAAAGCCAACGTTTCCGGCAGACGAGGTATCGGATATGCGTCTCCCTTTGTGATCTTATTTAATTGTCGGAAATCGGTGCAAAACCTCCACTTTTGTTCCTCTCCAGGTGGGGTCTTCTTCTTGACAAGAAGAACTGGGGCGCACCATGGGCTGGTTGAAGCACTGATGACCCCAGCTTCTAACATGTCCTTTAGTTGCGTCTCAACCACCTCGCGAAGCGCGTGCGGTATGGGGTAAGGTTTCTGCGCCGTCACCTCGGGTTGGGTAGTCGTAATTTCGTGGTAGACCTCAAGGCTGCATCCCTCACTGGTTGGTGGTTGGAAGAGCTCACGGAAGTTTAGGAGAGTTCCTTTGGCTGCTTCTCGATCGGCATTCGTCAGGTGACTGAGTTTGGCTTCAATGGCTGCTCCCAATTCTGGTTGCGGTTCGTCCCATTGATCCGTAGGAAATATTTCCCAATCCTCCATTTCGGTGTCTATGTCGGTTGCGTTCCCGAGATCCCGCGTGGAATTACCGCCACTCGTCGATGCCTCTAGAGCCCTTTGTCGCTCTCCTCCCGACAACTCGGGGGCGCTCTGGCTTGACGTTGGGGACGGTAGTGCGGTTTGCAGGGTTGCCACTCGTGCTCTGGTTCCGACGAGGTCTTCATCATCATCTATTTCATCTTCGGGAATGATTTCTGCTTCCAACTTGTGGCTGCCATCAAATTTGTAGTGGGATTCCCATGGATCAGGCTCTCCTTGCGGGCTATCTTCAAGTCCTTCCAATGTTCCATCCGAGGTTACACCCAGCGGTCCTATGGCTTCCGGTGTGTATGTCAGGGGCGCTACACCATGCGTTACACTCGGCGATACACCCGGCGTTACACCCTTCGTTCCAGTTGGTTCCTGTGTGTATATCAGGGGCGATACACCTTGCGTTACACCCGGCGATACACCCGGCGTTACACCTTGCGTTCCGGTTGGTTCCTGTGTGTGTATCAGGGGCGATACACCTTGCGTTACACCCGGCGATACACCCGGCGTTACACCCTGCGTTCCGGTTGGTTCCTGTGTGTATATCAGGGGCGATACACCTTGCGTTACACCCGGCGTTACACCTTGCGTTCCGGTTGGTTCCTGTGTGTATATCAGGGGCGATACACCTTGCGTTACACCCGGCGATACACCCGGCGTTACACCCTGCGTTCCGGTTGGTTCCTGTGTGTATATCAGGGGCGATACACCTTGCGTTACACCCGGCGATACACCCGGCGTTACACCTTGCGTTCCGGTTGTTTCCTGTGTGTATATCAGGGGCGATACACCTTGCGTTACACCCGGCGATACACCCGGCGTTACACCTTGCGTTCCAGTTGGTTCCTGTGTGTACATCAGGGGCGATACACCTTGCGTTACACCCGGCGATACACCCGGCGTTACACCTTGCGTTCCAGTTGGTTCCTGCGTGTATATCAGGGGCGATACACCTTGCGTTACACCCGGCGATACACCCGGTGTTACACCTTGCGTTCCGGTTGGTTCCTGTGTGTATATCAGGGGCGATACACCTTGCGTTACACCCGGCGATACACCCGGCGTTACACCTTGCGTTCCGGTTGGTTCCTGGGTGCATATCAGGGGCGATACACCTTGCGTTACACCCGGCGATACACTCGGCGTTACACCTTGCGTTCCGGTTGGTTCCTGGGTGCATATCAGGGGCGATACACCTTGCGTTACACCCGGCGATACACTCGGCGTCACACCTTCTATTTCAGGGGGCGACCCGGTTGGGAGTTCCTGACCCGCGCACAAGGCAGCGGTTACCTCCGACGACACACCCCAGTTCCATTTTTCTAGGGAGGTCAAGGCCCCGTCGGTCAAGGTTACAGGGTCGGTTTCCGGTGTGAAGCGTTCCTCGAAGGTCACGATGGGAAGTTCCTCAGAGCAGCCGTGGTGCGGGGGTGAAGGGGGGGCCATCACAACCCGAAAGGTGCTGGGGAGGACTGTGTCGGCGCTTTCACGAAGGCTCAGGCGCGGTGACCCAGTTTCCTCCCTCCTCCCGAGCTGCGACACCATCCCGATACTTCCCAACTCACAACAAAGGGGGTCCATGTTCCTCCATTCCTCTTCACTTTCCGTTCTCATTCCCATCGTCGGTCCAGTTGTGAAAGTCATCGGAACCCGTCTGAGTACATCTAGACCCAGTAAGTCGAGGGTCGCACCCTTCCGAGCGAACACGAGGAAGTTATGTTTGAAACGGTATTTACCGGTACGGGTGTCAATACACTGTTCCCCGGCGAAAGGTAATAGGGCCCCGTCCGCTCCCCATGCCATGATTTTCGTCGGTATCATCGGGATTCCCGATACAGGTTTAGCTAGAACCGATAAGGCGGCTCCGGTGTCTATGAGCATGTTCCGGGTTTCATTCCCGAGACCCACTTCCACTTTGAGTGTTCGTATCATAGGTCGTTCCACGGCCGTTACATGGAGATTAGTCGGTTCTTGTGACTTATAGCGGTTGACCTCATTCACATGTTTCGGGTCGGCGATTGGTTGCGACACGGGTAGTAATTTCCGTTTCTGGGGACAGCTCTCTTCTAGGTGTTCCCGACACCCGCAAAAGTTACAGAAAATGGCTTGTTGCGGACTCTTGGGGCAGTCAACGGGAAAATGGTCCATTGCAGCGCAGAAGATACAGGGGTATCGCGGTGCGGGTCGTTCATCTGTTCTTGGGCGTTGTTCATCACTGTTCCACCTGTTACGGCGGTCATCACCGGCTCGCTGTTCCCGTCGGGGTACCGGTTGATCCTTTCGGGGGCATCGGGCGGCAAAGTGGTTGGTTCCACCGCTATTGTAGCACCTTAATTCACCCGATACAGCTGCTAGGTCCCATCGTTCCTCCGTTTCTTCAGTCTCTACTAGTGTGTTCTCGAGTTCTTCCGCTCGTTCCAGGGCAATACGGAGTGATGTAGGTCGGTTGGTTACGAGAAATGCGCTCATCTTCCTTCCGACACCCCTCACGAAGGCGCTCAGAGTTTTCCGCTCGACCCATTCCCGTTTCTCATGACGGTCGAGATGCGTTCCTTCTTCAAGTACTGCGTATCGAGCCAGTCCTCTACCGCGATCGGCGAACTGCCGAAGCGTTTCTGAGGTGTTCCTCTTGATGGTCCAGAGTAGGGCTGCGGCATGTTGCGGGTTCTCCCGCATGAACCAGTTCATCATTTCGTCCCGTATCACTTCGTATGCGTTGTCATACTCGAGGGTATCGTCTCTGTCTATTAGAAATTGTTTCGCAGTTCCCCTGGTTTTAGTTCTCAGGAGTCTCATTTTTTGTTTCTGGGTCAATCCGGTAGTTACGGTATCGAAATTTGCGAAAAATGACCCGACACTCAGCGACCCCCGTGTATCTGGGTCCCATGGTTCCAGTTCTAACAATAGTGAACGTGGAATACCATCCTTGTCACCGTCTTGGGTCGTCTCGTGGTACTTCTTGAGTAACACGTTCATCTGTTTCATGGTTTCGGTCAGCGTGTCGACCGCTTCCTTGTTGTTGAAGGGTTGTTGTTCCTCCTCATCCTCGACGTCCGAAAGTACCATGTTTCACTTTTTAAGACGCGGCAAAATAGGTAAACACAGCACAGTCAATACGGTCGGTTCCGACTCGGTAGCAGTTACTGTCTCGTAGTTCGGTCTGGGGTTGGTAGTTGTGTGTTCCCGTATGACGATACGGTTTGTCTTAGTGTTCCTGTGTGACGACACAGTTCGTTGGAATGTGAGTGTAGTGGTGAGGTGCGACCTACTTTCGGAGTTACCGTTACGAGGTGTCCTACCTACCTACTACCCTTGGTTCTGACCTGTTTCGACACTTTTTGAAATCGGATCGGCCGATACCTTAGGCACAAATATTTTATTTTGTGGGTTCGTGCAGGGCGCCACCACACGCGATCCGTCAATACACCGGATCCGAAATGAAAGTTTCGGGTCCGATACAGTTCCGGGTTCGCGCTTTGCAGGAATCCCACCCGCTGCCACCAAATTTGTAAGCCTGGGGGCGGGGTATCGATCCGATCGGGAATAAAAGGACTCTAAATTTTGCTGTTACTGTTGAAAAGGGGAAGTGTAACGGTTCCAGGAACAACTGAAAAGACAAAAAACTTATACTAGAAAATAGAATAATACTTAGCTTGTAACGTGTCGTTGGTAGCTTGACTCGATACGGCTTGGGAGATGAGGCTGCGTTCTACTTTGAAGTTACTCTTGATATTTATGTAAATGTTACCTGTTTGTACCAAATGCGGTGTATCGGTTGTTGAAATAAAGAATGATGTTACGTTACTCGTTTCTGTGCAAGTGAATTTAACTACCTAGTTACCGATACCCGATACTCATGAACCAGAATCAGAACCAGGGTAAGATTGTAAGAAAATGTAGAGTAATGCAAGGTTATTTATTAGGAACAAAATGAGACTAGGGGGTTCCACGACCCAGTTCTGCCAGAAGGGCGTTCTACGAGAGGCAAATGTGATTAGTTTAACTTGACTAGGCGTTACAGCTCTCTTAAGATTAGATACAGGTAAGATTTTGGTTTTCAACTTGACTGTTCCAGTTCAGATACTGTTTTACTTATGGTTACTGAGTTACTCTTCACTAACTACCTACTATTGGCCAATAAAATAGGTGTTTCACTTTGTTCACTCACGTGACGGGGTACCGGAGCGAGTCCGCACACGATGAGAGGCGAGGTGTAGATCTTGGGGGGAGTAGCCGGGATCGGACTGGATCGCGTCGCGGTTCCTTTCGGACGGTTCCAGGGGAGGCAGGACAGAAGCCGAGTTACACTGAGGAGCACCACTCACTGGTTATAGCCTACAATGGTCGACTGGGAGGCAGGAGGATGATTTGTGTACAGCTCGATACTGGGTCGACACTGGTACGGGGGAGATAGCTTCACGGACGGGGGGGATCGCTTCAGAGACTGTGCTGGCTAGGCGCGCTTCAAGGACTGAGGTGTTCAGGTCATTACTTCTCCATTTGACTGCTCCCCCTCTCCAGTCTGGCCAACTTAACCACGTTAAAAACCCCAGTTTTGATGGTCTTTGGGTGATCAGGGCTTCTCTTTCTGGCTTGACAGTTGTTGTTGGTGGTTTTGTGCCCAAGGTGGTGGGAGGGCACGATGAATGGCCACGCCCATTTGTGTGTGTGGCTGTGGGCTCCTTCTCCTGCTGCTGATCAGGTCTTACTGGCCTCTGTGGCCTGGGTCTTCCTGTGTCGAGGGTTGGTTCAGGGCTTACTGGCCTCTACGGCCTGGGGTCTCTCTCCCGGGGGTTGTCAGGGCTTACTGGCCTCCATGGCCTGATAGGGGGAACAGTGAGCTGCTGAGCGGCAGCTCACACTTAGAAGTGACCTACATCAACCAAAATCTTCGGGGCACAACTAGACCCCAAATGGAGCCTACATACCAAATTTCATCAAAATCGGTCAATGCTAAGTGGCAAAAGTGCCGCGTACGGCGGACGGACGGCCAAATTTTTATTCGATTTTTGGATTCTACGTACCTTGAAACGTAAACCATCAAATTTTGAGGGGGTGTTAAAATTTTTTTTTCTTGGTCGATTCCAAAGGTTCATTATTGAAAATAATAAACCAAAAGGTAGCTCGATAGCCGAAACACTCGGGGTTTCGGGAAAATATTAAGATTCCCTTTCGCCTAACTACGGCGGGTTAGCGATCCGTCTCCGTCTTTTAAACTCCTTCAAAATTTCAGTAAAAAAAAAAAGTTTTCCCGTTAATGATTAAGAATTATAAGTCCTTTCTGAAGAGAAAAATTATCATTATACACATAATTAGATACTAATGTAATCCGTATTTTTAGTATTTTCAATTGTGTACCCTTGCTGTGGTCGTGTGACTCCTTCCCCAAGCTCGAGGTTTCCCTCAAATGGGTGAGTAACATTCATAAGTTGAATTGTTGGACGCTTTCAAAGAGTAGAGTATTTGTTTTTTCACTTTTATGTATTTATTTGTAAATATTACTTATCTACCTTTTATTGGCTTGTGCCGCAATGCTCTTTATTTTGTATTTTTGTTCTTTCAATGAACGAATGGTTAAAAAAAATTCTCAGTTCAAACTTTAGCTGACCAAAATGCTATCGTGGTTAGTTTCTTCGAGTTGAATTTTGTTTTAATGAGTTTTGTTTTATCGAATTTCCTAATTAAGGCGCCCACACGTATTGAGTGTGAAGCGTTTATTTCTTCAAAATAAACTTGATTTGGAGCAAAAATATGGTTGGTAGGTAGTGACAATGGCAAATTTGTGTTCTTTATAATATAAAGAACATTTTATGATCTATAATATCTATGATATCTATAATATCTATGATGATATAGATCTATGATATATATAAAGATCATATTATGATCTATGCATAATATAATTGACATTTGTGTAATAATTTGTAGCTTTTTTTAAAAATATGAATGTTCTCCAGTTCCTAAACCAAAATCCTAACATCAAATCGCTTCGAAAAGGAAAAGATGTGAGAAGATATTTCGATTCAGCAGAACGAACCCCCTCCCGTCCAAGACTACACAGAGGCGCCAATTTTTATAATCTTTTGTCTGTAAGAACACTTTTCATTTCGAATTTCTCACCTTCAGGTATGAAGGCGGTCGAGAGGCACGCGAGGGATCCGACGAGCATGAAGGTGCAGATGAGGGAGCGCCTTCCCGTCCTGTCCAGGATGAGAATGGTGAGGATGTAACCAGGGATCTCGACGACGGACATGACGAAGAGTATGAAGTACGGGTTGCCCTTGAGCGACCCGGTGTTCAGCGACAAGCCGTAGTACACCAGACTGTTGGCGAACCTGAACGGACGAAATTTTATGGTTAGGTACTTGCGGGGGCTAGTAGCGAAATATTATGAGAATAAATATATTTTCTAGTAATGCATGCATTTCAGAGGACGTCCCATTTGATAAGGATTAAATCAATTTCCAAGCAGTTAACGATAAAACATACATTTTTATTTACCTTTCTACAGCACAAAACAGTTTCACTCAATGTTAATTAGTTAGTATTTTGAATCAGAACTATTGGACCCCCCATCCTTAGTTATCATAACTTTTAGCCTCGAATTTGAACATAATTTAAAAATCCATGGTCCACGACACCCAACATTCGAATTTGATTCCCCCCTCTCCCCCCATTACGGAACTAGGATAGCACCACTAGCGTTAGTTTTGGTAGGCAGTCCAGATTCACATCACATCTGAATTTTAGGTGAAACAACCGAAAACCCACGAAATACCTACCTAGTTTCTGGTGTGACAGAATACACAAAATTTAGACACACAGACATACACCTATAGTTTTTTCTCCTTATTAAATGTAAATATTTAAATTTAATTTTTTTTAGATTTTAAATATTTAAACATTCAAAATTTGAACATTTAAATTTTTTCCACATTAAATATAAATATTTGAGAGTCCAATTTAAAAGCAATGTTATGAAGATACAAGTAAAGTTGGCTTGGAATACTTTGGTTTAATTATGTGTCTACAATACACTAATAGGTAGAGAATGTTGTATTTTCATGTTGTAAAATTATGATACACTTCGTGGCTAAATGTTTGCCAAAATGACGCCATTTTTTTAAATGACACGATGCCATAATGAAGAAAAAATTTGTTTTTCGAAGATTTGGAATGGACTTGTGTTTTAAAACGGATTTGTATTTTGGTTGATTAATAAACCTTTGGAATCAACCAAGAAAAAAATGGTTTACCCCCCCCCCCCCCCCTCAAAATTTGTTGGTTTACGTTTCAAGGTACGTAGATTCCAAAAATCGAATAAAATTTCTCCGTCAGTCCGCCGTACGCGGCACTTTCTTTAATTCCCTTGGACCGATTTTGATGATATTTGTTAAACGAGCTCCATTTGGGGTCTAGTAATTCGTAGTATACTAGACGGTCCACTAAAGATTTTATCGTGATCGGATTATGGATAGCAAAACTTCTATTAGATCCTCAATAAGCAAAACTACAGCACGTTCTATTCGATGTCGATGGCATTTTTAGGGATCGAAAGGATGAGAAGTTCCCTACAAAGTTCATCGTCTTCTAATCTTCAAATTTGGGGAGTAGTGACAGGTACGTACTTGGTACCTATGTAGGTAGTGATAAGTACCTACTTGGAGGTTGAAGTTTGAGAATCCAACAAACGTCGGATCATATTGATATGAGGATCAGAAGCGTATAATCGATGCGAGGAAGCCATGCTACACTCACTTGATAGATTTTCACATTTTATTTATATGGTCCATTCATACTTGCAAATAATACCAAATAACTTGGGTTATTTGGTTTACAACTTACAATAATGAACCTTTGAAATCGACCAAGAATTTTTTTTTAGTCCCCCCCCCCCCTTCAAAATTTGTTGGTTTACGTTTCAAGGTACGTAGAATCCAAAAATCGAATAAAAATTTTTCCGTCCGTCCGCCGTACGCGGCACTTTTTCAGTTACCATGGATCGATTTTGATGAAATTTGGTGTATGGGCTCCATTTGGGGTCTAGTTTTGTCCCGAAACTTTTGGTTTTTGAAAACGCCCTAGCTCAACAAATTTTGATATAAAGGTATTGTTTTTCCATCAATTTAAGATAGCATTACATTTTTAGAATCGAATGAGACCACCCGGAGCTCTGTGGGACCAACTGTTCGCTTCCTTTGAGAACTTGATTGTGAAGTAGGTAAGTAAGAAGGTAGATAGTATCTAGGGTTGACATAGGCAGAGTACAGCCTAGGTATGCTTCCGAAGATTTGCGCAGGAAAGGCTGATGAGGTGGTGGCTGTGCGCAGTGGGGTACGTAATATCAATCTCTATTTAAGCGAGCGTTTTCTCACGCGCACGATCAATGCCACTGCCAAAGTCCGCCAGAGGCCCCAGTATAAGCAGCTTGTCCAGTAAGCTATCCTGGCAAATATGCAGCTCTCCTGCATCTCCTATTGCTGACGTGGAGCAGTTCAGTATCCCTCCCCCGGGACCTCCGGTCTTCTTGCCGATCTGAAGACTGAAGTCTTGAGGCTCGGGGGGCAGGTAGGCCGTATTGAATGGTATGAAAGCACCTACCTGCAGGATCTGGCGAGGCGGGCTGCTGAAGGGTTAGAAAACCTGGAGGATGAGGTTGCAGCCTATCTAGGGAGAAAAAAAATAGATGGTGACAACGTCAAAGCCGTATTTTTTGCAGACGAGTGATCCATGTAGATTAATAATAAACTTTTGTGTATCATTTCGCAGCGTTTTTCTCCGTTGAGTGTTGTCCTCCTTCATCCCAGATTAATCACATAAGGACGCCCAAGTCTTACTGTGGGGCGTCCTAAAAATGTCCTAATAGGTACCATTGGATATCACCCATGTCTAGGATAGACTGCTCCATCATCAGGTCTGAGATTACCAATTTTAAAAAAATAGATTATATCAAATATACCGTACCTGATATTTCTCATCATTATTCCTCAACAACTTTTGAAGTGGTTACTCACCAGTTCAGGGAGAGGTTCAACGTCTTCTTTCTCATGTAAGGAGTCTTGAACATGTCTGCTAGGCTGGCGGACTCTTCTGCCACTTTGGACCTGCATTACACAAAGCGGATTATTACTTATAGGCCAATGTTATGATACGTTCTAATACCAGTCCTAATACCAGAAAATCTAAGGTTTTCCATGTAAAACTGCAGTTTTTTAATGGTGTTACAATAACTTTTCAATGATTTATGCGTAGGTGTACGTAAGTTACTCTCAAGCGAGTTTGAGGATGGCTCCTAATTGATTTCAAGTACCTAACTGATGAGATATGTAGGCTAACATGAGTTATGATATTGGGTATCAAATTTACTGTACCTTGCCGCATTTCCTTCTCAATTTATCCATGTCTTTTGTGTGATGTTTGTTCCTTTTAATCTGTTGAACACTTGATATTTTGAAAATGTGCAAAGTAGGTCAGCTTCCATGATTTTTCTCACTAGATGCACTACATAACTCAGGGTTATTCGTTCCCAACTAATTTTCCCATGTTATTCAGTTATCGATACCTGTTGCTCCCACGAGAGATGAAATGCGCTTCGTCCACCGACGGCCCTCCGTTGATTTTGGTGGCTTTGCTGATGATCTGGACGGCCTCCTTGACGCGACCTTTAGACCACAGCCATCTTGGAGATTCGTCAATTAACCTAAAAACCAGCTATAATTAAATAAGGTAACTAACTATGCCTACTAGAAGTGAATTGTTCAAATCACGAGAAACTTCAGGCGACGTCTTAATCGTGAGTAACTGAAGCTGGCTGTGTTCAATGTAATGAGCACTATAAAGAGCAGCTCACTTTTTAACACACCAAATGAGTTGTTTCTTCAAGTTTTCAACCTGCTACCAATTTTGAGTATTATTCTAATAATTGAAAAATTTCCCTTGAAGTGCGAAAAAGCAGAAGTCAAACTTTTGTCGTCAATAGATTGTGGACAGTTTATTCCGAATCTACCTGGATTAGATCACATCAAGATGAACACCATAGCTGGCTCACTGATCATTCTGAAAAATTCCTACAGAATGCTGAAGTAGGTAGGTATACCCTTTGTATGGTAGCTTTAGCTTTTTGCTACTTCATTTGGGCATTTGGGCTCTTAAAGGGGAGACCGCCTAAATGTCCCCACAAGCCCGAAAAAAGTCTTATCAGAAGTTCATGTTTGAACGCGGAAGAATGTGAATTTTTTCGACGCAATCAGCGTTTGGGAGACGATCTGAGGTGTTCGACGGTGGGATGGCGGGCGGGCGACGCAGATAAACGAGCGAAGCCTCCCGAAACACTTCAAATCGTCTTAGCTGGAGCGCTGATTCTGTTGAAAAAATGCGCGTTTTGCCGCGTTTAAACACAAATTTCTCATAAGTCCCACTTTCAAAATAAAAATGATTAGACCGTTCGAAAGCAGAGATTTCGGCACATCTTTTAAGCCTTGTTGTGTTCTGTGAGTAGTCGAGTGAGGGCGATGGTCCTCTCGATCCGCTGAATTGTTCCTAGCCTGAATCCTACTCAACGGAGAGATTGATCCCTAAGCCTAAGGCTTTGGCACTACACCCGCGGCGCCTCGTGGCCGACCGTCCAGATAAGTGCTTGTAAGATCTATCCGCTAACCTCGGCATCTGATCACAGGCCCACCAGCGGGAGGCGGAACATTCACCTAGTGAGGCCTACTGTTCTGAAGAGGTCCCTAAGGGTAGCTAGAGGTTCGGCGCCTTTATGGGGCAAACCATTTCCTCGGAAGAACTGGGCTGTAGCTAAGATAAGAAATGATAAGTCGGATAGACAAGGTACGAATGCATGTAGGAAGACCCTTGAGTGCGGCTTTTATACTCAAGCTATCATGGTGAGGGGAGAGTGGAAAAGAGGTTACGTCAAATGACGTGTTCTTTCCCTTCCTCACCTCATCCTTGTTGGTGATGACTCATGCCACTCTGGGTTTTCCTACACCTCACTTTATTGGAGAACTAACGAACATAGATGTATGACATTGCAAGCCTATAGGCAAAAATTCACATAATAAAACCTATGAGAGTTTGAAAAAAGTTAACATTTCCAAGATTTGACTAATTTTTTGTTTCAAGTCGAATTTTCACCCGTTTTTCCGATTTAAAAAACAAGTTTTCTACGGTGTAATAAGATTTGAATTTGCATGAAAATTCGGGGAGTTATACCGGTTCCACTGATATGTGATTGAAAACACGGAAACATCTGCAAAGTGAAATAACTCGAAAACAAAGCTTCTAAAAGAAGTCTGCCAAGTGGGTGTGGCACATAGCTTCCGCGTATCCATAACCCGATTGTATAGATGATCCGAAGCACAGTAGTTCATCTCAAAACATCAATAATTGATCATCAATAATCAATTATTGATTACCGTATTAGGGGACCGCCTACACGTCAACCCGGGCTATCTATGAACATTTCTTCGAAATCGGATGGAAAATGTAGAAGTTATGGCTGTTACAAGGAAATTCACGTTTGCGCATGCACAGTGGCTACTATCAGTGATTTTCATAGGGGGCCATCTGAATACTAATCTGTATGATCCCTGAAAATGTCATCGAAATCGGATGGAAAATGTAGAAGTTATGTCTGTTTATAAACGTGTCTGTTAGATACGAAACCAAAATTGTTGAAAAGTCTAAAACGCAAAACGCGAGTGAGAATGCTTCATTTGGGAGAACTTTTTTTTCGATCTGAAAAGTGAAAACAAAGTTTCCGCTACCTTGGTAGATTCGGAAGCAAAATATGCCTCTTGGTAATTTTAGAGCTTGAAACGAGCTCTAAAATCGATTCCTGGCCTGATAACGTCACGAAATATATCACTCTGTATACTACATGTACCATCTATATCCAACAAATTCGGGCTGGAGCTTACCACCAATGTCCGATGAGCACAAGGCTGTGGAGGCCGTAGACCATCTGCAGCGTGACGTGGTTCGGGATTAGGTAGCCCCACACGGCCACCACCATCACTCCGACGGCGAAAATGGCTTGAAACGTGATGCCGCATACCGTCCGTTTGGAAGGGCCGACCAACTCAGTCGCTGGTAACACACGAATGTTGAAGTTGAATTCATAAAATCACAAAGTGCACATCATAGAAGTACGACTTCCATATCGCACCCCGGCTAGAAAAGTGACACAATCCAAAAAGCGCGATTTTTCAGGACAGCGAAAAAACAAAACGGCCTTGACTAAAAACTCTACAACACCTCTCTAAACCTACCAATCGAGCCAGTTTTTTCTTGTTTATAGAAGATAACTTCTTTAGAATGGAAATATGCCATGAAATCCGTTTTTAAATGTTGTTTGGCGTCTCAAATATTGATTGAACATATTATCTTTGAGTTATGCCACTTTTCGTGGTACACTTTCATGTGCTTTTCGCAGTTGCGACGTCATCCCAACTCTGATAAGTGCTAACTCGAAGTTCTTCCTTTGAAGATCTTACCGAATTGTAGTATTTTAGCGATGGGTGTTTCGAAAATGGCAACATCGACAATAGAAACACGTTTATTCTCATTAAATGGGTAGGTAACCTTGTAAATACAAAAATTGTAGTCATGTAGAAAATGAACGAAATTCATAAACTTTAGCAAATTCTAATAAGTAGGGCTTTTCTCCTCAAACGTTAAAGTAATGCTCATTATAAGGCACTTTGTTGGAAAACAAAACTTGTCTTCTCGTAGTCTTTAAAGATTATCAGCCTTTTGTTATCTCAATACTAAGCAAGGCTCAAAACAATAGGAACCATAATACCACGGAACAAATTAGGCACTTACAATTTATATCACGAAACACACTCAGTTGAAACTCTTATTAAAAATACAATCTTAAAAAAATATTATTCTATTTTCTGCAAAACTAGTGGCCTAAATGACAGGGGTAGGTAGGGATACATTTTCAGTCTTGAAAGCACGAACAACATCAGAACGATAGTAGAACAACTTCATCTTTGAGTAAAAAATCATAAAGTAAATTTGGCAAACAAGGGAATAGAAGCTTGACAACAAACAGAAATTATTTTCTATATAGATCATTCGTCTGAAAAGAACACGGCTTTGCCATTGTTACTACCAACCAACTTGAAGAACTAAATGCTTGCAACACATTGGGACATTTTCATGTCAACCACTACACAACAAGGTAGTTGTGTAGCTTTTTGACAAAAAGCACACCTGGCTCACTCTTTTCAGCCATCATTACTCTGGTCCAAGAATCATCGGATTCGTCATTGATTTTGTCCAGGTATCTGTTGTGCTTTACTCTTTTTTTTAATTATCTGCATAAACTGCCTTGTCTTCTTCTGTCTACATCTCGAGAGCTGCTTCCACAATTCTCTTACTCTTTGAGGACATAGTGCAGATTGGTGGCTGAGAATAAAAATAACTAATCGTTAAAACAGTGTAAAACGTTTAATTCCGTTGATATCAAATTATCAACAAAATGAATGAATTTTCCCACCGTCCATTCTTCAGTCAAACAAAATTTCAATGTTCACTAGAGCTCAGTCATAATGATAAGAAGTAGGTAAGTTGAAAGATTTTTTTTTTTTGAAAGAGTTTTTTTTTATTGATGAAACGTTACAAAACTAAACTGAAGTACGTAATAACTCCTATCATTACCGTTGCATGCAGAATTGCGGCAGGAAAGGTGACATAAATCAAAAGTTAAAGGTGGAAAATAGGCCTAAGTCTAAATAAAAATCAATTTTTTTCAAGAAAAGCGTTACAACTCGAAAAGTGTCACTTTTCTAGACTGATTAATAGAAACATACACTTACGCCAGTGTTGCAGTTGGAGTTATGACGGTATTCCTCTCCACACAAAGTCTGATGATGCACTTTTCCAGACGGAAGATTGCTGAAAATGAGTCACATGAAAAGTGACACTAGCGCTTTTCTGCGGCCAGCATTTGAATCTCACATGAGACGATTTTTCAGACGAAGCTGGGAAGTCTGAAGATTATTATCGTGGACCTAACTCAAAACCGGCCAATTTTGGATTGTGTCACTTTTCCAGCCGGGGTGCGATATGATAGGCAGGTATGAATCAATTTATACAGTTAAAGTTAGTTATTCATTTTCAATGAACACACAAGTAGGTAAGCTAATATTGAGTTATCTGAGAAATTCTACAAATTAATATAATATAGAATATAATTGTGGAATAATCACTGCCTTTAACTCCAAGATACTCAATCTAAATGAAATTCTATATTGAAGTATAATTAATAAAGCTCAGATAGATGCATTAGAAGAGACTATAGATCGTCGAAGAGAGGGAATAATCAGCTAAGGGATACCTATCGTAGTTCTGTTCCATGGAGAAATAATAATAATGTTGAATACGCCAAAGTCTCAAGTCGCAGTGATGTATTTACCCTTTCTGTCTTTGAAATGTACGAAAATGTATACCGGAACAGTTTGACACACCGCTATACAATCATGGTTTGGGATGATAACTACCGAGGGATCATAGCTCACCTTTTCTTTTCCTTCCCGATATAAAAGAATGGAAGAAAGAATATTTATTTACAATATCGTTGACCGTATTTTACTGACCTATTTTCAGGTCCTTGAGAATCGTTCGGGGGGGGGGGGGGGAAATATACAAATACAAATAAAAAATACAAATACAAAAATACAAATAAAGACATATGTCTTTAAGCCAACGTTTCGTACAATTCATTGTACATTTTCAGGGCAAAAACCGGAGTGAAGAAAATTGAATAGTAAAATATGGCCAACAACTCCAACGATATTGTTAATTTTATTGAGAAAATGGAAATATCCCTTCCATCATGCAACATCATTGAATCTCTATTTCAACAACTTCGCAAAATCTATGGAACTTAAGGTACCAAACGCGCTCATGACATTGGAGTCTTATTGAAGAAACAAGCTCACAAGAAGAATGATCAACTATAAAGTAAAGCAAACAAGCATTTCAGGTTGGATTTTCGTCCGACTGCCATTCGTGGCGCCGCGGACTGATCACCTGTTTCTTAGCAGATCGAGGCAAGATCTGTCATCTGTTATCTTTCTTCTCACATTGAGGATTGAGGGAGTCTTCCTCTGTTATAAAAACAAAGGTTAAATTACGGTGTTCCTCAGGGAACTGTCTTGGGGCCCTCGCTGTTTCTCGCATACATAAATTCCCTTGTTGCTCTAGATATTGCTGGAAAAATTATGTGCTTTGCAGACGATACTGCCGTGCTCTTCCGGGGAGAAACTTGGGAGGAGGTTATATTAAATACAAATTAAATTGTATTAAATTGTATTAAATACAAATAAATTCCTGTCATTCTTCGTAGGCGACGACACAAAGTTGAGGTATGATCCTTCCAATTCAGGCATTGGTCCACCACTCAAGTAGTGGTACAGTCAAGTACCAACTTGCTCAATTACTGGACAGGAACAAGAAACGCCTGCACATTCCTCTCTTTGGTGACATTTCAAAAACCCCAACGCAGAGACACCCGCCGAACGAAGAGAGAAACAGAAAAAACTTTGCTTTCGAAACGTTCAACTTGAAGCCATTCTTATTCAACCATTGAACGACCGTTTTCAAAGAATTTTCAGCCTTAAATTTTAAGCCTTATTTTTGAGTGGTGGACCAATTTCTGAATTGGAAGGATCATACCTCAACTTTGTGTCGTCGCCTACGAAGAATGACAGGAATCCCTTGTGTAGTTCGTGGGTTCTTAACTCTTGAGAATTTAAAACATTTTTATTATGCCCTAGTCCACTCGGTGCTGTCCTACGGTGTGGCCGTTTGGGGGGGGGGGGGGGGTTGCGAGCACGACTACTCTGCAACCTCTTATTATTGCTCAAAAAAGCTTGATTAAAATCCTTCTTAAAAAGCACAGACGCTTCCCATCTGCTGAAGTGTTTCAGGAATTCAAAGTCCAAAATTTTGATTCGACATCTAAAAAAATATCTTTAATTGTTACATATAAGAACATTAAAGCGGGCATGTACGAATTTTCAAACTCAAGCACTCGTAACTACGGAAGCAATAAGCTTCCTTTTCGTTCCACCACAGCTGGTCAACTAGCGTGCTCGTATAGAGGTGCAAAGCTCTTCCATGAGCTTCCCTCCCAGGTGAGAGAAGCGATCTCCCTACACGAATTCAAACTAGCGATAAAAAAATTGCTTATAACTTAAATTTTCCGAGCTATTTTCATGTATTTTCAACTTGTTTTCTGCCCAATGTATCTATATTTAAGTATATACCATAATGATGTAATTTTGTTCAACTCCTCCCCCAAGCACGAGATTTTCCTCACGTGGGGGAGTAGAATTCAAATAAGTATGTGTTTTTATTTTATTTCTATACTAAACACTATACTGAACACTCGTCTACAAAGAACATCATCTACATGCCACTGTCACTTCCGATCTGCTACATACCTACTTCACAATCAAGTTTGGAAGAAATACACACTCAGTTCGAAGAAATAAAGAGTTGTGGGTGCCTTCATTAGGAAATTTGATTACTGGTTGCTAAGGACGTAAAACTGAGGACAACTTGAGAAACGAACAACGATCGCATTTTGGTCAGCTAAAATTTGAACGGAGATTAGGCCTCTTTCGCGATTCACACTCGTGTTTCTGAATTATTATACGAACGTCCCTCAAGTTCTCAAGGGGAGTTAAGGTTTGGTCCTACAGAGCTCTGGGTGGTCTCAATCGATTCTGAAATTTCAATACTATTTTCAATTGATGAAAAAACAATACCTTCGTATCAAAATTTTAGAGCAAGGGCGTTTTGAAAATGTCAACTCATATTTTTCTACTCTTAGAAGTGATTGACATCATCCAAAAGGTTCGGGGCACAACTAGACCCCAAATGGTGCCCATATACCAAATTTAATCAAAATCGGTCCTTGGAACTAAGGAAAGTGCAGCTTACGGCGAACGGACGGCAAAATTTTTATTCGATTTTTGGGTTTTACGTACGTTGAAACGTAAACCAACAAATTTTGAAGGGGGGGGGGGGGTTCAAAAATTGTTTTTTGGTCGATTCCAAAGATTCGTTATTGAAAATAATAACCCAAAATATAATATGGTGCCCATTACTCAAACCATGGAACCTTAATGTGACCACATTCACTCCATTTTGACAGGGATATCTCTTTTGGCTGGTGGTCAAGGAATTTTTGCAAACAAACACATTTTATTTTTGCCACAAAAAAATGCAACGCGATACCAGTAAAAAAACGCTGCAAATCATTGCTCAAAGGTTTATTATTTTCTGTATAGATCACCCTTCTGTGTAGATCACTGGTTCTCCATCAATAGCACCTACCACCATCTGTATTCTCTCTTGACCTTCCCTCTCAAATTTCAGCTTCCTGCGTTCAATAGGATTGAAAATGGCTTCGGGGCTCACTCAGCTGATCAGTGATCTGAAGAGTGAAGAAGATCTTCTCGAATGCTGGAGACGCCTGGAAGAGCACTTCCATTCAATAGGAGTAAAAATGGCTTCGGAGCTCACTCAGCTGATCAGTGATCTGAAGAGTGAAGAAGATCTTCTCGAATGCTGGAGACGCCTGGAAGAGCACTTCCATTCAATAGGAGTAAAAATGGCTTCGGAGCTCACTCAGCTGATCAGTGATCTGTAGAGTGAAGAAGCCTTTGAGCAATGATTTGCAGCGTTTTTTACCCACCAACATTTTTTTTACCTACCAACTTTTTTTACCTACCAGCTAGGTACTACCTACCACACCATACTGGCTTCACACCTTCACAATCAAGTTTATTAGAAAGAACTAAACGCTTCACACTCGATTGGAAAAATAGAAAGCTTCATATGGAAATTTGATTACTGGTTACGCAGAAGGCAAAACTGTATACAAATCGAAGAAATGAACAGCGATCGCATTTTAGTCCGATAAAATTTGAATGGAGATTAGACCTCTTTTGCGATTCACACTCATGATTCTGTTTTATCGAAGGAAAACCTTCAAGTACTCGTAGGGACCGAACGGTTTGTCCTACAGAGCTCCGGGTGGTCTCAAAAAATTTTAAAAATTCAATACTATTTAAAATTGGTGAAAAAACGATACCTTTATTTCGAGAGTTTTCGAGCTAGGGCACTCTTGAAAATTTCAACCCTTAATTTTCACCCCTTAGAAGTGACCTACATCAACCAAAAGCTTCGTGGCACAACTAGACCCCAAATGGAGCCCATATACCAAATTTGAACCAAATCGGTCCAGTGTTGCTAAGAAAAGTGCCGCGTACGGCGGACGGACGGAAATTTTTTTATTCGATTTTCGTATGCTACGTACCTTGAAACGTAAAACATCAAATTTTGAGGGGGGGTTAAAATTTTTTTTTTCTTGCTCGATTCCAAAGGCTTATTATTGAAAATAATAAACCAAAATTGGTGAAAAAACGATACCTTTATTTCGAGAGTTTTCGAGCTAGGGCACTCTTGAAAATTTCAACCCTTAATTTTCACCCCTTAGAAGTGACTGACATCAACCAAAAGCTTCGCGGCACAACTAGGCCCCAAATGGAGCCCATATACCAAATTTGAACCAAATCGGTCCAGTGTTGCTAAGAAAAGTGCCGCGTACGGCGGACGGACGGAAATTTTTTTATTCAATTTTCGTATTCTACGTACCTTGAAACGTAAAACATCAAATTTTGAGGGGGGGTTAAAAATTTTTTTTTTCTTGCTCGATTCTAAAGGCTTATTATTGAAAATAATAAACCAAAAAAATAAGCCGTTTATTCATAGAAACAATGGAAATATTGTATAGAAACAATGGTATATTGTTTTCTCCTCTAAGGGAGATTTGCCCTCAAGATGAACAATAAATTGTGTGAAACGTTGGCTTAAATACTAAATATTATTTCTCCTGTCCGATGCTCAAGAACCTGAACATTTAATATTAAATTTGTTTATTTTATAATTTATTTACGAATAGGTTTCGAGGGTTCTTTTAGTAAAAATCATACACACGTGGTAATATACCATAACAAGAGAAACGGAGAAATTCCCACGTTCTCTTGAGGAATTGGAACTCACGAGACGACAGCCTGATTGATTTTATCGCCGCTGACATCGGGAGGTCGGGAAGCATCAAACAATGCGGATAAATACCTGTACAGAAGTATTATGAACGACCTCGTCTCCAATGGCCATTATTCCTTCCCAGATGAAGGACTGCTACATTCCAATCAATTAAATACGAGCACCTAATCATCGTTTTCACGATCAATAAATATTGATGATTTTGCGAGGAGAAAGAATTTTTTCGAAGAGTACTAGAAAAGTAGACACCTCCATATTTTCTGTTAGATGGATGTGTTTTGCAACACAAGTATTAGCAGCGGTTGTTATCGTAATAAATTGGAAACCTCCAGAGGCGCCGGAGCTGTAGTTACAGAGGGACCAATGGCCAATGAAGAGACAATTTACGCTATTGATGAGCGATTAGTTACCTTACAGCGTGTTTATTTCGAAGTCTGTCCCCTGCTGAGAAGTAAGTGAAGTAAATATCTTGAAATAAGTGTACAGCAATAAAACTCCACGTCAGGCACGCCGCAAACCTACCTACCTGAAATTTAATGATTAGGATGGCACCGATATGAAAGATGCCTCGACTATTCCTTCTTTGTGCGTTTTCACATATAATCTAGTTTGCACTGCCTAGCGCCTTCATTTTCCAACTTAATTGCTAATTGCCTAATTCAAAATTGAATTTTGTTCGGCTCTAGTTCGGCAATCAAGTTGTGCACTAGGTGTGTCACCAAAATTCCAAATTTCGCAACTATACAGGGTCCCATATGTTATCCACCAAACTTCGGGAGTATTTTCCACAACTAATTTGCAACAAAAAGTGTCTCTTAGCAATTTTCTTTTAACCCCCTTAAAATCCAATTTTTTTTTCTTTTAATATTGTTTTCGTGTTTTCGACCTTACACCATTCAAACGGTCGTAACTCTCTCAAATTATACTCAAAAATTAAAAATAAGGATATCGTTGGAAAGAGCGTAAAATTTCTCAATAGATGAGCCGTTGACCAGTCGAGAAAAACAAAACGCTAGAGTAGTATTTTCACCTCAAACTTGAAAAATAGTCAATTTCTGTTTTTGGTAGAAATGTTGATGATTTTTCCTCATGGAAACAAGGTATTTGCCAGAGGGGCTCAAAAGCTTAAAATCTGCTCCATTTCATAAGCTTTCCAACGGTCACCCAATTTTTAGTTTTACTGTGGGATTTTAGGGATAAAATGGTGTTTCAATGCGAAAAAACGCGTATTTTTTTCAACGTAATCGACGGTTTGGCGTGGGGACGTGGTGCTTGGGAGGAGCGGCGGCAGAGCAGACCTCGGAGTCTTCCCGTCCAACCGTCAATTTTTCTTGAAAAAATGCACGTTTTTTCGCATTGAAACACCATTTTCTCCCTCTAATTCCACAGTGAAACTAAATATTGGGTGACTTTTGAAAATCTGATAAAACGGGGAAGTTTTTAAGCTTTTGAGTCTCTCTGGCAAATACCTTGTTTCCATGGGAAAAAATCATCAAAATTTTTGAAAAAAACAAAAATTGACAAATTTTAAAGTTTGAGGTAAAACGCTGCAAATTATTACACAATGGTTTATTATTTTTCTATATAGATCACTCGTCTACAAAATCACCAACCATCCAATATGAAAGAAAAAAAAAATCAAAAAAAATTTTTTTTTAAAATCAAAATCACCAAATATTGATTACATTTTGATCAGCTCTAATTTGAACGGAGATTAGGCCTCTTTTGCGATTCACACTCGTGTTTTGATTTATAGATATATATATATATATCAAAATAAACACTTAAATTTTCGTAGGAAGCGAACGGTTTGTCCTACAGAGCTCCGCGTGGTCTCAAAAAATTCTAAAAATTCTATAGAATCTTAAATATCTATAGAAGGAAAAACAATACCTTCATATCGAAATTTTTAGAGTTAGGGCGTTTTCAAAATTTCAAAATTGATTTTGGAACCCTTAGAAGTGACCTACCTCAACCAAAAGCTTTGGGGCACAACTAGACCCCAAATGGAGCCTACATACCAAATTTCATCAAAATCGGTCAATGCTAAGTGGCAAAAGTGCCGCGTACGGCGGACGGACGGCCCAATTTTTATTCGATTTTCGTATTCTACGTACCTTGAAACGTAAACCATCAAATTTTGAGGGGGTGTTAAAATTTTTTTTTCTTGGTCGATTCCAAAGGTTCATTATTGAAAATAATAAACCAAAAAAGTACTCTAGCGTTCAGTTTTTCTCAATTTATCAATTGCTCATCTATTGAGAAATTTTACGCTCTTTCTAACGGTATCCTTATTTTTAATTTTTGAGTGCAATTTAAGGGAGTTATGGATTTTAAGGGGGTTAAAAAAATTGCTAGGAGACATTTTTTGTTGCAAATTAGTTGTAGAATCGACTCCCAAAGTTTGGTGGATAACATATGGGACACCCTGTAGAGGGGTAAATGCCTTTTTGATAAGTTGGGTCCGTCTCAACTGTGTGCCAATTTTAAACGGCTAAACCGATCTATGGAAATCTGTGCTTCATTTTTATGACGCCCCATAGTAAGATTTGTCCTTATGCGATTAATCTAGGGTGAGGGAGGACAAAACTCAAACCGCGCATTTCGTGGAGTTTTCGGTGTTATCGCTGTGGTGTCAGACTGGCACCGTGAAGGGGGGGTCCAATCCGCTTGTTTCGTTCGAGGCTCGCATATCGCTAGAAATGTTATGCCACTAGATCTGACTCAAAATACTAACTCCATTACATTGAGTAGAACTGTTCAGTAGAAAATTAAATAAAACTGCTGTAGGTATGTTTTATCGCTCACTCGTTGAAATTTATTTAATTTTTATCCAATGGGACGTCCCCTGGAATGCATGCATTACTAAACAATATGTTTAAAAGGGAATCTCGACCTGAGAGTCAATATTTACTCGTGCATTGCCCGAGGAATTAGCGAAACCTACCAAGAATCGATTACTTTAGAATAGCTCAATAACATCAAAATATCTATCTAATGAATGTGAGGGTCTTTAACCCTCAACGAAACAGTCCGCCAGGTCTCGGGATGGAGGACCTCTGCCGCTACTCCGCGACTAGAAAACTCTCGACCACTTACACCTACCTTGACGATCTAAATTCTTCTTTTTCTCATCCATCATACAGGAATTACCTTGAGTGAACAACACGACACCAGCAGCCCCAAGATTGCACTTCGCAGCAAAACATAGCCCGGTCAAATAAAACCATTTAAAAACTAAAATAAATACCTACTTTATTATAAATTTCTACAGTATTTCTTCGAGGTGAGTTTTGGCAAATTAACTTACTCAAAACAAAAGCAGGAATATAGGCTCCAGCAGAACCAAAAATGCCGTAGAAAAATGACAGTATCAGAAAGAGAACGTAATTCGTAGAGAAGGCCACCGACGTCCCCAGAACCAGCTGGAGAACCGCAGAAATGTAAAATATCGTCTTCCTGCCGTACCTGTAGATAAAAAAATTGTTTTTAAATTTTCAAACATCTTAAACATAGCGACAATAGTTCATTTATGATGTAGCTGGATAAGGATGACATGTGTCAACTAGGTATATTATAGCAGGAACCAATGCTTAGCTCGTGCAAGTTCAAAAATCGATTCCATAATAATATGCGGTAAATATTTCAGAAGAAAAACGTTTCGAAATAAAAAGGGTGTGGACCATGGGGATGAATTTGAGATTATAATAGTGTCGTTCCTATCAATAAAATCTTTTACATTATATTTACAGTATGTCTCACTGATATTATGTAGGTATGCTATTCAGTACGAGTGCACCTAAATTTAGTATGGTTTCGATTGCATAGAGTTTTACAAAATTAGAAGGTATGAGTGCAGAACTAGCTAATAAGGTGGAATTCAAACACGTCAGTATACAGGGTGTCCCATCAGTTATCCACCAAACTTCGGGAGTAGTTTTTACAACTGATTTGCAACAAAAAATGCGTCATGCATTTTTTTTTACCACCTTAGTTTGACTTTTTTTACTTTTAAGATTTTTTTCGTGTTTTCGACCATTCACCATTAAAACGGTCACAACTCCCTTAAATTACACTCAAAAATTAAAAAAAAGGATACCGTTGGAAAGAGCATAAAATGTCCCAATAGATGAGCCGTTGACCAGTCGAGAAAAACTGTACGCCAGAGCCAGTTGAAATCAACGTTTTGAGTTGGTTCTCTCGAGAGGCAGGTCCTCTTCGAAGGCTAATTTTTTCGTTGAAATGACTCAAAATGTCGAGCTAGACAGTTGAAATCAACGTTTTCAGTTGGTTCTCTCGAGAGGCAGGTCCTCTTCGAAGGCTAATTTTTTCGTTGAAATGACTCAAAATGTCGAGCTAGACAGTCGAAATCAACGTTTTCAGTTGGTTCTCTCGAGAGGCAGGTCCACTTCGAAAGCTCATTTTTTCGTTGAAATGACTCAAAATGTCGAGCTAGACAGTCGAAATCAACGATTTCAGTTGGTTCTCTCGAGAGGCAGGTCCTCTTCGAAGGCTAATTTTTTCGTTGAAATGACTCAAAATGTCGAGCTAGACAGTCGAAATCAACGTTTTCAGTTGGTTCTCTCGAGAGGCAAGTACACTTCGAAAGCTCATTTTTTCGTTGAAATGACTCAAAATGTCGAGCTAGACAGTTGAAATCAACGTTTTGAGTTGGTTCTCTCGAGAGGCAAGTACACTTCGAAAGCTCATTTTTTCGTTGAAATGACTCAAAATGTCGAGCTAGACAGTTGGAATCAACGTTTTGAGTTGGTTCTCTCGAGAGGCAAGTACACTTCGAAAGCTCATTTTTTCGTTGAAATGACTCAAAATGTCGAGCTAGACAGTTGAAATCAACGTTTTGAGTTGGTTCTCTCGAGAGGCAGGTACACTTCGAAAGCTCATTTTTTCGTTGAAATGACTCAAAATGTCGAGCTAGACAGTTGGAATATACGTTTTGAGTTGGTTCTCTCGAGAGGCAGGTCCACTTCGAAAGCTCATATTTTCGTTGGAATAACTCAAAATGTGAAGCTAGACAGTTGAAATCAACGTTTTGAGTTGGTTCTCTCGAGAGGCAAGTACACTTCGAAAGCTCATTTTTTCGTTGAAATGACTCAAAATGTCGAGCTAGACAGTTGAAATCAACGTTTTGAGTTGGTTCTCTCGAGAGGCAGGTACACTTCGAAAGCTCATTTTTTCGTTGAAATGACTCAAAATGTCGAGCTAGACAGTTGGAATATACGTTTTGAGTTGGTTCTCTCGAGAGGCAGGTCCACTTCGAAAGCTCATATTTTCGTTGGAATAACTCAAAATGTGAAGCTAGACAGTTGAAATCAACGTTTTGAGTTGGTTCTCTCGAGAGGCAAGTACACTTCGAAAGCTCATTTTTTCGTTGAAATGACTCAAAATGTCGAGCTAGACAGTTGAAATCAACGTTTTGAGTTGGTTCTCTCGAGAGGCAGGTACACTTCGAAAGCTCATTTTTTCGTTGAAATGACTCAAAATGTCGAGCTAGACAGTTGGAATATACGTTTTGAGTTGGTTCTCTCGAGAGGCAGGTCCACTTCGAAAGCTCATATTTTCGTTGGAATAACTCAAAATGTGAAGCTAGACAGTTGAAATCAACGTTTTGAGTTGGTTCTCTCGAGAGGCAAGTACACTTCGAAAGCTCATTTTTTCGTTGAAATGACTCAAAATGTCGAGCTAGACAGTTGAAATCAACGTTTTGAGTTGGTTCTCTCGAGAGGCAGGTACACTTCGAAAGCTCATTTTTTCGTTGAAATGACTCAAAATGTCGAGCTAGACAGTTGAAATCAACGTTTTGAGTTGGTTCTCTCGAGAGGCAAGTACACTTCGAAAGCTCATTTTTTCGTTGAAATGACTCAAAATGTCGAGCTAGACAGTTGAAATCAACGTTTTGAGTTGGTTCTCTCGAGAGGCAGGTACACTTCGAAAGCTCATTTTTTCGTTGAAATGACTCAAAATGTCGAGCTAGACAGTTGGAATCAACGTTTTGAGTTGGTTCTCTCGAGAGGCAGGTCCACTTCGAAAGCTCATATTTTCGTTGGAATAACTCAAAATGTGAAGCTAGACAGTTGAAATCAACGTTTTGAGTTGGTTCTCTCGAGAGGCAAGTACACTTCGAAAGCTCATTTTTTCGTTGAAATGACTCAAAATGTCGAGCTAGACAGTTGAAATCAACGTTTTGAGTTGGTTCTCTCGAGAGGCAGGTACACTTCGAAAGCTCATTTTTTCGTTGAAATGACTCAAAATGTCGAGCTAGACAGTTGGAATCAACGTTTTGAGTTGGTTCTCTCGAGAGGCAGGTCCACTTCGAAAGCTCATATTTTCGTTGGAATAACTCAAAATGTGAAGCTAGACAGTTGAAATCAACGTTTTGAGTTGGTTCTCTCGAGAGGCAAGTACACTTCGAAAGCTCATTTTTTCGTTGAAATGACTCAAAATGTCGAGCTAGACAGTTGAAATCAACGTTTTGAGTTGGTTCTCTCGAGAGGCAGGTACACTTCGAAAGCTCATTTTTTCGTTGAAATGACTCAAAATGTCGAGCTAGACAGTTGGAATATACGTTTTGAGTTGGTTCTCTCGAGAGGCAGGTCCACTTCGAAAGCTCATATTTTCGTTGGAATGACTCAAAATGTCGAGCTAGACAGCTGAAATCAACGTTTTGAGTTGGTTCTCTCGAGAGGCAGGTCCACTTCGAAAACTCATTTTTTCTTTGAAATGACTCAAAATGTCGAGCTAGACAGTTGAAATCAACGTTTTGAGTTGGTTCTCTCGAGAGCAATTTGATATGTAGGCTCCATTTGGGGTCTAGTTGTGCCCCGAACATTCTGGTTGATGTAGGTCACTCCTAAGCGTTGAAAAATAAGGGTTGAAATTTGGAAAACGCTCAAAAATTTGAGATATAAAGGTATTGTTTTCCATAATGTAAGATAGTATAGAATTTTTTGAGACCACGCGGAGCCCTGTAGGCCAAACCGTTCGCTCCCTACGAGAATTTAAGGGTTGGACAGGATAAATCAGAAACACGAGTGTGAGTTGCAAAAGAGGCCTAATCTCCGTTCAAATTTTAGCAGACCGAAACGCGATCGATGTTTTTCTTCATGTTGGATGGTTGGTGGCTTTGCAGACGTGTGATCTATATAGAAAAATTATAAACCATTGTGTAATAATTTGCAACGTTTTACCTCAAACTTGAAAATTTGCCAGTTTCTGTTTTTTTTTCTTTTTGTAAGTTTTGATGATTTCTTCTCAATAAAACAAGGTATTTGTCAAAGGGGCTCAAAAGCTTAAAAACTGCTTCATCTCATTAGCTTTTAATGTTATAATCAAAAAAATATTTTACAATTGAATTAATGGAAAGATCTATGTTTAAACACGGAAAAACGTGCATTTTTTTCAACGAAATCGACGGTTTGACGGGGATACTCGGTGCTTTGGAGGAGCCGTGGCGGAGCAGACTGCGGTGTCCTCACGAGGAAAAATCATTAAAATATTCAAACAAAAACAAAACAGAAATTGATCAATTTTTAGTTTGAGGTAAAAATAGGTAGGTATACTCTAGCGTTCAATTTTTCTCGGCTGGTCAAATTTTACGCTCTTTCCAACGGTATCCTCATTTTTAATTTTTGATGTAATTTAAGGGAGTTATGACCGTTTTAATGGCGTAAGGTCTAAAACTCGAAAAAATCTTAAAGGTAAAAAAAGTCAGATTTTAAGGGGGTTGAAATTAAACTTCATGAAGCATTTTTCAGTTCAGTTTGGTGGATAACTTGTGGGATACCCTGTATACCATCCACCGGGTCCCAGAACTACATGTACTTACACACCTTTTATTGATTATGCATTTATCTGTAATCAATCATTGGTCCCTTACAACCTAATGTTGCTTACTCATCTTACTTGTCAGCCATGCTGCCCAGCGTTACCGCGCCGGTGAAGACTCCGAACATGTACATTGACTGAGACAAAGCGCCTCTCCATCGTCTGTCGCACACGAAGTCCCACTGAAAGTATTCAGAAGATCGAAAAGTTAGCTCTGGTGTAATGAAAAAACTGAAAAGCCTAACAGCACTCAAAAGCGATAAAGATCAAACACTGGAAGAATCTAAGAATGAAAAATTGCAACTGTTAAGATAATTTTCCAATTTGAGGAGGCCCAGGTTCTCTAGAGGACTGCGGAGTCCAAGTAAAGTAAATTCTCCACTTTGCAAATCCTCTTCCTCTCTAAATCGCTCTGTGTTCTTTAGGATTAGAAATTCGTTTGCAAAGTTCAGAGTGTGGATTTAAAGAGCTGAATGAACAGCCTTCAGGAGTAGTCCCTGTTCTGGTTTATTGAAGTGGGGTGTTCAAATTTCAGCTAGACATAATATTACATTTTCAATTTAATTCAAGCATATTTTTGTTCAAGACGTTCGCACAAAGTTTTTATTGAAATCATACTTCGATACCCCTTGTGGACTGGTAGTACGTGTCGTCGTAGACCCATCGCTCGCAGGAATGAGTGGAGTTGTGGTCGAGATCAGATAGAAGGCAGGAACTGAGGGACCCGTCCTCTTTGGTGGGTATCCAATGAGTCAGCTCCGTCAGGTTCCAAGTAATGGACGTCCCATTGTCTATTTCCGGCACATAACACCTGAAATGGGGAATATTATTATGCTGCGATACTTTCAAACACCAAATTACACGGTGACCATTCGGCTAGGACCAAGGAAGAGAACATCGATGGTGGAAAAAGTAAGAAAATAAGTCAAAATCAAGACATTTGTTAGCTTTATGCCTTTTAGAAAATCATTATTGTTGCTGATAAATGTTTGAAGACTGGACAAATTGTAGGTATGTTATGTCGAGTTTAGTAAGTATGGTTTATTCATCAAAGTGTTTACCTGTGAACTGGCACTGCCGCGACAGTCACAAGACTGAGCATATGCAATCCCGCAGTGAAGGCTGCGAGAAGGTGCAGAAGGAACTGAGCCAGCTGGTACTTCCCGAACTCACCTTCAACAAAATACGAAATACATTTATTCATTAAAATATTTAAATACGAAAGAGAAAATTAGGGTACTTACCTAGGTGCTTGTAAGATAAACTTATCGAATAAATAAGGACTCGCTGTTTCTCATCTTATAGAGAGGTTGCTTGGGAACCCATTCAGTCTACAAATTTCCTTTATAGGCGTTGTTTTGAAGAATTTAGACTTCGAAACCACTGCAAAACAGATCAAAGAGATCCGACCGACAGTTCAGAAAAAGTTATTCACTTGAATGTTGACATTCAAGGAAGATTCAATTAACTCTAATCTTCAGATAAATAATAGGAAATGACGAAATTGACAACCAGATTGGCGATAAAACTTGGTTTAAATGCCAGTTATGAGGAAGGCGACGATCGTCCATCAAAGGATTTAAGGAAAGATTTAAGAAAATTCATCAAAGATTTAAGGAAATTCAAGAACTAAAAGAATCCTACGGTGGAAAAAAAAAAAATTGAACGAGGACGTTCAGGTTGTTGAGGTCTCCACAACTGACAAGCCACTGGTATCCAGACCGATCTGGAAATTCCTAAGGAGAAGGTGAGGGTCGCCGACTGAACGGCGGACGAACTACAGACATCGAGAGTCAATCTGTCGTCAGACTAGTCAATTACTTATGTAAACAGGGGCAGGTTACGGCCACCGATTGATTATATTCGATGAATGATCCGAGATCGATCAACGGACAGACTTGGTTGTAATTGGGTTGGTCAGATTTTCGAACCCTCAACCGGTCCACTTCGATTCTACTCACATGGGGCCATAACCAAATAAGTACTGAAGAGTTTTTTAGGAGTTTTATTATAATAATTAGTTATAAACTGTTTCGGTTAAATGTAACTATCTAGTTATTTATGTATCATTAATTACCGCCAAAACGTTAAGGTGAATGTTCATTAGCAGGCTCCACACTAATTTTGCAGTACAACGCCATCATGCTAGGTCCCGGGGTTTGTTTCAGTCACCAAATTTGTATATAGTTCAATATATAGTTTCGAATAGTTCAAAAGTCTTATAGCTTCTGGGTTTGAGAGCAATTTCCTGACGAGAGAGTCAACAAATCGTTTGCTGAGTTGTTCATAGAAGTAGAATTTCTGTGTGATGACTAATGCGAATGAGATGAAGTCGTAAGGGAAAGGAAAAAAAAGACATGGGAGTAGTGGAAGAAAACGCTACTACAGAATCAAGAATTAATTTACTAGAACAGGTAAATAATATTGAAAGTGATTAGAAAGAATTTGCTCGAAAATGAAACAAACTGGAAAACTAAACAAAAGATCCAACTCTTCAAATTCAAATTCGCGATGGCATGTGAGCTCAAGTAGAAATGTAAATCAAGGCCCTTCTAACGTCAACTATATGAAGGCTAAAATACAGAACGAATATGAAATTTTTTTAAAATAGAGATCAAACAAAACTTTGACGGAAAGGAACAAAAATCCACCTCTTATTGAATGACATTTCTCAAATCTTAGAAAGGAGAGGGAAAAACTAGAGGGTGTGGCACATAGCTTCCTCGCATCCATAACCTGATTGTATAGATGATCCGATGCATCAAAACTTCAATCTCTAAGTACCTTGCAGAACCCACATAATTCCTTTAAAAAATCATCAAAATCGTATAATAACTTCGTATAGTTTTGCCCGTTACAAGCATCATGACGGACCCATAGATAAACCCATCAACAGACACGAAACCAAAATTGTTCAAGATGGTCTAAAACGTAAACCGCGAGTAGAAATTTTGATTTTGGGGAATTTTTTTAATCTCGAAAAGCAAAACCAATCCGCTACCTTGGTAGACTCGGAAGCAAAAAGTCCCTCCTCCGATAACAGAGACTGGACTCAAGGATTATTCAGTTCTATCAGCAACACTTAGAGATTGATACTACTGAAAAACAATTTAGGGTCACAGCTCTAAAGGATGTTCAGTGGAAGATAAATGTTCCCGATGGGGATGCTTACTGACTTGTTACATCAAAATTGAAAGAGAAAACCTTGTATTGGTTCAGCTATGAAGGTGAAAATACTAGCGCTATTAAAGTGGTAGCCCAACTCGTCGGACAGAAAAATTTTTAAATGATCTTGGATTGCAGGAATTGAAAGTTCTAGATGCAGTAAATTTGAAAAAGCGAGTGAGAAATGTGGATCAGGATGGTGAAATCAATATTATGCAGAAGTTCGACAACACAGAAGATTTGAACCAAAATTTCCAAAGTAAAACCGTAGGTACTGACTTTGGTGCGTATTATCGAACTACTCAGAAAAACGGTAGAAAAATACAGAAGTGCAAAAAATGATCAAAATGTCGAGTTAAGTGTGCTGGAAAACACTACTCCAGGTAGAATGAGAGGTACCGTCAAACTCGCCACCAAAACGTGTTAATTGTGGGAATTTTCAAACTCTCAATTGGGACACTTCGGTTCTCCACTTGGAGGAATAACCAAGTAGGTACTAAAGAGTGAATTTTACAGGAGAGCATTTCTAATCAAACCCCTAATTCGAGGACTCAGGTATCAAATAAAATATCCTTATAAAATACCGCAAGTCGAAAGTCTCCCTGAAGAGACACAAGTAGGTACTAGTAGGTACCTACTACTAGTAGTAGACACTCGTAGTACCTACTAAGTCCACATAAAATAATGTAGACTAAAAATATGCAGCTTATTTGGACATTGTTTTTAATGGTTTCAAGTCTATAATCATTAATGCTGCTATAACGACCGTTTTAGGAGCGAACTTGACGAGGTGGTTGACTCAAGTCACTCTGAAACGAGGTCAGTTTTGCCACGAAAGTCGGATGAACGATGAAATTCAATTGAAGGCGACAGACCAACTCGACGACTATAGTGGGTTGACCATCAGGACATGATATCATAAAGATGTGAGTTACCTACGTGGGGTTGAGAGGTCGGTTTCGTGTAACGACCCTTAGTAATTAGGGCTCGCGTGGTACTTGAAAGGAATATCGCTGAATTCCGAGGAAATTAGGCCGGCTGTGCAATTATGAAATTAGATCCGTCTGTCGAACTGGCAAGTCGTTTACTGTAAAGACTGATGAAGTGAGGAACTCAGTGGCTGTGGGTAGAGTAACATTATAGGAACATGCACACTTAATCACGGGCGCACGCAGAACAGTGAGAGTCGTCTTCCTACATATAAATGATGACTTCATAGGAGGAGTGATCCATATTTAGTGATTCCTGACTATACTTATTCCCATTTCAAAAAACTGGAATTTGACATTTCAATTCCATGGTGATTTTGTAGACTCCTTGTAAAGGTACCAATTTATAATAATTTCGTCTAAATATTTTATCAATAAAAACGCAGAACCAACAGCCATGCAGGGTAGGACTCAAGTTCATTAACTTGAGGAATTCAACTTCAGATTCGTCTCAACGGGAAGCCAATCCCTGTTAGGAAAAACGAGAATCGTCTCGACGAAAAGTCGTTCAACCCCCATCGAAAGCATACGTCAGATCCGTCTCGAAGAGGAACTTTCAATCCCGTAGATTGCTGAAGGCAAATTCCCTAAAATCCGTCCCGTGTCTAGTACGTCAGATTCGTCTCGAAGAAATAGCACAATTTATTAAAAATCCCATAAATCGACCCTACTAGTCGTAGTGACTAGGAACTCGTAAACAGTTTAAGAGCCTAAGAAACTCGTAACACTCCTTTAAAATAAAAAAAAAGTACCTAATTTTAGTAATTTCATGTGACGACGCAGTTTTAAACTATAAACATTTTCCCTGATATTAATGTTGATACACGAACATAAACATCAATGGAAAAGATTACAAAACTGTACAGGGTGTCCAAGTAACTAGGCTCCCCCCACTTAGTTTCTCTAATAGTGAAAGAAAAAAATCGGATTAACGCAATTCTTCATAATTTTTTGCGTAGAATTAAAAAAATGACAAAATTGCGCAGTGCGCAATTGCGCAACCATGCGCAATCATGATCAACTTTGTTTTTTCAAATGAGAACCCCCATTTTTTATTGCAGATACGGATTCTACGTCAAATTATATGAACATTTTACTTCGACAACTTTTTTTTTTGGACGCGCGCAGCCCGCTCAGCGAGCGCTCAAAGATGCGCAACCCAGAGATTGCGCCAAAGTTGAGATGAAGGTAAACCTCTAGTGTGACACATCACTTAGCACTGTTTTTCTACGCTGAATCGCGTGGTGATATCGCTTTCTTGATTTGATTTCATTTTACCGTATCTACAGCCGAAGAAGTCACTTTTTGAGGAGGAAATCATCGATTTTCTTAAAAAGGGTAATAATCATCCTAATAAAATGTAAAAAATTAAATTTTGAAAATTGTAACTGTATTGTCTACCTGCACAAAGGAGTAATAATTCGAGAAGAAAACAATACTCGGAAAAGATTCCACGGAAAATCGATGATTTCCTCCTCAAAAAGTTACTTTTTCGGCTGTAGATACGGTAAAATGAAATCAAATCCAGAAAGGGATATCACCACGCGATTCAGCGTAGAAAAGTAGTGCTAAGTGATGTGCCGCACTTGGGGTTTACCTACATCTCAACTTTGGCGCAATCTCTGGGTTGCGCATCTTTGAGCGCTCGCTGAGCGGGCTGCGCGCGTCCAAAAAAAAAGTTGTCGAAGTTAAATGTTCATATAATTTGACGTAGAATCCGAATCTACAATAAAAAATGGGGTTCACATTTGAAAAAACAAAGTTGATCATGATTGTGCATGGTTGCGCGATTGCGCACTGCGCAATTTTGTAATTTTTTAATTCTACGCAAAAAATTATGAAGAATTGCGTTAATCCGATTTTTTTCTTACACTATTAGAGAAAATAAGTGGGGGGAGCGTAGTTACTTGTACACCCTGTAGATAGAAAAGTTAACTGAACTTACATTTTGTTCCTTAACTAAAATATTTTTACAATGTCACTGATACGAGTAGATTTAACATGGTGACAAACATGCTCAATGTTTTTCCCTATTATGGTGGTTTATCCACTTGCACTTTTACTGATAACTGACCAGATATCAATCACTGGAACCATCCGGGTTCGATCTTCCTTTTACCCTTTGGGTTTGACCAAATCTTGTCACACGGTAGCTTGTGAATCTTGGTTTCAGGACTTGACGTTCGAGCATGCACAGTAGCTCCCACTCATGATCGTGGAAGAACGACATCGGTACGAAAGAAAGGAACTAGAAACTCTTTTCACAATCAATCGTAAATACCTTCAAAAACAAGATTTTAAAAATATTGTGTGTACATTTTGAGTGTATTTGCTAAACCAAAGAAAATTTGTATAGAATGAGAGTACGAATAATAAGAGACATTGAAATCTTGGAGTTGGTGCAGGTATCTTGAACAAACAAGTGTGTATTTTTGAATCCTTACAAAAATTGATCAGACACGTTCTTCATGAACATGTATTTTATAAGATCTAGACCCTCCTAACAAGTAATATAGAAAGAGATAGCAATTCTATTACATTTCACGGGTCAACGCATGTCACGACATCCAACGCGAATGCGGTACGTTCAATGATGAAGGACGGCCAAGGTCGTTGACAAAACAATGTCGATAATCTCTTTCGATGAACTTTATCACTTGTGGGTAGACTGTGAAGATAAATGTGATAAAGAGAAATTGTTACGTCCGATCCGGCGAGGGAGTATACGTGGTTCCTTATAGAGGTTACCCACCTACCTCCATACAATAGGTAGGTTGGTATATTATTTTGGTACATTGTAGAGTTCAAAATGAAGGTAAATACTTACGTACGAGTATAACAAATTATGGTTATTCAGGTGTAAGTTATTTTAGTTACCTTCTGACAAGTCCAATTTCCTATCAATCTATTTGTAAAGAAGAAGTTGCCCCGAGAGCGTATAATTATTGTAAGGCTTCGATCCACCACCATTTTCAATCAACTTTAACTCTTAAATCAACGGATCAACGAAAATTTCATTTTGACACCTCCAGCGAACGTACATTAGTACATTCCAGTAGCTATGCTTGTGGATGGTACATGGTAGGAATGTGGCTGCTCCACTACCCATCGAATTTGGAAAAAAAATCACCAGTAGTAGAGTACTTTTTTACAACACACACAACTATACAACTAATAAAAGAATTTTATCACAAAGAAAGTATGTATCATGAATAATAGTGGTTAAAACATCCAACGATGAAACGATCAGCGGGAAGGGATATTCGCCCATCCATATGGAAGGAATACAAAACCAACAACGCTACGGTACGCGATCACAGAGGAGGGATAACAACTCACAACACGACATAAAACAATATTGGCTTTGAGGTTTGAGCCAATTTACACTGTTATCATTATTGAGCGTTCCAATGAAATAATACACTTGTGAATCACATCAGATGTGTATCAACTTTTGACGACTGAAATTATTTTCAACAATCTAAATTTAACAGTGGGATCTCCACATTTGTTTTAAAGGTAAGTAGCTACTTACGCTGACACAAATTCTCTTAGTCAAGATTTTGCTAAAACCATACGAGTTCAACTGTAAATGAATACTCAGTTAATCCAATATGGAAATGTTTATTAAAGTCGTATTTATGCGTAGCTTCATGCCCTCCTCTGGTTAAATGTTGGATTTACTTACAATCAGTAATTCAACTGTTATCTCACCACTCTGATTGATAACTGTTGTATGTGAGTCAAATACTCCGCCCAACATTTGATTCAAGGAGGGCCTGAATCTACAGGAGGGCCATGTATCTACAGAAGACATCCTTTTAATAAACATTTCCAGAATAGATCAACTGGGTACACATTTATTCTCAATTCTTGAAGAATTCACTTCGCAACTATTCATCAAACTTTAATTTTATTAGGTAATTAAAGAAAAAAATGGTAATTTTTAAAGTTAGGAACATTGAACTAATTTGTTTGAGTTATTTAGGTGAAGCAGCTATAGATTGATCATCGACTAATTAACAAGAAATCAAATAAATTAAAATTATTATCGAAGTAATTGGTTCGACGGATGGAAAGATAGAACTGTGTAATTGTCGCAAAAGTTTGGGAGGTTAGCAGGTATTTGCTCAGGTGGCATTGACCGTACAATCGGTCTGATATGGGAGGATATATTATTATTTGCTGTGACCATAAAAGTGGCAAACATTTGTGCTATGAGATGATTGTTATCCGCAGACGCAGACCAGTTGGAAATCTCCTCACCTTATAAGGAGCTCCCTAGATTTCAAAACAGGGATTTCGATTATTTTGATGAATTACGCGGGCTTGCGATAAAAAGTCAAAATTCAAGAGAGGTACCTAATGAGAACTACTTCTCTGGAGGTTTCTGGCGCGCTAAAACCAAAATACTAACTGTTCTTTTGACGACGCCAAATTTCTCGTTATGCCGCAAGTTCTTTAGTTTTTATTTTATACTCAATCGCTGGCTAGTTTGATCCACTAAATGTTTTTCCCGAATGTAGAACACGATTGTAAAGTGAAAATATGATTTTCACAATTTTCCTTCAAACTCTTTTTTAATCAAGAAAAAACGCATTTTTTAAAATTATGATTTGATTTATAGATTTCATCACTACTCGCACAAAGGCATCATGAGAAAAAATTCAATGAAACGTTGCCACATTGCCAGCTTGGGGCCGAAGAGTGCATATTGATTTCATCACGATCCGGTTAGTCGGTTCCACATACGCGAAAAACTGAATAATCATCAATATAATCGCGAACAGCTTCTTAATAGTGTTGCTGTTTGTCAACTCATAAAACTAACAACATGATCGTGAATATCCAATTTCATGCTGGGATATAGGAGGTACCACTCAATAGTACGAGCAAGTATTTTTGACCCCCATAGGAGGAGCGCGAATGAGGAGGTTCTCTTTTCGGTGTGTCATGGACGATTTGTTTTTGTTTTGGACATATTATAGGACATAGCTATCTTTGGAAGCGTTGTTACCAAATTAACGTCTAAACTTTCCCACACTCACCCAAATTTTAAACGAACAGCGATTTACGTTCATAATCGGTGTGGAAGCATGTCTGCAGTATGGGTTGCTGTATTTGCGAAGAAAGAATACGTAAGTAGAGGATACAAAAGTACGTTTGTGTCAACTGAGGGCACGGCGGCGACTTCAATGCTACCACCTTCCAATCTGAATTTGCTGCGATTATTATTTTTCCCTTTTTGGTGGTTTACCGTCATAAGTTTTGAGGTCCGTCCGTTTTTTGTTAAATTAGAAATGTTTTAATTTTGTATACCAACTAATGGGGTGTGCGCATGGGTCGGAAAACTGTTTATTGTTGTTTTTATTCTAAACAAGACCTCATTCTGAGAATTTTGACACAAACCGCGACCTTCTAGCGTTCCCACCAAGGCGGGAGGGGCCCGTGACGTCATCAACATTCGAAATTTTGAAAAATCATAGAAAATGATCTACCCATCCAAAAAGAGAACGGCTGGTGTCAAAACTCTCAGGATGAGGTCTACTTTCGATTAAGTTTTTTTTAAAAATCGGGCGCACCCCCTATTGTAGACGTCGAAGCTATTCTTAAAAATTAAGTGAGGGATCTGTTACTGTACACCTTCGCCCAACTTAGCTGACGATTATTTTCTTCATAGTCGCATGCTAGGGACGGAAACGTATTCACTTCCCAAACGGGTTTGTCGAGGTTTTCGTCAATTTAAAGTCATTTTGAGCTAAAAACTTGAATTTTTGTCAAAAAATCGAGCTGTGTAAAAAACCGCGAATAAGAAATTGTTAGGGACTAACGATACCATCAACTTATAAGGTGATCGCAAATAACGAATGCCAAGGACTTCCCAAACCCACACGTCCTAATCAGGATTTATTTATGTGAAAGAATTAATCAACAAGAACGTATCCTATAATTTACAGAATCCCAAAGATATTTCAATATTATTAGGGATTTATTAATGAGAAGCGTGGGGCTATAATTATGAAAGCCAACATCCTCCCCACGCGTATTGTCGAAATGAATTTGAACGAACGAGTTTAGTTGACGTTGAAGGGAAATTTTTGAGTTAGAAAAAAATCGTATACGTACAGAATTGGTAGGTAGGTACTTACTTCTTATAACTATTCAAAGAAATGCCTCTTAACGACTCAAAGGGCTAATAATCTGTTTATTGTAATAAAATAGTGTATTTATTACATTACAATATTCCCCTACATTGATCTGATACACAGGTCCTTTCGATATTTCGTGGTGGTCTCGGTCGCCGTTCTTCCCTCGTTCCGGGTTAGTATTTCTCTCCATTTCTCTCTAATTGGCGCTCAACCAAACCGAATAAATTGTTGTTCAATTTTGATGATTCCAGCGGCAATCTTTTAGTATTTTTATTCCCTAGGCAGAGCACTAATGAATTTTAAAAATCCTTTTTTTAATTCGTTTTATTGATTTTGTACGGGTGTACAAGTACCAGCATACCGGAAGTAAAAAATCCTTGAACATTTCAAATTTAGGTACAACTTTTAAAGTTGGAGCACCGGTAATTGAGAGAAATACTAACCCGGAAAGAGGAACGAACGCCGACCGTTTGAGACCCCCCATGCTATTAGGTACAAACTTCATCCAAAACTCGTAACTGATGCTTGTCTAGAAAGTTGGCTTCGCGTCGATATTTTCATATTTAGTCTTAGAACAAGTTAGGTAATACAGGTATGTACAATACATTACGTAACACTATGTATTATATGGGTTCGAAACAAAATAACCTATTTTATTGCAGTGGTTTGTTGGATAATAAACCCCCTCCCATAAGTTAAAAAAAAACAAGTGGGTGAGGCAGATAGCTTCCTCGTATCCATAACCCGATTGTATAGATGATCCGATGCATAGTAGTTAATCTCAAAACATCAATCTCTAAGTACCTTCCACTACCCTCATAGGGGACCATCTACACGCTAATCTGAACAATCCTGAGAATTTTCGTCGAAATTGGATAGAAAATGTAGAAGTTAAGGCTGATACAAGGAATTCACATTTGCGCGTGCGCAGCAACTACTATTAGTCTGGGGGTGATGATTTTCATAGGGAACCGTCTACACGCCCATTCGTACAATCCCTGAAAGTTTAATCGAAATCCGACAACAACTTCGTATAGTTATGCCGGTTACAAGGATTTCATGTCAGACACACGGACAGGCAGACACGGAACCAAAATTGTTCAGAAAGGTCTGAAACGTAAAACGCGAGTGGAAATTCCGATTTTGTAGAACTTTTTTTTCAACCTTGAAAAGTGAAAAAAAAGTTTCCGCTGCCTTGGTAGACTCGGAAGCAAAATCACAGTATGAAAAAGGTGACGAGCGAAAAAGGTGGTACCCATGTAGTGGTATCCACTTTTTATGGAAATCAGTCGTTCAAAATGGATAGGTTTAAGTGGATGGTCAAAAATTCCTGCATGGAAACAAACTGAGTCCCAAGACATGTACTTTGAGGCCCTAGAAGGTACTTGGAGCACTTTTCTCAAGTATTCTGTTGGTAGGTTACTCAGAGGACTTGCTCCACTTGAGATTAACGGGCATTTCTTTCTTGGATCAACAGTGGTCAAGTTGAATTGAGGGATTCGTCCTGACAGAACTATACAACCGGCAGTCTCGTTCGGGCGACGCGTTGCCTGATATCGCGCATTTCACCGATTCGCTTGATTACCGGCGCCTGTTTCTGTCTGTAAACGCCCGCAGCCCAGAGCTGTTTACTCACCGCTAATAGTATGATAGCAGGTAGCTATCATCATTAATGGTATTTAATAGTGACGACGAATGCTTTTATAATGATATGTCGGTCAACCTGATACTAACTATATTCTGGGGACCGAAACCAGCTCAGATTATACGTAAAAATCTAAATATTTCATAAAAATAAAGAAGAAACTCTTATACATACCCTAATAACTCTTTTAGACCAATATGCCCCCCTCTCCTCTTCCCCTTTGCCATTTTTCCAATGAACAGTTTTTCACATAATTCTTAGTTAATTTTCGACCGATCCCTTCTTTTGACATTCAAAATATAAAATTTGAAATGTTTAATGTTTATAGGTGCTTCTAGAGACTAGAGAAACGAGAAATCAGCAGCAAACCTCATCAAAATTGGATAAAGATGAATACGAAAAAAAACTTACTTGAGATGAATACGAAAAACGAAATCATTCAACTCGATGCCCTTTTATTGGTCGCTTGGAGCGAAAAGGAATGTCTTAAGAAACATGGCACCTCAGCTTCCACACTCAGCATGACATAATCGTGAACTTGAAGAGTCATTCCGTTGAAATTGGCCCAACACTTGCAACTGAAGAGTTTACAACTTATTCTCTAATTCTGGTCAGAGAAAGCGAAAAAATTGTTAATCGGAAGTAGATCTCATCCTAAGAATTTTGACACCAGCCGTTCTCTTTTTGGATGAGTAGATCTTTATCACATTCGATGGCCTTAACAGAGACAAAGCAGAGAGAGAGAGTTATTGCACGCGTTGAGGAGGAACGGGATTCTTAAAAAGCTAATCAGGCTACTCGAAATTACCCTTCAGGGAAGCACTTCGAGGGTTATGGTTGGTGACCGCTGCGGGGAACCTTTTGAGGTAAGCTCGGGCGTCAAACTGGGAGATTCGCTGTCAGCCACACTGCTCAACCTAGCTCTGCATGAGGCTGTCAAGATTACAGATGAGAAGGGAACAATTGTCGACAGAACATGGCAGATTCTGGCTTATACCGATGACATTGCTTTATTGGGGCGAAGTCTTGATGCTTTGCAGGAGGCTTTTGGGGTTTTGCATGAAGGGGGAAAGCCAATGGGTCTGCGAATAAATGAAAGCAAAACTAAATACCTCAAGATATCTCCCCCAAGCCGTGACGTCCCCAGAGGGGTGACGTTTGGTTCTTATAAGTTTGATGAAGTCAGGTCCTTCACCTATCTGGGGAGTTTTGTCACGAATAGAAACCAAGTACAAGATGAGATATGCTCACGAATAATGGATGACAGCCGAGCATTTTAAGCCAATATAAAACTCTTCAAGAGCCGTATGATCTCCAGATCAACGAAGATGAGGCTATACAGGGTGTTTCACGAAAAGGTTACACCCCCCTTCATTTCCATGAAATACAGCGTAAAAAATTCCGACCAACGCAATTCTTCATGATTTTTTGTGAGAATCTCAGGAAAAATACTTTTGCGCAAAAAAGTTGCGCGCAATCGTGCGCAGTTGACACTAACTTCATTTTTTCAAATAGAACACCCCCTTTTTTATTACAGATTCGGATTCTACGTCAAAATTCATGAAAAATTCATACCCGAATCGATTTGTTTTATTGCGCGCAACCTGGCTTTTTGAGCGCTCCAAGTTGCGCAACTCCACATTGCACAAAAATTAGGTTTTGGAGAACCCTAAGTGTGGCACGCCTTTTTTCATCAATTTTTGACGCTGAATCACAGGGTGTCATCCGTTTTTCAATTTGACTGGAAGTTTTCTAAATGGCGGCCAAAAAGTCGGTTGTTATTAGTGAAAAAATCGCTCTTTTTAAATCGTTATGAGTTTTTAGGCAATTTTATTCAGTTCAAGCATGATCGAGCTGCCAGTTTTTATTTTTAGCTCCACCGTAGACGGTCCCAAGCCCGTGGTTTAAAAGGAGGTGAGAAAATAAAAATAAACATGATTTCGACCACAAAACTGATGTTTTCGTGAAAGAAATGTTAATTTTTCCTCTTGAAATCTTGGTCTTCCTCAAAACGGATGACACCCCGTGATTCAGAGTCAAAAAATGATGAAAAAACATGTGCCACACTAAGGGTTCTCCAAATCCTAATTTTTGCGCAATTGTGGAGTTGCGCAACTTAGAGCGCTCAAAAATCCAGGTTGCGCGCAATAAAACAAATCGATTCGGGTATGAATTTTTCATGAATTTCGACGTAGAATCCGAATTTGTAATAAAAAAGGGGGGGGGGTTCCATTTGAAAAAATGAAGTTAGTGTCAATTGCGCACGATTGCGCGCAACTTTTATGCGCAAAAGTATTTTTCCTGAGATCCTCACAAATAATCATGAGGAATTGCGTTGGTCAGAATTTTTTACGCTGTTTTTTTGCGGAAATGAAGGGGGGTGTAACCTTTTCGTGAAACACCCTGTATAGATCCCTGGTGCGGCCTGTGGTTTGTTATGGATCGGAGGCTTGGACCATGCAGGCTGAGGATGAGGCTAGACTGCGGATATTTGAGAGAAGGATTATAAGAAGGATCTATGGGGCGGTCAGAGAGAGCCAAGGGTGGAGAGCAAGAATGCTGAAATTGATGAATAATTAAAACATGAAGACATATTCCGATTCATCAAAACTGGGCGCATCCAATGGCTGGGACATGTCGACCGCATGCCGGTGGAGGCCTGCCCGAGAATGATGCTGTGAGCTAGGATGGAAACTAAAAGACGAAGAGGTCGTCCTCGGAGTCGCTGGCTTGATGTCTTGAGGGACCTCCGGGTGGTGGGATTGCGGAGGACTCAGGCGGGTGACCGGGAAGCGAGTTCGGGAAGCCAAGGGCCACATCGGCCTGTAGTGCTGTGTAGTTGATTAGTTGATCACTCGTCTGCAAAGAACACGGCTTTGCCATTCTTACCACCAACCAGCTTGAAGAAAAACATAGATCGCATTTTGGTCAGCTAAAATTTGAACGGAGATTAGGCCTCTTTTGCGATTCACAATCGTGTTTCTGATTTATCGTACGTCCAACCCTTAAATTCTCGTAGGGAGCGAACGGTTTGTCCTACAGGGCATCGTGTGGTCTCAAAAAACTATAAAAATTCTATACTATTTTAAATTGATGGAAAAACAATACCTTTATATCAAAATGTTTTGAGTTAGGGCGTTTTCAAAATTTCAAAATTCATTTTTCAACCCTTAGAAGTGACTTACATTAACCAAAATCTTCGGGGCACAACTAGACCCTAAATGGAGCCGCGTACGGCGGACGGACGGCCACATTTTTATTCAATTTTTGGATTCTACGTTCCTTGAAACGTAAACCAAAAAATTTTGAGGGGGGGTTAAACTTTTTGCTTCCGAGTCTACCAAGGTAGCGGAAGCTTTTTTTCACTTTTCAAGGACGAAAAAAAAAGTTCTCCAAAATCAAAATTTTCACTCGCGTTTTGCGTTTTAGACCTTTCTGAACAATTTTGGTTCCGTGTCTGTCTGTCTGTGTGTCTGTCTGTCCGTCTGTCATCAATTCCTTGTAACGCGCATAACTATACGAAGTTATTGTGCGATTTCGATGAAATTTTCAGGGATTGTGCGATTTGGTGTGTAGACGGTCCCCTATGAAAATCATCATCCTCGGACTGTGCATGCGCAAACGTGAATTCCTTGTAACGGTCATAACTTCCACAATCTCAATCCGATTTCAATGAAATTTTCAGGGATGTTACAGACTAGTATTTAGATGGTCACCTATGAAAATCACCACCTTCGGACTGATAGTAGCCACTGCGCATGCGCAAACGTGAATTTCCTTGGGTTGCTGGGGTAGGGTAATAGAGGGTGTTTTTATCTCCTCGGAGCCCTTCTTATCCCTACCCAAGTCATGGTCATGCGTCCCCGTCGCGCAACCCGGGCCCCCTGGGATGAACAGAGGTGGCCCCATTAGGTTTCCCTGGTGGACCCCTCTTGAAGTTTCAGGGGTGGCTGAATGACCCTCTGGCGACTAGGGAGGGGACCCCTGTCAACGGGTTCCCTGACCCTTCTCAATTAGCGCCCCCCGTTATGGAACAGACCAATGATACGCCTCATAAACCCCGCCTGCCCATTGGCACGCGGGGTTCTAGGGGAGGCGCTCAGAGGCGCCCCAGGCAGGGGCGTCAGCCATCCTCTCCCTCCTCCTCTTCCTCATCATCCTTACCCTCTTCCTCTTCAACTGCCTCTTTAGACCACCAGTGTGCCCATTGTGAGCGGGCATTCACCTCCAGGTCTGGCCTTGGAGTCCACGTCAGACGGAGGCATCCTGTTGCTGCAAATGAAGCGATTGATGTTGAACGAGTGCAGCCTAGGTATGCTTCCGAGGATTTGCACAGGATGGCGGCAGATGAGGTGGTGGCTGTGCGCAATGGGGTACGTAATATAAATGTTTATTTAAGCGAACGTTTTCCCACGCGCACAGTCATTGCCATCAAGAACCTCCGCCTGAAGCCCCACTATAAGCAGCTTGTCCAGGAAGCTATCCTGGCAAATAGCGGTGGGGCTTCTCCCGCATCTCCTGTTGCTGGCGTGGACCAGCAGTCTGCCATTCAGTATCCCTCCCCCGGGACCTCCGGTCTTCTCGCCGACTTGAAGACCGAAGTCTTGAGGCTCGGGGGGCAGGTGGGTCGTATTGAAGGCTATGAAAGCACCTACCTGCAGGATCTGGCGAGGCGGGCTGCTGAAGGGCTGGACAACCTGGAGGACGAGGTTGCAGCATATCTAGGGAGAATCTTCCCGCGGGTTGAGGATGCGACCGTGACGCAGCACCAGGGGGGACCTCCTCCCAGAGTGGTGTTGCGTGGAGGTCGCAGAGCAGCTAAGCGAGCAAGACGGCGGGAGTACCACCGGGTTCAGAGTTTGTGGAGGAAGCATCCGGCGCGTGTAGCTGCGGAGGTACTGGAGGAGCCTGGGGAAGATCAAGTTCAGCCCCCTCTTCAGGAGTTTGTGGATTTCTGGGAGCCACTTTTGAGTGCTCCCAGCCACAACCCTGGGGAGCGAGTGGTTCCCCCAGTCTCCACCAGGGATTCCTTACGCAGCATCTTGTGTTCGCCGGTGCTACATGACGAGGCACACAAGTGCCGTGTCAGGAACTCCACATCCGCTGGACCGGATGGTGTTTCCGCCCGTCGCTGGAATAAAGCACCCAATACGATTAAGCTGCTCATCCTCAACCTGCTCATCCTTGCGGGAAGACCCCCGAAAGCGTTAACCCGTACCCGTACCGTATTTATTCCCAAGAAAGGGGGAAGTGGGCCTGGAGGCTATCGACCGATTTCAGTGTCCTCGGTAGTCTTCCGCCACTTCCAAAAAGTACTGGCATCTCGCCTCCAAGTGACTGGTGTCATTGGTGACGTCCAGAGAGCGTTTCGGCCAGCGGATGGCACAGCGGAGAACCTTACAGTTCTCCAAACTGTCATCTCGCTGGCCCGTATTAAACGCCGGCAACTCCACCTCGCCGCTCTGGACGTCGCTAAGGCCTTTGACACAGTCAGTCACCATGCCCTGACCGATTGCCTTCGTGGTGTCGGGGCCCCATCTCGATTAATTGAGTATGTGGCCTGTCTGTACCATGAAGGCGTGACGGTCCTCGAGGCAGGAGGTGAGGTGTCAGGGGATGTACGGATAGGGCGTGGGGTACGCCAGGGGGATCCCCTATCACCACTCCTCTTTAACCTGGTCGTGGATACGGCCTTGGGTAAGCTGCCAACAGAAGTAGGGTTTGATCTCGCCCCTGGGGTGCGAGTAGGAGCATTGGCCTTTGCCGATGATGTTATCCTACTCGCAGAAACCCGCGAGGGCTTGCAGATTGCCCTCAATGCATTTGCTAAGCAGCTATCCAGGTGTGGACTCGTGGTCAACCCCGATAAATGTGGGTCGGTCTCCTTGGTCCCGTCGGGTCGCCAACATAAAGTGAAGGTTGTGGATGGGGGTTTTGTCATAGGACAAGCCCCCATTCCTTCTCGATCTGTGTTGGAGGTCTGGCGGTACCTTGGAGTCGACTTCATGGGGGTGGCCACCATTACCGCCAGCCGTGTGGACCTTGGTAGGGCGCTAGCCCGCATCACCAAGGCTCCATTGAAGCCACAGCAGAGGCTGCGCCTCCTCCGCACGTACTTACTGCCTAAGCTAACTTACGGGTTAGTCTTCGGTAGGCTTACGGCGGGGAGGCTGCAGGAATTAGATCGAGAAGTCCGCTCTGCTGCGCGCTCTTGGCTGAGGTTCCCACCTGGTGTCCCAAGTGCCTATATCCATGCACCGGTCAAATCCGGTGGGCTTGGCATTGTGTCTCTCTCCGCATGTATCCCTTCTCTGCGCCGCCAGCGCCTGCTAGCCCTTCAGGGGTCGAGCTGGGAGGTCGCCCGTGTTGCTGCTGGTCTTGATTTTGTCAGGCAGCAGTTAGCATGGTGCGACCGAGCAACACCATCCGCTCCAAAACCCAGTTCGTCTGCTGAGTTTGCTGCTGCCCTGCATGAGTCAGTAGATGGTAAAGAACTCCGACAGATTGGGCTTCGGAGGGCATTGGGGCCCGCGACTACGGGAACTTCCACGCCGTCCGCGCGGCAACACTGCCAACAGCGGTACGGTGTTCTAGGGGTAGTCGTGGGATGACAGATACCCTTTGCCGTGCCTGTCGGAGTGGAAATGAACACCTGTATCATGTAGTGCAGCAGTGTCCACGAACTCATGGGGGCCGCATCCTACGTCATGATGCGGTCGCCAAGCAGATAGCAGGTGCCTTGTCATCCAGCGGCTGGGATGTTGAAAGGGAGAGATTATACCACATGCCAAGTGACCAGGGCAAGAAGCCTGACATTGTTGCCGTCAAGCCCGACAGGTCTTGCATTATCCTGGATGTCCAGGTTGTTAATGGCAGCATGGACATGGAGCAGACCTGGCGGGCTAAGATAAGAAAGTATGATAGAGATGATTTACGGCAAGCAGTGTCAGAGCTAAAAGGAGTGGAACCCAACAACATCAGGGTGATGGCTGCAACCTTGTCGTGGCGCGGAGTGTGGTGCGGGAAAAGTGCCACGGAGTTGCGCGAGTTGGGCATTTCGGTGGGCGTACTCCGTGGTGTCACCAGACGCGTCCTGCTCGGCTCATATCTTAACTGGTGGTCTTTTTATAGAGGCACTTCCCTTCATCCCTCTCTCCCACCCCCACCTTCCTCATCTTCCCTCATCCCTAGGGCCGGCGTCGGGTGAGTCCTGGGCGTTCTCCCCAATATTTTTGATTTATTTATTTATTTAATTTTATGGCGTGCCCCCTCCGTCACAGAGACCTATGGTCTTGAGGGGAGATTATTTCAAAAAAAAAAATAAATAACGGCCATAACTTCTACATTTTCCATCCGATTTCAATGAAATTTTCAGGGATGTTACAGAGTATTGTTTAGATGGTCCCCTATGAAAATCATAGAGAATTGTTTTTCATAGAGGGATTTATTCATAGAGGGATGGTCTCCTGTGAGAATCTCAAATCTTATTCATGATAAGTTTAATAGCTCAGAGGAAAGAGTCTTGATTTGAGCTCCAGGGGTCGCGGGTTCGAATCCCAGCCGAGGCTAAGAATTTTTTTGATCCAATCACATATATCTACTCACTTAATTTTCCATCCGAATTTGATGACATTTTCTAGGATTGTCCAGATTAGCGTGTAGATGGTCCCCTATGAGGGTAGTGAAAGGTACTTAGAGATTGGTGTTTTGGGATTAACTACTATGCATCGGGTCATCTATACAATCGGGTTATGGATACGAGGAAGCTATGTGCCACACCCACTTGGCAGACGTTTTTTTCTTGGTCGATTCCAAAGGTTCATTATTGTAAATAATACACCAAAATCATAGAAAAAGGTCTTCTCACGCTAGAAGGTCGCGGTTGGTGTAAAAATTCTCAGACACATGCGCACACCCCATTCACGTTTGTTCACCGTGCAAATTGCCATTAATGGTCCTACTGCGTTGAAAATCACTGGTGCTTTCCTATTAGAATCTCTAAATTTCATCAAAATGGGATTGAACAAGACAAAAAATTCAACGGAATTTGTCGATAGTTAGATACACAATCAACATTGTCATAAACATCTCAATGCTTATTGATATATTTATGGCAATCAATACTAGAAACGACGAGTCAAAACACTTACGTCGTAGGCAATACGTCAAGGTCTAATATTGACAAAAATGAGGCCGGTTCCCAGGGACAATCCTAATCCAAATACCGAGAGAGAAGAGTTTGGAAAATACACAGATAGCGTTATTTAACAGCGTTATTGTGTAGGCATCTGATCTATTACACAGTCATGTCCGAGGGATTATGCAACTTGTTACGTGTAGCGGGGTATCTCAAGAATGATCGATGAGCAAAATATCCGTCATGAAAAATAACCGTAGCAATAAACGAGATTAATCGGATTATTTGAACTTTCTTCGTTATCTTATTTTTCGGGTACCTTCCAGACTGGGGAATACTGTAGATGAACACACACCTAATTTTGAATCAGAGAATCATTAATATCATGAAATGATTGATGATTTTATCGAGTGGGATTGCACAAAATTCGATAGAAATTTGAGGGACACGCTGGTCTTCAGTTAAACAGTGTCTTCCACTATAACTTATTACTATACAGGGTGTCCAAGAAAGACACGGCCAAACTTCAGGGGTTGATTCTACAAGTAATTTGCAACAAAAAGTGCCTCGCAATTTTTTTCTTTTTAGACGCTTTGTTTTCGAGTGATTTTACTTTTAAAGATTTTTCCTATGTTCCTTGTCTCACTAAAATTTCTATAGATCCATTATTTTTCATGCAAATTCAAATCTGATTACACCGTTGAAAAGAGCATTAAATTTCCCATCAAATGAGCTACGACACACATTTTTTTACCCATTTTATCTAGAAAAGCGCATTGATTTCCTCTACAGGAAATAAGTAAAAATCTCAAGAATTTCGTCAAAAAACTGGAAAATTTCAAAGTTTTAAGTTTGGACTAGAAAAAATCAACATATAAAAATCTTGGAATTTAAAAATGTGTGTTGTGACTCATCTGATGGGAAATTTAATGATCTTTTCAAAAGTGTAATCAATTTGAATTTGCATGAAAAATAAAGGAGCTATAGTCATTTTAGTGAGACGAGATCGAACATACGAAAACAATCTTACAAGTGAAATAACTCAAAAACAAAATTTATACGAGGTTTTTCTTTTTTTTTTCGAAAATTACTTTTAGAATCGACCCTTGAAGTTTGATCGTAACTTTCTTGGACACCCCTTTCATAAATCGTTTTGCTCGTCCAACTCAGTGTAAAGACAATGTTTGATCATCCCAGTGATTTAGATTCTTGTTGATTGTGATACGACACCAAAATATCCTCGGATATTACATAGGAAGGGTTGAGCTTTCCCTTGATTGTACAGGCCGCACCCTATACGAAACCCTCTATGAAATCCTGTCGGAACGATGCGAAGATATGGAATATGTATAAGCAGTAAACAGGCTGTGCCACAATCTGTCATTCCCTGAGCAACGCACTGTCAAACAGAATCTGAAGTAGTGATCAGGAAAGTAGAGAGCAACCTAAAGAGGACCAGCGGATTTGCCAACACCGGTACGATGTTCAAGGGGAAGTCGTGGGACAACAGATACCCTTTGGCGTGCCTTCGGAGTGGAAATGAACATTTGTATCATGTAGTGCAGCAATGTCCACGAACTCATGGGGGCCGCATCCTACGTCATGATGCGGTCGCCAAGCAGATAGCAGGTGCCTTGTCATCCAGCGGCTGGGATGTTGAAAGGGAGAGATTATATCACATGCCAAGTGAACAGGGCAAGAAGCCTGACATCGTTGCCGTCAAGCCCGACAGGTCCTGCATTATCTTGGATGTCCAAGTCGTCAATGGCAGCTTGGACATGGAGCAGGCCTGGTGGGCTAAGTGAGTAAGTATGATCGAAATGATTTACGGCAAGCGGTGTCGGAGCTAAAAGGAGTGGCCCCCAGCAACATCAGGGTGATGGCAACCTTGCCAACCTTGTCATGGCGCGGATTGTGGTGCGGGAAATTTTCCACGGAGTTGCGCGAGTTGGGCATCTCGGCAGGTGTACTCCGTGGTGTCATCAGACGCGTACTGCTCGGCTCATATTAGAACTGGTGGTCATTTTATAGTCACTTCCCTTCATCCTCCTCTCCCACCCCCTCCTTCCTCATCTTCCCTCATCCCTAGGGCCACCGTCGGGTGAGTCCCGGGCGTCCTCCCCATTATATTCGATTTTTTTTTTTTTTTTTAATTTTTGTTTATTAATAGCGTGCCCCCTTCGTCTTTGAGGGAGTTATTAAAAATTAAAAAAAAATTATATCGTACACTATTTTCTTCTCTCAGGCACACAAAAAAGTATTAAACAGCTTAGGAATATTTTGATAACGTCCGTCAAATTACGAGAACAGTATAAAATATCCTCACTTAGAATTTAGTTGACATAGTTCTGTAGGTACCTACCTACTAACTTTGCATAAAAATTGTTGAATCTAATATTCAATAATGCAAAACATGAAAAATTTTCTAACATGAAAAATGGCTTTAGCGATTGTATTAATAGTTCGTCAATTTCTAGTTTTACAAATTGACTAGCGACATAATTTAGAACAAACCAACGGCTCCTCCTATGTGGGAAGAAACTACTTCAGGAAAATGTTGAATTCTGAATACACCAACCATTAGAAAAATCTCAGTTGGCTGCTTTTAGTTTATTACTTTCAATATTGAACCTTTGGAATCGAACAAGAAAAAAATTTAACCCCCACCCCTCCCCTCAAAATCTGATTGTTTAGGTACGTTAAAATATAATTAGATCCCATTATCGAATTTAAAATATTACCAATGTTACCAACCATGGACCGATTTTCATGAAAATTGGTATGTGGGCTATATTTGGGGTCTGGTTGTGCCCCGAAGCTTTCGGTTGATGTCAGTCATTTCTAAGGGGTGAAAAATAAGGGCTTAATTGATCAAAACGCCCTAGCTCGAAAACTCTCGAAATAAAGGTATTGTTTTTTCACCAATTTAAAATAGCATTCAATATTTAGAATCGATTGAGACACCCAGAGCTCTGTAGGACAAACCGTTCGTTCCCTGTAAAACTTAAGTGTTGGGCTTATGATAAGTCAGAATCACGAGTGTGAGCCGCAAGAGAGGCCTAATCTCCGTTCAAATTTTAGCTGACCAAAATGCGATCGTTTTTAGTTTCGTTGAGTTTTTCTTAGTTTTGCGTCCTTTGCTACAAGTATTCAAATTTCCTAGTAAAGGCACCCACGACACCCTGTTTCTTTGAATTGACTGAGAAGCGTTTATTTAGGGATTACCTATGGTTGGTAGGTAGTGGTACCTAATGGCAAAGCTGTGTTGTTTGCAGACAAGTGATTATATGGTCAAATAATGAACATTTGTGTAATAATTTGCAGCGTTTCGAAACTAGAGGCTCGACTAAACAGAAATAACACAATAATTCTTTTAAACAACTTCAAATGAGAATTTGAAAAAAATTGCCAGAAACACCAGACGTTCTCTTATAATTGCTCCTTATTATTGTGATGATATACCCGAAGTTTGTTCGACTTTTCAAAGTAGGTAGCATTAAAATGGAGGAAGAAAAGACGATTCCACACAATTTTCAACCAGTTCGATTATGGCTTTCATGAAAACTTCCTGGCAACACTCAGGCCACGGAGGAGCACGATGCCAACATTTTCATTATAATTGGTTCGGCATTTTACTAAATCCATACTGCATAATATGCAGCATAATATAGGCACCTATATTATAGGTATTTTCTGTTGACACGTTTAGAGGTAATCGGTTCCGGTCAAAGAGATCAACAGGCACTTATTATAATATTCTCTCGGAATAAGGAATGGAAAGGTACATTGTTTAACAATTTGAAAACCCTGGACTGCGACCAATTGGTTTTACTCGTTTCCTTCTCAAATGCGCGGAGTTACTAACGAATGCGCCTGTGTCAGTTAGCTGTAATTACGAGTAATTTGTCCCCGCGTTTCAAATGTAGGCTATTGAAGAAAAAATAAACCCGTCCGAGGCTCGGTAAGTATTTGAGTAGGCAATTGTGTGGTGGACTTCTCGAAACTACTGAGCGAAAACAAGAAGTGACACTTTGAAATCATAACAGAGGGTTTCGCATGATTGAGGATATTGGGAATAGACGCCCCGACGGGTGAAGGCGGGAAATTACCAAACCGTCGCAGAAATTACTGGAAACAATGAAAGAAAAGTAGAAAAGAATGTAAAAGCGGAGAAAACTGTTCTATTTTCTTTTTTTCAAAAGGATGAGGTGTTGTCGGCAAATGACGAAGGGATGAATCTGCGAATTGAAATTTTGAGTTTGCTCCACAGCTACCAACACGTATATAGAAAAACATCCAATGAGCTTCATAGTTTGATGAAGTTGAGCTGACTGAGCTTTCCTTACTGAGACCTTACTGGATTCAGGTTCTTCCTGATAGACTTCATTGGCTCTTGGAGCTCTAAACTCCCTGTGTACTGCTTAATCTCTCAATTGGTTGGAACTATTCATGATTAAATTATCTATTTTTGTAACTACTTGTTTTTTTTTTGTTCTTATTATTGATTATTTTGAATTTGTTTCAAATATTATTATTGTTGTTTTGAATTATTTTACTATTATCTTAATTGTTATGACTTATTGTTACGAGTGTTATCATGCTGTGTCGTAAGGCAACCCGATCTAAGGGCAGCTCGCCAATTTTAATAAAGTGGTTGTTCCCTCTCTCGTAGAAAATTCTCCATTCCTCTACTGCCCGTGTATCTATAGTATTTTATTCATTTACTGCACGTAAAGTTTACAAAAACTACCATTCAAAAAAATAATAATCAAAGATAATTATGGCCCGTGTCTTGTTCGCATATTTGATAGGTCTTTTTATAAAGATAAGTTATATTCCTCTTTCTTGCGATGTCTCTTTTATTTTGGTTTACTATTTTCGATAATGTGCCATTGGAATCGATCAAAAAAAATTAACCTTCCCCCTCCCCAAATTTGTTGGTTTATTACGTTTCAAGGTACGTAGAATCCAAAGTCAAATTTAAAAAAATTTCCGTCCGTTCGCCGTTCTTAGTTATTATTTTCCGAGAATATGTTATTTATGGTTCTTACACAGGGAGATATGGATATGTATTCTTGGAAAGAGTGCTCGCACAACTGCGACTTGGCTACAAGAAGTCGTTGAAAATATATTACGAGAGAAAGGTTCATGTGCTGAATGGTACGACGCTCTATATGAATTGTAACAAAGGGAAATTGGAGACTTTTGAATTTTGACAAACTCGTTGAAATTTTCAGGCACTGTACTCAGTCACTTAAACTGAGAGCCTTTTCTCAAAATGAATACAGGTCACATATTTCTGAAATTTGTTTTATTTAGTCCTCTTTCTTCATCCTTGATTTACATTATTTTTATACCAATTGTCAACTATAGTCAGTAAGGATTCATTAACAAAAAAAAGTACCTATGTATTGTTTCCAGAGATGTTCTTTTCGCAACTCGTTGCAATAATAGTTTATTTTGAAAATAAAATATAAATTGAAAACTTTTCTTAGTTACCATAGGCCGATTTTGATGAAATTTGGTACATGGGCTCCATTTTGGGACTAGTTGTGCCCTGAAGCTTTCGGTTGATGTCAGTCACTTCTAAAGGGCGAAAAATAAGTGCTGACATTTTCAAAACGACCTAGCTCAGATTTTAATATAAAGATATTATTGTTTCATCAATTTAGAACAGGAGTTAATTTTTAGAATTGAATGAGACCAACCGTTCGGAACGAATGATAAAGCAGAAACACGAGTGTAAATCGCAAAAGAGGCCTAATTTCCGTTCAAATTTTAGCTGATCAAATGCGATTTTTTTTTTTTTTTTCGTTTAGTTTTGTAAGTTTTGTGTTTTACTCAATTGTGCGTCCTTAGCAACTAAGAATCAAATTTCGGAATGAAGGCACCCACAACTCTCGGATAGGGAAGTTTTAATGAAAAAGTTGCGTTGTATGCAGGTAGGAGATCTTTACAGTAAAATAATCAACCATTGCAGCGTTTTTTTTAATTCTTTTCTATTTTTTCTTGATTCAGAAAGGGTATAGTCACTTGATATTTTTATGTTTATAATGAAGAAGGAAGGAAAGTTGTGCCAGAGGGAGTGATATTGATTGAGCCGTCTTCGAATGTTTCGTGGTAGGTACCTATAGTTTTATTTGACCGAGGTAATTTAACCAGAGAGAAATGCAAATAATTTCGAACGCTATTTATGATAAAAATTATATTCCTTATTTTTGCACAAAAAGCTGTATAAAACATTTCTAGTTCCATTCACTTCTTGAGAAAACTAAACTAATAACGACGGAAAATTTGTGGAATAGCTAATTAACTTTGGAATTTATACGATATTTCAAAATACAAAAATGTGGTTTCACTGACCGTTTTACTTATTTATAATAATAAAGGCTTCGACTACTTGCTTCTTCACAATTCACTTCCTCTTTTCGTAATAGAGAATTCAATAAGGGGAGTAAGGCGCTGTACCTTGAGCCACTATGTATTTCGTAAATCCACACACTCTTGAGGCTCCAGATTAACTATTTCTAGACCCAATCCATCTAGAAACTTGTTGAAGTTATTATTAACATCCCTTATTGTAGAATTTATGACAATATACTTGGAAAAATGCAATAAACAAATTTATGCCAAAAATCCAACTAAACCAAAGGTACCCAGAGTATCTTCTATAATGAATTTTCCGTTGGTCGTGAAGGACCAAAGTCCAATAAATGGATGTAATTAAAATTGACTCTCCCCGTATCAAGATGCCCAAATGTCCTGCAATGTTATTTTGGTCCAACCGTCGAACGCTCGCGTGTTCAAATCACGTTGTCCCAGATTGATAGAATTAACTAAACGTCCTCAAGTAGATTATCATAGTTATAACTAAACGAGCCATCGTGAAACGATAAGTTGACTTTCATTAGTACAAAACTTTGAAAATTGGTCGGGACGATCCATTTGGCATTCGTTATTCATTTGTTTGATGAAAGAACTTTCTTTTGAAGAAGGAGCATTAAGGAGAATAGAATCGTTTCCCCATCATTGGTTTACTGGAATAGACGGGAGGACTTGTATTTTGTCAATACAAATCTATAGTACAGTACTTAGGTACCTACCACCTACTTTTACATCTAAGAGATAAAGCCAAACATGCTACTTTCCTCAACCCACCCAAAAAATTTGAAATTAAAGTACGAATGATCATCGAAAAAAACGTATATTCTGGAAATCTGTTTCGAATGGGTCAGGTCAGCCTCCCATTTAAACTTTGATTTAATTATATTTAGGTACCTATATTTTTTCCTACAATGTTTCTGAATAAAGTAGAAAGTTTAGACAACGTTAAACCCAAAACAACAATGCGAATGTAATAATAGTAAAATAACGATGTTGTTCCTTCAGGAGACTATAAACGCTCTTAAAAAAAAAAAAAAATCGCGGCTTTCATAGATAATTGGTTACGTCGAAAGTTACCTACTGGGGAGATACGCCTAATATTGCAAATTTTTGAGAGTCAGAAATCCTTTTGTATGGAAACCCAAATTTTGTACTGTGTAAAGCATGATAGATAAATAATTTATTATGGTGTTGCTATGTAGTTATATTTCTATCTATCAAAATAACGCATCATTATAGTTCATTAAAACGTCTGCAAAGTGGGTGTGGCTCATAGATTCCTCGTATCCATAACCCGATTGTATAGATGATTCGATGCATAGTTGTTAATCTCAAAACATCAATCTCTAAGTACCTTCCACTACTCTCATAGGGGACCATCTACACGCTAATCTGAACAATCCTGAGAAATTTCGTCAAAATCGGATGGAAATTGTTGAAGTTATGGCTGTTACAAGGAATTCACTATTGCGCATGCGCAGCAACTACTATTAATTTAGGGGAGATAATTTTCATAAGAATCATGAATAAAAATTTTGTATTCTTTTTAATTCTAATATTTTTAAAAATTTTCATCTTCACACCAATCTGAACAATCCTAGAAGATTTCATCAAATTCGGATGAAAAATGTAAGTGTTATGGCTGTTACAAGGATTTTCCGTTTGCGCTTGCGCAGAGGCTACTGTCACTTTTAAGGCCCTGATTTTCTTAGGGAATCATCTACAACTTAATTCACATAATCCCTGAAAATTTCATCGAAATCGGATAGAAAATTTGGAAGTTATGGCTGTTACAAGTAATTCACGTATGCGCATGCGCAGCGGCTACCATCAGTCCGGGGCTAATTATTTTCATAGGGCACCATCTAAGCGCCAACCCGCACAATCCCTGAAAATTTCATCGAAATCGGATGAGAATTGTAGAAGTTAAGCCTGTGGCAGGGATTCATGACAGACACACAGACAGACATGGAAGCAAAATAATTTTGCTCCTCCAAAATCTCCAAAGTCCTCCAAAATCGAAATTTCCTCTCCCGTTTTACGTTTCAAACCTTTCTGAACAATTATTGTTCAGAAAGGTTTGAAACGTAAAACGGGAGAGGAAATTTCGATTTTGGAGGACTTTTTTTTAACCTTGAAAAGTGAAAACAAAGCTTCCGCTACCGTGGTAGACTCTGAATATATTCAATATTTTTAAATTGCCATTATTGAAATCCCATTCTACGTCAAAGTATCATGAAAGTCAAAATGCTATGAAAGTATTTACAGTAAAGTCTGTATTTGAAATAAAATTTTTTAAAGTCAGCCAAGTGGGTTGGGCACATAGCTTCCTCGTATCAATAACCCGGTTGAGTAGATGATCCGATTGTAGCTAACGTCTAAACATCAATCTGTAACTACCTTGCACTACCCTCTTAGGAAACCATCTTCCCGTCAACCAGTACAAATTTTATCAAATCGGACAATAACTTCGTTTAGTTAGCTCATGACAGACGGACAGACACGGAATCAAACATTTTCAGGAAGTCCTAATAAGTAAAACGCGAGAGGAAATTTTGATTTTGAAAAACCTTTTTTTTCAACCTTCAAAAGTGAAAACTGCTTCCGCTACCTCGATAGACTCAAAATTCAAAGGTTGATTCTGCAAATTAAATTTGCGCGATTCCCTAATAATATATTGTATAAGATATTATCTTGTTTGCAGAGCGGTTGCCTGTGAATTTGCCGTTTTCCTATTATTATTATTCCGTTAGTAGTAGGTATAGCTCATTGTGTGGTAACAAATGTTTGTAAATAGATACCTCACCTATGTAATCAAGTTTAACCGAATAATGTCGATATAAATAACTAACTGCAAGTAGTACGCACTAACTATGTATGCAAATAACTGGAAAACGGTAGGGAATGTCACCTCGACAACTAGTCTCATTTTGAAAATAAGTAAGTAGGTAGTTATTTTTAGCTCGAAAAATCGGAATTAGTTACAAACCAACTTATTGTTAATTCTACTCCTGTTCAGTCTCTAGTTATGAATTACAAGTTGGCTATAATTAGCAAGCCTCCACTCAATATGGCGAGAAGGATCATTTAACAATCTAAAAAGGCGAAACAATACTGACAATTGTAGTCATAACTGATTTGTTCTCGTATTTCAGTGGTTTACGCCTAGTAAGTCTGTCACTTATCCGTCGGAATAGTAATTAGTTACGTACGTACCTACTCCTAAACTTACTCGGGTTTCAGGACTTATTGCAACTCAACCTCGAAAAACGAAGAATCTGTCGTGTCAACCAATCTCACGAATATCTGAGCCGATGAAACATAATTTTCAAAGTTTAAGGTATCAAGGGTCTACACATCGATTGATCCAAGTTAAAAACTCAGGAATTTGTCTTCAGTGAATTGAAAGACCTTTTTAGGTCGTCCCACAGTAGGAATTCGTAAATTTTTACCAAGTTGTAAAAAATACCAAGCTGGTAAATTTGGACGAAATTTAATATCTTTAAATCAGTTCAAGTGTTCATTCAATAAACGTATTTTTTTCTTCTTCTTCTTCTTCAGGAAGACTTGGGCGTCCTTATGCGATTAATCTGGGATAAAGTTGGACAACACTCAACAGAAAAAAATAACCACAATCGAATCCGTTTTAGACCATTCTGAATCCAAATCTGAGGAAAACTCGGCCCTTCGGGGCAAGCCCCCTGGACCCCTGGATGGTTACTGCTTAGAGCTTTCGGCTAAAATTCAAGAAACATGGAATATGATTGTTTTGTTTGTTTGCTGTTCTCTTTTACAAGGAATTTGTTGTCTGGTGTTTTCATTAAATGAAAAAAATTTACCAAGTCCTACTGTGGGAAGTCCTAAAAATGTCTTTCAAGTCACTGAAGACAGCTAAATTTTAGCTCTTTATGGACGTGATTTTCAAATTGCTCGTCATTTCATTCACCTCTTGATGTCCCAAAGGTATTGTTATTATTAGGAAATCGAAAACATCTAAAACGTCGAAGTACACATCGCAACTAAAAGCCAAGGTTGCAAGATCCTTTGATTACTTTTTGGTAAAAACGAGGCCGGCCTACTACATAAATCCGCTAAATCCAAGTTGGTTCTTACCATGCATAAACGTGTAGATGACATAACTTCGACAGAAAACGCTGCAAATTATTACACAATAGTTTATTATTTTTCCATATAGATCACTCGTCTGCAAAGCCACCAACCATCCAACATGAAGAAAAACATCGATCGCATTTCGGTCAGCTAAAATTTGAACGGAGATTAGGCCTCTTTTATCGTCCAAACTTTAAATTCTCGTTGTGAGTGAACGGTTTGTCCTACAGAGCTCCGGGTGGTCTCAAAAAATTCTAAAAATTCTATAGAATCCTAAATTGAAGAAAAAACAATAGCTTTGTATCCAAATTTTTTGAGTTAGGGCGTTTTCAAAATTTCAAAATTGATTTTGGAACCCTTAGAAGTGACCTACATCAACCAAAATCCTCGGGGCACAACTAGACCCCAAATGGAGCCTACATACCAAATTTCATCAAAATCGGTCAATGCTAAGTGGCAAAAGTGCCTCGTACGGCGGACGGCGGACGGACGGCCAAATTTTTATTCGATTTTTGGATTCTACGTACCTTGAAACGTAAACCATCAAATTTTGAGGGGGTGTTGGAAAATTTTTTTTCTTGGTCGATTCCAAAGGTTCATTATTGAAAATAATAAACCAAAATGAACTTGACAACATAGAAGGAATACAACATCACAGAGAAGGAATGCTGAACCATGCAACGAGAAGGATTGGGGACCAAGCAACAGGAAGGAATCAGGCTCTGGATCGGCAGAGTTTGCACTATCAATGAGGACCGTGGTGGATCAAAATTTGGCGCTTCGCGCCTCGAAGTCGAAAACCGAAGTGTTGAAAATGACGTATGTCCGGAGGGTTGGAAAAAGCGTAGGATCGGAGTGTTTAAAACGCGCGTGAAACTTTCGCGTCCCCCTTTCGCGTAACGTTTACGGATAGTTACCCTAAGGTGTGTGATAAAATCTTGTGTACTCTGCCCAGACCTTAGTTTTCAAACGATTTTCGTGGTTCTTTTTTGTTAGCCTCAGAAATCTTCCGAGTTGCACGCTATTTCACCAGAGTATCAAAAATAGCATGGTGAGTGGGCGAGTGGTGGGATAGTATTCACAAAATATCCGATTTTTCAACATTTCGGTTTCTTTATAGTTTACTAGTTGCACCCAAGCTTTGAAATTGAGGGAAAATTTTCAATACACCTCCGGATTTTCATGAATTATTCTTTGTAACACTGTGGAACAAATCATTGGTGGCGCCATGGTGACACCAGAAACCACGCATTTCGTGGGTTTTTAAGTGTTTTATTTTGAATACAGAAGTGACTACGGTCTACCTAAACAGATAAAAAGTTCACCGTTACGACGTAAGACCGCTTTGGTGCCACACTGACACCTTTGGTGGAGGGGGGACTCGAATTCGCACGTTGGGTGTCGTAGATCATGGATTTTAAAATGCTGTTTAAATTCGAGGCTCGCATGCCCCTAGAAATGTTATGGTGGGGGGGTCCCACTATTTCTAAATCAGAATGCTGACCAAATTACTTACATTAAGTGAAATCGTGCAGGAGGAAGGTAAATGAAAATGAATGTTTTATCGCTCACCAACTGGTTTAAATAGAACTAATGCTTGTCCAATGGGACGACTCCTAAAATGCATTCATTACTTATCATCATGTTTCACAAGCCTTAATAAAATTAAAGCTCCCAATGAAATACTCCCCCCACCAGGGTGTTCATTCCGTATTAATTTAAGAAACAAATAAAGTACCAAAATTAGTAATATTGGTGGAATTTTGTGATGAACCTCTGGCAACTTAAGAGACAACAATATATTGTTAATCGGACATTTCATCAATTGGTCAATTTATTCGATACGTGGGTAATAAATCATAACATCATTTTCCAAGAAGAACATGTACGAAAAGGAGTAGTTTCTGCATAATTGAATAGGTATGCGAGCGGTGAAAAGAACTAGGTGAAAAAATCGATTTTTCTTCTTTATTGCAGTTTTTCCTAGGCATGACTCATCATCTGGGGGTGAGAAGAACTGGGTTCCCTCGTCGGCATGTCAGATATTCATTGAGAACAAAATAATAAAATATCTGGAAAAGGGAACTAAGGGTGTAATTTTTGCCCTTCACCAATACAGGTAGGGGAAGTGGCGTTTTTGCACTTAGTTCCTTTCACCACTGGAATAGTCTGGTACTAGAAATTTACCAACAGGCAAAGAGCCAATATTATTCAAAAACTTCATTTTGGAGCTCTCCCACATTATTACATGCTGAACGAACACGAAACAAGAACCGCTGTTTTTGGTTTTTTCATTATTTTTCAATAATCAACCTTTGGAATCGAACAAGAAAAAATGTGTTAACCATTCCATGTACGTAGAATCCAAAAATCGACTTTAAAAAATCTATCCGTCCGCTGTCCGGCCTACACCATGGACCGACTTTGATCAAATTAACCGGGATACCGGCTCCACTTGGGCCCTAGTAGCGGTACAAAGCTTTTGGTTAGTATCAGTCACATCTAAGGGCTGAACAATAGGGATTGCAATTTTCAAAACGCCCTAGCTCAAAAACTCTCAATATACAATCATGTTTTTTTTTTTTATCAATTGAAGACATAATTTAATGTTTAGAATCGAATGAGACCACCCAGAGGTCCGTAGGACAAACCGTTCGCTCCCTACGAGAACTTAAGGGTTGGGCTTACCATAAATTACAAACACAAGCGTGAATCGCAAAAGAGGCCTTTTCTCCGTTCAAATTTTACCTGACCAAAATGTGATCGTTGTTCGTTTCTTCAAGTTGAACTCAATTTTGGTTTATTATTTTCAATAATAAACCAAAAACCATATTTTTTGTTGCCTTTGGAATCGAGCAAGAAGAAAAAAGTTTAACCCCCCCCCCCCCCCCTCAAAATTTGATGTTTTACGTTTCAAGGTACCTACGTAGAATACGAAAATCGAATAAAAAAATGTCCGTCCGTCCGCCGTACGCGGCACTTTTCTTAGCAACACTGGACCGATTTGGTTCAAATTTGGTATATGGGCTCCATTTGGAGTCTAGTTGTGCCGCGAAGCTTTTGGTTGATGTCAGTCACTTCTAAGGGGTGAAAATTAAGGGTTGAAATTTTCAAGAGTGCCCTAGCTCGAAAACTCTCGAAATAAAGGTATTGCTTTTCCACCAATTTAAATTGTATTGAATTTTTTTTAAATTTTGAGACCACCCGGAGCTCTGTAGGACAAACCGTCCCTACGAGTACTTGAAGGTTTACCTTCGATAAAACAGAATTATGAGTGTGAATCGCAAAAGAGGTCTAATCTCCGTTCAAATTTTATCTGACTAAAATGCGATCGCTGTTCATTTCTTCGATTTGTATACAGTTTTGCCTTCTGCGTAACCAGTAATCAAATTTCCATGTGAAGCTTTCTATTTTTCGAATCGAGTGTGAAGCGTTTAGTTGTTTCTAATAAACTTGATTGTGAAGGTGTGAAGCCAGTATGGTGTGGTAGGTAGTACCTACCAATAGTTGGTAGGTGAAAAGAAGGTGGTAGGTAAAAAAATGTTGGTAGGTAAAAAACGCTGCAAATCATTGCTCAAAGGTTTATTATTTTCTGTATAGATCACCCTTCTGTATAGATCACTGGTTCTCCACCAATAGCACCTACCACCATCTGTATTCTCCCTTGACCTTCCCTCTCAAATTTCAGCTTCCTGCGTTCAATAGGATTGAAAATGGCTTCGGAGCTCATTCAGCTGATCAGTGCTCTTCCAGGCGTCTCCAGCATTCGAGGAGATCTTCACTCTTCAGATCACTGATCAGCTGAGTGAGCTTCGAAGCCATTTTCAATCCTATTGAACGCAGGAAGCTGAAATTTGAGAGGGAAGGTCAAGGGAGAATACAGATGGTGGTAGGTGCTATTTATGGAGAACCAGTGATCTATACAGAAGGGTGATCTATACAGAAAATAATAAACCTTTGAGCAATGATTTGCAGCGTTTTTCCTTAGCAAGCAACCAGTGATCAAATTTCTTATTGAAGGCACCCACAACTCGCTATTTCTTCGAATTGAGTTTGATGCGTTCATTTCTTCAAAACTTGATTGTGAAGCGAAAGTACGTTTGGTAGGAAGGTACAATGGCAAAGCTGTGTTCTTCGCAGGCCAAGTGATCAACACAGAAAAATAATAAACCTTTGTGTAATAATTTGCATAGTTTTACTATCAGAATTGAGGAACTGGAATTTATTATTTAAAATTGTATACCTAATAATTTTGATACATGGAAAAACGCGCCAAATTGAGGTGCGGTTTGGTTCTTTCAATTTCTCACATCTGATGCTCTCTCTCTTTGATGGCTCTTTAATGGTCCTAACCCATACCCTGTTGTATAAAATTTAATAAACGCCTTCAATCAACCTTCAATCAATCTCTCTAAAGACTGATTAGGTAATCCAATTTCAAATCTCAGCAGTTGTAATATTTTATACATTTGTGTGGTAATTTCACCAGAGCAATTAATTAGAGTTTCGTTTGTTCGCTTTTTTTTTCAAAAATGTAATCTAAACAGGAAATGAAGTAATTCCAAGCAGACCTCACGTGGACGAATTGTTTGTTTTCCAAATTATCGAACTCTGTTCACAAAATCCTGGAATGCTACCGAATCAAACCCTGTTATTCGAAATTTCATCTAAAATATCGTAATGCGCGACCGGATTAGTTTTTGTTTGGCACATTAAATAAAGTGAAGGGATCTGTATTTTTCTTTTCTTCTCTTTCGATGGTAGAGAAACAACGTACGACTCGTGAAGAGGTCGAAGGAAAAATCTTCCCTCCAAAATTCCCTCCATTTTTGCATTCCTCGGCTTCCTGCACGATTTCGGATCCGAGTCTGCCTGATCTGTTTGTTCGTGGACAATCTCTATACTATAGAGATAGCCAAACTATACGATTCGAAATCATAGTGAAAAGTGTTAGGGTTTGTCCAACGTAGGCCATTGGCTGTCCCTTACAGATTTCTTCACGAGTGGATCAAAGGTGAAGTGCGATCCCGCGCAAACCTGATTTCCGTAAGAAATTCATGATCTGATTTTGCTAATCCAATATGTCAAAAACACTTCATAATAAAAAAAAAATTTTAAATATGAAAAGTCGGGAAATGATTCCATATTGTGAGTTGATTTTAAAAATCAATCAATACAGTGATGATCATTTTGGTACAATATTGGTGTCTCTTTGTCCATGTGACAATGAGTGAAGGAACTAAATTGTCTACCCTACTTGGCTTGTCCACTGCAAAAAAAGCTTCTTTCTTGTCAAAGGTTAGCAAAAAATAACAAAGGACTTGACAGGAACTTACCGATGTGGGACATAAGTTGCTCGAGGTCATCTTCTTGTGACATGGCGGCAGGGAATGGTGGAATGGACCTGACCTGCGTTTATAGGAGTCACCTACGAGAGGATCCCTATATACGTCACCGAAATGGGGAGCCTTTATCTCTTCTTTTCGTTATTTGAACTATTACAGATTAGAGTTATGGAAATAAGTATGAATGGGGAACGAAACTATGGTATGACGAGATCGCAATAAATTTAGCAATCTCAGTGCAAACTGAAGGAGCTAATTCATGAGGTCATTGTTTTGCAGATATTTTTGGGATTTCACTGAGAAGTTATATATTTGAGATGTATATTGGACCGGAAGGATAGATGCCCGAATGAAATGGCGGGCTGGACGCGGTCGCGGCGACACTCGGCCCCAGTTCGCGGGTCGGCGGCGAATGTGAGCGATACATCGGCTTGGGGTCTCCCCTCTTGTCGACTCCCACCAGTCGACTGGACGGTTTTTTCACTATTTGCACTGAGGAGCAGCATCTTCCCACAGAGATATTCTTTTTTCATTCAGGATTTTAGTGCTCGAAAATTGAATCTACAAGACCATTTCTTTTAACTTGTATGTTTTGTAAAAATCGGCGGAGGCTTCGGTTAGTCACAAGGTGGGCCCAAACAACCACAACACTGACATCCACAAATCTTTACCAGCACATTAGGTAGATTGTTCCTTCATTCCCAGTTAGCCTATACAAGGCTACTGTCCGATACTGATAAAATTTCCCAGGATTATGTTGTTTGAGACTTGTCTAGAATACTGGCAAGACAATTATGTTGCTGACCCCCAAATTTATAATGAATGTAATATGCGCTCTAATACTGCTCTAATCCTCACCTAAAATACTCTATAAATATAACAGTCTTATCAATTTGTCTCTTCTTAGTTCTAATTATTGAGAAATTTGTCTAGGATACTGGCAAGGCAATTATGTTGCTAACCCCCAAATTTATAATGAATGTAATATTTCCCAGGATAAAATTTCCTGGGAATTGCGTTCTAATACTGTTCTAATCCTCACCTAAAATACTCTATAAATGTAACAGTCTCATCAATTTGTCTCTTCTTAGTTCTAATTATTGAGAAATTTGTCTAGGATACTGGCAAGGCAATTATGTTGCTAACCCCCAAATTTATAATGAATGTAATATTTCCCAGGATAAAATTTCCTGGGAATTGCGTTCTAATACTGTTCTAATCCTCACCTAAAATACTCTATAAATGTAACAGTCTCATCAATTTGTCTCTTCTTAGTTCTAATTATTGAGAAATTTGTCTAGGATACTGGCAAGGCAATTATGTTGCTGACCCCGAAATTTATAATGAATGTAATATTTCCCAGGATAAAATTTCCTGGGAATTGCGTTCTAATACTGTTCTAATCCTCACCTAAAATACTCCATAAATTTAACAGTCTTATCAATTTGTCTCTTCTTAGTTCTAACTATTGAGAAATTTGTCTAGGATACTGGCAAGGCAATTATGTTGCTGACCCCCAAATTTATAATGAATGTAATATGCGCTCTAATACTGTTCTAATCCTCACTTAAAATACTCCATAAATTTAACAGTCTTATCAATTTGTCTCTTCTTAGTTCCAATTATTGAGAAATTTGTCTAGGATACTGGCAAGGCAATTATGTTGCTGACCCCCAAACTTATAATGAATCTAATATGCGCTTTCATACATTTCTAATCCTCACTTGAATAACACTATAAATACTATTCATAGAGTTATTCAAATGAGGATTAGAACAGTTATATTAGAACAGTCTTATCAGTTTGTCCCTTTTGAGCTTTAATTATTGAGAAATTCTTCTAGAATACTGGTAAGGTGGTGCATACCATTCCTGCTCCTTCCAGCAAGGTGAAGCTATTTTCAGAAAAATGTTGTTTTCAACTTAATGGGGGAAAAAACGTGCAGTTAAAGTTCCCTATCGAGTTTATATTATTCGCTTTATAATTTATGGACGTATTCATCTCGTTTCAAAATAAGTGGTCAGCAACACGATTCAGAAACGCTGTCCATTCTTCATTCGTGTGTACGAATTTGTGATTTGCAGATTTGATTTTTATCTGCGCCTATGTTTGTGCAAACAATACACAACATACATTAATATAATCCCCACATAAACAAATACATTCCATTCAAAGTGGAATGATTGGTTAAGAAATCCAAACAGACATGACCAAATGCCAAAAAGTGCAAAAGATTCGTCGACAACTCAAACGTAATTTCACGATAAGAAATTCGACAGTTTAGACGTACAGAACTCCATCAATAACTAGGTAGACAACGATTGAGGCCTCAACAGCATTAACTGTTCACCACGTCACCTGACAATGAAATTGTTATGAAATACTGAGGCATCGTGCTCTGTGTTCAAAGGCGATTTCAATATTCAAGACTTTGAGGGTGAATTTCAAATGGCGAGAACCAACTCTGTCAAATGGTACATTATTCAATAATCAGAAAGTAATTTCACGAAAACGTTGCGGCGGTACCTGAAATGCTGATTCCCCGTAATCACATGCATGTTGTATTATGTGCCTTGCTGATGGTCAAAGTGCAGAGGTGCAATTCGAAGGGGTGTTGATTCATTGAAGAACAGCTCTCCTGTATAAAACCACTCGCATAATTTTCTACAGCTCGCATAATTTTCTACTCGCATAATTTTATACAGCTCTCCTGTATAAAACCACTCGCATAATTTTCTGATGATACCTTTTGCTAAGTTGTATGGAATCTGTTGCCATGGGAGAAGGTAAGTGCGAAGAAGGCTTTAAAATGAATGAAATCCAGAAAAGTTATTTATGAATTGAAAATTTTTGTTAGGTATGTGTCCAAAAATACAAAAATCTCATGGTCGTATCGTTTGAGGGAAAATACATTGGAGCATGACTGTCAAAGTTGGCCTTTCTTCAACCAAGTTCAATTTTTAGAAAAATGTATTATTTGTCACAGTAAAACCAAGATGGGTTATTCAATGGGTTATTTCGATGGGTCGGAAATTCAGGTTTTTGACCTCAAATTTGGATTTAACACCATTGAAAACCTCTATGCTCCAACTTTTTGCCCATTGATACTAAGTATAACATGTGGTAGAAAATACACGCGGGCGTGTGTGTGTAGTATTTTGTAGTATACAAGGCCACGAGGCGTTCGAGACCGCACGGGATTAGTGAAATGTCTCGATATAAGGTCAGCAAGTTAACCCAGATAACCCTGAATTTTTTTTTTTTTTTTTTTGACTAATTTTTTGACATTTTCCGTATGTTTAGTGTCATAGCTGTTGTCTGAAGACAAATTTGACACTCTTGCAAATTTTTCCCATTTTAATGAGGTCATAAATGGGCATCCTTCCAGAAGGACGTCAGTAGAATAAGGAAGCAATCTCTCTCGCATATTCCTTATTCTTGTGAGATAACAAATGAGACTCGAGATTGAAAATACACTTTTTATTCAATCAAAACTGGATATAAAACTATCTATCATTTAAAATTGACAAAATTTATTTTTTGTGGAACGATAGAAAACGAAAAAGTGTAGAAATGTGTCACATTTCAAGCATCCGGTTGTCGACTTCGTCTTGGAAAATCCTCAGTGCAGCTGCTCCCCTTCTTCCTATCTTTTCGTCTACTCCCGTATCTCCAACGTAGTTTTCTTTCTTATCGAATCTAAAAAAAAAAGATAAATAAATTCAATAATAAATTATTGAAAGGCTGCAAACTGTACAATGCATGTGTCCAAGTTTTTGATTTTCATTCAACGACAGAAATCTTGGCTGTTTTTATCAACAAAAAAAATCGAAATACTCAAGGGATGACAACTTTTGTTTGGGACCACGCATTGATTACTACTCTCTAAGTGCAGTTGAAAGAGACTGGTTTTTTGTCCACTTGTACAATTTTTTGGGCGGTTTTGGTTTACGGACTTGATGTTTCCCCCTCTTCTTGTTGGAACTATTTTCATTGGAAATTGATGCTTGGGGATCATCATCGCTTTCATCATCTTTATCATGAGAAGGAATGCTATTCAAAATTGCAGGAGAAAATTATCAATAACAGGGCTCTCGCCCGGTGAGGTCATGGAGGGCATTTGTTGGAGGTAATAAAGATATATCGACTTCCCCTTGACTTATTGCATCATCATTCCCCTCCGAAAAATCCAATAATATTGGATATATAACATATTATGTTATTTGATGTAAAGGAAGCAACTTCTTGCAGAAAAAGCGAGAAATCCAAAAAAATCAGCAAATGAAAAAATATGGGGACGGAACGATTTTGAATGTGTATTCTACTGACGTCCTTCCAGAAGTCAAGAAAAGTGGTAATAATGGAGACGAAAATGGCAAAATTACATCAATAACATGTCATTCCCTTAGTAGAGAGTAGGAACAATAGAATATCAACGTCGAAATAAAAATAAAAAATGAATAGGTACTTACCCATCAACTATGAATTCTGGGTGACCGCTCATGATTGAAGCTGCTAGGGAAAAACTGCACTGAGTAACTGTTGGTCGCATACTGAAGACAAAATCGGTCCCCATCCCTCCGTTAGGATGTAAACAACAGTTCAAAGCTATACTAGACCACAGCGGTATCATAATACAGGAGAGAAAATTCAGAAAGTCGACCTAAGTCCCTCATCCTTTCAGAAGGACGTCAGGGCTATCTGGGTTAATACGTCACATCATTCAAATCTTTAACTTTCATTAGCTTCCCTAATTTCTTCTAAACATTTTCTCGACGATCAGACCCGATTACCGTTATTCCTGACCCATGCTCTTTTGAAAAAAAAAACGTATTTTTAAATTGACTGAAATACCCCATTCTGTTTCAGGAGAGCAACGAAAAACTAACAGTTCGGAAGGCTGTGTGGACTACAGAAAATTTGTATTTTGTCGGTTGATGCGCACTGACGATGGACTGGTGAAGCGCGGGATAACCGGATCATTGTTGATAATCATGGTCACCACAGTGGCCATGGAGACCTGCTCTTTCGTATCCATCTTCATGTCCAAACAGTTACAATCTTGTTTGGACTGCGTGAGGAGCTTTTTGCTTGGCAACTTGGTGACTATGGTTTTATTTAACGAATTTGCCAACCGCAAGAGGCTCGCGCGTCTTCATGATTTCCTCAACTCATCCATGAGTTCCCCTCGGTATGTACCTGCATCTGGAAAAACTCCACCAGATTTTCCAACGGGAAGAAGTTTCAATTATGAATTAGATGGAAGAAAAACTTTTCTATTTCCAATCCTTGCAGAACGGATTTGCCTGAAGCTCAAGAGATATTGAATAAGGCACGAGAGGAAGCTTCGTCGAGTCTAAGGATGTACATCATCATATTCTCAGGGAACATCGCCCCAATGATATTAGCGCAGCCTCTGGCAGAATGGATATCCGGACACTCGTGGAAGAAATTGCCCATCCCTTGGGCCTTCCCTCCTTCGGATTCCGACGTCAAATTTGGGCTGGTTTTCACTTTCCAGTGCATAGGTATCACATTAAGGGGGTCTCAGTCGGTCGCCGTTCGTTCCTCGTTCCGGGTCAGTATTTTACGAAATCGAAGGCGCAAAGACTTATAAAAGTTGTACCTAAATTTGAAATTTTAAAGGATTTTAAAAATTTATTAGCGCATGGCTCTTGGGAATTGAAAAACTGGAATATTGCCGCTGGAATCATCAAAATCGAACATTAATTGCCAGAAAAATATGGGGAAAACAAGGGAAAACCCGTTCATTCAGTATCTGGCAATATTGATGATTCCGGCGGCAATATTTCAGTTATTCAATTCCCTAGAGCCGTGCAAATAAATCCTTAAAATCCTTTAAAACTTCAAATTTAGGTACAACGTTATAAGTTTTTGCGACTTCAATCTCGCGGAATACTAAAAACAAACGGCGACCGAGATCTCAGTAGGTCGCCGTTCGTTCCACGTTCCGGGTCAGTATTTCCCTAAACTTATGTGTTTTTCCCATATTTTTTTGTAATTATTGTTCGATTTTGATGATTCCAGCGGCAATCTTTTAGTTTTTCAATTCCCTAGACTGATGCACTAATGAATTTCGAAAATCCTTGAACATTTCAAATTTAGGTACAACTTTTTAAGTTTGAGCCCTTGCAATTTAGGGAAATACTGACCCGAAACAAAGAACAAACGGTGACCGACTGAGGCCCCCTTAGCTGTTTCTGATCGTATAGAACGCATTCGGATTATTGAACATAACTTTTAATGTACAGTTCTTAGGAGCTTCACGAAGTAACCTTTCTGAAGTCCTCAAAATGGTAGTTTTACGTCAGGACCGTAAACTCCAATTGACAGTTCGTTAGGCATATCTTGTTGTTCTCGCGTCAACTGAGTTTCGCCAATGAATAACTTGCTAATTATGTTAGAGATTCGACTTTGTGGAAAACCAAATTTTACGTTAGGCACAACTATTAAAACAAAACATTTCGTCGCCCCTCGACCTTCTCCTTCTGGTTTCTTTGTGTTTTGAAGTCGGTCAAAATGAATTGACGCCCCGTCGCCGAAATTCAGGCACAAAATAAATGCTCTCATACCCATCGCATGACCAACTTTAGGACCATAACCACAAAGTAATAATTATTACACAAATTGTATTTCCGAATTCTCGTTTGTACCAACCTTGATTATACCAAATTTTACTCGAATCGGAATATTTTAGATTACAAAAAATTAGCTTCATTTTTGGAAATGAACATATCAATTAGGGATTACTATAATCGTATAAGTAAAATTTACTCTTCTTCAATTGATTTCAACATGCAAACCACTCATAAATCAAGTTTTTACAAAACCATTTATTCAAAATGGAAAACCTTGAAAATTTGAAATGGAATTTTTTCAAAAATATTATTTGTACTTTATTGAAACAAACTCCATTCTAGGTCGACATTTCGAGAAAAAAATTTCTCTTCTTCGGGGCTTTGATGGGAATGAGCGTTATGAAATATCTATTTGGGAGCTGGCCAAGAAGGTACGAGGGGTTTTTCGAAGATTTGAAGGGAGCGAAAAAGGATGCAACTTCGACGTCCCCAACCGGCACCTTCTCCACTCACTCAATACAGTCCCTTGTAGGGAATTTGAACGGATTTTTTGGGGGTTTTCAGGGGTGCATAGTTGATAGGTACTTGATTATTCAATGAAATAAAATTACTAGATTTTGTGGACATTGAATGTTGATAAAGCCTCTGACTGAAACCCTGAAAATCAAATTCTCTGTTGTCAAGTTAGATTTGATTCAGAATCGAGTTGTTTGACTTACAGATCAAATTAAGTTTTCATTTTTTCAGTCAGAGGCTAAATGTGAGGCTCTAAAGTTACCTATATTTATTAATATGTATAAATTAATATTTATTTCTTATTCTTATTCTCGAAACATCGGCTCAAAAAGAATTTTTTAAATGTAAACGTACTCTCATGAAAAATAGAAATGATATTATTTTGAAGTTGCGGTAAGGTAATTATGTTTGGTTGGAGTACAGGCAGTACAATTCACTCGTATGATCACAATGAAATATGATACTCCGTTGGGACTACAGTGCCTTCTACCATCGACAACTAAAAACAATTATTCAAATATTGGTAACTACATAGCTAGTAATTAGTTTAAATTTGTTGTAAAATGTAGCTGATTTTCATCAGGCGTTTGCATAGCCAACTGCTTAGGAATGGTGTTCATGTCGTTCTCGTCCATCACAATACAAATGACGGCTATGTTCGACGTTCTGTTACTTTCTCTCCGGCGTATCGAAAACAGAGCGACCATCAGAACCCAACGAGAAGAGATGGACTACAAAACCTCCCTGCTGTATTGTCTACGAGAAGATGTAATTTTCTATCAACAACTCGTCAGGTAATAACTTACATATTTAAATCTGTACCATTCGCAGGAATCCAGGATATCTGAGGGAATAATTTAAAAACTAGTATGTGGAAGTCTGTAATGGAACTAGTCTAGGTCATTGTTGAAGGGTGTTGAGTCGGATGATAATTACATGTTGGTGGTCGAAACGACTCTGGGTCCTCTTTGTGAATAAAAAGGGGGAAAACGTTGACTTTTTGGTGTTTAATTTTCAGCTACAGTTTCGCTGGGCAACTTGCCAGCATCTTCAGGCTAAAACAGATATTAGAACAGCAGATCTCTCTTTTCCGTTTTTTAAAATTGATGTTTTTTTTAAAATTGATGTTGTTTTGTTTTTAAAATTAATGTTAGATCTAAACGTTATAGGTGTGTTGCTTAACAATTTTACCAATCAAACAAGGTAGGCTATCTGACTTGTTCAGTCACTGTTTTTTTTTTTTTTTTTTTTTTTCTTTTAAAGGAGTACAGATTATTTTTTCACACTTGTTTGAAATGTCTCGACTTATACACTGTATTTAATCATTGTTTTTCCAGTTTGGATCGAAATGACAAGAAGTATATTATTATTATCCAGTTTGGATCCGTTAAGATCGTTTATGATTGAAATTGACAAGAAGTATATTCTACATTAAACTGATAAGGTAAAATGCACGTCTATCAATAACTAATATAGGGAAATATAACATATGTCTAGAGTAAATGTGACCATAGTATTAGAAGACTAAGAGATCTGCTGTTCTAATATCTGTTTTAGCCTGAAGATGCTGGCAAGTTGCCCAGCGAAACTGTAGCTGAAAATTAAACACCAAAAAGTCAACGTTTTCCCCCTTTTTATTCACAAAGAGGACCCAGAGTCGTTTCGACCACCAACATGTAGTCTAGGTCATGTTACCTAGCTAACCCACGAATTTGTTGTTTGTGAGAACCATTATAAAGTCATAAGACCCCAGAATCCTGACAAAATTCCGAAATGACTTCCAGCCGAAAGACACACGCCTCTAAGCCACCCTTTCACGTTTTCCTGAGAAGGCTCATACTCAACAACTGCCTGAATAACAAAACACTGCAAGGATCACAGCTTTGCCATTGTCACTTTTTTTTAAACCTACCAACCATAGGTACTACCTACCTACCTCACCATACTGCCTTCACAATCAAGATTATTTGGAAGAAATAAACGCTTCACACTTGATTCGATGAAATAGGGAGCTTCATATGGAAATTTGATTACTGGTTGCTAAGGAAGCAAAACTGAATACAACTCAAAGAAACGAACAGCGATCGCATTTTGGTGAGATAAAATTTCAACGGAGATTCTTTGGTGATTCCCGTGTTAGGGTCACGTAAGTTAGGGATGGGCGAGAGTCGATAGTTACTATCGAAATATCAATAGTTCTTGACTATCGATAGCCACCCATTATCGATAGATTTTTACTTTTTTTGTATTTGAAAATCTCAGCATTTGGAGAGCTGTGATAATACTGAGACGAGCAGTGCAGTCTCAACTCCGGCAATTCTATGTGAAAGAACTCCTCAATTCACCGGTATTATCGAAGTTCGCATCAGTATTTTATTACATATGCATATGTATATATTTCATAATATGAAATATAAAGGTAAAGTCGATACCAAGAATTTCGTGTCTTTGCACATATTCACCACTTGTGCAAAGACACGAAATTCTTGGTATCGACTTTACCTCTTACCTTCTCTCTCCCTATCTCTCTACTGGCAATATGTGGCTCAAGGAGCAATGCTAAACTGGAAATTATTTTTATACATTTTTAATAAATTAGTTTTTGTTTGAAATCTTTGTGTAATCTTATGAATATACCGAATCCTGCAAGTGTTAGATAATTCAATTCAATTACATTCAATTCTCCATCGGACATGTAGGTAGGTACTAAATAGAGAGAGACACTATCAAAAAACTATCGATAGTATCGATAGTTTTTAATCGATAGTATCGACCTATCGATAGTGCTGAACTATCGACTATTGCCCATCCCTACCTTAAGCTCTCGCAGGGAGCAAACGGTTTGTTCTGCAGAGCTCCTGGTGGTCTCTAGGGATGGGTATCGTTATAAAAGTATCGATATTTTGTATCGATACTGTATCGTATCCGACTATCGATATCCCAAGTATCGTTGGGCATGAGTATCGATATTTTAGAATATCGAGTATCGATACTTTAGTGTCATAGACTATCAATATCATATAATTTTCTCAAGAAAAATAATTTTTTCAACAACTTTTATTCATTTTTCACTATTAAGAGTCCAAGCAGAGTAATTTTTTTCCATGATATGAACGTTATTTGTGCAACCAAAGAGTAATGACCCAAAAGCCTCTCTATTTTCTTCATTTTTTAGCTATTATGTTGGATTTTCCGCGAGAACAGTATCGATATTCGATATTTAGAAACATCGGATCCAAAGTATCGATATCCAAAAATATCGGATAGTGCAGTATCGATACTAAAATATCGAGTATCGGTACGAAAGTATCGATATTTTGAAATATCGAGTATCGATACCCATCCCTAGTGGTCTCAATTTTCAAAAATTCGATACTATTTTAAATTGGGGAAAAGCAATACTTTTATTTCGAGTGTTTTCGAGCTAGGGCACTCTTGAAAATTGCAACCCTTAATTTCCACCCCTTAGAAGTGACTGACATCAACCAAAAGCTTCGTGGCACAACTAGACCCCAAATGGAGTCCATACACCAAATTTCAACCAAATCATTCCTTCTATCTAGTTCATTATTGAATATAATAAACCAAAAACTGATGAACTCGTATTGTTTTGAAGGGAAATGACTTCAGCCACACCCCATCTAAGGAACACGTTTTTGGCATTTTCGGCTACAGTGCCGATGATCATGGCTTGTGAAGCTTACCCTATCATTTCGGTAAGTCAGCAGAGTCGGAACAGAATAACTGTATTACTTTGAGTAGGTATAATGACATTGATAAGTATCGTACAAACACGATAGGTAACCTCTGAATGCATTCCCGCCCGACAGTAGGGTATTGCTGGTCTTTGCCTACCCTTTTACGTGCCTGTAAAGTCAGCTTCGGCAAAATCAAATTGTCCACCACATTTCACCGGTGGAAAATCTAAAATCAAGTACAATGCCCATAACAATGTTAGGTAATAATAATAATTATTATTAAAATATCCAACGAGATTCAAATTTCCTTTGTGTCAAGAAGTCCAATGTCCAGAACCTCAATCATGGGCGGGTGGTGTCACTTGAATGGCAATTATTGCCACTCAAGTGACACCACCCGCCCATGATTAAGGTTCTGGACATTGGACTTCTTGACACAAAGGAAATTTGAATCTCGTTGGATATTTTGATACTCCATTGGATAGTTTAATTTGTTGGACTTTTTGATTTGTTGGACTTTTTGATTTATAGGAAATGTCGATAAGTTAGAAATTTTTATACTATGGTCATTTTGAAACATTGAAAATTTGGACACCCAAACTCATGTTCAATAATAATCAAAAATTGAAATAATTATCTTCAATTATGTTTTTAATACATTTTCTAATAAATTATTCTAGTACCTATTTTTGGGTGTTGGGCACGATTATGTCATTGTAAGAAAAAACATTATGTGTAATAATATAACGCACTATCTTCTTCACTGGAAAACCCCAAATATTGTGCTTCTGGCATCTGCTCCTTACTCTCCTTGTGCTCCTTACTCTCATTGATTCCTCGATTTTATTTTTACGAAACAATATTTCTTTCAAATAAATTACAATTAATGACTTATTATTAACTAATTTATTATACAAGAAGTAAATCGTACACGTCCCCCCCAATCCCCCTCTGGCTAAAGCCCTGATAGTGCAAAATACATAAGGACTCGCTGAAAACCTGAGGTAACCGCATTGATATAAAAGGGGTATTACACGAACTTTTTGTTAACCCTTAATTTCCTGAGGTATCTTTTTGGAAGTCCGATTTTTACGTACAACAGTTTATCCACGTATAAACCAAAACTGACAACCGTTGGCTATCTTGGTACTCCAATTATCTATTGGGTAAGAAAACTTAACAATAGAAACTTACTAACTCAATGAAAAACGCTGCAAATCATTGCTCAAAGGTTTATTATTTTCTGTATAGATCACCCTTCTGTATAGATCACTGGTTCTCCATCAATAGCACCTACTACCATCTGTATTCTCCCTTGACCTTCCCTCTCGAATTTCAGCTCCTGCGTTCAATAGGATTGAAAATGGCTTCGGAGCTCACTCAGCTGATCAGTGATCTGAAGAGTGAAGAAGATATCCTCGAATGCTGGAGACGCCTGGAAGAGCACTTCCATTCAATAGCATTGAAAATGGCTTCGGAGCTCACTCAGCTGATCAGTGATCTGATCAGTGAGCAATGATTTGCAGCGTTTTTTACCTACAAACATTGTTTTACCTACCAACTTTTTTTTACCTACCAACTATTGGTAGGTACTACCTACCACACTATAATGGCTTCACACCTTCACAATCAAGTTTATTAGAAAGAACTAAACGCTTCACACTCGATTCGAAAAATAGAAAGCTTGATATGGAAATTTGATTACTGGTTACGCAGAAGGCAAAACTGTATACAAATCGAAGAAATGAACAGCGATCGCATTTTAGTCAGATAAAATTTGAACGGCGATTAGAGAAAAAAATTTTTTAAAATTCTTTACTATTTAAAATTGGTGAAAAAACGATACCTTTATTGCGAGAGTTTTCGAGCTAGGGTACTCTTGAAAATTTCAACCCTTAATTTTCACCCCTTAGAAGTGACCTACATCAACCAAAAGCTTCGCGGCACAACTAGACCACAAATGGAGCCCATATACCAAATTTGAACCAAATCGGTCCAGTGTTGCTAAGAAAAGTGCCGCGTACGGCGGACGGCGTACGGCGTACGGCGGACGGACGGAAATTTTTTATTCGATTTTCGTATTCTACGTACCTTGAAACGTAAAACATCAAATTTTGAGGGGGGTTAAAAATTTTTTTTTTCTTGCTCGATTCCAAAGGCTTATTATTGAAAATAATAAACCAAAATAAAATAATTCCCGAGTTGGCAGACTATAGTAAGGCCTTTGAGGTACCTTCTACCCTCATTTCTCACCTTGTGGCTATTCATTAGGTCCCTCTATGAAGTGAACCTTCTCTACCTCATTTATTGGTTCTTTACTTTATGAGAACTAACATACCCCAAGATTCCATCGAGGATTTTTCCAAGTTTCCTTCTTCTACTCCAACAAAATTGGGTTTATAGACAGACCCTGCTGACCTAGATAGCGCTAGTGAGGCCCTTGGAAAGATCTTTCTTGAGCTGCCAGAATGTAATAGGGCCTTTGAGGTACTTTCTGCTCAGATATTCTACGGTTTTGTCAAAATACATCTAAACGTAATTTCAAAAATTCGAAGAAAAAAATCCATTTTTTGAACAAGAGGGAAATTAAGGGTTAAGGTACTTTTAAAAACCGTTTAAATCAGGCTGAGAGATGACAAAAAGTTGCAGCCGGAACAGCTGAAGTGATGTTTGAAAGTCGTGTGGCAGCCTTCCTTTCACCATCCGTTTAATACCTCTTTGAACTTTCCACATAGCGACTGGTACCGAAGAACAATCGAAAAGTAGGAAGTATACTGAATGCCAAGGGCGTGGGCAGTATAAATACGGTCGAGTGAAAAAACACAATTATGTACTACACTAGCGCTACGTAGGTACCGAATCTTCTTCTCAGGCTACCATCCCGCTACAATCAAGAGATCTAAACTAGTGGATGAGCGAGTCCAGTGTTATACAATTCTCCATCGATGTCTGGGGTTTCTATAAAGGGTGTCCTAGAACAATAAATACTTCAGGAATCGATTGTACAACAAATTTGCAACAACTTTTTATCTCAGCACTTTTTGTTTACTGCTCAAAAATTACTCTTTCACACACAATTTCCCCTTAAAATTTTATAGTAAACCTTTTAAATGGGCTACCGTTGGAAGCTGATGAAATGGAGCATGGTTTAAGCTTTCGAGAGCCTCTGAAGAATACCGTGTTTTAGCAGGAATAAATCACCAAAATATTTGGAAAAAACAGAAAATTGACAAATTTTGGTTTATTATTTTCATTGGTTTACGATTCAAGGTATGTAGAATCCAAAAATGTCGAATGAAGATTTTCCGTCTTTCCGCCGTACGCAGTATTTTCCTAGGATCGGTAGTTAACGAGGACCGATTTTGATGAAATTTGGAATATGGGCTCCATTTGGGGTCTAGTTGTTCCGGCCGTCTTTCAGGCTACTAGGAGTACCTACGTCTTATAGTAAGTGACTAGGAAAAATATAATTAATATTATAATAATTGATCAGCCGCATTTCACAATCATGAGGATAAATGATTGGTTTTGCTTGATCTGATCTGATTCAAAAATTACCTATTGTTTACTTAAAAATGAACATATTTATACATATTAATTCTATCGATCATAATCTGAGTCTGTCTTAATTTTCAGGGGAATTTTACAATTGGCGACTTGATAAGAAGTTTCGTATTTTTAGCGATTCAGTTCACGTGTTGGGCGCAGACTTGTACAAAATTGGAAACCATGACTGATCAAGTAAGAATGTGATAGACTGATTGCAAATTTTGATTCAATTCGTGGGGCGATTCGACCTTCTTAAGAGGGTCTCAGTCGATCGCCGTTCGTTCTTTATATTTCGCGAAATTGAAGGGGCAAAACTTGAAAAATTGTACCTAAATTTGAAATTTTATAGGATTTTAGAAATTTGTTTGTGCACGGCCCTAGGGAATTGAATAACTGAAATATTGCCGCTGGAATCATCAAAATCGAACAATAATTGCCAACGAAAAATGGGAAAAACTACTGAATAAACGGTTGTTCCCATGTTTCTTTGGCAATTATTGTTCGATTTTGATGATTCCAGCGGCAATATTTCAGATTTTTAATTCCCAAGGCCCATGCACCAATGAATTCTAAAATCCTTGAACATTTCAACTTCAGCTACATTTTATGGTAAAAATATAACTGAATTAACGGTTTTCCATATTTTTCTCTGACAATTATTGTTCAATTTTGATGATTCCGGCGGCAATATTTCAGTTATTCAATTCCCTAGGGCCGTGCACTAATGAATATTTTAAAATCCTTTAAAATTTCCAATTCAAGTACAACTTTTTTAGTTTTTGTCCCTTCGATTTGGCCAAATACTGACCCGGAACGAGGAACGGACATCGACCGACTGAGACCCCCTTAACTCATGGAATTTTGAATCTGTTCTCCATGCTTACGGTTTTTAGACTCTAGCCCAGGGTCTGTTCAGAGAGGCAATCCGGAACCAGTTCAGAACCAATCCGGATCAGTCATCATTGTCAACTTCTAAAACCTGAAATCTAAGTCAACTTCTAAAATGAGGAAATCAGCAACTAGCCGGCAAATAACTGGAAGTGACCTTTCTTCTTTGATTAAATTGTTGTAAAGTATGTACAGATAAATGAAATTCAAGCAGACTGGAAAGTGCAATGATATTGTGAATTTCAGCATGAAGCCGTATTTAGGGAGATTTACCAAACTCCGTGGTCCGATTCAGGCCCCGTGTATAAGAGGTTGGTTTACACCACGCTTCTCTTTTCTACTCAGCCGAAACACATCAAAGCTCGCCTATCAAACGAGATCAGCGCTACAACATCGACCTTTTATTCGGTAACAGATTATTTAATTTGATAATGTTTTATGAGGAGGAGCGTGAAAATCAGTCGTATCTCAAGTAAGATGACATACCGAAATACCCCAAAAACGCAGCAAATAATTACACAACAGTTGTATTGAACGAATAGGTTCGACATTTCCTATAACAAACGGTGAAGGTTCCAATGAATAACTAAGTGCCTACTATTTGACTGTTTCAGTTTGTGGTGAGTTCATTCAACTGGCTGAGCATAATACGAAAAATGAACTGAAGAGAAGACGTGAAGCTGCATTATTGTAGAAATCTTAGTAATTTGCATGAAGCACAATAGTTACTTACAGAAGCTAAATAGTTATTCATGCATCTGTAACTAGTTTGTTCGCCACGTATCATAAAACCATGCGATTGAAATGCCAATAAAAATACACAAATCAGCTAATATTGATGACGTTCTAAGCAGTTTTATGACACACCCATTAAATATGAGTTCGAATAAATCATTGAAAAAGTTTGACAAGTTGGGTGGGCAGTTTAGCTTCCTCACTGAAGCACTCACACAGTGACGGGGCTGAGTAGACACCACCACACTCCCTTCCTACCTTGGGGGCTGGCAGGAGTGGGCTAGTACTCTCCCCACTCGAGGACGACTGAAACACCACCTCCGGTGTCCGCCACCAGGGGCGCTCCTTTGAACTGAACCACCTCCACGGACGACGCCCTGCCTGGACGCCTCGAGAAAGGGGTGGGGGTTGTTAGAAAGAAAGTACGTTGTAACGGCGTGGAGCGGCCATTCCTGTCCCAGTCTTTGACGCTGTCTCCACGCTCCCTTGCTAAAAGCTAGATACGTTTATCGACCCCCTTTTGCAAGTTAGTGGTGGAAAATACCCCTCAGTAATATTCTGACGAGAGCCCAGACGCCCATGAGTTTATTATCTGACATCCCCTTAATAATTCCAACTGGACATACATAATTCCCTGGACATACAGCTTGGACGACCCTGTTTCAACTCTGCGGCACCATCACTGGATTCCTTACGGGCCCCGACGATGTGCGTGTTCAAAAACTAATCTATACATTGGCCAATTGTATGTGTTCAAACTGCATAGAATTTTACTAGTCAAGTTAGAAAGAGAATGAACATTCAAGTCTTTAGTCAGTATTTCTTCCTTCATCTACCTGGTTCCCGAGTCAGACAGGGTAAACGTGGGCAGCTATATTTTTCGTGCGCAGCTATATTTTCATGCGCAGCTACATTTTTTGTGCGCAGCTACACTTTTCGTGCGCTTATCATTTCCCTTCAGGACAATAACATCAGTCCTTCAGACATAGACACGCTCGGTGATCTAAGAGTAATTAGGCCCTTCAGGTTTTATTTGACTTCAGGAAACTTCACCTACCTTTGAGCCGCTACAGTCACCTACCAGGTAAATATCTATACCTACCTAAATTTCATCTTCATTTTCAGTACGATTTCAAATTAGGTATAGCTATTTCACATACTCTACCTTATGTCAATATAGACTCTCAATCTGTATTTGGTTGGTTTAAAAAGGTTCCTCTCCCATATTTGACGAGTGAGGGCGAGCTTACAGTAATAAAATAAAGCACTAGGTACCACAGATCAAGAACTTCTTCCCAAATATGATGATTTTTCAGTTTTTTGAATAGACGATTTCATCAGCATGCACAGCACATGCGCCGCCACTTATTAACGATATCACGCGTTATCAGGACCAATTCACTTCTCCTACCCGCCTGTCTCATATATATCGCCTCATATATCTGGCAATTCATTCCCTAACTTTCCTGCACCAAGTTTTTATTCTAAGTTGAAACAAGTTGTTAACACTCTCAGTGCGGGAGCCAAATCATAGACAAACGCCTCTGACGGAAATTTTCGAAATTGAGCTTCTTGCATTATTGACCCAGTTTTGACTGAAAATGGTATGTAAAAGCATTTACTCATGAAAAAAACTCATTTTTATCGTTTTTTGGTAAAGTCTCCATATGGAGACGCCCGTCAGGGGTTATAGACCAAGGTATGCAAACCTGCAACAACCCATTTTTTAGGACATCCCACAGTAAGACTTGGGCGTCCTTATGCGATCGATCTGGGGTGAAGTTGGACAACACTCAACAGAAAAAAAAAATAACCACACAGTAATCCGTTTTAGACCATTCTGAATCCAAATCCGCGAAAAAAACCATAGGTGTATGTCTGTGTGTGTGTGTGTGTGTGTATGTGTGTGTGTGTGTGTGTGTGTGTGTGTGTGTGTGTGTGTGTGTAACAAAATCTTGTGTACTCTGCACAGGCCTTAGTTCTCAACCGATTTTCCTGGTTCTTTTTTTGTTCGTCGCGGAAAACTATCTAGTTGTGCACTACGTCGCCGGAATTTCGAATTTTACCTTTTAAGGGGGGGAAAGGGGGGGTTAATGCTCGAAAAACGTGCGTTTTTGTGCATAATCTTGTGTACTCTGCACAGGCCTTAGTTCTCGAACGATTTTCGTGGTTCTTTTTTCGTTTGACGCGGAATACTATCTAGTTGTGCACTACGGCGCCGGAATTTTGGATTTTGCTTTTTAAGAGGGGGAAAGGGGGGGTTAATGCTTAAAAAACGTGCGTTTGCGTGCATAATCTTGTAAACTCTACCCAGGCCTCAATTTCCAACCGATTTGCGAGTTTCTTTTTTTGTTTGACTCAAATAACCTCCGAGTTGTACATGATTTTACCAGAGTACCAAAATTCGCAAGGGGAGGGGGTGAGTGGGGGGATAATATTCACAAAATATCCGATTTTTCAATATTTCGGTTCCTTTACTGCTTACTAATTGTACCCAAGCTTTGAAATTGAGGGAAAATTCTCATTATACCTCCGGATTTTCATGAATTATTCTCTGTACCACCATGGAACTAATAGTGGTGCCACCATGGTGCCATGATGCCATAAACCGCTTATTTCGTGTTTTTTTTTTTTTGTGTTTCACCCTGAATACGGATGTGAACTTCGACGGACTGCCTAACAAAACTAACAGATGAAAATTCAATGTTACGACGTATTTCCGCTTTGGTGCCAGACTGGCACCATTGTTGGCGTTGGGGTGGTGTGGGGGGGGGGGGGTGAACTCTAATTCGCATGTTGGGTATCGTAGATCACGGTATTTAAAATTCTCTTCAGATTCGAGGCTCCCATGCCGCTAGAAATGTTATGGTGGATAATGATGGGGGGGGGGGGGGTCAGTATTTCTTGCCTAAAGTAATAAATAAATTACATCGAGTGAAACAGTTTTCTCACTTAACAACTGGTTTAACTGATCTAATGCTTATCCAATGGGACGTCCCCTGGAATGCATGCATTACTAAACAATATGTTTCCCTACTGCCTTGTTCCGAAATTTCGGAAGTTGTTACTATTTTCCGTCGATGATATATATACGGTTCTGAAATACACTAAAAATGTGAGGGAAGGTATAAGGTAGGTATGTACAAACACAAAAAAAAGTTGATAAGTACTTTATTCACAAAAAAAAATTGACCAAAAATCCTCATAACTGAATGTACAAATAACTAATGTAGGTAAATATCACTTACATTACACCACATATACACTCTCTACAAAAAGAAAAAGAAACTTACACATAATTATTTTTGACGTAAAAATATATTTACAGTACCTACAGTTTTATTCAAAAATTATTATTCAAAAATACGTTCAGTAATATTAAAAAATACATTCAGTATAATATACTGAATGTATTTTTTAATATTACTGAACGTATTTTTGAATAATAATTTTTGAATATTATATAAACAGTAAAGTATTATTCAAAAATACATTCAGTATATATAAACTATACAAAAAAATAATTTTTATATAAAACAAAATTATTCATAGGAACAGTAAATAATCAAAGTCGTTTTCGGACTCCAGAGTCAAATCAAAGTCTCCACCATCTAGAAAAAAGGTAGACATAGGAATAAAACAAAACTGTCGGACAATAAACAAAAAGTTCTGATAACACCTAGAGCTACGAATCTACAGCAACAAATTTACGAGCATGAACCAGTCATTTACCTAGATTTGTAGCAGGTTCCTCTGATTATGGGCCAGGTTTGTGGTTTTCGGACATTGTTCAGATCGTGTATCTACAAAAGAATAATTTTTCGTTGATTGGAATGATTCAAAAAAAGTTTAGAATAAGAGAAAAGAGGGTAGGTACCAACGGGAAAATAGAAATAACTACTTTTTAGCACTTTTTGTAGTGATGATCGCTAGAACTGCGTGAATAGATGTTACCATAAACGTTTCATAATTAGAGATGTGATATCAATTATAAAATACTTACCAAAATCAGGTGGTTTTGCAAAAAAGCCCCTCTCAGGCTTTTCCCCTCGTATGCGTGTAATGGTGAATTTTCGTGAACACTACGGTGACCGAGCAAGGTTATTAACTTGATTTTAAAATTCGCCACTACAATGCCCCTGCACTTATACTAGGAGTATCCAAATTTCACTTACCGTGATTTCTATGAGCAGCGGAACCAGTCAGCAGAAAACGACGAAGATGGTGTTGAATAGGTATCCCTTTGGGGATTACCGAAAAATGCCTATCTTTGTCCAACTTGAGCTTTAGTAAGTATTTTCCTTTACGACTTCTTTTATCTTTTCCGTTATTGTGTAATAATTTGTACCTTTTATATTTAATATCTTTTCTTTCTTTTTCAGGTTCTTCGAGATCTCAGCAAGTGTAAGGTAAGTACTTTCAAGTTCTGTTTCTACGTTAATGACTCTACTTTGGTTCTCACTACGATTCGCAAGGTAAGTATTCTCAGGTAAGTACCTTTTATGATTCTACTCTGCACCAGGAAATTGATCGGGGAATGTACCAATGATAACCACAAGGTAAGTAAACAAAATGAATCCTGTATAATTTTCAGGTAAGTATTCAAAGACAAGAAAATAGTAATAATAAAGGAACAATATAACTCGGGACTAAGATACCCTTCTCGAATAATGATATTATACTGACTTTAATTACCGAGGGCCCTGATGGGGATAACCTCCAAGCTTACAATCCACGTGGTGTTTCGAAACTAAAAAGAGAGGGAAGGTGAACATTCGCACGTGGTGTTACGGAACATGAACTTAATGCGTATGATGTTACGGAACATGAAAACCTAACACGTGGTGTTTCGTAACATGAAAGGGAATAAGTCCTTTGGACGAAAGAAAATCACTAGAATCAATTTACCTAGGAGGAACAATTTAAGAAAGAGAATTTTACAAGTTTTTAGGTTTACCAGTACTGGGTTTTGAGAGAGAATCCGTTGGGCTTGGTCCGTTTGAGATGCTAGGGTCGGCCGTTGGTTACTTGAATCTTCAGGAGGGCGCAATCGTACACTGATAGACTCGCAGTTAACTTCGGGTTTCCAAATGTTCAGTTTACAGATGTCACACAGACTTTTCCACACAGAGTTTTCACACAGAATTTCCACACAGAGTTTCCACACAGACTTTTCACACAGAGAGATGGGGTGAGAGGCTCGATCAAGACACGTCTGAGGGGTAGGCGGCCGTTCTCCCCCAGTCGCGTCCTCCCCCTCCGGATCCTTCCCCCACCCGTTCACTTCCTGGCGCTGACCCGTCCGGTGCTGCCGCCTGGTGGCGCGCTCCCAACCTCCACCTCCATGCTTTCGGTCTCGCATGGAGGATTCCGCCGAATTTTCAATTTGGGGATCGTCGGTGGCGGAAGCCCCTGTGACGACTCGTCACATGCGTAGTTATGAAAGGTCCAGGCACAAACGAAAAGTACGCGCACAAAGTTCACACTCTAATGAAGCCGTAAACTCAGGACGGGACCTTCTCAAGGCTGTTCACCCCCACTACGAGTGATTCAAACTTGAGGAGCGCTCACATTCACAACGTCTCCAAATGGAGACGCCCGTCAGGGGTTGGGGGCGAGCGCGTCTCCATATGGAGACATCCGCACTGAGAGTGTTAAGTGAAAATGTCGGGAGTAGGAGCATACTTTTCCGTTCATTTGAACATAAATAGCGTGTCAGGGGCACTTCTCCCGTAAACCTGATGTTCGATCAAATAAAGTTCTCAACCTCAAACGCTCCAAATTTCATCAACGATTGTATTCCAAATCGCAATTTTCCTCAGTTCTCATTCCCTTTTCGGGAATTTCTACCGGCCAGGGAACCATGTAGGTACTAATTCAATTCTGCTTAGCTTAAAATCATGGCTGTTCACAAGTGACAATTCCCTAAAAATCCTGTAAACTCCCATCTGCCTTACCAATATCACCCTTGTTGTTGTTGGAGTGGGCTGCCTATGTCAGTGTGTTAAAAAAAAAGTTCATTCATAAAATATGAGTTAATGAGCGAATTTTCAAAGAAATCTTTGAAACAACGGTAAAGAAGGTTGAAATGTTAGAAATTTATGGGAGAGTAGTCAACCTAGTGTTTGGCACACCACGATTTATTAAAAATATACAATCAACTCCTTGCTTAAAGGAATTTTAAATAAACAGTATTTTCAAGTGCTGTTTACCCACACGTAATTTTTTTTCGATTCTTAGTTTATTTTGACCAACGTAATACATACTTAGGATATGTTTTGAAGACGTTAAGAGTAGGTACGTAATAATATTACGTACTCTTAACGTCTTCAAAACATATCCTAAGTATGTATTACGTTGGTCAAAATAAACTAAGATATCCAAACTAAATATCCAAAAATGTAATAAGTACCTGCCTTTGAATTGGATACGACGAGGATAACATATTATGTTCATGTTATACTCGTATCCAATTCAAAGGCAGGTACTTATTACATTAGTGTCTGGTGTGCCAGAATGATGAGGGCGCTTCTCTCTTCTACTCAGTGATTGAAATAACTTGAAAGTTAGTAGGTACGATTGTATACTAATACCAGAAGTGTTATAGGTCTGTTCGACATTCCTTACTACAAATGGATACTTATAAGTATCCTATAAATAGGATTGTAGGCAGGTACTTACTATAGTCGGCGATTGAGACGAACTTTCTATCGTTCCACTTGCATTTCACATCCACATCACACTTCCGACCAACCTCGCTAGAGGAAAAACGGTTTTAGATGTAAGCAGAAAGATTGGAGACAACGCGGAGATGATTGCTAGGTATATTTCGAAATGCTGTAGGTAGTTTTGGACCGGAGTGAAGTTAGCAATATTTCTCGGCAATATTCAGGAAAATTCCATAATATCGTTAATACTCAACCAAATTGAACCAAATTTGGGGGTTATGTTAGGGATGTCCCAAAAGTATCGATACTTAAAAGTATCGATACTTTTCAAAAAAAGTATCGATACATATCGATACTTTTTTTTCCTGATATATATCGTAGTATCGATACTTTTTTCCCAGTATCGGAGGCGATACTTTTTTACCTCTCACATTAGATCAAAATGCTATTTTTTTTTAATCTCTCACATTAGATGAAAGTCTCGATTTTTAGTAGGTACCTCTTCCTCTACGTAGATTGTTGGGAGACCAACCACTTCAACAAACTAAACAAAGATGATATACCACCACCTCCAGCTCTCTGTGGGTCTGTTCGGAGAGGCAGTCCGGAACAGTTCGGAACCAAACCGGAACTGGAAAGGGGAGGGGATAGAGGTGAATGGGCTCCTTCGGGCTCCTCCAAGCCCCTCCGAACCGTTCAGGACTGCCTCTCCAAACAGACCATAATCATATTATGATAACCTGCTGTCCTCCATCATCTTGGAAGGACCACCAAAATGTTAACCCAACCAAGTGCAATACGAAAACAAGTGCCTAAACAAAAAAATGAGTGATTTATTGTTTTGTTCATTCTATATTAATTATTATCCTCGCGATGGAGAGATGTCACACTGATGGAGAGAAACATACAAGGCATTTTCACACATTTTTGTAAAAGTATCGAAAAGTATCGATACTTCAAAATATCGATACTTTTTGAAAGTATCGTATCGATACTTTTTGATACTTTCTAGATGTATCGATACGATATTATATCGCTACTTTTGAAGTATCGGACATCCCTAGGTTATGTTCCCCTGAGTTCTAGTCATGGACCTTGTATCTAACTACCATGTTCCTAGCATCGAACTAGATCGTTTGTTGTTGCGTTCTGGTGGAAGAAGAACGAGTCGTGGAGGAAGAACGAACGAAAATTGTCCGAAGATAACCGAATGGATACTATACACTTGCAATATCATCCACGTCTGATAACATCAATATTCGATGCATTTTGGTTCAGATGACGTGGTGTTGTATGTTTTTTCCAGGCGGAGCTATTAATTTAATTAACACCTCTAAGTACATAAATATGATAGTTTATTCATTTAGGATATTGTAAGTTCTGGAAGTTTCTGTGAACATTTTTCCGTGGTAGACTAGCTGCTGTTTATTTCTGTTCCGTCTCGTCAAATGCCACATCATGAAGACAACCCCGTACCGCTGGGTTCCTCGGATTTGTGTTTTGACAGCCGGTCTTTCACCAAAGTAAGTTCGTTTAGCTTGTAAAGTAACTCCAATAGGATGAGTGAACGTCCGTTGAAGTGCAGATACAGCAGAAGCTCAAGGCCTTGATTATGGTTACTACCGAAAGCTCCACCTACATCTTTCTACGGTCTACGCTTATCTAGCGCTAGGTAGGTAATTCCATTTTGGTACGAGGCCCATGTACATCATCATCTATCTCAAAGTAATAGTTGTAGGTATGTTTCCTACTACAAATAGGTAATCGAATTGGTATAATAGGTACCTACTTTAATTGCAAGGTAGTTTAATATTACCCACATTAAGTAATTTACTTTCCAAAATATTTATTACGTAGGTATTTCCCTTGCAAATGCTAGCAGTGAGACTTCTAATGTTCACAGCACCCTTTGAGTATAAATAGATAGGTGTGATTCTAACCAAGACAGGGTTGTCAAATTTCGCCTGGAAACAAGTAGCTAGGTACCTAAATATGTAGGTTATTCGAATAATTTTTCGAAATTTCTTACAAAGGTAGATTCATATTGATATTGAATTAATGATATTGAAATGCAGTTATTGGTGATAACTGAAACGATGAAAAAACCTGTTCTATGAAAAAATATTAGTACAAATGGGGTAGTTGCATAATATTTTCTAAATTTGTGTTGTGTTCTCAGTGACTCTAACTACATAGTTATCTGTAATTAAAACTCCCAGAAACGCTTCTTAGAAAATTTAAGTCTTGAAAAAACTTGATTTTTGGTTTTAAGCGGGAAAATCTTCTCATGGCTGGGCTCTGCAGGGTGGGGGCTACGTCAGATGGTCTGTTCAGAGAGGCAGTCCTGAACGGTTCGGAGGGGTTTGGAGTAGTCCATACGCCTCTATCCCCTCCCCTTTTCAGTTCCGGTTTGGTTCCGGACTGCCTCTCCAAACAGACCCTAAGTTGTGGTGGTTGTCAGGGCAACCACACTAGGGAGAGCAAGAAAAATTTATCCAATAAGTACTATGAAATTGAAAAAAGAAATTCAAGTGTACAGAAGCTGAAATATATATTTTATTGATTTGTTTTAGTCATCACCATTATTTTCCTTCCTTATTTCAATGTTTCTGACTTGATTCGTCAAATTTTGTTGGCTCTCCCGCCAACACAAGTGAGGACGTATTTCCTTATGGAAATACGGCTAAACTAAATGGAATTTCCTGCTGAAAGCGGGTACAGGAACGTTTTCAAATTTGATAAACTTGAATCTGACGTTAAAATTGGGGAAGAAGAATGAGATGACTGCCTCTCCGAACAGACCCTAAGTTGTGGTGGTCGTCAGGGCAACCACACTAGGGAGAGCAAGAAAAATGTATCCAATAAGTACTATGAAATTGAAAAAGAAATTCAAGTGTACAGAAGCTGAAATATATATTTTATTGATTTGTTTTAGTCATCACCTTCCTTATTTCAATGTTTCTGACTTGATTCGTCAAATTTTGTTGGCTCTCCCGCCAACACAAGTGAGGACGTATTTCCTTATGGAAATACGGCTAAACTAAATGGAATTTCCTGCTGAAAGCGGGTACAGGAACGTTTTAAAATGTGATAAACTTGAATTTGACGTCAAAATAGGGGACGAAGTGTTGAATCATCAAAAATTAACTTCCCTCAACCAGGGATCAATCTCCTATCATTCCAATTCTGAATCGGAGCTCCTAGCTATTTTTGACTAGCTTCGGAGTTTTTCGTTAATGTTCCTTATTGATGGGGCGGGGGATCTGCTGACCTCAACGTATGTCCGAATAGGCGGTGGCTCGACTCGTCTCTTGGGAGGGAGTTGTTTTGATGACCCAATCTTAATGAATTATTGTTTCTCTGAGAAATTCTGACGAGACCATTTGGGTCCTACTGACTGCGCCACACAGTTGAATCATCAAAAATTAACTTTCCTCTCCTATCATTCCGATTCTGAATCGGAGCTCCTACCACATGAGCTAAGGAAGCGAATGGACAGAAATGCGAAGAGGTCGCTGATCACAACAGAAGAATGAGATGATCGTTTCTAGGAACAAAATAGACATTTAACATTGCATTAAAAACGTTACTTATTACGTAATATTCTGTACTACAGTGCTTCATTCCGAACATAGCTATTAGTTATCCATAGTTCATCCACAGTTAATAGAAATGATTTCTCGTGCATTTGCAGGAGCACTTTTCCGTCGATGAATTCCTTCAGGAGCATCGCAACAGGGCCAACCTGGAGGCGATGCGAGATGACCTGGGGATGTACCTCAAAGTTCTCAGAACCGCCATGATAGACCTCATTAATAAGGACTATGCGGACTTCGTCGACCTGTCTAGCAATTTGATCGGCTTGGACGTCGGAATCAGCAGGATACAAGTGCCTTTAGGACAGCTCAGAGAAGAACTGATAGTACGTTTGAGTTTCAATCCATAGTACATCACCGTCTTTCATCTTCTGGTTGAAAAATGATGACTAGTATAATAGGATTCAGGCCCTGGGTCGAGCCTGACGGCAGATAGTCACCAGGGATGGAAAGACATACAATGTTTGGGGGTGATTTCTATAATGGGGTATTTCGGTGGGTCGGAAATTCAGGTTTTTGACCTCAAATTTGGATTCAGCACCCTTGAAAACCTATATACCACAACTTTAAGCCCAATGATACTATAACATGTGGTAGAAAAATTAATTAAAGAGATCATACGTTTGAAAAAGGCGGGCCGCTATAAATGCACACACACTAGGCAAGGACTACACCACGCGCGTGTGTGAGTAGTATTTTGTAGTATCCAAGAGGTCCTCCAAGGGTTTCTGTGCATGGATACTTTTTTCAAAGACAGTTGGCTAGCTATGTCACGATTGGCTAGCTACGTCACGATTGGCTTGCTACGTCACACCATTCAAATCTTCAACTTTCCTTAGCTTCTCTGATTTTTTAAAAACATTTTCTCGACAAACAGACCCGATTACCGTTATTCCTGAGCCATACTCTTTTGAAAAAAAAAAATTTTTAAAATTGACTGAGATACCCCATTTGAAGTTTTCTCTTTAGCACAATCTTGCCACTACTCCATCATGAAATCTGGAAACTTGTGGTTCAAGGGCACCATAACTGGAGCTCTTAGAGGCCAACTTCCTGATGAAAACTCACTATTCTTATTCCCGTCTTTGTTTGTCTTCATCTCGAGTCTTCTACTGGAACCACCGATGGTGATTGTTTCTTGTCATTAATTTTAGCATGTGAAGCAGAGTTTGGAAGGGGCGATGAATGAAGTGAATAATCAGCTAGCGATCCGACGGGAATTGAGAGACAGGAAGCGGAGTCTACGTAGCTTGAGCCGTGTCCACTCCTCGCTGAAGAAACTGCGGGCGCTGCTGACGCAAGGAGACAACCAAGGGACTCCTGCGGGACCTCTCATCTTGGAACGAGCAACTTCTGAATACGTTCAGCTCTTGTTCCACACCAAGAAGTGCCAGAAAGATCTGAAGGATAATGACTCGAAGGTGAGTTCCTGGATGGACCTATCTCCCCTTGATAACCCAATAATTAACCACCTCATTATTATAATATCTACCTAATAGGTTTGTTCCAGCAGGGCCAACCGCGGTCGACTGCGGTTAGCCCAAAAACCACAGCCTTATAGATCGCGGTTGTGTGACAATCACCGTGGTTCAACCACTGCTGGAACACTCAACAGCTAGTTGGTCGAAAATCGCGTTACTTCTGAGTATGTGTGACTTCAGGTTTCCATACCTGCTTATCATCGCATGGGATGCATAATGAATAAAATACCTTTCCTCATTGCTGTAATCATTTAAAATTCCTAAAAACTGTTTCTTTGATGAGGATGGAAAAAAATATTGTACAGATCCAAAGCAAGCTAAGTCGGAGAGTTAGGTACACCTTTCTACTCAATAAAAACATCAAATTTCTAGCTGATTGATGTTTTTATTGGATAGAAAGGTTTTACTTCATCCTCACTACCATATCTACGAATAATGCGTTGGTATTTTATGTACGAAAAACGAAGGTTTTCTTCGAAAAATCCACTTTCTAGCACTCAGAATTATTCGGAAGTATCACCATTGGATTCAGCGTGAAAAATTACATAGGAAATGATACTAAACTCGTCAAGTCATCTTGAGATCGAGAGTGACCATACACCGCAATTTTTTGTAAAACACGTTTTCTTGCATTCAAACTTGATTTACTCTTCCAATTTGAATTTAAAACTAACTTTTAAAACTTGAGATACCGTTGGAAAGCTGACAATTTAAGCATATTTTTTCTGAAGAGCGCCCATCGAAATGGACAGGCGTTCAAAGTAAAAACTTCAATTTAAAAAGAATCATATTTCGAAAAAAAATTGAAGTTTGCTTTTTGACTTGATTTTTTAGAAATGGTTTAATTCCAAAATATTTTGGTTTTACATTAAGCGGCTTGGAAATTAAACGCTCTTCCCAACGATATCCTTAAATTTGAATTTATTTGGTAAATAACAGGAATTATGGCAATTTTAATGACGTACAGTCGAAAACGCGAAAAAAAACTTCGAAGTGAAAAAAAGGCATTTTGAGTGAGTTAAGAAAAAATTGCCGGGAGACATTTTTTGTAGCAAATTACTTGTACAATCGATCCTTGAAGTTTGGTCCATCCAAATGGTAGACACCCTGTATAGGTATGATGTTATAGAAAAGTCACAATTTTAATGCAAATTTATCTTCACGAGGGCGTAAAGAGATTTCAAGGTTTCCTTTGTGAGAACGAGAAATTTGAGGACATTGGGTTGAAGCTTCACACGTTTCTGAAAAAAGTTCTTCCAACTGGAGGGTGAAAAAATCCACATCTACTGTCTACTGTATCTATCTCTGATGACTATAAACTCTCAACCAAAACACCTAGGGAGGTCCTTCCACTGCGGAGCTCGTTTTGAAATGAGAAGGTTAAGGTAGAGGTTTCTTTAGTGTGAGGTTTCCAATCTTGACCACTCGTGACCGCACTCCTCAAAGCGGTCGGGTTTGGGTCGACCGCGGTCGAGTTGCTGGAACAGTGGTTCAACCGCGAAGTTGGGCAGATTGTCGTGCTGGAACAGTGGTTAGTCGTAATGCGCATGCGCCGGTCGACTGCGGTCGACCACGGTCGCCTTGCTGGAACAAACCTAATATTTCTTCCTCAACCGTGATAACGTAATGCTTGTGTGTTTAGGAGTTCGAACAAGTGGACAGTCTACTCATTGCGGGCGTCAACAAACTATTCTTACAATCCATTCACTCAGGTGAGGAAGGAAGAAACGGGCTTCATCAGTGTTTATCTTTTTACCACACCTTGAATCGCCTCGATAGTGCTGAGAAGTAAGTATATTATGAGCTTCATACTAACCTAACAGTTCTGTTTAATTCCTTTAGCAATGATGAACCATCAGCTAGCAGTGACGTCTTAGCAACTGGAGGAGTGACGTCTCTGTTAGACAGAATTATGAAAAATCGTTGGTGAAAACAGTTTGTGTTTGGTCATGGAAAATAGGCCACGCCCAAAAGAAGCGTAGTTAGTTCTATGACCGGCCGCTAGGAGGCCACGCCTACTCGGGATTGGGATCTAGTGCAACTTAACTGCTGTACTTACCTTTTTCGTGATGAACATAGAATAAATAGCTCATAATTTAGAACCAGCATAGGAACTAAATTGGTGTTTTGATAGTTCATTATACTAAAATGATTGTTAGTGCATTCCTGCAAGGTGGATCTAGGTGGCTGCGTGCCTTCGTGTCTGGGCTCTTCTTATCCATCTTATCGTCTCCCCCATCTTTAACTTACTTCGTTCTACGTTTTCAATCTAGAACAACCTGTGCTGTATTTTATCTTAAAACATCCGCTTTAGATTATTCAATAAAGCATTGAAAGTTTATTAGTTCTTTTCTGTGTAGTTCGAACTTCCCGTGGAAAAACAGTTTGTAATCATCAAAAATCTTGGGATAAAGTCGAATTTTGTCTTCATTTTTTCCCCCTTCGCCGACAGTCTAGGTGGTTGTGCCATTTGACATCTAGCAGCCCAATTTAGTTTTGCGGTTTTTGATCAGATGGTCTCGTCAGGGTGTAGAGTTAACACGTTGGACGCGGATCGCGTCTATGTCACGCAAATCCCGGGGTCCCTGTGGCTGGCCGCGTCTATGTCACGCAAACACCTCTCGCAAAACAGGTTCAAGAATATCTTTTCCTGTTCTTTCGTTCTCAGTTTCCGCTCTTTTCTAGCTTTTTTTGTGATAGATGAACATATGAGTCGAACGGTTCAAACCGGAGCTGAATCGGTCGAGGTTGAAGGTAATTGAGCAGTTACTCGTATCAAAGTGACACCTCATCTCTGTGCGATCCTCCGGTAATTTCGTTATGTTTTCACATTTTTCATTCATTTTTACGGAATGATTCACTCTTTTTAAGGTTGATCGACATTGTTTAATTGTTGGTTGTGTCAATAATCAGCTCAATCCTCTTATCAGTTTCATACTTTCAGTTCGTTATCGTAAAAAAGACCCAGTGGTTCGACTCCGATTTTTTTTTTGTGTTTCACTCGGTTTTTCTGTTTTGAATCTTTGCCAGAGTACTCTACAAAGCTCCCAAAAAATAGAAGACTTGTTCTCTTTCCAGGTATGGAATAACTAGGTATTATATTGTCGTACATGATTGATTCCTACCTATTTCTATGCACCATCAACCTATCTCCCTTGCAAAGGCCGCCAGAATTCGCGTCCAGTGGACGGCCTAAGCCGCTGGCTGCGTCACATTGACGCCGAGAATAGATTCTCAGAATTCTCAACTTTTTTTAGCCCTCAGAGTGTATTCTATATTAGGTAGTTTGTCCTACAGAGCTCCGCGTGGTCTCAAAAAATTCTTAAAATTCTATAGAATCTTAACTTGAAGGTAAAACAATACCTTTATATCAAAATTTTTTGAGTTAGGGCGTTTTCAAAATTTCCAAATTCATTTTGGAACCCTTAGAAGTGACCTACATCAACCAAAATCTTCGGGGCACAACTAGACCCCAAATAGAGTCTACATACCAAATTTCATCAAAATCGGTCAATGCTAAGTAGGGTTGGGTATCGTTATGAAAGTATCGATATTTTGTATCAATATTGTATCGTATCCAAGTATCGATATTCCAAGTATTGTTGGGCATGAGTATCGATATTTTTAATATCGAGTATCGATACTTTAGTGTCACAAGCTATCAATATTATCCAATGTTCTAAAAAAAATAAAATTTTTTTTAACAATTTATTTTTTACTAAGCAGAGTTTTTTAACAATTCATTTTTTACTATTAAGAGTCCAAGCAGAGTGATTTTCTCCATGTTATTAACTTTATTTGTGCAAACAAAAGAGTAATGACCCAAAAGCCTCTCTACCTTCTTCATTTTTTAGCCGTCATGGTGAATTTCCCGCGAGAACTGTATCGATATCCGATATTTAGAAATATCGGATCTAAAGTATCAATATCCAATAATATCGGATAGTGCAGTATCAATACTGAAATATCGAGTAGCGGTGCGGAAGTATCGATATTTTGGAATATCGAATATCGATACCCATCCCTAATGCTAAGTGGGGAAAAAGCCGCGTACGGCGGACGGACGGCCAAATTTTTATTCGATTTTTGGATTCTACGTACCTTGAAATGTAAACCATCAAATTTTGAGGGGGTGATAGAAATTTTTTTGAAAGTTCCAGGCTGAGATTCAACGTGGGATAAGGAGGTGAGGTTTTAGTGGGTTTGAATCCCACATCTTACGGTATCTTACGAGATCCAATTTCCATCCCTGGATCTTAACGCTACAAAAAAAACCCCACTTCTCTACAGGAGCATTAATTTGAAAACTTACTTTCTTGATGATTTCTTAGGTATGTACTGATCTTCTTTTTTCTGTAGTTTGTACAGGAAAAAGATCGTTGCTCCTGTGATGCAAAAACTAATCAATCAAAACTCGTTGAAGTCACTACCTGGTGGTTTACCTGCTCTTTACGGTCGAATCATTGATTTTATCGACGGAGAAATGAAAATATTGATGGACGTTACCCAGAAATTCAACAGGTGAGTGAATGTGAAACAACAAGGTACTTAATTGGTATTGGTCTCATTGATTTATGAATTATTTCATAGCTTGAATTTGGTTTAATGAATTTCCAGTCTGATTTGCGACTGCAAGTGCAATTTTCTTCTGAGGAGTTTCTGGCCAGAAGTGGAGGAAAGAATCGAAACCGAACTTAGTCCTATCTTCGCTGCTGGGGATCCTGACGTGTTTTACAAAGTTTGTATCTCCCTCAGAATACCATTTTTTGCCTTGGATTTAGGTATATTTCTGACTCTTCCCCTCACGTTCTTCTCAATGAAACGCCTGCATAATGGGGAATTTGCCTCACATTTTTTTTTTCGAAAGAGGGTTCACTGATATGGAAGAAAACCATAGTGTGCTGCTCGAAAAAGCATCCAAAAAATTTTGAGAATTTAAGGAAGATGGAAATTTCAAAAGAAGCGGCAATCTGTTCATGGAGGAATGGGGTTGCAACATAACGGGTTTTCTGACTTCATAGAAGGAGCTGTGCCCCTCTGAGGTGGCGCTACCTCTGGAAATGCAAATGAAACTGTAGCTTACGTGATCGAACACAGATGCGCGCAACTGGGGAAGAGAAAAAACCCGGTCGTGCAAGTGACCAAAGATGCAATTTTACTCACTCTTTTCACAATCCGATTCTACTTATTACTTTATCAAGCATTATTAGTCTTCATCCTCTCTTATTTAGTTTCTATGTTAAGTTAGTTTCGTTATTTGAATCACATTATTCATTCATTCAGGTCATTTGACTGGATCGTTTCATGCTGTCGCGCTTAGAACTTAGAAGGGCGTTTAGAACTCTACCTGTTGTGAATCCGGTCACTTTTCGCGTCTTTTTTTTTCGTGTGACGTGAACGATATTCCTCGATTTTTGCGGTGTTTTTTGACAGAGTCTCCGCTTGTTAGGCATTTTCTTCTATGGTAATGTTTTTTTTTTCCTTGGGCACTCTTGGTGCTAGACGTTATTCTAGGACCCTATTATAGAATTTGACTTAGAATTCCAGAATCTAAACTTGAGGCAAATTCTCCATTCTTATGAAATAGGCCGGCTTTTTAGTGTATTAGCCATTGAGGATAGAAGTAATTTCACATTTATGTCGCACTTCCGCTTACCAGAGAAATGTGTTTCTATACAGGGTGTAAGCCTAACTGGTCTGCCATAAGGTACCAGCCGATTCTACAACTAATTAGCAACAAAAAATGTCTCTTAGCGATTTTTTTAAACCCTAACTTTTTTTCGTGATTTTGACCTTATGTCATTAAATCGGTCATAACTCCGTTAATTAGCTGGGTAAATTACAATTTGAGGATACCGTTGGAAAAACGCTGCAAATCATTGCTCAAAGGTTTATTATTTTCTGTATAGATCACCCTTCTGTTTTGATCACTGGTTCTCCATTAATAGCAGCTACCACCATCTGTATTCTCCCTTGACCTTCCCTCTCAAATTTCAGCTTCCTGCGTTCAATAGGATTGAAAATGACTTCGGAGCTCACTCAGCTGATCAGTGATCTGAGGAGTGAAGAAGATCTCCTCGAATGCTGGAGACGCCTGGAAGAGCACTTCCATTCAATAGGATTGAAAATGGTTTTGGAGCTCACTCAGCTGAACAGTGATCTGAGGAGTGAAGAAGCCTTTGAGCAATGATTTGCAGCGTTTTTTACCCACCAACATTTTTTTTACCTACCAACTTTTTTTTACCCACCAGCTAGGTACTACCCACCACACCATACTGGCATCACACTTTCACAATCAAGTTTACTAGAAAGAACTAAACGCTTCACACTCGATTGGAAAAATAGAAAGCTTCATATGGAAATTTGATTACTGGTTACGCAGAAGGCAAAACTGTATACAAATCGAAGAAATGAACAGCGATCGCATTTTAGTCCGATAAAATTTGAATGGAGATTAGACTCTTTTGCGATTCTCACTCATGATTCTGTTTTATCGAAGGAAAACCTTCAAGTACTCGTAGGGACCGAACGGTTTGTCCTACAGAGCTCCGGGTGGTCACAAAAATTTTTAAAAATTCAATACTATTTAAAATTGGTGAAAAAACGATACCTTTATTTCGAGAGTTTTCGAGCTAGGGCACTCTTGAAAATTTCAACCCTTAATTTTCACCCCCTTTTTTTTTTTTTCGGCAGGTAGGTGAGAAAATCTTTAAGATCCACAGGTGGAGTTGGATCTCGTAAGATACCCTGAAGGATCCGCGACTTCAAGGTTATGTGGGATTCAAACCCACTAAAAAAACACCTCCTTTTCTCCCACGTTGGGTGATCAGCCTGGAACTGTTTAACACATTACTTCAGGCTGAGTCCTGGGGCACTTCATCAGTTCTGGATGGCGGGACGGACCAGGTGTTCCCTTCTCTGTCTCTCTCGTTCTAACAATGTCTTCCTTGTCAGGATACTCTCTGCGTACGCTGCCACAAGACTCCAGCTCCTCTCACCTTCCAGCATCTTGCTGACGACAGCTTTTGGTGTTGGAATTTGGGGAGTTAATCCCAGCTCTGCCAGCAGCTGGCTTCTTTCAGCCGCCCATTTGGTGCATTTGAAAAAGGTGTGCAGCGCATCATCATCTTCTCTCTTCTGACAGTGCGAATTTTCACCCCTTAGAAGTGACCTACATCAACCGAAAGCTTCGCGGCACAACAAGACTCCAAATGGAGCCCATATACCAAATTTGAACCAAATCGGTCCAGTGTTGCTAAGAAAAGTGCCGCGTACGGCGGACGGACGGAAATTTTTTTTCGATTTTCGTATTCTACGTACCTTGAAAAGTAAAACATCAAATTTTGAGGGGGGGGGTTAAATTTTTTTTTCTTGCTCGATTCCAAAGGCTTATTATTGAAAATAATAAACCAAAATGCAATGTTTCCAATATTACGTAAAATTCTCTTTTTAGAGGATGTTTTCATGTCTTAAACCTTGACTCAAAAGAATGTTAAGGCATCTATCCGATAGAAAATTTAATGCTCTTTCCAACGGTATCCTCAAATTGTAATTTACACAGCTAATTAACGGAGTTATGACCGATTTAATGACATAAGGTCAAAATTACGAAAAAAAAGTTTAATGTTGAAATAACTCAAAAACGAAGGGTTTAAAAAAATCGGTAAGAGACATTTTTTGTTGCACATTAGTTGTAGAATCGGCTGGTACCGTATGGCAGACCAGTTAGGCTTACACCCTGTGTACATAGAAAGAATTATTGTTGGTTTTGTACGTTTGCTGTTCAATTTTCTGGGTTGAGGGGCGGAATAAACACCATTCCTCTTGTTCTTAGGTTCCAAGCGCTTTCGTTTAATGCAACTTCTTCAGGGTTCTTGTTTTATATTTTCTTTTCATTCCTGCTTTAAGTATAGATTTGCTCATTTCCAGTTGGGCCAAAGCTAGTAGGAGTGGTCTTCACTGCGCTTGATAAAATTCCCTTTTCTTTTCCAGCCTAATTCAGGCCAAATTCGTTAATTTTTCAAATAAAATCTTACAAATAATTGTAAAAGTGAAACTCCTAAGGGAATCAGTGTCGTTCTTTTGATGGGCTGTTGTGGAATCCATTCTTATTACCTATGACCCAAATGAATATAAGTTAAAAAGTAATTAAGTAAAGTAAACAACCATTTCAGGTTGGATTTTCGTCCGACTGCCATTCCTGGCGTCGCGGACGTCATCAGCTGTCTTCCTAAGGGAAATCAGAATTTGTTCTGATGATTTCGCTCATGGCTTCCCATTGGCCTTCACCATTGGGTTGGGATGAGGGGGAACTGCGACCGACTCACCCGAAAATATGCCCCCGAGGTGAGCCCCGAACTCACGGCCCCTGCAACCGGTCCGAGTCTCGCCTCCAGAGACATATGCCGCAGCTCGCTCGGCAGCTAACCCAGTGGAGATGAACAAACCTGTATTTTAAGCTAACTGAAATATTCAATTCTATGATCCACCACAGTAGTACCCTACTACTCTCATTACCTATGGTCCAAATGGAAATGAGCAAACCTACACCTATGGCAGGAATGAAAAGGAAACGTAAAACAAGAAACCCCGAAGATGTACGAAAACGCTCAGAACCTAGGAACACGAAGAATGGCATTTATTCCTCCCCTCAACCCCAAAACAGACCAATTTCTGATTTTGACCAAGTGATTTGCTCATTCATTTGAAGAATGTAAATTGAACTTCCTAATGGGATAAAATCATTGTGCAATGTCTCTGGTTGTCTCTTTTCAAGGAACTATTTCACATTAACTAAGAAATCTGTTCATCATTTTCAGAGGTATAAAGACACTCTGAATTTTCTGGAAATTCTCAGTGAACGTTGTGGCTCACAGAAGGGCATTCTAGAACTGCATTCCCACCCGAATTTCTTGAGTTTTATGGAGAAGTGGAATCTCCCAGTTTACTTCCAATTAAGGTACGGATTTTTGAACGTAACATAACATTTTGTACATAATTATGGGGGATCTGGGTTTCTCAGATCAGAGTTCTTTGAGCTCTCACCCCCACTACTCCTATCACCCTAACCATCATCCTGTAGAGGATGGGAGTAGTCCCATCATCCTAACCTTCCCCCCTCTATTCATGTCATCCTGAACTTCCCTACTCCACTCATATTACCATAACCCTCCCCACTCTACTCCTACTACCCTGATGATCTACCCTCTACATCTGTCACCCTAACCATCCCCCCTCTACTTGTGTCATCCTTACCCTCCCACCTCAACTCTTATTGTCCTAACTTGCCCCCTCTACTCCCATCACAATAAACCCCAACCCTCAACTCTTGCCACCCTAACCCACCCCCCTCTATCAATAACATCCACCCTCCATTCTTGTACCCTAACTCACCCCCCTCTACTCCAATCGCCCTAACCCTAACACTTCTACTCCTATCCCCCTAACCACCCCCCCCCTATATTCCTATCACCCTAACTCTCACCCCTCTACTCCTATTAACCTAACCCTTCACCCACTCTACTCTTATCCCCCAAACCCACCCACCTCTACTCCTGTCACCCTGGCCCTACCACCTCTACTCCTATTGCCAAAACCTACCCCCCTTTACTCTCATTGCCAAAACCCAGCTTCCTTTAATCTTATCACCAAAACCCTCCCACCATTACTCCTATCACCAAAACCCACCCACAATTACTCTTATCACCAAATCTTCATCACCCTAACCATCCTCCTCTACTCCCATCATCCTAACCTTCCCCCCTCTATTCATGTCATCCTGAACTTCCCTACTCCACTCATATTACCATAACCCTCCCCACTCTACTCCTACTACCCTGATGATCTACCCTCTACATCTGTCACCCTAACCATCCCCCCTCTACTTGTGTCACCCTTACCCTCCCACCTCAACTCTTATTGTCCTAACTTGCCCCCTCTACTCCCATCACAATAAACCCCAACCCTCAACTCTTGCCACCCTAACCCACCCCCCTCTATCAATAACATCCACCCTCCATTCTTGTACCCTAACTCACCCCCCTCTACTCCAATCGCCCTAACCCTAATACTTCTACTCCTATCCCCCTAACCACCCCCCCTATATTCCTATCCCCCCTCTACTTGTGACACCCTTACCCTCCCACCTCAACTCTTATTGTCCTAACTTGCCCCCTCTACTCCCATCACAATAAACCCCAACCCTCAACTCTTGCCACCCTAACCCACCCCCCTCTATCAATAACATCCACCCTCCATTCTTGTACCCTAACTCACCCCCCTCTACACCAATCGCCCTAACCCTAACACTTCTACTCCTATCCCCCTAACCACCCCCCCCCCTATATTCCTATCACCCTAACTCTCACCCCTCCTATTAACCTAACCCTCCACCCACTCTACTCTTATCCCCCAAACCCACCCACCTCTACTCCTGTCACCCTGGCCCTACCACCTCTACTCCTATTGCCAAAACCTACCCCCCTTTACTCTCATTGCCAAAACCCAGCTTCCTTTAATCTTATCACCAAAACCCTCCCACCATTACTCCTATCACCAAAACCCTCCCACCATTACTCCTATCACCAAAACCCACCCACAATTACTCTTATCACCAAATCTTCCCCCCACTACTCCTAATGCCCTTACCCCCCACTCCTATCACTCTAACCCTCCCTCTCACCCAAACTCTCCACCTCTCACCCCCCTCCCCCCCACCCACACTCCTCCTTCAAAATTCTCAGGGAGATCACTTTTTTCCAAGCTTGCTCCCTGTGATTCACCACTGCGACCCTCGCATCAACAGTGCTTTTGAAGGGACAACTGATGCATTAGGATCACTCTTGTTGGCGGCCCTGTCAGACCAGAGTGATCAAACCCAGTTGTGGGCTCCAGGAGGGCTTCTAGTCAGCTCACATACCCTGGAGTTCGGGAGAACGAGGCCTCCAACTTTCCCCCAAAATCGGCCTCCTTATATACTATTAATTTCATTTGGAATTCCTATTCCACGGGAGGAACGACTTTTCATATGGTCCAATTGATGAATAGTATATTAAAAAATAGAAAAAAAAACGAGAAAATCTTGCTTTGAATTTAAATGTTCAGACATCTGCGCTTGATCAATTGAGCTGTCTGGTTGATCGATGATCAACTCAGCTGAGCTGAATTTTTGATTCAGTCAATCAGCGGACTTTCTGCCTCAGATGAACTGGTAGGTGGGATAAATCACACCTACAGCATTAGTTCATTAATCCTCCGCTAGGGATAATGAAGCGTTTTCCCTTTGAATCAGATGAGATAAGCTCAGTTACCTATTTTGGTAAAGCTAATGCGATGCAGCTGATTCAAGGGAAGAGCTTTACTATCCCTAGCGGAGAAAACATGAATTATTGCTGTAGGTGTGATTTAGATGTTTCTGTTGATCAGTGATTGAATCAGCTGGGCTCAATTTTTGATTCAGCCGATTAGTGAACTTTCTGAAAAGATCATCTCGTTGATCAATGATTGACTCAGCTGAGCTCAATTTTTGATTCAGCTGATTAGTGAGCTTTTCCTTCAGATGATCTCGTTGATCAATGATCAACTCAGCTGAGCTCAATTTTTTATTCTGATGATTAGTGACCTTTCTGCCTCGGAAAAATTGAGCTCAGCTGAGTCGATCACTGATTATAAAGAGATCGTCTGATTCAGAAAGTTCACTAATCGGCTGAATCAAAAATTGAGCTCAGGCGAGTCAATTACTGATCAACCAGATCATTTGAGGCAGAAAGTCCACTAATTGACTGAATAAAAAAATGAGCTCAGCTGAGTAGTTCATCGATCAACCAGACAGCTCAATCGATCAAGCGCAGATGTCTGAACTCCTTAATTGCTCAAAATAGAACCATTGTTAATTAAGTACCGGAAGATTCAAAAATTGAGCACTGAAATCAGCTGTTCACAAATCTTGGAGCAAATCTGAGAGTTTACAGATGTTTGAACACTCGACTTGAAGCAAGATTTTCTTGTTTTAAAAAAAATTATAATAACACTATTCATCAATAGAACCATATGAAAAATCGTTCCTCCCGTGGAATAGGAATTCCAAATGAAATTAATAGTATATAAGGAGGCCGATTTTGGGGGAAAGTTGGAGGCCTCGTTCTCCCGAACTCCAGGGTATGTGAGCTGACAAGAAGCCCTCCTGGAGCCCACAACTGGGTGTGTTCTCGGGTTGCGGACTTGTGCCCCCCGGGTTTGATCACTCTGGTCTGACCAGGCCGCCAACAAGAGTGATCCTAATGCATCAGTTGTCCCTTCAAAAGCACTGTTGATGCGAGGGTCGCAGTGGTGAATCACAGGGAGCGAGCTTGGAAAAAAGTGATCTCCCTGAGAATTTTGAAGGAGGAGTGTGGGTGGTGGGGAGGGGAGGGGAGAGCAGGAGAGTTTGGGTGAGAGGGAGGGTTAGAGTGATAGGAGTGGGGGGGGGGCATTAGGAGTAGTGGGGGGGAGGTTTTTGGTGATAGGAGTAGAAGGGGAAGGGTTTTGGTGATAGGAGTATTGGGGAGAGGGTTTTGGGTGATAGGAGTAGTGGGGGAGGGTTTTGTTGATGATAGTAATTGAGGGAGGGTTTTGGTACTAGGAGTAGAGGGGGTGAGTTAGGGCAATATGGTTACAGGGGGGAGGTTTGTGGCAATGAGAGTAAAGGGGGGTAGGTTTTGGCAATAGGAGTAGAGGTGGTAGGGCCAGGGTGACAGGAGTAGAGGTGGGTGGGTTTGGGGGATAAGAGTAGAGTGGGTGAAGGGTTAGGTTAATAGGAGTAGAGGGGTGAGAGTTAAGGTGATAGGAATATAGGGGAGAGGGTTAGGGTGATAGGAATATAGGGGGGAGGGTTGGGGGGATAGGAGTAGGGAGGGTGGGGGAGGGGGTGAAAGCTGGTGAGTTTGGGTGAGAGGGAGGGTTAGAGTGACAAGTGTCGGGGGGGGGGGGGGTAAGGGCAATAGGAGTAGGTAGGTTTTTGGTAATAAGAGTGATTGTGGGAGGGTTTTGGTAATAGGAGTAGAGGGGGGTGAGTCAGGGCAATAGGGATACAGGGGGGGAGGTTTGTGGTGATGAGAGTAGAGGGGGGGGGTTAGGGTAATAGGAGTAGAGGGGGGAGGGCTAGGGTGACAGGAGTAGAGGTGGGTGGGTTTGGGGGATAAGAATAGAGTGGGTGGAGGGTTAGTTTAATAGGAGTAGACGGATGAGAGTTAGGGTGATAGGAATATAGGGGGGAGGGTTAGGGGGATAGGAGTAGAAGTGGGAGGGTTAGGGCGAATGGTGTAGAGGGGGTGAGTTAGGGTACAAGAATGGAGGGTGGAGGTTATTGTGATGGGTGTAGAGGGGGGTGGGTTAGGGTGGCAAGAGTTGAGGGTTGGGGTTTATTGTGATGGGAGTAGAGGGGGCAAGTTAGGACAATAGGAGTTGAGTGGGAGGGTTAGGGTAACACAAGTAGAGTGGAGATGGTTAACGTGAAGGATGTAGAGGGTAGATCATTAGGGTAATATGAGTAGAGTGGCGAGGGTTAGGGAAATATGAGTAGAGTGGGGAAGTTTAGGATGGCAAGAGTAGAGGAGGGACGATTAGGATGAATGGTGTTGTGGGACAGGAGTAGTGGGGGATTGGTTAGGGTTACTGTAGTAGAGGGAAAATGGTTAAGGTGACAGATGTAGAGGGGGAGATCATTAGGGTGATAGGAGTAGTGGCATGTGGGTTATGGCAATATGAGTAGAGGGGGGAAGCTTAGGATGACAGGAATAGAGGGGGATGATTAGGATCATGGGAGTTGTGGGACAGGATTAGTGGGTGGAGGGTTAGGGTTACTGAAGTAGAGGGGAAATGGTTAAGGTGACAGATGTAGAGGGGGAGATCATTAGGGTGATTGGAGTAGTGGCAAGTGGGTTAGGGCAATATGAGTAGAGGGGGGAAGCTTTGGATGACAGGAATAGATGGGGATGATTCGGATGATGGGAGTTGTGGGACAGGAGTAGTGGGGGGAGGGTTAGGGTGATAGGAGTAGAGGATGATGGTCAGGGCGATAGGAGTAGTTGTGGAAGGTTAGGGTGACAGGAGTAGTGGGGGATTGGTTAGGGTTACTGAAGTAGAGGGGGGAGATCATTAGGGTGATAGGAGTAGTGGTGGGAGGGTTAGGACAATATAATTACAGGGGGGAGTCTCTTGTGGAGTAACCATGTCGCTGTTTCTGATCCAAACACCAGTTTAACCAAATTATCAAAACATTTCAGGTTCCAAGAAATCGTGCGTCAAATTGAGAAGTCCTTTGCGAGCGAAGAATGGGCCGCCAAGCGAGCTGATTGGAAACTCCTTGCGTCAGAAACCGCCTGGGATTGCCTCCTCAGGTGCTGGGAAGACGACGTTTTTCTCTTGCCGATTGCTCACAAATTTTGGAAACTGAGTCTACAAATCATCTCTCGCTACGTCGTCTGGTCTAAGAAAGTTATCTCTAATGTACGTAAAGTTATCGTAACAATAATGTATAATTGCTTCAACGTTGAGTAGGAAAAATTTATTTTCTAATATTTTTGGTTTGTAGGTTGATGGGAAGAAGAAAACTGACCTCAACTTCCTTGTGTGCCTTTACACTGATGTGGAATCACTCAACAGAAAACTTCCCGAAATTGAAACGCTGTCCAAATCAAAAATACCAAGAGTTAACGACGAAACATCTTCTCTCCTCAAACGTGAGTAGATAAAACAGTAATTTATTGGAATTATAGTAAAAACTCGGCGCTAGATTGTAGGTAGATTGTAGATGAATCTGCGGATCAGGGTGATGGAAGCCCAAAGCACTGAAGCCTGGTGGCTTATTTTGCTACTCCGCGGATTCTGTTCCTAGTCAGAGTCCCAGCCCTTTGGTAAGGGCCAGTAGCGGTTTGGCTAGATTTGTGCTGGGAAAAGCCTCCATGGGTGTAGGTGACCCAAGGAGGTGAAACCTGAGATTTGATAGTACTTCGCAATCGAATATCATGTGGGAGGCTTTCTCTTCAGCCTCTCCACACAACCAGCAGAGGGTTGTCTTCTGGTTTACCCCAATGCGGTCAAGATGGAATCGGAGTGGAGTAAAGCCTGTTACCAGGCCAACCACTAACCTGATTTCCTTGCGGCTAAGCCGCAGCAGCTCTTCTGTGGCGCTGGGGTTAGGATTGGCCACCATGCGCTTACTTAGAGCTTGCCCTCTAAGGTTTGACCATCTACTAGTGGTTTCATTGGTGACCCACCGGTTTATGGTCGCCCTAAAGGAAGATTTGGGAATGCCGATGGACGGCTCTGGGCCAATGAACGGGGTTAGTGAGCCCCTTCTGGCCAGCACATCTGCTTTCTCATTTCCCATTACTCCGCTGTGCCCTGCCACCCACTCCAGAGAGACTCTGTTGCGTTGCGACAGGGAGCAAAGAGTCTGGAAGCACTCCCACACTAACCTTGAGTTAATGGAGGAAGCAGCTAAAGCATTGATCGCAGCCTGGCTGTCCGAGAGAATGCAGACGTGTTCACCAAGTATTTACTTCAGCCTGAAATACTGAGGCATACACTCCCAGAGGAGCTGAGTGACTCCATCTGGGATTGGCCCCGTAAATTCCAATTGCTCCAAATGGTGAGGCAGGCCAGCCGTTGAACGCTGGTTAGAGTGGAGGAGGCTCCTACCTGGCAAACTTTTGGCCAACACACCACACAGCAGTACACTAAGATGGGTCTTACCACCGCAGTATACGTCTATACCCAACGGACCATACTTGGTTTCAGTCTTCAGGTTTTCCCACATGAGCGTTTGGCCCTCATGAGAGCACTTTTGCCTCGATTGGGAATGTAGTGTAGATGCTTATTCCAGGTGAGTTTGGCATCCAGGAAGACTCCTAGATATTTTACCTCTTCCTTGAATGGCACCCTAACATTGAAAAGGAGAGGTTTATTTAAGGTCGATCCACACATTTCAGTTACGTGACGGCACAGTGGCCTTCCGTGTTCAGTGGCATCCGTGATGAATTTTTCACTGTCATCCACACACTACCGTACCTTTCCGTGCCAGTGTTCTTCCGTGATCAGAGATGTCTGCGCGATTGGCCTTTTCAGTTTGGATGTGGCCTGGTGAATGTGCTCGTCGTACACAATGAATTTTGGTACCGAAGATCTTGCTATGATAGCATTGCTTTTGGACGAGGAGGAAGAGAAGAAAAGAAGACACTGGGTGCATCCCATATGGATGCCTCGCGAAACAGAAGGATGCTACATTAAATTCTTTTACTCGGTTTGCAACCAAGTTTGCGGAAACATTGTTTTTTTCATTAATTTTGGTTTATTATTTTCAATAATGAACCTTTGGCATCGACCAAGGAAAAAAAATTTTTAACACCCCCCAAAATTTGATGTTTTACGTTTCAAGGTACGTAGAATACGAAAATCGAATAAAAAAATTTCCGTCCGTCCGCCGTACGCGGCACTTTTCTTAGCAACACTGGACCGTTTTGGTTCAAATTTGGTACATGGGCTCCATTTGGGGTCTAGTTGTGCAGCGAAGCTTTTGGTTGATGTAGGTCACTTCTAAGGGGTGAAAATTAAGGGTTGAAATTGTCAAGAGTGCCCTAGTTCGAAAACTATCGAAATAAAGGTATCGTTTTTTCACCAATTTTAAATAGTATTGAATTTTAAAAAAATTTTGAGACGACCCGGAGCTCTGTAGGACAAACCGTTCGGTCCCTACGAGTACTTGAAGGTTTTCCTTCGATAAAACAGAATCATGAGTGTGAATCGCAAAAGAGGTCTAATCTCCATTCCATCTCCATTTCACGTCAGTGAAAAACTGAAAAATATCGGCGGCGACGTATCTTTGGTTTACATCACGGATGCCGGAAGGTCACTGTGAACGCCGGAGCCTCACTGCGTCGGACATGTCTGAACACGCGTCCGTCTTTCCCCCTTTGTTCACTTAGACTTTCGTCTCCCGATATTTTTTTTTCACTGAAGGTCACTGTACAGTACTGCACGTCACGTCACGTAACTGAAATGTGTGGATCGACCTTTAGGCTTCCCAATTTCCTTTTCCTGGTGAATGGAACAAGTGTGGTTTTGTCAGGGTTTACACTGAGTCCCTCAGCCTAAATAACTAAACGTAATTTCAAAATTTGGGGTTATTTTGTACTCGAACTTTTCCATAAAATGTTCCCTCGATAATCTGACATCAATTTGTAGCGCAACAAAAAATTTTCCATTGCCCACCAAAATGTTTCCAAGTGCCCTTTTCTTCCCTTTTGCTGATACCTGTTTGAAATTTTCCTTCTACTGTCAACTTAAGACTTCTCCAAACAACTTTTTTTTAATTTCATCTCTATTCCCTCGTTTCAAGATGTTTGAAACTACCATTCTTGGCAATTTCTGATCACTCTGAAGTGGGTCGCCAGGTATGAAGAATAGCATCATTGCTCGTTGCTCGCCCTAGGAGAATCTCCATGGTGAAGTTGACAGCGGCTTGTGGCATGCTAAAAGTCTATTAAATGATTCCTACCTTCCATTTAATATTGGTTTTGCGATTTGACTCGTTACAGGCAGCTTAGAAGAAATGAGGACAGAATTGGACAGGTTGTTGGAAGAAATGAATGAAGCCATCGTGAAGACCCTGTGTGCAGAGAATGCGGCGTACCTCCAACAAGTCAACAACATTCCCCGCCTCTTCCGGCGGACCAACCGCGAGGCGCCCACCAAACCTTTGCCCTACGTCATAAGCATTCTGGACGGTCCCATTTCCTTCTTCCAGTCCTACCAGCACCACCCCAAGTCCCGCTTCTGGCTTCAGACCATGTTTTCTAGGATGACTAAGCAGTGAGTACTTGCTGATTTTTTAGACGATACGAAGTTATCCAAATTTGCCAGTCTTGAAATTTCCCTTGGAAAATCCTCGCAGCTTTTCTTTCACAACTTTTCGAACAGAAGCTGAAAATATTGTCTAGGAGACTCTTCCTCCGGTTTCGCCTTATAACTGTTCTTATTCCCTAGATATTAGAGAGTTTTTGCAGGCCACTAACGTGCCTGTGGAACCTTTTCACAAAGCCCAGTATCCACGGAACCTGTGAACTCATCGAAACGTTGACAATAATTGGTGACGATCAAGCTGCCAATTTTGGCATAGTCCGTTTAGAATCCCTGAACGTGGCTGGCCCGTGACTAACCTTTCTATTTATTACAGCACATTTTTGTATTGTCAATGGGGTATTTCAGTGGGTCGGAAATTCAGGTTTTTGACCTCAAATTTGGATTTGGCACCCTTGAAAACTAATATACTCCAACTTTTAGCCCAATGATACTATAAAATGTGGTAGGAAAATTTATTAAAGAGATCACACGTTTGAAAAAAAGGTGGGCCACCATAAATGCACACACACTATGCCGTGCGCGTGTGTGAGTAGTATTTTGTAGTATCCAAGAGATTCTCATTTCGGATAGCGCTACTTTATGGTTCAATCGTTAGCGTTACCTATGTCTGCCGTCTGCAATGTCTTCGTTTGTGGTTTTGACTTATCAAATCAGGAAAGGGTTTCATCTCTTCTCTGTGCATGGATACTTTTTTCGAAGACAGTTTTGCAGCCACGTCACACCATTCAAATCTTCAACTTTCCTTAGCTTCTCTGATTTTTTAAAAACATTTTCTCGACGAACAGACCCAATTACCATTGTTCCTGAGCCATACTCTTTTGAAAATTTTTTTTTCAATTGACTGAAATACCCCATTGTCTTTGCTATCCATTACATTGAAATTGCTATCCATTACAATATTTTGATAAGCACGACACGAATATATGTATGAAAAATAATGTATAATATACAAATTTACTACCTTGCACAGAGAATTAACATTAATTTGTAGTATTAATAAATAAATTTTAAAATAGAAGAAAAGTGCCAACCCAGTGGACGGCTTAGAGCCATCACTGTATTAAGATTTTATGTTATTTGTTTTTTCATCAGAGTTCAGCGAATAAATCTTTTTATATCTATATCTATCCATTACAAAGGCAACATAACATGAACAAAGCATGCCTCTGGCACTTCGTGATTTTTGGAACGCCAATGTCAACGGACCAACATCTTTTCCAGCTGGCTTTACTCGGTGGGGGTGATTAGCAACGTGATTGCGCGCTCTAGGTAGACGTTCCCTGGCTCATTGAGCTGACATTGCCCGTTGGCTGCAGAAACTCTCTATTATTATTTGATGTTTACGTCATCTTCCAAATTATTAATTTGTATCGAAAGAGTACCAAGGAAAAGCTTGTCGTTTCAATAACTGTTATTTTCAGGTACTATTCGTCAGTCGATGACGTGTTGAACTCAGTCAAAAAAACGGAAGAGAGCTTGAGGAGACTGAAGAAAGCAAGAGATAAGTCCAGCAACGTCGTTACCTCGAACGATCAACGAGTGGGAGATGACAACAAAATCCGACAGCAGTTGCTTGTAGACGTTCACGCTTACCTAGCTGGTGTAAGTCGACTTTGACTTAATTATAAGTAGGGATTAAATTTTTATGTATTTAAAAATGCAAAATATTTAACGTATTATATTATGTATTTATTTTCGTATAATAATATTATACGCAAATAAATACATAATATTATGATTTGAAATATCAGGTTTATGAATATAGTACTTTTAGATACAAAACGTGGCGTTTAGTACTTTTTGGAATCAAACGAAGTGGATATACCTAGTACTTTTTGAAACAAAACGGATAAGAGACCGCCATTGTGCTGGATACAGTACCTTTTTAAATTAAACGAAATATTCACTCTTGTTGTTCGAGGGAATAGATAATCTTTTGCTTCAAAACGATCGCATTTTTGTGAAGAACTACCCCCCTAAAACCCTGGGGGAGTGTTAACTCAATATCGATAGAAATGGTCGTTAGTAACTTCTGGAATCAAACTCCTCATATTTATGTGCAACATCCACTTAGACTTTTCAGGTGTGAAATAATAGGTAGGTATATACGAGGGTCGTCTCAAAAGTAAGGTTCCCTATGCTATAAAAAATTCAAAAAAATTTTTTTTTCAAAAATTTTTATTGCTTTGTGTTTAGTAACATCATATTACTTTTCAACATAATTCCCAGCTCGATCGATGCACTTTTGGAACCGGGGGAGCAATTTATGTATGCCCTCCTTGAAAAACTGCGTGTCCAAACTAGAGGTCCAAGCACAGAGGCAGTCTTGAGCTCGTCGTCGGTTCGGAAGCTTTTCCCCCCCAAATGAGCTTTCAGATGTGGAAATAAGTGAAAGTCACTTGGTGCCAGATCAGGTGAATATGGTGGGTGGCCAAAAACTTCCCATCTGAATGAATTGAGAAGATCTTGAGTCTTTCGGGCCGAGTGGGGGCGAGCATTATCGTGGAACAAAAAAACTTGTTTCGTCAAAAGTCCTGGTCGTTTTCGCTTTATTGCGGATTTCAATTTTTTCAGAGTCTCACAGTAAGTGTCGGAAGTTATTGTGGTGCCCTTAGGCATATACTCAATCAGCAGGATCCCTTTAGCATCCCAGAAAACACTTGCCATGATTTTTCCAGCTGAGTGCACCATTTTCGCTTTTTTGACTGGACTTTCAGTTGTTTTTTTCCATGTCATGCTTTGGCGTTTGGTTTCTGGTGTCGAATGGTGCACCCATGTTTCATCTCCAGTCACTATACGGTCAAAAACAGACTCACCTTCTTGCTCAAAAAATTCCAAAAAATTTTTTGCTGAAGCAATCCTTGCTCTCGGTGTTGTTCAGTCAAAAGTCGTGGCACCCATCTTGCACAAATTTTGTGGTAACCCTGGTCATCAATTATCCTCCCAACTGATGCTCGGCTTACCTCAATATGTGGAGGCAACAAAGCAATGATTTCATCAATCGTTACTCGCCGATCGTCTTCGAGAATTTGCGTGATGGCGTCAACAGTTGCGTCGTTTCCACGAGATGTTGAAGGCCGCCCACTCCGCTCTTCATCTTCCACGCTTGTTCGCCCTTCCAGGAACAATCTTCTCCATTTCCTCACATGTTGCACACTCATACAATCCTCTCCATACACAGACACTAATTCTCGATGAATGTTTATCGCAGATTCATTTTTGGCCGTGAGAAAACGAATGACAGAACGTAACTCCAGTTTGGACACAGGGTTGAGAGGCATCTCCATGGTTACTAGCGTGTTACTGCCATAGGGTAGATCCAAACGGCTGGAAAAAAATTACGGGTTGCCACTACACCCCGACAAATATTCCCTCAAAATTTCCCGATTGTAGGACGATTTCCCTCCAAGTTAGAAAATAGGGAACCTTACTTTTGAGACAACCCTCGTACATTTCTTAATGTATAAACATGTCTCTCTGTTCAGAGGGTTGTATTTATGAGAAGAGAAAATGTTCGTTTGATACTGATCTTCTTGTGAGTTTGAGTTTGCAATACACGCCAGGCTCAATACTGTAACTCACAGTAAAATGTAAAAACATTGCGGGTTTGCATACCTTAGCCGCGAAGGTAGCGCGGCTGGACTGCTCACTAGACCAGTCGGGTCGCAGCCACGGCGCCGAGACGAGCCGCTGGCCGCACCAGAGAAATCGGTTTCATCAAAAAACACTGAAGCAGTGGGGAGCGTCTGGTCGCGAGCAGCGGCCGCCCGCTGCTGACGCGCCAGGGAAATAGCACCTTTACAATTGAAGGGTCACGGGGAAAAAGGATCAGACTCCTCTATTCCTAATTCCGAGAAAATCGAAAAACAAAGTTTGAAGTCGTCCCAGACAGACGCTATGCATAAAAAAAATTAACTGTTTGGGCCACCTGACCGGGAATTTAATTATGTTCAAGTGACAAGAAAGAAAATTAAGTAGGTCGAAGATAATTTCTAGAAATAATTAGAAATGTCAAACAAGGTAAGGACTATGATCTTTTTTCCCCACAAATATCCGCGTTTCGGTCACCATAATACCTAAAATTATATTGTTTATTTAAAATTACATTGTTAATATTTAAAATTATGCATTTATATTGTTTATTCGAATCTCTTAATGGGGAATTTGCCTCACATTTTTATTTCGAAATTTGTTTTTATGGAATAAAACCATAGTGAGCTGCTCGAAAACGCATCCAAAAAATTTAGAGAATTTAAGGAAGATGGAAATTTTAAATGTGGTGGCAATGAGTAAGAGGCAGCCATGTTTGAAACGTGACGGATATTCTCCCAATCTGACTTCAAAGGAGGTTCTGTGGCGCTTACCACAGAAGCAGAACATACACGAACTTTTAGGTTACAAGGATTAACACAAGAGTGCGCCGCAAACTGGCAGGAAGAACCCAGACACAAAAGTGACCAAAAGAAACAATATTACTCAGTTTTTTACAATACGATTCTACCTATTAGTTTATCAAGCATTATTAGTCTTCATCTTCTCTTATTTAGTTTCAAGATTTGAACCACATTATTCGAGTAGCCATTTCACTGGATCGTTTTCTGTGGCGGTGCTAGAACTCTGTCTGTTGTCGGAGTTGTTTTCGCGTCTTTTTTTTTCGTATGACGTCAACAATATTCCTCGATTTTCGCGGTGTTTTGTAACAGAGGCTACACTTGTTTAGACATTTTCTCCAACGGGAATTTTTTCCCCTTGGTTATTCCTAGTTTTAAACGTTATTCTAGGGCCCTATTATAGGATTTGACTTGAAATTCCAGAATCTAAAATTGAGGCAAATTCCCCATTCACTTCAGTAAATTTACTAGGGTTTGTAGGTATACCTTACTGTCATTTCCAGAAAATGTTGGGCAAAAAGTGGCTTCATTTTCCAAATTAGATATAGTTTTGTACAAAACATTAATTCAAAAAGGCAAAAACTCAATAAATAAATCATTCATCTAAAGAATCGTCGCAATATGAAACGGCATCATCTCCTACATTCCCCAACCTGATGGACAGTGACTTAGAAAATGTTAACACTGGGGTTGACGAGAAACTGACAAGTGTTTTAAATCCTTTGATTTTGCTGGGTATGGGGTCGTTGTGAAGGTTTCCCAATGCTGCTTTTGGTACTGAAGTCTTCTTCTTCGAGATAGAAGGGGTTGCGAAAGCTGTCTGGTATCCTCAGAAGTAGGAGCTTTTGTGCTTAATGACTATTTGGTGTGATGCCGTACAACTCATGCAAAAGCGAGGGAAGGGGTCTTTAAATCGGACACTGGTCTTTCTTCCCTGCGGGTGCACGGAAGAACCCGGAGCCCCTTATTTGTTTTAGCTTTAAAAAGAGTTCGGTTCTACCCCTCCCTATTGCCAGTAGTTCAAATGTTCAATCGACAACTGGCACCCATAGAAACGTTTGAAACCCAGTGTATTATTGAAAATCGCTCGATTTTTTCATACATATCGAGAATATAACTAAATGTTATTAAATTAATTACTTAGAAGCGGCCAGTGACGCCCCAAAGATAAAAATATGTGTTAAACAAGGTGACTTGTTGCGATGAGGTTGGAAACAAGCAATCATGAACGTGATCTGTTGCACTCATTTCGTCCTGGAGCTCCACCAATCAGAACGCTTTTAGGACTCCCAGCTTCAGCTTTCAGCCCAGTGTTCCGGGGTGAGTCCTAAGCGGAGTGAGTGGGGTTGGTACGCCCAAGTGAGCGAGTCCAACACCTTTGGAGTAAAACCTCGCTCTCAAAAATTCCCCCACTCCCTACCAAAAAAAAGAAGGTTTTCAATCCTTCGTTCGTCAATATCGACTCAGATTTTCTGCAGTTCATATTTTCAAATGTGATAAATTCATGATTTTTCGTTTCCACAGGTGGAAAGTTTGGGACTGAAGAAAGGATCCGTCGAACAATTGGCCGAACTACTTCTCCTCGTAGGAGCGAGTCAAACTCAATGAACGAGCAAGAAAATAATTCGTTGTTTATTATAAACCAGTTTCATTCTACCATTGAAGGCTACTTTACTCTTATTGTAGATTTATTTTTCGATTTGTCGGCGCAGGGAGGGAATCGAGCCTAAGACTTGAGATTAGAATGGACGTGACACCATCTGCCTAGGGTACTGCTAAAGTAGATCACTCAACTTTATAAGTACAATAATCGTGAAATTGATTGAGATTAAAGGTAATTTTGTTGCTCTTGGTCCTTCCCTCCTATTTGTCGCCATCTGCTCCAATATAAGGTAGGTAGTCCTAAAAAAATATTTATTTAGCGACTAGGTAAATTATGCATTCACCTTTTGCCAGCTAACGAGAAGGTACTGCATGTTTTGTCGATTATCGTATGATATATGGCTGTAAAAAATAATACTTTACAAATTCAAAGTAATGCTTTGCACAATATGTACCTACCTATGTAAAATAATATATCAAATATATTTATATGAAGCGTATGTGTACCTGTTTACTGCCACCCCTGTATGTCTAGCCCTAACAATCCTTGTCAGGTTTCAGCGCTACCTCCCGCCACTTCAACGAACTACCATTCCTGATTACCATTACTACGGCATGTGTCTCTGGAGGCGGGCCTCGAACTCACGGCTCTGGTGAGGCCAATGGGAAGCCATGAGCGAAATCATCAGAACAAATTCTGATCTTCCCTTAGGAAGACAGCTGATGACGTCTACGACGCCAGGAATGGCAGTCAGACGAAAATCCAACCCGAAATGGTTGTTTACTTTACTTTATTTTTACTACCATTCTAAAGATTGTTGTCTAGTAATCGTTTTCCTTTCTCATATTTCTATAACATAAACGATTTTGGAGATCAACTTCGAAATTGAATGACTTTGGGCACGTGTCGCAACATGAAACGACACTTGGCATCATTTTCGTGTCCATAACTGTTCAGAAAGAGAACAATTATAGAAAGGAAAACGATTAGGAGACAACAATCTTTAGAATGGGTGTTATGGTAATCAGGACTGGTAGTTCGCTGAAGTGGCGGGAGGTAGCGCTGGAACCCGACAAGGATTGTTGGGGGCTAGACTCTCATAAAACCCCGATTTCACGACGCGTCCCCGACCGCCCTCCCGTTCATGGTCCCGATCTCCTGAAATCGGTTGGAAATCTCTCCCAATCTCCCTGCCTGGTCGCCTCCCCAAAACGTGACCAGCAGCATGGGTTTTCACCATCGGATTTCAGGGCCGACGGTGATCGGGCCCGATTTAGGGTCCCGAAATCAGGTCGTGAAATCCCCGCTTAAAGCCCCGATTTCACGACGCGTCCCCGACCGCCCTCCCGTTCATGGTCCCGATCTCCCTGCCATCGGTTGGAAATCTCTCCCGACCTCCCTGCATGGTCGCCTCCCCAAAACGTGACCAGCAGCATGGGTTTTCACCATCGGATTTCAGGGCCGACGGTGATTGGGCCCGATTTAGGGTCCCGAAATCAGGTCGTGAAATCCCCGCTTAAGATGAGGCTCCAATTAACCCTTAGAGTGCCATACGTATACAGTTGATACAAATAAAAGTGGTCACTCGGGGGCCATGCCTACCAATCAAGAGTCGGTGTGGAGCTCTTTCTGGCATCCTGATTATCATTGATTTCACTGAGTTCTGAACTCGTCTGGCTTCACATTGTCTCCTAGCACCGTTGGACAGAGTCAAGAATGACAACAACAACCTGATTGCAACAAGATGACAAAGTCCTTATCAACCGCTGAAAACAGACCTTTTCTTTCAGCATTTTTTTCAACCTACCTAGGTAATATTTTGTTTGATAATTTCATTTCAAGTGTAAAAATTTCCCGGAATGGGGTGTTAAAAAAAATTTTTGCTAGGTATCAAACCGATTTTGGTTTATTTTGAATATTGAACCTTTGGAATCGAGCAAGAAAATAAATACCCTCCCCCCACCAAAATATGATGTTTTACGTTTCAATGTAGGTACGCAGAATCTCAAAATCGAATAAAAAAAAAACACAATTACAATGGACCGAATTTGTCCAAATTCGGGATACCGGCTCCATTTAGGGTCTTGTTGTGCCTCGGAACTTTCGGTTACATCAATCACTTCTAAGGGGTGACAAATAGGGGTTGTAATTTTCAACACACCCCAGCTCGAAAACTCTCGATAAACAGGTATTGCTTTTTCACCATTTTAAAATAGAATGAGACCACCCAGAGGACAAACCGATCGATCCCCAAGAGAACTTGAGGGTTGGACTTCAGATAAATCAGAAACACGAGTGTGGATCGCAACAGACGTCTGTCTAATCTACTTTGAAATTTTAGCTAACCATAATACGATCGTTTCTTTGAGTTGTACTAGTTTTGCATTCTTAGCAACCAGTAATTAAATTTCCCAATAAAGGCAACCCAACTCCGTATTTCATCGAATTCAATGTGAAGCATTTATTTCTTCCAAATAAACTTAGTGTGAAGTAGGTTGGTAATTTTTCTTTTGGCAGGCATGTGAGAAAATCTTCAAGATTCTTAGCAGTTGGATCTCTAAGATGCCTGGAAGGGTTCCTCGTCTTCAGATTATGAGGGATTCAAACCCACTAAAAAAACACCTCTTTTTCTCCCACGTTGGAACTCAGCCCAGAACCGTTTAACACAATACTTCGGGCTGAGTTCTTGGGTGGGTAATCAGTTCTAGGTGAGGGAGCGGACGAGATGCTCCCTCCTCTCTCCTTCTCGAAGAGGATCTTCCTTGTCAGTGTGCTCTCTGTGTACTCTGCCACAGAAGTCCAGCTCTTTCCACTCTACAGCATCCTGCTGACAACAGCCTCTAATGTTGAACTCTGGGGAGCTAACCCCAGCTCTGCCATCAGCGGAGTAGGTAGGAAGTAGCTATGGTTTTGGGTAGATTGGGCTTCGGAGGGCAATGGGGCCCGTGACTACCGACACCTCCACGCCATCCGCGTGGCTTCTTTGCCAACTGTGGTGAGGTGTTCAAGAGGTAGTCGGGGGACAACCCTGCCCCTTTGCTGCGCCTGTCGGAGTAGGAATGAGCATCTTCATCATGTAGTGCAGCAGTGTCCTTGGACAGTAGGGGCCGCATTCTACATCATGATGTGGTCGCCAAGCGGATAGCAGGTGATTGTCATCTAGCGACTGGGATGTTGAGAGGGAGAGATTGTATCACATGCCAAGTGACCAGGATAAGAAGCCTGACATCGTTGCTGTCGAGCCCAACCAGTCTTGCATTATCCTGGGTGTCCAAGTTGTCAATGGCAGCATGGACATGGAGCAGACTAGGCGGGCTAAGATAAGGAAATATGACACAAATGATTTACAGCAAGCAGTGTCGGACCTAAAAGGAGTGGCCCCCAACAACATCAGGGTGATGGCTGCAACCTTGACATGGGGCGAGTGTGATGGGGGAAAAGTGTCACGGAAGCACAAGTTGGGCATCTCAGTAGGCGTACTCTGTGGTATCACCACCCGTGTCCTACTCGGCTCATATTTCAACTGGTGGTCGTTTTATAGAGGCACTTCCCTTCCACCCCCACCTTCCTCATCACTAGGGCCGGCGTCGGGTGAGTCCTGGGCGTCCTCTCCATTATATTTGATTTTTTTTAAATTTTATTTATGGCGTGCCCCCTGCGTCTTTAAGAGGAGTTTTTAAAGAATTTTCTTTAAGAATTAAAAAAAACTTTGTAGACGCGTGATCTGCTTGCCTATACAGAAAAATAAAAAACTTTTGTGAAATAATTTGCAGCACTTTTTGTTACCTTTGAGCGCTCAAATTTTAACCATTAATTAAATTAATTAATTTGCGGGAAGTTTGGCATGCGCGACCAGTTTCCTTTCGACCTTTTTGTATTTAAAATGTTTGTGATCAAAATTTATTAGTGTTAAGGGGGTCTCAGCCAGTAGCCGTTCGTTCAGGGTTAGTATATCCCTAAATTACAGGCGCTAAAACTTCAAAAGTTGAAATTCATTAGTGCAACAGTCTAGGGAATTGAAAAACTAAGATTGCCGCTGGAACCATCAAAATTGAAAAATAATTGCTGCGAAAAGTGGGAAAAACCAAACTGAATACACGGTTTCGTTTTTGGAATTCACCAAGAAAAACGCTGCAAATTATTACACAATGGTTTATTATGTTTATATAGATCACTCAACTGCAAAGCCACCAGCCATCCTACATGAAGAAAAACATCGATCGCATTTCGGTCAGCTATAATTTGAACGGAAATTAGGCCTCTTTTGCGATTCACACTCGTGTTTCTGATTTATCGAACGTAAAACCCTAAAATTCTCGTAGGGAGCGAATGGTGTCGGTACGCCTGCGGCGTACGGACGGCCAAATTTTTATTCGATTTTTGGATTCTACGTACCTTGAAACGTAAACCATCAAATTTTGAGGTGTTAAAATTTTTTTCTTGGTAGATTACAAATTTTTATTATTGAAAATAATAAACCAAAAAAGTTTTACCCCTCAAAATTTGTTGGTTTACGTTTCAAGGTAGGTACTACGTTGAATCCGAAATCGAACAAAAAAAATTTCCGTCCGTAATTTTACGCCGTATTCGGCAAAAAAGTTTTTTTTTTAAATCGGTGGGCCGATTTTGATGAAATTTGGTATATGGGCCCCAATTGGGGTCTAGTTTTTCTCTGGTAACTAGGTACTTATACTTCGATTTTGATGATTCCAGCAGATATCTTTTAAATTCTCTGGACTGATGCACCAATGAATTTCGAAAAATTCTTGAGAATTTAAAATCTAGGAACAACTTTTAAAGTTTTAGCTCCTGCAATTAAGGGAAATACTGACTCGGAACGAACGGCGACCAATGAGACCCCCTTCCATTCTGATCTAACTCCTGGATCGCCCTCGTCGTCAAAGTCCTTGAGGATTCCAGTCTGAAGCACTAGTTCATAACATCTGGTTTACTGTGATTCATTAATTTTAGCTGACTGGGATTTCGATGTCTTCCGTCATTCGCTCATCGCTATGTTGGGAAAATGACAAGTCGATACGGTTTTTTAAATAACCTCACCACTTGAGTAAATATTTACCTGCTCCGACTTTTTGTTAGTCGGAATCAATTGAGTCAATTAGAAAGAAGGGAAATTCTGATCAGTAGTCGATCAAGACCCGTGGAATATGCTACTGCGGATTCTAATCCTGGTGGGAGCGCTCAGTGTGGTTTCGGGGAGAAGATGCTTGCCGTTTCCTTATCCAGTGAACGGATTGAAGTGTGGCGACAACACGAGGGTGGAAGGGACCTACTGCGGAATCGGGAAGTGCAATTTTTTCGGCACCAGCTGCGACGGAGGATGCCGAAACGTGCAGAACCTCAAGGGATTACAGGAAAACGATGTCATAATGTGCACGAAATTTGGCGGATGGAAAGGCGGCTTGGCCTTGAATGGGACCCACGTTCTGTACCCGATATTCAAGAAAGGTTTCAATCTAGCAATCCAAGATTTGACCACAGCCACCAAGACGTATTTGGGCGAATTTTGCCGAATCGAAACCAAACTGTTCGACCACTACGCTCGCATCTTGGGGTATCTTCCTCGTCAAAATATCACCAACAAGTACCAGCTAGGAGTTTTATCTTATAACTGGGAGTACCAAGTTACGTGGTGGAAGTATGGCGTTGCTTTCAGCCCAGCACAGCTCGCTAAGTTTTTGGGAACATTCAAAGATCTCTGGTAGGAAAAATTCAGTTTCCTCCTCATACAGACTTTTTTTATGTAATAAAATGAGATTAGTCCGATCAATGCTCGTTATCACCCATCCCTATCGGTTCTCTGTGTGCAATAAATCATCAAGTCTCGACTTAGGCAAGTAAACTTCGGCTCATTTAAAAACCAGTTTATCAATTGTTCCTATGAAGGGTACCTAAAGGTGCGGATACACATAAGAGATGGGCGAAACGGTTACATTTGCGTATTAGGTTCCACTGTTACCGCTCTGGGTGAGTAATAGATTCAAATAACCTGTTATTTATTTTACTCCTTTTCACAAGCTCATTCCGACATACCATTCCAAGGTATTGTTTCTACTTTTCGTTCCCGACCTACGATAGTTGTTTATCATGTTATATTGCTATTCTATTCCAATGTATCATTCCGTTCATCTCCAGTTTTCGTTTCTTACCCAAGTTGCGGTTTCCGTCAAGTTATTTCCGAATATTTACATGTTAGTGTATTTCCACTCTTTTTCGATTAAAAAACCCAAGCTGTTGTTCTGGCTCCACACATTCTGGAGCCTTCCCTGAAACGTTATTTTTAATAACAGGGTTATTTAGGTAATAGGTTCTAAGCGGAATTAACAAAACCTGGTAATAGGTTATTTTCAACTGTTACGTTAAATCCCGCCATCTCTAATACACATGCGGTACTCAGCACTCGCCATGTATATTAAATATCACATTCACTGAACAGAATGTGATAGTTTAGTCATTAGGCAGTAAGCTCAGGAAGAATATTAGTGTGACTTTATTTATTTTTTTACCAAAGTTTATAATTATTTTTACTAAAAGTTTTCCATTCTAAATAATGTGTATGAACTCACTTACAAGATGACCAATCCAAACCCTTGTCGTTATCGAGTTGAAATACCAAAAAAAAAAACCATTGAAATAGGGGAAAATGTGTGCTAATAGCCGCCCTGCAATCGCTAGTGCGACCAAGAGAATATTAAATATACATGGCGAGTGCTGAGTACCGCATGTGTATTAGAGATGGCGGGATTTAACGTAACAGTTGAAAATAACCTATTACCAGGTTTTGTTAATTCCGCTTAGAACCTATTACCTAAATAACCCTGTTATTAGGACAAATTTTGTCCTTCAGCACCCTGGTCGAGCAGTGAGTACAACCCCGAACATTGAAGAATACTATAGACGAGCAAGTGAAACTGGCGAACAGGGCAAGAACTAGAATACTAATAATGGGGGTGCGCCTGATTTTTTTTAAAATTTTTAATCTAAACTAGACCTCATTCTGAGAATTTTGACACCAGCCGTTCTCTTGTTGGATGAGCAGATCTTTTTCTATGGTTTTTCCAAGTTTCGAATGTTGATGACGTCACGCGCCCCTCCCGCCTGGGTGGGACCCTCTGTGACGTCATAAACATTTGAAACTGAAAAATCGTAGATAAAGGTCTTCACACGCTAGAAATTCGCGGTTGGTGTCAAAATTCTCAGAATGAGGTCTAGTTTAGATTAAAAATAACAATAAACAGTTTTCCCGACCCATGCGCACACCCCATTGTGAATTGTAGAACCGTCCTAGAGCGAAAAATGTGTAACCACAGAATTAAACTGAGAGGCGGTTCCATCAGTTAATCTAGAAAAGACCCGCAAAACGTTCAATCACAAAATCTCGGACGTATGTGTAACCAGGGCAGATGCTCGTTAATCGTCATCTTAGCCTCGGCCAAAAAACCGCCTCTGAGGCTAGGGATGTCCCCTATCGATACTTAAAAGTATCAATACTTTTTCCCCTGACATATATCGTAGTATCGATACTTTTTTTCCAGTATCGGAGGCGATACTTTTTCATCTGTTTCAACACCTACGACATGAAGGTACCTCCTTGACAGTACCTCTATCTCTACGTAGATTGTTGGCAGACCAACCACTTCGACAAACTAAACAAAGATGAGGTACCACCACCTCCAGCTCTCCAAGATAACCTGCTGTCCTCCATCATCTAGGAAGGACCACTAAAATGTTAACCCAACCAATTGCAATACAAAAACAAGTGCCTAAACAAAAAAATGAGTGATTTATTGTTTTGTTCATTCTATATTAATTATTATCCTCGCGATGGAGAGATGTCACACTGATAAAGGGAAACATAAAAGGCATTTTCACACATTTTTGTAAAAAAAATCGATAAGATATTATATCGATTCACTTTAAATCTATAACTCATACCGATATATTGCTATCGATACTATTGCCTAAAATATCGATACTTTCTGGACGATGCTATCGATATTTTTGCCTAAGTAGACTGATAAAAAAACGTCTGCCAAGTTGGGTGGGCAGTATAGCTTCCTCACTCATTGTAACATGGACGTATAGAATCAGTTGGCGAAAAAATTATGATTCAAAGAGTTATTGAATACCAAAATATTAGCGGTCCACCGTCTAGGACCTAACCCACACAATCCCTGAAAATTTCATCGAAATCGGTTGAATAGTTGCGGAGTTTTGGTTGTAACAATAAATTTAAAGTTCGCGCATGCGCAGCGGCTATTGCTTGACCAATTTGATTGAAACTTATAGGGTGTCTCTTAGAAGTTAGTCCCTAACTAACCTCCAAATTTGAGCAAAATCGGTTCATTAGAAACCGAGGTCCCAGGAAATTCACGTTTGCGCATGCGCACTCGCTCCTATTGGTCCGAAAGTGCTGAAATTTATAGGGGACCGTCTAGGACCTAACCCGCACAATCCCTGAAAATTTCATCAAAATCGGACCACAGGTTAGTATAGTTTTGCCCGGGACAAGGATTGACCACAGACAGACAGACCGACACGGAACCAAAATTGTTCGGGAAGCTCTAAAACGCAAAAAGCAAGTGGAAATTTTGATTTTGGAGGACATTTTTTTTTTCACTTCTTTCACGAATACAAAGCTTCCCTACCTTCGGTAGTGAGGAAGCAAAATACCAAATTACTCATTTGAAATTAGTAACCAGAAAAGAATGCCACATTTTTTCAGCTACAGAATAATAATCTATCACCTCACAACAATATCAATTGAAAAGATATATCGCTTCTAATATTCTTCATCAATATTCAATAACCTTCCTCGCTTTTTTTTCCTTTTTCATTTCGCTCGTTTTCTTTCAACTTCAATTTCGTTTTATTTCTACTGAATTTAAAAAAAAATTCAAGTGTAGCCATTCATTTAAGGTTAAGGCAAATTTTTGTTTTTATTATTTGATAATGAATATTATTTGTTGTGTAACTGATTTATCAAGTGAAACTCACCATTGTAGTGGAAGAAAAAAAATCATATCATTAAATAGAGGTTTGTTGCAGATAAAATTGTCAATCAGACCAGTACAACTAGCTCAAAGCAGTTTACAACCAATACCACTAAAATGTGTGTTAAATAAGCAAGAACTCAGTTTGATTATTAAAATTAAGATATTGGAAGCATAACTTATTGACCAATTTAGGGTTGAAGATGTCCAAAGTTAGTGACGGATCCACCCACTCACCCTCATTCTAGTTGAAGTATTTGATGAATAGAATATGAATCCAAATCCAAAACAATATTGTAAATAATTGTTTGATGTTCTATATACATTTTTCAAACTAATTGGAATTTCGTAGTAGGTAGTAGCTACAGCTACACCTGGAGGATCAAGTCCCCTATCCTGGAGGATTTGAACATTGAAAACGCTTTTTTCGAGGACTAGAAAAAAATTGTAATAATAAATCGAATTTCCAACAGTTCTTTAGCTCGAACATATTCTCGAAAAGAGAAATTAGTTGATTCAAGCTTAGAACCAAATACCGAGGAATAGTTCATTGACAAACAAAATTGGATTTTTCGACTTTTTTTTATTTTTATATAAAATCCATTAACTCCTGCAAAAAGAAAAATACATAGTTCGTTATTAGATGTAAATGACATACTAAACTACTTCAGGACTAGGTGTGATCACAGGCAACGTTAAGATACTTCATGATTTTTTATTGAGGTCGTCTCCTCAACGGCAGAAGTTGACTCCATCAGAATGTTTGTCACATCAGACGGAGCGGATGGGATGCCAACCCCGACCGAACCCATGGAGCACGGAGGCTCTGCTTCAAAACATCCCAAAATCAACGTAATAATGCAAATAGCGACCTGACAATCACGTTTGTTACGTACGATTCAAATTAATCTTGGAGGTAATTTACTACAATCTAGCAGGTTTGAAGCAGGTTTTCCGTGACCCAAAGGCGATACTTACATAAACAGTTTATTCGTCGGGGATTTCCATTTCGCCGTTGTTGATGGAGTCGATGACGTCGTGAGGAGCTCGGCCTTCGATCGTGCATCCGACAGACTGCAACAAGAAAACAATAATTCGTCAGTTTGGTAGGAAAAGAGCAGATAAAAATCGAGGAAAAATCGACTGGACTCGAACCCTGAACCTCTCGTCATCTAAACACTCATCACCAAGCTCAAAATGAAAGGTAAGAATGCTTAGTGATTTAGAGTTCTAAGAAAGGATTCAAGGGACCCTCTCCGGCAATTGGTATCTCAAAGAATGCCTGCGAAGAAAGGGTTGAAAAATGGGAATCCGAAGACCAAATATACTCTGGTCCCAAACGAGCCGGTGGAGTGATCCTATGTGTGCTGTGGACTCTGCTGAGTGCAGATCCGGAACGGAAGAAATCGGTCACTACATCGTGGAACGCGCAACTTAGCGCGAAATCTCCTGGAGATGCAGTGAGTAATTTAATTATTACCTATTTTGGCATCCCAATTAAGGGGGCGCGGGACTCGAAGCTCAGATCAGCGCCAACCAAGAGATAGCGCTGACTTTCGTGATTGCAGAGGCTAGTTAATTATTCGCACTTGTTATCCGCAAAAGCGCTAGCATCGCTCGGTCCTCTGGACGTTTTTCTCGTTCTAACTCGTTATTGTTGAGTCTGTAACCTCCCCCTCCCGTGTCGGATAACGGACGTTGTTATCAAATCCAGGTTTTGATTTCGCGAAGGCGTTTTTGTGAAGTGCCTACCTACCTGGACTACCATCCCGTTTATGATCTCTCTCCGTGTTGTTCCGAGTTTGAATAGTTGATTTGTTGAGCAATGATCCACCAAGGAAGGACAGGAGTTTGAATGAATACACATGGACGGAAGTAGTTACAGGAGAACAAAACGCCCTTGGAAAGTAAAACGTTTGCAAGTAAGTATAATTATGTTATCTACTTCTTCCTAGTACTTAGGTGTCTTTTCGCAGCTAGGTACCTATTATTTGAGTAGTCATCAATAATATTCCATCGAAAACTTCTAGTTGTTGAACTTGAAACTGAAACTTTATTTTCGTACAGCTTCACATTAAATGTAAACACATAAACTTTATGAGCTACGTACCTTTCATAGCCGTACTTATGAAATACGTAATTATAAGATTGCATAAAACAATGGTAGGTAGGTTAGTAAGTAGAAAGAATTACCTAATTCGTCCTGCTTTTTGCAAGATAATTTTTTTTTTTGAAGGGGCATGACCATTTCGCGGGATAGTCCCACAAAATTGTCATGCTCCCCCAACAAACATTACGCTTAGGTAGTTTTTTGTGGAAATTAACATAATATGTTAATTTCCACATATTAGGATTTCCACTATCCTCACTACCTAATAATATTATCAATTATAATATGTTAATATGTTAGGATTTCCACTATCCTCACTACCTAATTGATATTATCAATTAGGTAGTGAGGATAGTGGAAATCCTACATAGAGTACATAGAGTTGAGAATCAAACCATTCCTTCTAGAAAACCTTACCGAAATTACTATAAATTGTATAAATGGCTCTAAATTAGTCATTTAACGGGTAACTTAGATTATGGATTTTTGAATCCTCTTCAAATTAGGACCTTTCATAATGCTAGGATTAATTTGGTGGCCCTGGGCAGAGATGGGCGAATTCTTATTCATGAATACGAATATAATCGTATTCACATTTTGAATAGGATTTCCCTCGTATTCGTATTTTGAATACGATTTTATGATTTTTTCTATGATTTCCCTAAAAATCAATTGTTTTAAACGATTTTCCCTGAAGATCATAATTTTTGAAATGATTTTCTCCCGAACTCTGGGGATATTTTGTGCAAAAAAAAAACGTACGATTTTCATCGAAAATTTCGTCGAAATTTCTATATGAATGGTTGTAGGGACTTGGGAGGGGTCTCATTCGATTCGTCGTGAAAAATCCTATACGAATTTATGAGCGTTTCGAATTTTAACTGATTATTTTGACAATTTTATGGAATAAATACGAACAAAATTCCGGTGAAAATTATAATTGTTTTTACTGATTTTCAGCGGAAATTACACATCGTAGTTTCTATACGGTTGGTTGTAGCGACCGGGAGGTAGTCTCATTCGATTCTGCGTGAAAAATCCTATAAGAATTTGTCAGCGTTTCGAATTTTGATTGATTGCCTATTTTGACAATGTTAGGCCATAAATATGTCCAGAGTTCGAGAGAAAATCATTTAAAAAAAGTATGATGTTCAACCTATTAAAAAAGATTATACCTACTGGCTAAACATACCATACCAGATGAAATTGTACGTAGGGTGAAACAGATTTGTGTAGCAAACAATGTCTGTAGGTACTAAATATTCTCGAAACTATCACACTCCCTCCAAAAGTCATGACTGATGGAGTTGAATTTCTTTAAATTTTAATTATCAGGGACATGAGTATTCTTCTTTGACGTTAGTGTTGGATTGAATCCTGCAGCTGCCTACTTGGCTAATAATATAGGAACATCGTTTTAGTATTTCGAACTCGCTGATAAAAATCCTGATTATTCATAATTTTATTTAAGTATTTTGTTCTGGTTAATAACCAACAGTTGATTTCATTACTTCTCCAATGAACTCCTTGCTTGCCACGTATGAAATAGTGGAGGTTGGAGGGAGTGGGCATGTGTCAAATCAGTTTGACAAATTGAAGCTGTAGAAATATTCTAACCTCTATCTAACCTCTCCAAACCTTTTCAGTCCAAATCTGTCATTATTTTTCTTCACATCGTACTAGGCAAAGTATGGGTCGCTTGCATTGATCTCAAGAAGAATAGTTGAAATCTAAGGACTAAACTTGTTGCTCAGGTAGACAGCGGATCCATTTTTGAGATCTCCCAGAGAAGGGTGCATGGACCCACATTCCTAATTAATGTTTGTTGTTTGTATCTCTTCCTACATGTTTATAGTGAAATTATCAATAGAAACCTAAATTTGTTTTGTTTTTGTTTTTTTCAGGAGTGATTTTACTCAGAATTGTATTTGACTGGAGACTTTTCTGGAGCAAGTCAAGTCATTGAACCAGCACTCAGGACCGTTTGAAAGCAACTTGTCCATCATATTGATAAGACAATGAAAAGCTGCTCTGTCTAGCAAGCATCCTCACCTTCAGATGTAAAATTAAATTAATTTTTTAAAAATTCAAATGGTTGGTAATAAACAAGATTTATTGTTTTTGCAGTTTGAGGTTACCTAATGGTCAATAAATCATTTATACTACAAATCGATAATGTTTCTATAATACTTCCTATGCACTTTACTATGGTAGGTAGTATAGTAGGTAGATTTAATAGTCCGATAATTAGTGGTTTACTGTAGCAATAAATAATGGCGTACTATTTAATTTTCAAAATTCCCAAAATGACTCATTTTAAGTTCACCTAACACTTTGTATGGTATGGGAGAGTAAAATATTGATTGAGTAAAAAATTAAAGTTTCATGCATTAGTTCTGCTGGGCAGTCCGTCGAAGTTCTCATACCTATTCAAGGTGAAAAACACGAAATAAGCTGTATATGGTGTCCTGGCTCCATGGTGGCACCACTATTAGTTCCATGGTGATAAAGAGAATAATTCATGAAAATCCGGAGGTATAATGAGAGTTTTTCCTCAATTTCAAAACTTGGGTACAATTAGTAAGCTATAAAGGAACCGAAATGTTGAAAAATCGGATATTTTGTCAATATTATCCCCGGTGCTAAATTTGATACCTACTCTAGATTCTTCTTTCTACTAGATATTTTTCCGCGTCGAACAAAAAACCCTGTGTTGTTGCCTGTAAAGTCGGTATACGGGCGAAAGTTTTACGTGACAACGACTTTGAGTGGTAAAATAATTTTAATGTTAATATTCATTCGTATAGTAGGAAGAAGGATAAAATAAAATTCTTTGTCAAGTTGCACAGAGTAGGTATTTCCCGTAGGTAGTAGGTATTTCCCATGGGTGGGGGGGGGGAGTGAGTGCCAGGGAAGGGGGGCGGGGCGCTCTCGCTTTTGTGAGCGCCGGGGAAGGGTTGGACGCGGGGGGGTGGGTGCGCGGGGGGGGGGCGCTTTAGGGAGCGCCGAGCTGCACCCCCTCCGTGAGCGGAGCGTAACGCAGTTTCTTGAAGTGTCCCCGGTAAACCAATTTATAAGACGTTATCACGTCAAAAAGAACCACGAAAATCAGTTGAGAACTATGGGCTGGGTAGAGTACATACGATTTTGTCACATATGTACACTTATGGTTTTTTTTCTCGCGGATTTGGATTCAGAATGTTCTAAAACGGATTAGTGTGTGGTTATTTTTCAATTCTGTTGAGTGTTGTCCTCCTTCACCCCAGATCAATCGCATAAGGACGCCCAAGTCTTACTGTGGGGCGTCCTAAAAAGGATTTACCAACTATTCAGGTTGAAGTCAGCCTACTTAACAGAGTGAAGGTAAACAAAATTAAATTACATATCTTGAATCACTACTTCGCCCTCTTTCCAAAAACTTTAGGTCTGTTGAAATTATATGGTTTTCAGCATACCTACTGACGTACTGTAAGGTAAATTATGCAATAGTACCAGAATATGAATTTCCCCATCGCCCTGATTCCGAAAAGTACACACCTAGATGTAGGTCGAGGTTAAATTTTAAGCATACCAACTGAAGGTATGGTCATTGTGGGGGGTTAAATAAATGATAGTACCAGTTTATGAATTTCTACATCGCCCTGATCCCGAAAATTACTAATTATTTGGCATTGTATAGGCACATTTTTGACCGACTTCATTAATTTAATTTTTTTTGTACACATACTTACCTTTTAATTAAATAATATCAAAATAATAGAAAAGTACCTACATAAACCATAAATTTTACATAAAAGTAAAAAAAAATTAATGAAAAAGATCAGTCTTTTTGATGGTTATGGTTGAATTGTTGAGATAGATATTTGAAGGTTGAAACTTTAATCAAGTACTACGCACAGTATCACCCTTACAATGTTTTTATGAATTCGAGAAAGCTATGTGCCACACCCTCACGGGAGACGCGATTCAGAGGATAAGCACAAAACCTCAGTGAGGTCGTACGGTACGACGTTGCCAGATCCACGCTAATGTTTGCATGGCGATGGGTGGTGAAAGGGGTGGAGGCCCGGTCTAGGGATACAGGTCCAAGAGTCCGTTTGCTACGATATTGAGATTGAAGGGGTAGAAAAACAATCACCTCCTTGGTCACCCGTTTCTCGGAGGGTCGGAGGTGCACTGTAGTTTCTCCTCTCGCCTGCAGGTAGCGCATGAAACCAGGGCCTCTTTTAACGCACTTCTTTCAAAATCACGGAACTTTGTCTTCACGTAATCTCCGTGATTTTAGAAGTTAGAATTGTCCTCTTTGAATTTTCAGAGGTTTTAGTCTCCCAAAAAGTTCCGTACGAAGAGTTTTTATCAAAAACAAATTTTATTTAAAAAATAAATTTTCTATTTTTTTCAAATTTCAATTTTTTTGACATTTTGGCCCGTATGTATGAAGTATTAATTATTTAATGAATTTAGAAATTTTTTTTGAGAGGAAAAAATGAACACTCACAGAGAAAACGTGAAGATAAGGGAAACCACTGAGTCCCGCGCCCCCTTAAGGCACCTTCAGGTTATCTCGGCTCCCAAGTTCGATGGTTCAGTTTTCCATCCATAATGATATAAAAGTGTTCAGGTGCAAAATATTTCGAACCAATCTCGAACGCACCTGATATCACTGTATAAAAAGAAAGCATAATCGGAATTGAACAGGTGAGGTTGGGAGTGACTATCGGGGAAGGAGGTCACAGAGATCAAAATCCCATATTAGGGAGCCGAGAACAATTATTGTAATCTTATTTATTTAGGTATCTTAAACCAAATTTAGAAGGACGCCAAATGGAGCACCGATGATTAATTCTCATGAAATTCCATAAATAAGATTGTTCTAAAACCAATTCAAAAAATGCTTCGAAAGCCTCATATTTGATCTTAAGGGGACACATATGTCATTTCCGCGCTATGGCAGCAATTTTTTTTTTTTTCGCGAAATTTGTTCAATGGTTCGTCCGATTTTTATCAATTTTAAGGGACTAATCTTCAATATACTCTGGTTGGATGGTAAAAATCTAAACTCAGTCAGACCACCCAAAAAAGTTACAATTCCAAACTTGAGCTGTTCTAAACCTAATTTTTTGATATAAATGTTCCTTTTTCTCTCAGAATACTCAAGCTATCGGATTGAAATTTTGACAGCACCATCAGTATACTTAGTGAAGCAAAGTTGATAAACAAAGTTTTTATGAAGTTCACAGAAAAAAAGTTATGAGGGTTTTACATTTTTAGCTACATTTTGAATTTTCACACACTCATATTTAGGCTCCATGGCAATATTCGGCAAAACCCTCCATCATAATTATAGGTACATACTAGAAGAACATTCTTGAAAAATTTGGTTCCTGAGAAAAAGGAACAAATAAGCTCAAAAACGTAATTTTACAGGGGAGCGGGTTGAATCAAAAACACGCGGCAGAGTTTGGGCGGTCAGGTTTATCGAAATTTGAATGACTGTTCAACACTTCTACTCATCGGATTTAGAATTTTTTGAAATTTCCGAAATTGAGTCTATTTACAAATCATGGAGAACATTTTTTTTGTGCGTCCGGACAGAAAATTGACATGTGTCCCTCCCCTCAAGGAATGGGCTTCGGGGCTCGAGACTACCGGAACTTCCATACCTGCTTTCATGGAAAGAGTAGCAGCAAAATCTAGTTTACGACGTAGATCTAGTTTGTCAACTGACGATAACGCGAATAATCTCAAATTTCTCACCTGTGCTGTTCCAAGGATTTCCTTGACGGTTCCTTCCAGTTTCCTGGACATCGACCTCGGCCTCATGGTTTTGGCAATTCCAAGGATGTCGTCCATACTCAGGTTGCCATTGTGTTTGACTGAAAAGGATTCATCAAGATTAGCCCGATCCAAATTCAACGACGTATTCTACTAAGTCGACAACACATCGATTTCAAAAAGTCCACAATGCTGTCTAATTACGCACCGCAAACTGGGGAGACTTCGCAACAACTATCCGAAAGTGATATCCTACTACATTCATCTCAACAATTTATCTTTCCAGTATTATTAATATTGAAGCTTACGTATTGGTTCGTTCATTCTCTTTCACCTTAGTTACCTT